>CM039475.1:9684583-9849327 GCA_022433065.1 Begonia loranthoides
CCATTTCCAATGTGGTACTGCAGGTCCCCTTGCAACCCTCCGCGGGCCAAGGCCTAACCATGACAAGATGTTCCTTCTGTAATGTCAGGACCTCTTGCACATCATGGCCAGAACACACAATATCATATGTATTACTCACCATTTAATGAACAGAACTTTGTAAAATGAATACAATCTGTGAAACAATTGAGGAGGGAAAAAAACATTGGTGATACAATGGGTGCAATTAATGCCATGAGAGGTTTAGACAACCTCAATGACTTGAAAGAGGCATAATGAAGGCATAGTTTGAGGATATTCTTATTTTAGAAGTTCAATTGTGAAGACAAAAGATCAGATATAAGGTCAGTAAATTGAACAACAACACCCGAGTTTAACAGAAACAAGAGTGAAAGAGAGGTTGATGAATAGATTAGTTTGTGATAATGAGAATATCAGTGTAGAAGAGTGGAACCTTGTTCAAGAAATCTTTTTTTCCATACCTTTATTCCAGAAATCATAGTCTTGATTGCCAGGTCATTTGTCCCAATATAGCAACTCATTTTTCTAGAAAGTGAAAACGAAATTCGTAGAGTTGTGGTTGATAGTGATACAGATAAAGCACCTAAATCTGATGATTTCACCATGGCTTTTTTTCAAAATTCTTAAGAGGTAATCAAAAAAATTTGCTAATTGCTTTTGACGAATTTCATCATAATGGGATTGTCACTGTTAAAACAAATGAGACTTACCTATGTCTGATTCTTAAGAAATGTAACCTGGATAAATTGAAAGATTATAGACCAACTAATTTGTTGACAAGTTTATACAAAATTCATGCAATTCACGAAGGTGTTGTCTTTCTTGATTAAGGGAGTTGTTGGAGACAACTTCAAAATAACAAGGGATCTTCACAACTGGTAGAAACATTTTTTATTTTTCTCAATCGCCAACTATAGGTTGAAGAAGAAAAAAAGGGGCTATCTTTAAAATTGAATTTGAGAAAGTCTATGATCATCGGTTCTAGGGTTGCCTTGATTTTATCATTAGAATGATTTAATGCTTGGTGGAGGAAGTGGATCTCGGATTGCTTGTGCACTTCAAATTTTTCCGTTCTTATTAATTGTTGTATTATACGTAAATTTCAAGTTACTAGAGGGTTTAACCAAGAAGATTCATTTTCATCATTCTTCTTCATACTTATCAACGATGCTCAAGTGAAGTTGGAGAGAGTTAAAGTCCTCCATTTATTTTAAGGATTCAAAGTGAGTCAAGATGCCATGCACATCTCTCATCTTCAATTTGTTAATGATCCTATTGTTTTCTCTATTTATGATAAAACTAAGATACAAGTTTGATGAATGTAGTATCTTTACATTACTATCCACCTCAAATTAAACCTCAGTATGAGCAATGGAAATTAATCAAACAGAAGATACTTAATCTGAAATGATAGAACAAAGGCATGAGATCTTCAATCAGACATAACTCAAAACTACTTTTGTTTTATCTAAATAAAAAAGAAGGGTTATGATCACGTTGACTGTGGTTTCCTAAACTTTGTTCTAATAATAAAAGGCTTTGATTGGCAGTGGAGAAAGTGGATCTCTCAGTGCTTGTGCTAATCACATTTTTCTATCCTTACATCAGTAGACCAAAAGGTACCAACCAAAGGTTTAAACAAAGAGACCCTCTTTCTCCATTGTCATTTATTCTCATTGGTAATGCTCTTGAAAAAATATTGGATAAAGCGAAAAGTCTCAATTTGATAGAATAATTCAAAATTAGTAATGATGCAGTTCATGTTTCTCATCTCCAGTTTGATGATATTATTCTTTTTACTATTGATGGTGACTATAAAATTTAAAAGTGGTGAATTTTGCAAAAATTTTTAGATTACTTTCTGGTCTCAAGTTAAACTTTAACAAAAATGTTATAGCGGGAATCAATGTTAATGAAAGCAATATTGATAGATTAACCACTATGGTTAATTGCAAAAAAGATTTGTGGCCTCTTGCCTATTTAGAGGTCTTCCTCTTGGTAATAATCCCCTTTCATGTTGTTTTTGGGAACTAATCTCACAAAAAGTTAAAAAAATGTCTAGAAATTTGGAAAAAAATGTTGTTTCTCCTATGCTAGATAGTGATGAGGACATCATTTACTATTATAATTGTAGTATTTATCCTTATGTCTTTTGTTTTATTTAAAAATTCAGCTTTTCTTTTACTTTCTAGGAGCAACCCACTTTCTACAGGTGGCTTGTCTCCCCACTTTCTCAATTGTTAAGTTTTTCTTTTACTTTCTAGGAGCAACCCACTTTCTACGGGTGGCTTGTCTCCCACGCTCTAGGTGGCTTTTCATTTCCTAAGTTTATCTATTTAAAGTCTCGCATTGTAATTGAGCAAGGCAAATAATGAAGAATATTTTGATGAGATGATTCTCTGATTTCCAACCCCTCTCTTCTTCCTGCGGACTTCTTCTCTGACTCCTCTACAAACTTCTTCTCTTTCTCTTCTTTATTTCTAATCTTTCTCTTCTTTTATCTCTAACCTATTTTTTCTTCCGCTCCCTACATCAGATAGTATCCCAGCCTATTATTTATCTTTCTTCAAACTAATGATATATGGTCCAATTCTCATCTAATTCGTTGTGAGGTTGTTACCAATCCTAAATTGGAATTGGTAACTATTAGGTTAGGAACAATGCCTTGTCGGGGAAGTGGTTGCGAAGATTCCCTATAGAGACTGATTCCTTATAGCATGCCGTGATTAAGAGCATGATTAAGAGCAAGTATGGTCTCATGAACTTTAGCTAGGCAACTCATCCTACTCATTAGGTTTTCCAATCCTTAGAACCATATTTCTCTTTATTTTTTATTTTTCAAGATTGCATTGCCCTTGAGGTGTGGATCAGAGCCTTGGTTCGTTTCTGGGAAGATAAGAGGACTGGAGATGCTCCCTTTTGTGCTCATTTTCCAAGCATTTATCACCTATATTGTCATAAAAATTACTCTATTGTCCCTCTTTTCAAAATAGATGAAGCCCACAATCCTTGGTATCTCTCCTTCCCAAGAGAGATGAATATCTCTAAGCTTATTGAGCTTTCCAATCTTCAAGTGGCTATTTTTTCTCTCTCCAAGAATGAGTATTGCCAATACCAAGAAATGACTTCATGATCCTTCAACAAACTTTTTTTTACTTTGTTTGGAAGAAAGGAGTTTCATCCAAAATTCGAGTTTTTGCTTGGATCCTTATTCATGAAAAGATCTATACTAGTGATCAAATTCAGAAGAGAACCCCTCTCCGGACTCTTTCCTTGCATTCTTCTCCTTTTTGTAAGGAAAATAAGGAAATTAACACACATTACGATTGATTGTGAACTTACTAGAGGCATATGAAATGCAATTTCTCTCTCTTCCATCAAACTATGGAGATTCATTCTGACATTCAAAGTTTTCTTACTGAGATTCTTGATAAGAAAAAGATCTAAGAAGCAGAAGCTAATTTTGAGATTAAGCACTTTGGCAATATTTTAGGTTATTTGGCTTCGTTGCAATACTGTTATTTTTTGTCATAAAGAGTCAATTACTGATCTTTGGAACAATATTAACTTTACTATTATTAAGTGTGTCTATTGTTTCGAGTTTTTCAGGATTTATCCTTTTAGTTTATTATTCTTCAACTGGAGAGAAATTGCATGGAATTAAGTTCTTGTTTTGATAAGCGTTTTTCTCTTCTTCTTCTTTTTTGTAACTTTCTCCTTTCAATATACTTCATGTTTTATTAAAAAAAAAAAAAGATGAATAGATCTCAGCGAACCACCGAATATTCAACATAAATTTATAGTACAGTGTCTATAATTGGACCTTTTAACTTTGGTCTTCCAACAATTATAGGTTATCCTAGTTTTCCCCAATCTAAAGTCTCTCGTTATGATTTAACATTTTTGGAAAATTTAAGACCAAGAATCATCGTACTCATTATCTTTTGTACTTGTTATCTTTTATTCTTATCTAGCAAGTAAGCCTCTTTCCATAGTAAAAATGATACGTAAATACCCTCTCAAGTACCAAACGTGCCTTTCACAAGGTATTCATAATGATTATTAATGAGACACTAGGTATTCCTAAATATCAAACAGGACGCCTACTCATATTCTCAGCAGAAAAGCTATGGTCCTTTGATCCAACTATGGCATTTGATCTTTATATGTATGTGACATTCTCCAAAAATCAACCTTAATTCCCAAAAAAAAAAAAACAATCTTCTACTTTAACAAATGATTTCTCAGACCTACTTTACCATAGGACAAGTGTTTCCTGACGCCTCATCACCCTGTGATCCAAGTTTGTTTTCATACTGAGTCTAACATTTTTAAACACCCAATTTCAGGGGAGTAAAATTACAAGGAAAAACTGAGTTCTAGTTTACCAGTAAAATGATGCACACAAGAAAAGGAGAGTGTCAACAATCATGTATTGTGAGAACTCTTGCTAAGAACTGTGTTAAAGAGTTACCCAGCGTTTTAAACTATACAGTTTCTTATCAAACAAATTATGTAAAAATAAAGTATTTTCTCATTATGTAGAATGGCAAAGGAGTTACTTTACCGGCAAGAGAGATGGTTCCCGTCAAAGAGCAGAACTGTATGATCAGCATGCGAGCTGAAACTGCAATGGGGCAGTCAGGCCCATAACCTTCACAAGAAAACTTCTGCCTCAGTGCTGTATATAAGCTCAAAAGCCATCCAATGTGGCCACTCGAAATCAAAATATCACCCCATTCACGACCAGGCTAGAGACATGGTGCAGCAAAAAGTTGTTTAGATACGAAACAAAAAATAAGGAAAAATTAGAAAATAAACTCTCGAGAAATAAAGTAATTCAATATCAAAGTTAAAAAAAAGTCTAAAATTAATGTTTAATACAACTCTTTAAATATAATTCAAATTCTTATTTGAAATATCTAATAAGATAAAGTAAATATTCAATGAAAAAGATAAAGTCTATCTAAGAAATTAAAATTAATAAAATCAAATACAAAAATAATAGATAAGATAAAATATTAAAAAGATTGCGAATATTAAAAGATCACGGACTTATGGGCTTGAGCCACAATCTTGTCCTACATCAGTCTCCTCTCCTTGGAGAAAACTCGTCCTTTAGTTTTATAGTTGCGAGAAACTTCTCCTAGATCAAATATATGAATTTGATACTTAATAGTTCAAAAATCAAGTTTGATAGATACCGCAACACACTTTTTTTAACTTTGGCAGAAACCTCAATACTTACTTCAAATTGATAGTAAACTTTAAACAAAAATTCTTTAAATTGCTCATAGAATTGTATTTCTGTTTCGTGACGTTTGTCTTCAACAATGTTTTGTTATTGTAAAAATATTTGCTTTTGAGGTGAAACAAACTCATCACGTTTATCAAAAATAACAATTGGCTCGTCCAAAACCCTACCGACATTCAAAAAATCATCACCAGTTTCAGATTCATCAGTCTCAAATTTAACATCATTATATGCTAAAGACTCTTGCTGAAAACAATAATGATCAAGTTTGAAGGTGTCTAAAAGAACAAAATCGCATTTTAGGGTCTGAATTGCATGATTTGATTCTAGAATTACAAGAATCGATGATATGCAAGATCTAACAGTAGCTAGATGGCTGTTTTTCGAGCTGAAGAATAGTAGTTATCGTTTGTCGCCATAGGTAAGAGCCTTGTCATTCTGACTATAGACAAAAGTTAGCCAATTTTTGGGGCAAAATTCGTAGTCATCAACCACATTAGGGTTTTGAAAATGTAATATGTTTTCCATGGGCAATCAAAACTAGATAAATTCGTCTTCATCTTGAATTCAACAGAACGCAGTCTTCAGGAAAATCATCTCTTTTGTCAAACAAATAACTAATTGTCCGAGTTGGTTCTCGTTATAAATTTTCTCGATGATGCCACTCGGGATAATCATTCAATTGTTTTAACGAGAAAAAGGCACTTTGTTCATTAAGGTTTCAAGCTGGGTTGGTCAAAAACCTAGCTGGATCGCTGGAAATTTCGTCGGAGTTGCCTCTGTCACGAGGCAAAAATCCTTACCGGACGTTGAGGAAAATCGACCGGTCTTAAATAGATCAAGGTCGTCGCTAATAGGTGCAAAATGGTTCAAAATCGCGAGTTCCAGGTTTTGTTTTGTGTGCACAAATAAGGTTCGCGCGAATCGCAATTGGAAGTCATGATCGCCTCTATGACGTCACGTTCCAGCCCGAGGTGAGGTCATCTATGGTCACTGGCAATCTCGGGATTCCGTGGTTGGCCGGTCTTGTAGTGGCTGGCTTGTCCCTAAACAGTCGATCGTCCTCCTCCTTGATCTCGTTAGGGTTTCTGGTGGTATTTTTTATGCTGTTTGTCTTTCAAGGTTCATCAAATTCTCTCTCTTTATCTAATTAGATAAAAATTGAATATTTGATTTTTACGATTTCATCGTTCTTCATTAATCACCGCAGTTATCATCTGCGGAAGATTGCAAATAGTTTTGTAAATTTCACTAATCTCTTGATCAATTTTTCCAAATCGCTGATCAATGATTTCAAATCAGTGTTCGTTGTCGGTGATTCATTGCCCACTTGAACCTTCGTCAGCCATCAGGTCGAGGTAAAAATCTTTGATCTAATACCAATTTGGTGCAAAGGAAAAATTGTTTCAATACAAAACAAAAAATGAGAAAAAATTAAAGAACAAACTCTCAAGAAATAAAGCAATTCCATATCAAAGTTTTAAAAAGTCTAAAATTAATGTTCACTATAACTTTTTAAATAGAATTTAGATCATGATTTGAAATCTCTAATAAGATAAAGTAAATGTTGTAAATCTATCTAAAAAATTAAAACTAATAAAATCAAATAGGAAAATAATAGATAAGATAAAATATTAAAAAAAAATCGCTGATATTAAAATATCATGAGCTTATGGAGTTTAACCACAGTCCTATCCTGTATCCAGACTTCATAAAGTAAGGAACATAAATGTGAATTATAATGGATTCAACATTGGTCATTCCTCTTAATGGGAACTCATACATAAGGTATCAAAAAAAATTACCACAAACATTATACTAATCCAATTTAGTGCAGAACTATTAGAAGTGAAAAGCCAGAAGATATAATTAATAACTTTTTATGTATGTGTGTGTGTATATATATATATCATTATAACCTTATAATCAGAAGACATTTCTTTTTCGTTCCAGAAGATATAATTAATAACTTTTTATGTGTGTGTGTATATATATATATCATTATAACCTTATAATCAAAAGACATTTCTTTTTCGTTATTTTTTAACGAGAAAAAACTTATAATAAGAGAAAGAATGTACAAGTGGGGGAAAGGGAAGAACTAGTTCCAAATAATTACCGAAAAATTACAATTATCGTACAACTATCTCAACAATTTCTCAATCAAACAAAACATTTAAGAGAAAAAAGAAGCATAACGATACCTGCACTAAATTACACTCGAATCGTTTTGCTAAATCACCATCATTGCTTTTTTCAGCTGAGAAAATATTGACACGGGTTCTCAAAGCTCGATTTTTGTTCTCAAAATCCCAGTTCAGAATTTGAAGCATCAGACGCAATGCAGCATTACAAACTTTAACCTCAGGTACCTCAGATTGGGACTCAATTATTCTACCAGAGACATTCACAGCAGCATCTTGTACCAAAGAGTAGAATATCTGGAGTTAAGAGAATATGAATAGACATCCACAACAAATACTATTAACTAATTTTAAAAAAAAACAAATCTAAATAAGATATTGAATATTTTTATGGCAAAATTTCTTATAAAAGAATTCCTTAAGAAACGCAAAGCAATTTATGTAAGAAATAGTTTCACATTCTTAAAGAAAAGTTTTGATCATTTTAATTTTTTAGCTAGCTTTCATAGAAAAATGAAGCGGGACCTTCAAGTAGTCTAATTGTATTGACCTTTGGCACTGCTGATGAATCTCCTTAGGAAGCCCCATAGCACTTGATGTAGAAGGTGAAAATTCTGACACCTGAAAGAATAATTATTAGTTGAAATATAAGTTAACCAAACAAATCAAAAAAGTCCAGCCGTTAAGCATACACAAATTCATAACTCCATTCTCAAGTATTTCAAGTGAAGTTTGAACATTTTGTAACCAGAAAATCTACAGTCATATGCTGTATTCACCAAGTGAAGTTAATTTTTCATATAAAATGTCCATTAATGAACTGTGGTTAGAATGAACGCAAATTATTTCACTTGTTGAAGCTACCAAGATTTTAAATGTTAATATTGAAGTCAACTGAATATTTTCTGAAACCATTGCAACACAAAATGGGACAAACTTAAATCATGGGACCATATTAGCAGTTAAATCTCTTTTTTGGGTATTCAACCACAAAGAACACCCAATTTCTTCCAGGTTTGGCACCATAGATTAAAAATAGCCCAAAAATGGCTACCCTACCACCTTTGCACACTTCAAGGTTTTGCCAACGCTGCATCGCTCCTCAGTTTGAAGGAGAAAAAAGATTGGCCTTCAAGAAGAGATTTTCCCAAGCACAATTCGTTAATCTTCCCTTCACTTTTGCAGTAAAACACTGCCAAGCCAAACCAGAAAGGGAAGAGGAATAAGATCAAAACAAAAAGAGTTTCTCAAAATTGTCGCATATATGAAGTTATTTATTTCAAGGCCCTTTCACTGTATTATTGCAAAGCTCATTGTGTTACAAATCAAGCTTAGCTATTGATATAAAACTAAAAATTAGACGATAGCGCAGACATTTGAGAGGTCTGCTAGCTCTCCCACAAGTGACAGACGTTCGAGAGGTCTGCTAGCTCTCCCACAAGTGGTATTCCTCAATTTCCCGATATCTCCAACACCTTACAACTACTCTTTTAAATAAAAACAACGGAATACTAAAATACAATAATGGAATACGTACAGACTGTTTAGAAATCTTAAAATACACTATCATTTAATTTGTAGAGGTGGTAACGTATATATACCCCCTTCCCAGAGATACACCTTGTCCTCAAGGTGTATGATTTTGATATGAACCCTACTAGTATATCAAATAGAAACAACTAGAACAGATGTGGAAACAGATAAATAAAAAGATAGCGCAGACGTTCGAGAGGTCTGCTAGCTCTCCCAATAGACAATGTCCAATTTTCCCGATACCCTTTCCCCCTACAACTCCCTCTTTAAATAAAAACATTACTTGAATACTAAGAGACATAACCAAATACGAAGAGACAACACAGAATACTAAGAGACTTATAGAAATCCTAATATAATTTAATTCGTAAAGGTGGTAACGTATCAATACTCTCTTCCCAAAAATGCACCTTGTCCTCAAGGTGCATGATTTTTGTGTTCATTTCTCTTTAATCCTTGACTTCATCATCAGTTAAATACATGGCAATCTTGTCTTCAATTCGTTGTACTGTTCGCATGATTTGTCTCAACCCGGTTGGTCTAAATATCATTAATTCTACTCGAATTTTCGTCCGTAAGCAGTTCATAAATTGGGCCTCCAATAAGTGATCAGGAATGTCCCGAAAATGAGCAATCAATTTCTCGAACTACAACGTATACTCTCTCACCGTTCCCCCTTGTCGTAATGCCCAAAGTCGCTCTGATAAAGAACCTTCCTGTGAAGAGCGAAATCTATTTAACAAACGATCCCTTAAATCCCTCCAACTCCAAAATGGCTGTCGTCCGTCCTCCTGTTGATACCAAGCAAGAGCTTCTCCTTCGAAGTGTAAAATCACGACATCCATTTTTTCAACTTCTGATAATCGATGAAGAGCAAAAAAATGTTCAACTCGAAATACCCAATCATCAGGGTCGCCATTATCGAATACGGGTATCTCTAAATTTTTAATTCTAATATTTCCAAATCGGGCCAACTCATCATAGCCTGTGTTTGCTACACAGTCCATCCCATTTTGCCTGCAGTAATTTGGACCTTGGCTAGTTGGCAGCCCACCTGTCACATAATGGGCATCCATATTTTCTTTCAGCAAATTCTGGGCAACTTGAGCAGCAGGCAACCCACCTATCATGTAGGGGTAGCCATATATTTTTTAAACAATTTATGGGCAGCTTGGGCAACGGGCAGCGGACCTGTCATGTAGTGTACAGCCATATTTTCATTAGAAAAATTCTGGGCAGCTTGGGCAGCGTCTTCCTCATTAAACCCTTTCTTTCCCAAAAGTTTCCTTCCTTCAGCATCCCGCGAACCTTCCGCTTCTGTGAGAAGAGCAAACCCAGCTCTCGGCCGATTTTCACCATCGTCGGCTAACTCTTCCCTCCTCCAGGCGCTGTTTCCCCACTCCTGAGCAAACCTCGTCGTGCTCCAACCCTGCGCGGACATCGTCGCGCTTCACCCCCTTCCGAACCTCGTCTCGTGTTGCCGTCAACGTTGCTAGAGTCTCCATCACCGAAGCAAGATCAGCCTTCATGGTTTGGAGCGAAGCACGTCGGCCTTCAACTTTTCCAGATCTTGAGAAACTTGGTCGCGAAAAATCCCAAGTTCCGACTGGAATCCCTCAAGAACCGTGCCGGTTCTGCCTTCTTCAGGCACTTCTTTTCCTTCTCTTCTCTTACCAGCCATTAAACTTGTGACTATCAACAACTTGAATGCTTCTGAACAAGCTTGACAACAGCTTCCCTGCTTACGGATTGCTCTGATACCAATGATATGAACCCTACAAGTATATCAAATAGAAACAACTAGAACAGATGTGGAAACAGATAAATAAAAAGATAGCGCAGACATTCGAGAGGTCTACTAGCTTTCCCAATAGACAATGTCCAATTTTCCCGATACCCACCCTACAACTCCCTCTTTAAATAAAAACATTACTTGAATACTAAGAGACATAACGAAATACGAAAAGACAACACAGAATACTAAGAGACTTATAGAAATCCTAATATAATTTAATTCGTAGAGGTGGTAACGTATCAGATTTTTGTGCTAATTTCTCTTTAATCTTTGAGTTCATCATCAGTTAAATACATGACAATCTTTTCTTCAATTCGTTGTATTGTCTGCGTGATTTGTCTCAACCCTATTGATCTCAATACCATTAATTCTGTTTGAATTTCTGTCCGCAAACCCTTCATAAATTAGGCCTCCAATATGTAATCAGAAATGTCCCGAAATGAAGCAGCCAACTTTTCAAACTGCAACCTATACTCTCTGACTAATCCCTCCTGTCATACTACCAATAGTCATTCTGATAACGTTCCTTCATGTGAATAGCGGAATCGACCCAAAAGTCGTTCTCTTAGGTCTATCCAACTTTAAAATGGTTGTCTTCTATCCTCCCATTGATACCAAACCAGAGTCTTTCCATCAAGGTGCACCACTACTACATCTATTTTTTCAGTCTTCGTTAAATGTTGAAGGGCAAAGAAACACTCAACCCTGAATACCCAATAATCGGGGTCTCCATTTTCGAACACCAGCATCTCTAAATTTTTAAGTCGGCCATTCCCAGCTAAAACTCTGAGTACCTCCTCCGACTTATGGAGAAAAAAAGAATCATTGTCCACTATGCGGTCCATGTTATTTTGCTCGCGGTAAGCTAGGCCGTGCCAAGTTGACAGCCCACCTGCCATGTTTTGGGCAACCTCATTCAGCATATGGGCAGCCCTCTTTTCGAACAATATTTCTTGGCCATATTCCTTCTTCCATTGTCAAATAACATTTTCTGGCCCATATTCCTTCCTCCTTTGTCAAACAACATGTGTTGGCCCATATTCTTTCTTCCTTCAGTTACCCGCGACTCTTCAGCAACCCGAGACCCTTCAACTTCAGCGCGAATAGAACATCCGACTCTCGGGCGAACTCCATCTCCACTCACCTGAGGCATGCTGCGCTGCAGACCAAGGCAAAACTCGTCGCGAACTCCCTAACGCGAGCTTCGTCATGCGACTTTCCACCACGGAGTTCTTTATGTTCTGTCCTCATCAACGCCAGAGACGCCATTACCGACGCCATATCCGCATTCAAGGATTGAAGCGACTCGACGTCTGCTTTCAACGAGCCTAATCCTTGAGAAAACTCATCACGAAGACTTCCCAACTCCATCTTGAATTCCTCGCGACCAACTAGATTTTCCAGCTCCATTCTGAATTCTTTGCGGCCTACTTTGTCTTCTCCCCCCACCTCTTTCCCTTCACCTCTCTTCCCGGCCATGAGACTTGACTGTCAACAGCAACGTTGAAACTTTTGTTACTCCACCTACCTCAGCAAGCTTCTGTTAATACAGCAGCTTCTCCTTCACACACTGCTTTGATACCAATGTTACGAACCAAACTTGGATATTGATATAAAACTGAAAATTAGACGATAGCGGAGACGTTCGAGAAATCTGCTAGCTCTCCCACAAGTGGTATTCTTCAATTTCCCGATGCCCCCCAACCCCTTACAACTACTCCTTTAAATAAAAACAATAACAGAATACTAAGAGACAATAACGGAATATGAACAGACTGTTTAGCAATTCTAAAATACAATATCATTTAATTTGTAGAGATGGTAACGTATCATATTATCAAACAACCACATATGATTCAATGTGAGTTTATTAGTGGTATTTAGTTCCATTTCTTCTTCTCTTTCAACCAAACACTCAGAATTCCTAATATCAAGAATTTCATCAATGATGATCTTATTATGGAGGAAAAAGATGAAGCTAAGTTGAAGAATCGATATTTCAACTATTTTTTTATGAACTAGATTCTGTCGCAATGCGATTCTCTTCAAAGACAAATTGTTGAGTATTAACTTATGAGAAAATGTTAACTTTCTTATTGGTAAATGACTTTATAGCTCTAAGACATAACTTTCTTATTGTCGGTCATAAAATAGCACTTCCTAAAATTGATGTATAACTTACTATCACATACACGTACTGTCGATAATACATTTTGAGATGTGATAAGTGTTCTTCTTTATTTTTGTTTTAGATAAGAGTGAGATGAAAAGTGCTCTTCTTTGTTTTTGTTGTAGCTAAGAGTATCACCAAAATTACAACAAAATTTTCAATGAATGGACGAGGAACATGGTTCATCACACGCATGAATGCACTAGGTGCATTAGAAAGCCAAATGGAATCACTAGCCAATCGTGACCTTCTTTAGTCTTAAAAGTTGTCTTCCATTCATCCCTTAGTCGGATACAAATCTGATGATAACCACTCGTAAATTGAGTTTAGTGAACACCACAAAACCTACGAACCTGTCAAGCATATCACTAAGGTGTCAAATAGAAAAGCAATAATTGACTATTATTTTATTGATGGCACGAATGTTACACACATGCAAACTGTCATTTTTTCTAGAGTTATTAAAGCAAAGACAGCATAAGAATTCATATTTTCACAGATTAATCCTTTATCTAGTAAATTATTGCTTGTTGTTGTAATTCTTCATGCTCAAATCGATGAGGTGTTTGAATATTTCTCACGGGAGGTAACTCAATTGGAGATAAATCAACAAAATTAGCAAGCACCTCTTGAACCTAAATTGGGATCTCAAAAACTACTTCATATTGGTCTTTAATTTTCTCAAAGAATTTAGATCTTGTTATCTTGGTGAATAGCAGTTGACTTTCCTTGATTAGCGGACTAGTCTCTTATTGTGAACATGAGGGAGGCATCAACACAATCTTTTTGTCAAACCACCAAAAGATAAGGGTATTGTCGTGATCCTTATAAATAACATAACATAATAGTGTCATGATCATCCGAGAAAGATATGGCAAGCATCTACATTATCTACATCACATGTAATTCATCCTCGTAATACTTCCTAATTGATAAAGAAACTTTGCACACATCAAGTACGTAGACTTGAGGTTCCTTTTTAATCCATGCAATTTTATAAGGAGAAATATTTTTTTTACTAAGCTTTGGAGATGACATTCCCGCTATTGCCACTGTCAATAATCAGATTGCACACATTGTTATGGATAGTGCATCGAGTTCAGAAGATCTTGTGTCGTTGCAAATGATCTGACTTCATAGGAGCTAGTAAGAAGCGTTGGACAATGCACGATGAAATGAAAAATATTGCATAGCAAAATCCTACCGTTTTGTCATTGATATGCTTCTAATTGATATACAAATAATAGGAACGTAAATAAGGAAATTAAAAAACAAAAATCCCTCTAATTTTGCAATTACTAATTTACTCCAGAATAAAATCTACCTTAATTAGAAAAATATTAATCCTAATATTTACACCCTTTTAACACTCCCCCTCAAGTTGGAGCATAAATGTCTGATTATGCTCAACTTATTACGAAGATAATTCACTCGACTTCCATTCAAAGTTTTTGTGAGTAGATCTCCAACTTGTTCTCCAGACTTCACATATCTTGTATAAATTTTACCTTCTTGTACTTTTTCTCGAATAAAGTGACAATCAATTTCAATGTGTTTAGTGCATTCATGAAATACGAGATTTAAGGCAATATGAAAAACACCTTGGTTATCACACCATAATTTTGCCGGTAATGAAGTCTTAAGGCTGAGTTTTTCTAACAATTGATGTATTCACATAATTTCACATGCAGCTTGAGCCATAGCCCTATATTCAGATTATACACTGGAACGAGACATAGCCCTCTACTTCTTACTTTTCCATGAGACTAGATTTCCTCCGACAAACACACAGTAACCAGTAGTTGATCTTCTATCTATCTTTGAACCTGCCCAATCTGCATCAAAGAAACATTCAATATTAAAATGTCCATGGTTTTCATATAATATACTACGGCCAAGGGCTCCTTTTCAGTAACGTAGAATTTGTTCTAAAGCTGTCCAATGGTTCAATGTTGGAAAAGCCATAAATTGTCTTATGATACTAACTGGATAAGCAATATCGGGACGAGTTACAAGAAGGTAATTCAGTCTCCCACTAATCTTCTATATCTCTCGGGATCTTTAAACAATTGACCATCTTTTGTGAGTTGCAGATTAGGGATCATAAGTGTAATCCTTGATTTAGTTTCTAGCTTTCTAGTTTCAGTTAATAGGTCAAGTACATATTTTCTTTGAGATAGAAAAATTCCTTTCTTACTTCTTGTTACTTCAACGCCCAAGAAATATTTCAAAATTCCTAAATCTTTGGTGTAAAACTGAGTATGAAGAAAAGATTTAAGAGATGAAATTCTTATAGTATCACTTCTAGTAATAACAATATCATCAACGTATACAACCAGAAAAATAATGTCAACTTCAGATTGTTTATGGAAGACAGAGTGATCAGATTTGCTTTGTTTCATTCCAAATGTTTTGATCGGCTGACTGAATTTGTCAAACCAAGCTCTTGGACTTTGTTTTAAGCCATACAAAGATTTTCGAAAACAACAAACTTTCTCATACTACTCCCCCAAAGCAACAAACTCAGTTGGTTGCTCCATATACACTTTCTCTTGAAAATCACCATGTAAAAAGGCATTCTTGATATCTAACTGATATAAAAACCAATTATGAGTAGCTGCCATAGATATAAATAGTCTAATAAACGTTAATTTAGCTATTGGTGAGAATGTATCAGAATAATTTACTCCATAAATTTGAGCATATCCTTTAATAAAAAGGCAAGCTTTGAGTTTATTTAAGGATCCATCAGAATTTATCTTAATAGCAAATACTCATTTACTTCCAATAGTTTTCTTTCCTACTAGTAAAGTTATCAAGTCTCAAATATCATTTGTATCTAAAGCATTCATTTCTTTAATCATAACATTTCGCCAACCAAAATGAGATAAAGCTTCATGAATGGATTTTGCAATAGAAGTACAATCAAGAGAAGTAACAAATGTGCAAGATAAAGGTAGGTGATGATTATAAGATACATAGCAAGATATAGGATACGTACATTGTCTTCTACCTTTGCAAAAAGCAATGGGAACATCATCATTACTTTGGAGTAGATCTGACAATGAAGATTGTGGTGTGGGACATGTATCCGGAGGCTTTTGTCGATGAAAATAGACTTGAAGTGTAGGTGTAGAGAGAGCAAAAGTTGTAGGAACAACAATGTAGATCAACATATCATCAATCTCTCTCTGTCTTTCGTTAGTAGATGTTATGGGAAAGAACGAAGTACTTTCAAAAAATGTAACATCAATTGACATAAGATATCGGTTAAGAGTAGGACAAAAACATATGTATCCTTTTTTAAGACGAGAATACCCTAGAAAAACACACTTTAGAGATTTAGAATCTAAATCTGTAACCTGAGGACGACCGTCACAAACAAAGCAAGTGCTACCAAATATTTTTTGTTTAATAGGAAACAAAGATTTAGTGGAGAAAAGTATATTATAAGGAATTTCACCGTTGAGAACAGATGAGGGCATGCAGTTGATAAGAATACAAGCTGTGGAAATGGCATATGTCCAAAATTGTTTCGGAACGTGCATCTGAAATAAAGGAGTTCTTGTTATTTCAAGATGTCTATTTTTTATTTCGGCTAGGCCATTTTGAGATGGCGTGTCAGCACACGAAGTTTGATGAATGATGTCATTCCGAATCATGTATGACTAAAAAAAGTTGGATAAATATTTTTTATCATTACCACTTCTCAGAGTATGCACATAAACATTAAATTGAAGTTTAATCTTAACACAAAAGGCACAAAAATGAAAAAATAATTCAGAACGAGATTTCATTAGATAAAGTCAGGTTACACGAGAATAGTCATTAACAAATGTAACAAAATATTTAAAACCAGATTGAGAAGGAACAAAACACGGACCCAAACATCTTAATAAACTAATTCAAATGGAAAACTAACTTGTTTATGAATTCTGGGAAAAAATTTCAAACGATGATGATTAGGAAACTGACCTGATTCGCAATTTAAAGAAGGTAAATCACTAAATTTGGGGTATAATTTCTTCAACACATGAAAAGAGGGATGACACAATCGACAAGGTATTTCGATGGATGTTAATATTCCGGTACATATAATAGGTCGGGATATTTGTGTGTCAAGAATGTAAAGACCTCCAGATTCATGTCTTTTACAAATAATCTTCTTCGTCATAAGATCCTAAAAGAGACAATGATCAAAAAAAAATAAAACACAACAATTGAAAGCACGAGTAAGTTTATTCACAAAAATTAAATTAAAAGAGAATTTGGGCAAATTCAATACAGAGGACAAATTGATCAATAAGATAGGTTTAATTGTCCCAGACCCAAGAACAGATAAAGTTGAACCATTAGCTAAAGTAATTTTAGAAGAAGGTGTTTATGATTGATAAGTAAAAAAGAGATTAGAGTTACCAGTCATATGATCTGTGGCACCAGAATCAATAACCCATTTGAAGGATGAGTAAAAGAGACATGTATTGGGATTATCGGACTGAGCAATTGCTGTAATTGAAGAAGATGAAGACTTTAATGATTCCTAGTACTGTGAAAACTTAGCAAATTCATCAGCAGAAACAAAAATAAATGGCTTAGATTTGGTATTTGTAGTTGCAATATGGGCGGGCAAATTGATTTCTCTGTCCTTTATTTTGCAATTTCTTACAAGTGCATTTTGTATGTCCTGGCTCATGACAATAATAACATATAGTTCTGTTTTTATCTAAATTATTTGGAGTTCTATCACGATTGGTTGATTCTCCTCTTTTATAACCACATCCATTATTATATCCACTATTGTGAATGACGAGAGCACTGTTAAACTGAGTAGATTGAGTACTTCATGTTCGAAGTACTCTAGTAAAGACATCCTAGAGGGAAAAGATTTCAGAATTCACTGGGAAGACCAGCTAGAAAGCTCATAATAGTTATTTGTTCTCGTTGGATTTGTTGAACTTTTACATCCGAACTAAACGGAAGCAAAGTATTTAGTTCTTCATAGGTTTTCTTGAAATTCATAAAGTAGGTTGTAAGAGATCTTTCTTGTTTTTCAGCATGATAAAAAGTTTTACACACTTCATAAATTTGATAAACATTACTTTTTCTAGAATATAAAAATTCTAAATATTCCATTAATTCTTTAACAAATTCGCAATGATTAATTAAACTGAGTACCTCATTGCCGATGGAATTTCGAATTTGTAAGAAAAAACAAACATCATCCCTCATCTATGTGTTTGTCTTGAGTCGTCTGAAGATGGGTTTTCATCAAGATGATTATCTTTGGCAATACTCATCAAATAAATACGAATTGTCTTACGCCAATCTAAATAGTTTGAACCATTGAGTTTATTATCTGTGATTTTTGACATCACAAGAATCACATCAGGAATTGAGAAAATTTTATTTTCTACCATGGAAATATACAGAAGATAGGAGCTCAATCCAATATTTACTTCACACTTTTCTTAAATCAGACTCTCAAAGCCCAATACAATTTTTTTTTCTTCAAAGTAACTCTTTTGTATTGTAACACGGCAGTGAAGAAACCCAATATACGGGCAGTAAAGAAACCAAAATATGCAGGAGTAAAGAAACCCAATATGCAGCAGTTCTGTTTGAATGAAAAAAAAAATTGCGACACCAATTCTGATAGCGCCAACCAGGAGAGACGAACAAAAAAAAAAAAACAAAGAGGAATCAACCTAAGTCAAACAGAAGAAAGTTGCGACTTCGCACAAATACTCGCGACTGTCTTCAACGGTGGCCTGAACGTCGGCAGTCGGCGACTAGCGATCAGCAGCCAACTGGTTCGTCCCTAACCCTACTTCCCAAGTAAGCGAGTGGCAGTGAGAGTTAGGGTTCTTCTGTAACCCTAATCCTCAAACACAAATTCTGCACACTAAGGCATAAGGGAAAAAAACTTTTATGAAATTTTACTACTCTACCATGAAATGAAAAATATTTCATAGCAAAATCTTACGCCTTTGTCATTGATATGCTTCTAATTTATACACAAAAAATAGGAACATAAATAAGAAAATTAAACAACTTAAATCCCTCTAATTTAGGAATTCCTAATTTACTCCAGAATAAAATATACCTTAATTAGGAACATATTAATCTTAATATTTACACCCTTTTAACACACGCAACTTCTTCTCCCATGTCACCTTCAAATTCAACACTCTCGTAAATATCTTCATCGTGAATTTGTTCCTCCTCGCTGCCACCTTCTCTATGAAATAGACAGTTTACTTGTTCAAACAATTATTGTAAAGATGACTTGATGATTGCACGAAAACATTTGCGAAGATTAAGGCGGGCATAATACTCGTTGCAACTCTCTTGTTATTGTTGAATTCGACTCTTGGTGTTAAGTCTTGCAAGAGATAAATTTCATTTTTATTCTGTTAAAAGTAGGGTCAAAATAGCACCTTTATGATTATTGTCGCTACCACCCAAAGTTTTCGATCCCTTTGGAATAAGCAAACTCTCTGGAGTTCATGCAAAAATTAATTGAGGTACGCCGCATCATAGATCTAGTTATCTGAATTTCTATCTTCGTTGTCAAATCAACAACATCTATCACAGTCCAAAAATTCTAAAGAGCTAGTCGATCATGAATAACCAATCTAGTTATTAGTTGATTCTCTGTCTTAAACAAATTCATCCTAGCATTTCCTCCATATAATCATTTACTGAATAATTAGATTGACCATAATTTTGGTATTATTGATAAAAAAAAATTTGTAATAAAGGGAAAATCGTCTTTGTAACAGTCGTTTCATTGTGGACTAAGTTTTGACATGTAACTTTCCATGTTGTTGGCAATTAAACTCAAGTTGCTTGCACCATATTGAAGTTCCACCTTTCAACTTGTAAGTCATAAGTTTAACTTAATTTTCCCTTGCAATGTTTAAATAATCGAGGTAAGTTTCAGCAATGTGAATCTAATCAAGAATTTTCAACATTTAGCCCAACGCCGAAACTTAGTAAATCAATTTCCATCTTAAATTCTTGATGTTTGGTCTTTGATTGGAAGCTCAAACAAAACAAAAATCATCTTCACATGAATAATCTATTCACTATGACTATTTCCGTCGTAAATTTCCTCATTGTCAACACTCCAAATAATCATTAATTCGGTATTGTTGGACAAAAGCATTATGTTCATTGAAATTTTACATGTCCCTTCTCAAACCCTAACTGTCTTGCCTAAAAATGTTTCATCTAAGTCAAAATCGACTTGTTGTTGTTTGGAAAGTCTTGTCGGACATTGACGGTGTTAGGATGGTCGATAAAAGGTAGATTTTGGTGTAGAAATGTGTCAAAGTCCAAGCTTTTGTGAGTTAGGGCAGCCAAGTCACGATTTTTGATTGGGTCTGCATTTGTTGATGTTTAGGCACGATTCATGGGTGGGTAGCCATGTTCTGGCCCGAGGAGAGGTTATTGACGGTCATCAACGTTCGCCAAAGGAGATGATCGACCAATGTTGTGTAAGATGACAAAGGATGTCGTTGATCTCATTGACTCATTGAACCATTGCCTCATATCATTAATTGATAATTTTAAATCATCATTCATGGTCGATGACTTATTGTCCACTATAACCTTCTTCGGCCATCAGATTGAGAAGAAATTTTTTTTTCTAATGCAAATTTGGTGCAACAAAATATTGTTTCAAAACAAAACGAAAAATTAAGGAGATATACTAGAGACTAAGCTCTCAAAAATAAGAAAATTCTATATTACATTCTCTCGTCTAACATTCAAAGCACCCTTTTAAATAAAGTTAGACATTGGGTTCCTAAACCTAAACGAATTAGGAATCCTCAATTGACTGCAGTCCAAAATCTATAAAACATAAATAAAATAAAAATAAAAATAATTAACTTTAAGAAAATAATTAAAGTAGGAAATCAAAATTAAATATTTTGCCATGTGTTAGGCCATGTATTGCATTAAAAAATGTCTACAATATACAATCTATATATTTAAGATTACATAAAATTAAAATTTTTAAATGATTTGGATTTTCCTCACTCATTTAATGGAATCCAATATGATCTTTAACGACTTCTAGGAATATTATTTTTGTGATTCTATTCAATTTGCAAAACAAAATTGGACCGACACAATTTTTTTCTCTCCACTAATGAATTTTTTATCCCCAGCCCATGTACTTTCTCTTAATTAATACATCTTTGTTTTCTTATCTATGAAATATGAAAAAATGACAATAAAAACAGAATAAACCAAAAAAATACTCCCATAAATCCAGTACAATGAACAGAAAAAGTAAACAATTACCAAATGCTCCAAAAAGTTGATTCCACAAAATTGTACGTCGACACCATGGACACCACGGACAGCTTGCCTCACCTGTATTTGTTTAATATTAGTCTATGTAACAACCATAAAGACATTAATATAGTGTGTATGTATAATTTTATTCTATGAACAACCCCCTTCCCCTCCCCCTTCCCCTCTCAGAAATGAAGCAATTAAGTAATAAAAATATTGAACTAGATATAATAGTTATGAAGTTTCCAAAAGATAATTCTTCATTTGTATCAAAAGGAGGTGAAAAAATGAATTCATAAGATAAATGAAAATATTAATTTTCATGTTCTTACCTACCAGATACATATATTAGCAAAGTGCTAAAATTGTTTAGATAGTGTCTTTTACAAGCATACATTGATTCATGAATGTCTAAAAAATAACAAATAAACAACCAATACATATAATGAGAAACCAAAAAAACAAATGGAAGGCAATCAAAAAGCCATAAATACCTGATAAAATAATGCCTCTTTGTCAAAAGCTGTAAATTCAAGCCTAAGAAAAATTACAAATTTGAATCAGTAAGGTATGAAGGTAACTAGTTTTATTCAGTCTAAGTTGAATAAATTTTAATGAAAACATTTTTCATTAATCTTCAAACCTAAAATCTTAACAGTGAAGCTTAAGTTAAACATTTAGATTGTCGCAGCACACTTCTTTATGTGTAAGCATCAAGCTTTTTTACAAGTGTGTTTTCCAACAAATAGAAAGAAAAAGTGATGAATTTGGGACTTGAATTCAAAAACTTCTACTTCCAAGCACCATGTTAAACTACTATAAATCTAAAAGATTATGCTAGCGAGTGAACATAAATTTAATCACTACATTTCTCAAATATAAAACACAGCCCATTCGTAAAAGAGTCACTGACATCAGAATTTTTACCAAACGATGTATCAGAAAGGGAGTGTATATAATATTGAAGTTAGCTGAATATTTATAATACATAGTAAGATTTTTAATGACAAAAAAAAACTTGGTCAGATCTAAAGTCTTAACTTTTATCCATTTGCATGAGGAAAATTCTACTTCTTTCCTTCTTAGTGAAGTTGACACTTTCAATGATCAAATTATCCCTACCTAAACAATAAATTGAAAAAAGGAAGCTCACCAGCCCCTTTTCAATAATTGCGCAGCCACAGAAGCAACCTTTGCTTGGACATAACCTTCATGTGAACTTGCATGTTGCATGGAATAGCATAAACAAAAGCTGCAAGAAGATAAACCATAAATTTAATCAGAGAACATGTGATTGCATCAACTAGAATAGAATAAATTATCATATTATTATAAACATAAGTATAAAAGAAAGATGTTTGAGAAAGATATCATCCATGAGAATAATACATAAAAAGTGATCAAACACTCCATATATACGATGTGTTATAAATATTGTCTAGAATAATGAACGTGATATTGCAAAGAAACATATAAAACCAAAGCTTTTTGAGGAACACATCATCCATGGGAAGAATACATATAGAAAGTTATCAAATACAAACTGTGCCATTGAATATTGTCAAGAATATTAAAATAACCTAATCAAGCTTCTTTTGATCTCTTCGGAAAGGAAAGTCCATTCTCTAACAGCAGCATCTCGAATTGCACCTGCAGCCTGAAACCTCGCACTAGCCACCTGAGAATTTTCTATACGCAACAAAAATCAACGCAAAATACTAGATAACTCCAAAGCATGCATGCCCAAATGGAACATCATGGTAAGATTACGTCGATAGAAACCTATAGTGTATTAATATATATAATCAAAACTAATTATGATACCACACTTAAAAAAGTGGAACAACTATTATTGAAATATGTAAGGAATTACAACAATTTTTTGATAAATTCACAAAACAGATTACACAATTTGCACATCATTCACACTTTTCATTTATAAACCCGAAAATACAAGCATAGTTAGCATAAATTCAAGGGTCAACTTTCCCTCCACATTCCAAACTTGAACTTTTTGATCAAAACCGTAAAAGTCTAATTCCCTCCATCTACCACTTATCTTTTAATTCAACTAAAAACTACCCATAACATATTATCTAAATTACTCTTAACAATATATTTATTTTCTTCTTTTATGTCTCTCATTATAGAAATTAAGAGAAGGTTTTTCCCTCCTAACATTATCCGCAGCCCAATCAAACACATTGTCCTCAAAGTGAAAATTAAGAAATTTCTAGTGAATATTATCAAATAATTTCCATGTTGCATCTTTCATTGGTAAATCCTCCCATTCAATTAAGACTTCAAATAGATCTTTGCCCCATACAGCTCTTTGTTGAAGACATACACTTTATGGTTCCACAAAAAATTTCAAGTCAAATGATAATTGAACAAGAAATTAGTTGAAGCAATTGTTGCTCCTATTGCCTGTTTTACCCGAGATACATGAAAAGTTGGTTGTATAACTATCACAAGAGGAAGTGTTAGTCAGTAAGCTACTTGACCGATCTTGGTTCCGCCAGGTAGGGTCCATAGAAACAAGGATATACGACGAGAGACAGATTTACGACGACAAGGTTAAAATTTAAGATACATTAAATCCCCAATCTCAAAATGAATATCCCTCTAATTATTACTTGTATTGGCCTTTTTTATATAATTTCAATTTTAACTCGTCGAAAATCTCATCACATTCTTCCAATATTTGTTCTAGGAGTGGCCAAAATCAAATCAAACCTAATGAACTGATCCGAACCAATTGGATTTAGTCTGATTCGGTTCGATATTTCCACTTGTAAAAACCAAACTCAGTTCTAGTCTCTAGGAACCGAAATTTTTAGTTTGATTACTGGTTCTAACACGTAAGAACCGGACTAAACTGAAAAACCAACAAAAAGATTCTAAGCGTTACAATGCTAATAATATGTAATTTCTTTACAAATTTTCAAAAGCAGGTGTCCCTTCTTTTTGTCTTGTCTTTCTTCATCACTTGAGTTCTTTTTTCTCCTTCCGTATATCCACATAATAAGACTCCTATCACTATGATGCAGAATTAATGTAATACAAGTTGTAGTCCAATCAAAATATGTGATTCTGAATATTTTATCAATGGAACACATTGCAAAGAAAGAGAAAACTATAATCATATATGATGAAGTCAACATGATGTACAAATTAACTTACCAAGTATAAAGCGGCATGCTTGATATGGCTGAGGAGACCGAGATAGTGATAAAATAGTAGCCTCTGCTTCCACTGGATTGACATGCATCTGCTAGAAAGAGCACGAATAAATAAAGAAAATTTATCAAAACAGGGATAGCTTGTAGGCACAAATATATTTTCTAAAGATAGGCATCCAACAGATTCAAACTTTTAACCAAGCAATTTTAGCAATGTAATGAGGTCAAAACAATGAAAAATATTATATTCATCAAGCAAACACAAACTATAATATATATAATTTTCTTCTAGAATTTCAAGAGCCGAACTTCATTGCCATTCTGAAATCCAACATTAGCTATCCATAATCTTTGGTAAAAGGATCTATGATACCAGAAAGTTTTAATATTAGATCTTTGAATTGATCTTATTAGATTAAACTAAATATAGGTTGTTTATCTTTCCTATGGGGAGGATAGATCCTCAAACTGTCTTTCTTTTACTAAATTCTCTCCTATTAAATAAAGACATTGACTCTAAAACAACTATTAGAACCGCAAACTATAAGTTCTCCAACCATAGATTATGATCAACCAAAAGATTACTAAATTCTAGAATGTAATACTTAACGCAGACGAGAAATACGATGCAAATATAAAAGTAAGGTCAATGAAAACTGATAGTCTGGAATTGAACAATACTACGGATCAAGTTCCAAATCACGCCGAAGAATTCCTAAGCAAGAAACAGAAAGACGGTCAGAATATGACCTGAATCGAAGAACAAGCGACCTCAATGGCTTGCATAGTGGCCTGGAGTTGTGCCAGATTTGCAGTTCCATCTCCCTCCATAGAACCTTGCATCGTCTCCGTGGACTAGGCTGAGTTATCTGGAGGTTAGTACAACTCTCAGGATTTTGGAGCTATTAACCCAAGAAGAATTAGAATAGACGGATGCTCGGCGCAGACGAGTTTTGAGTTTTGCGAAAAAATGAAAGTCTATGCAACATTAGTGAAAAATAATTTAAAATTTGGATATTTAACAAAACAAACTATGAAATATTGAATGAACGAGAAAACAAACCTTAAAATAAAGGAAATTAACAAAATAACTATTGTATTATATGATCCAACTACAAAATAATATTCACTAGAAAATATTTGAAAATTTTCTTTCTGCGAAGGAAAGTGTGTGACGTTCTGTCTTCTGTTGTCCTAGCATATATAAATTGACATTCTGCGTTCTGGAGAGATCACACTACTCTAAGAGTGATTCCTCAATGAACCTTGAATTCTTCATACTCTCATAGCGATTTCCTCACTATTTCATCCATTCTAATGGATTCTACTTGTACCAGGATGAGCAAATTGATTCTTAAGCGTAAAGGTGTTCCCTCTCAGTCTCAACCTCAACCAAAAATAAACTTGGGTTGTGATCTTAGACGAAGCGCAACTAAGTTCATTTGCGCCCAGTTTCGGCGCAATGCATAAGCCGAGGTTGAAGCACAACCTCAAACTCAACCTCAACCTCAACCTCAATGACAACCAAGAGCTCAATTAGTCTGTTTCGAACATATTACAGATAGTTTCAACTCTCCGCTCTTCAGGATTGTGGCAGTGAACGATAGGTACAAAGCTGATATTAAATATCATTCGATTATTGTATCTAGAAGAGTAAATTTTGATTTGTTGGTTGATTTGGGAATTGAAGAATTGGTTGTAATACCCCAAGTTTTATTGTCTATTTTTTCTTGGAATGTATTTGGATTGTGATTGTGGTGTTATAGTTATGGAGGAGTAGTGAATTAGGAGGTTTTGTGGTGTTTGCTAGGGTATGTGGTCAATCATCTGAAGGACCGATCAACCAGGATTGTATAAATAAGTATTTAGGGGCTCTCTGGATGGATGGTGATCAATCATAGTTGATAGTGGTTGTTCAGCTTCTAAACAGAGTCAAAATGAGGATATTTTGCAGATGGTATATGATCGATCGTGTTTGAAGCAGATTTGTGAAGGTTTGAGTTTAGCGGTTAATCATATGGATCTAGCAGTCGGTCACGGTCATTCCATATTGTAATGTTGTGTTTTGCGGTCGATCAGCTAAGTGTTGGTGATCAACCGGTATTCTAAAAATGATATAGAGTTTGTTTTCTAGCTTTTTGGCAGTCGATCATTTGAAGGGTTGATCAACTGGAAATGCGAAAGATCACCAGAATAAGGGAAAGATGTCATGTTTTTATTGACTTAAAAAGTGATTAGTCATCACTTAATTGATATGGGAATGCCATCTTCTGCTTGGGTTGGCTAACAGAGAATTTAACCTAGTAGAAGAGTGAATCTTCAGGGAAGGAAAGGAGGAGCATTATGTGAAGAAGAGAGTCTGGAGAAAAGAGTAAGAAGCTGTAAGAAGAGGATAAAAGGAAAAGAAGAGCAACACCATGAGGAAGTGTTCTTCTTTTCAATTCTCTAAGGAATAGAGGTAAGAAATGTTGTGTGTTTTTTCCCATTTTTGGGCTACATTACAAGAGATAAGGTTCATTTTTGTTTGATGTGTTGTTCTTGATAGATTGCTTAATAGAGGTTAAGTTCTAGATATGTTCTTTGATGTTGTTGATGTGTTGGATATGTTAATTGTTAATAGGATGTGTGGTTGTGTTAGAGGTTAGGTTCATTATGTAATGGCTACTTGAATTTGAGAATAGATTGATTAAAAGTGAGGCTCTAGATATGATAATATTTGTTTAAAGATTTGTTAATTGAATTGAATGATAATATGCTTGTTCATAGTGGTGATAGATTAATGTATGCATACATGTTCATGCATCATGATTTTAAGAGAAATTATGAAATGGTTTTATATGCATAAGTTTTATAAAAGAAATATGGAAATGAAGAGAAATATGTAAAGAAAATTATAAGGATTTGAGTTTGGTTAAAGTTCACCACTCACTCCTAAAATGTTAAGAAGGAAGAGAACGGTATAAGTTCACTATTATGATATATGTTCTCTGTTATATTATAAGTTCACCATTGATATAAGTTCATCATTCTTCCTAAAATGTTAAGAAGAAAAGCGAATGGTTGAAGTTCACCGTTATGGTAAAAGTTCACCATTGATCTAAGTTCATCACCCTTCCTTAAGTAAAGGAATGTTAAGAAAAAGGAAAGGAAAATTGAGTTTAAAATGTTTTATAATGTGCATATTATGTTCATAATGCATTTCATTTCTTACTAAGCATTAGGCTTATAGTTTAAATCTTGTGATGTAGGTATGCACGGTAACGAGAAAATGAGCAGTTGATGGAGGATTTGCGCATTGCAGACCTTGTGGTTGACTAGGCTAAAGGATGAAAGGAAAATGTAAATGGTTTTGTAAAGATGTTTGATTTGTAAAACGAAAAGAATTTTTTCTATGGCATTTCATTTTATTTCATTTAGTTGCAAATGCAAAGTCTTCCACTACGCTATGTTCTGAAAAGAAAAGGTGTTTGTGTAATACCCCGAATTTTTATATCGAAATTTAATAAAGATAGTTGGAAAGTAATTTGGGACATTGGATTAATTAGATAATTATCGAATTATTACCAAGGACGTAGTCGTAAGATTTAAGAATTTTGGGAAAATTAAGCTAATTAGGATAAATACTAATAAAATAAATATTAATTAAATCAAATTATATACGTGTGATTAATTTGGTGAATATTTATAAGTGGGATTTGTTGTTAAATAACTGAACCATTTCAACATTTCCTCATTTCGTCTGGCCTTCGGCCATTTGACGAAATGAGAAAGGAAGGGTATTAAATTTAAATTTGATAATTGAAGATAAATAAAATGGAATTTAAAATAAAAGAATAAAGAAATTTAATTAAGGAAAAATAAGGGGAAGGAACCGGTTCACGCTGAACCTGTTCTGTCTAATAACTCGGCCGGGAGATTAAGAGAGAAGCCCTTCATGTTGCCTTTGGGCACTCAGTCATACGAAGAGAGAAACCGAGGAGAGTGAGAGAGGCGAGCTGAGGGAGATCGAGCGGGAGGGGGACACAAGGTTAGCAACGGCGAGCTTGAGCTCTGCTTGGGTCCATTCCGATGGTGGTGCGGCCTACTGCGGTGATGGGTGGCGCTGCCCGCGATTAGGCCTCGGATGGTATGGCGTGGCGTCGAGAGGGGGGGGCTCGACCATGGCTCGAGTGGTCGGTGCTACAGCAAGTGAGTGGCGATGCACAGCGACGGCGAGATGGCAACGGTGGTGGAACGGCGACGAGCTGGATGGTGTCGGGAAGGCAGGGGCTGGGGTTTGGTTCGCAGTGGGCTAGCGGTCCGGCTCGCGGTTCAGTCTGAACCGGCCCATTTTTGGTTCCTGCTGGGTGATAGTCGATCGGCAGACAACTCCGTACCAGCTTGGCAGAGACTGGTTGGGCATGCCTAAGAAGGTCGCTCTCTGCCTCCCAAGGATTTGGCAGGGGGTGTCCCCTTTCCGTTGTTGATATACATAGAAGAGGAAGGGGATGGTTGTGTTGAGAAACTCTCAGGTGAGCAGAAATCAGATGTGTGAAGCCGGAGGAGAGCTGTGAAGCATGGATGGATGGCCGAGAGCTCCAGGTGAGTTTTCTCAGCTAGTTGGATTTTTGGCTTCTATTCTTGGCATTTGAAAGTGCATTCTGCCTCTGTTTTAATGCTGAATTAATGATGGAAGAAAATGTGGGCAATGATCTTTTGTTTTTGCTGTTTTGCATTGGTTGCACATTCGGTCAGCTTTTCCTTGCTGTGATTTTTATTACTATGATTTCAACTCATGAATGGTTGTTAATTTGGTTCACCGAGAGAAAGATAAACTTGGGTCCTGTTTCCGCTACAGTTTAAGTTGATATGGTTATTGTATGAATTATACTATGCTGATTGTGCGTGATTTATATCTTCGGTTGATTGATGGGAGTTGAAGATTGTAGTTGGTTATCTTATTGATGAATTGAAACTGTTTTGGTACAGTTTATTGATAGGAAGTGCTTGGGTTTCATTTGCTTTCTCTTTGATAAAAATTTCCAAGGAAACATGTATGTAGTTGTGCTCACTGTTTAAAGTAATATATTGAGGAGATGAGAATTTCCTTGTGATTTTGGACTTGGTTAATTATTGATGAAAGGATGTTTCCTTGTGGTAAACCCCATAATTGATACTCTTGCTTAAATTTATTTTTGTATAGATTGGCTTAGTACTGTGATATGGAATGTTGGGTTCGGTGGTTCTATTTGGAAAGGGTAAATTATGTGCTGTTATCGATCTAAAGCATGTTAAGTGTACTTTATGACTGGATTTTTGTTAGAAGTAGGAAATGTTAAACTGATGCTCTGAATCAAATAATTGGATGACTGTTGCTACTGTTCTTACATGTTCAATGTTGAAGCATGGATATACTCTGCAATTGGGCTGGCTGTGGAATTGTGAGATCTAAGTGCAGAGAAGAGGAGGAGGATAACTTTTGAATGCCGAACACGATAAGGAATTGAGGTAAGGAACTTGGGTGTATATTGGCCATTTGGAGGCCCTACACCACAAGTAGTGTGCGTGGGTAGTATTGTGTTCCTTGAATGATATTATGTTGTTATTTCTTTGGATTGTTAGGGTAGATTATTGTTAGCTTTGTGAAATTGCTTGGTTAATATAACTGCTATTATTCATTGTTGGTATTCCTTACTGTTAAGTGATATTGTTAGTTATGTTATAAAGGCTTAAATAATGGATGAACGAGTGATAGACAATTGATGAACGAGAAATGCTTAGATAATGAACAAGATAGATGAGTTAAGTACGAAGACATTATTATGAGTTGTTCTTTATACTTTAACTTCTATTTAGTTATTAATTTCAAGCTGCTATGTATTTCATCATTGTTCTGCTGCCACTTATTTGTCTTACTTTCATAACCTAGTATTAGTACTTGTGATAATGAGCATGTAATTTAATTAAGATAATTAGATAGAATAATAATGGTAATTCTATTTGAGCATGTTTAAGTAACCAGTTGTCTAATTCAATTGTTAATCACATCATTGAGCACGTTAACTAACTAAGATAATAACGATAGATCTAAGTTATGTCATGTTTATTTGATTGAGCATGTTTACTTTATTAACAACTTAATAGTCATGAAATAGCAAATTCGTGCATACTTAACTAGTTGTGTAAGTTAATCCTCAAGTATGTTAATTAACTTAACGAATGTTCCATTAATAATTAGTCCAAACATGTTTACTGTGTTAATTAATCAATCCACGATAACTAGTTAACAACGATAATTAAGTATGCTTGAATTATTAGAATAGAAGTATGTAATCCGAGAATGAAATTGATTAGAATAACCAATCACAATCTTGAGCATGTAAATTGATTAGGATAACTTCTTAGCATAATAATTGTAATTCTACCTAAATACATTAGTTTTGTAAATACCTCGAAAATGTATTTCTCTTTTTGATAATGTTGGATAATCTCATTATATGAGTATTTTGTCAAATTATGCAATGATGAGCGAAAGTTGTGCATGAAAGTTGAGGGTTAATGTTGGAAAAATGACCTAAATGTGAAAAACTTAGGAAAAATGCATAAGTGTTGGGTTGCGGACGCCGTTATGGCCATTGCGGACGATGCGGACGAGAAGGCATGGCGTCCGATTGAATCTGTTTCAAACCTGGTGTGTTGCGGACGACATTGCGGATGACGCGGACGAGAAGGCATGGCGTCCGAATGAATCTGTCCTAAATTCTGGACAATTCGAACGATGCGGACGAGAACAAATGGCGTTCGAATGAATCTGTCCTAAATTATGGACAATTCGGACAATGCGGACGACTGCAGAGGAGAACAAAATGGTGTCCGAATGAGTCTGTATTAAATTCTGTACAATTCGGACGATGAGGACGACTGCGGACGGGAACAAAATGGTGTCCGAATGAATCTGTTCTAAACCCTAGACGCATTCGGATGATGGGGACGAGGACTGCAGAAGACAACTCGCGTCCGCAACATTGGGGAAATCTGAGAAACCCATTTTAAAAATTATCTCTCTCTTCCGATTTTGTGATTTACAAGAAGGAACCTTCTCCCCCAGGCCTCCCTCTGCGACGCCAGGTCTCCCATATAGCTGGGGAAGCCTTCCACTTGGCGTTTCCTCATTAGGCCTCCTCTCCATAGGTTTGTGTGATAGACAGGAGATCTTGCAGCTTATCCCCTAAAATGACAGCATGGCCAGCTCCTTTCCCCTTTCCCTTCTCGTATATAGGTAAGTCCTCTCTTCTGTTTCCTCTCTGGAAAACGAACTCATATGTGTTCTTCTCTAGGAAACGTGAGTGGAGTGTTGTTGTGAGTGTGAAGTGAATTGTGAGTTAAGGGAAGTTACCATTCACCAGTGAAGTAACGAAGAGGTAAGGATTTGTTGTCAAATTAGTTATGAGTCTCCAACATTTTGGGATAAATTGGTTATGAGTATTGGGTTAATCTCTAATGTTGTCTGCTTAGGAAAAGTGCAAAGGTGAAAACAGTCGAGAACCTTCCCTTGGTGGCCGTTGGAGCTGTTGTTGGAGCTGTGGTGATATTGTTAGACTGCTAGAGATTTGAGGTAAGAATTCAGAACATTGCTTTGGCCAATGATGGCCCCATATTACGGGTTCTTGTTGTTGTTGTCATGTATTGTTCAGTGTTGGAATGTGAAGTGCAGATTATAGTTTAAGTATGTTATTGTGGTGGAGTTTTAGAAGAATGAAATCTGTCATCACATTGAGCATTGAGATTTGATGAAAAGCATGAAGTTATCTTGGATCTTGGGTTAAAATGTGATCATTAGAAATATTGAGTGGAACTTGGTAAAATGCCTAGAAGATTTTACTGTCAAAATTTTGGAATTCATTGTTGGTACTCTATATTTTGGATAAGGGCTATACACGGTTAAGAATCAATTAGAATGCCCATGATAGATAATGTAAATTTTAAATCTCTGTTTATACATTATCATAGGACTTGGGTGTTTGGACTAAATCATGAAACGAACTCGATACTGTCGTTAGTATAGATCAAGTATTGTGAAATGCGCTTGTAACATCCCGTATTTTTCTATTTCTTAAAATGCGTAAAATTCAAAAATTTTCTTTTATAAAATCATAAGAGTATTCTTTCCTTGTAAAACTCGATCGTTAACACTCTTTACTTTCACTTTTATCCGTTTCTTTCATCTTTCTCAGTTTCTTTTCAGAAATCATAACATTCTTTGTAGGAAATGCAGCGGAATAAAAACGAAACATTAAAGAATAAATTACAAAACTCTTTTTCAAATACTTTACATTTAACTCTTTAGCTCAGCCAGCCACAAGATCCACCCGTGCAAATCCTTCATCAACTGTCTTTAACCTGTTCATCTGTTGCTCGTTCATACCTACATCATAAGACCTAAACTAATGAGCCTAACGCTCAGTAAGTGATAAAATGAAATGCAGGTGATATGCATGATCATACAATGCAATTTAATCCGAAATACATACATGACAAACACCGTGGGGTAATGAGGAAGATGTGGCCAAGTAATTACGTATAAACATATCATGATCTTCCTCATGCCGTATGTACTTTTTGTTCCGAGAACGTTGGGGATTTCAGAACGGGTAAAGGTGAACCCTAGCTTCCACGTAGCTATTGTATGGAAGTGTCACCGATCACCCGAACCCCCACACGCCTATTTACATAGATTATTATGTCATACGCTATGCACGTGAGTTCATACAATCCTATATGCAATAAATGGCTAAGAAACATATCATTAAAAGAACCTAAATCTAGTAAACACACAACATATAATCCTAATTCTTGCGATGTAGGGTCTGAAGACCAAGGCACAGTAAGTATCACTTACCTGGTTTCCATAGCGCGTTTCTGTTTCTTTTCTCTTCTTTGTACCTTAAGATACGGAATAGTGTTAACCCACAATGTTGCTCATTCCATCAATGTGACCTAAACACAACCGAGGAGACCAACACCCAATTCTGCCACTTCAAAGTCTAGGAGAATTCAAGAGCAGCAGGTCCCAACTATTGACTTCCAGACTTCACATGGGAGAAACACAAAACAAGATGTCCATCTTCTTCTTCTGCTTGTTTCTCTTCCGCAGCAATTCTCACTTCCTCCCGACCTCTCCTCTGTTTATGCTCTCGGCTTCTTTCACAGAAAGCATTTCTCTCCTTCATAATATGAACTTATAGAACACCTTACCTTATAGCCAAAATGTACATTGATATAGTTACACTAATTACACAGAGGAGTTGCCACGTGGACATCACCTATTGTGCCAGCCAAAGTACTGGACACGCCAGCTCATCGGTGAACCGACAGAACCGAACAAGCCTTGTCATCACCCATTTAGCAAAAATCATCTCTGTCATCGCCAATTCCGAATGGCGAGATACCCAATTCAAAAAACCATAGAGGAGAATTCGAATTGCAGAATTAACGACTTACCATAGTTGACGATTCGTGGTATCGTTGGGATTCCATTCCCGAGCCCTAGCTCACCGCATCAAGCAAGAAATCGGAGGTTAGGCATATCGCGAGGGAGCCCAGCTCATTGCCGTCATCTCCGTTCGCCCTTCGTTGCCTGAGCTCCGACGCCCAAAGATCGCCCGTCACGATTTCCCTCGATTTCTCCCTACCTCTCTCTCTCTCTCTCTCTCTCTCTCTCTCTCTCTCTCTCTCTTCATTTAAATGGGCGCAGACCATTGGGGTAATTTAACCCAAACCCAATTTGGTTGTCCAAAGTGGTGAAACCATTTCCTTTAATCTTTAATGTAAATCCTTCCCCAAATCCTTAAATCCCACTTAATCTTTATATCCCACTTTATTTAATTTCACATTATAAAACATTGATTATGGCATAGTAATATCCCAATAATTTATTCGACAAATTCGAATATTCACAATTATTTTCTAATTTATCATTTTAAATTCCGATATAAAAATTCAGGATATTACAATCCTCCCTCCTTATAGGAATTTCGTCCTCAAAATTTGCTCAGCGTAATGATTCCTTCAATTTAATACTCAATGTAACTTTTCATATCCTATGTTTCCACAAAGCATCCAAGGATTACATCACTCTTTACTTCTGTAAAACACAAAATGCAGCAGGAATTCCTATGTCACATCTGAATTATTAAATCATCACCTTCATTTGTCGCAAAAGAAATGTTTTCTTCCAAAATTTATTTCTTTTTATCCAATAATTTATGGCAAATCACCGTAAGGTGAATAATTTTTACTGCATTTTGAAGATCTTAATCTTCCAAATCCTCATTTTTACTCATAAAATTCCACTTTTATTCGTGTCAATTCTAATAAAGTATAACTTTGGGCAACCATTTCTGTTCCTTAAACCAAAACTTGTCCATCTTTGGTTCATACTTTATGTAAAACATCGCTTTGAGCCAACAAGAAATTTTCCAAAAATGATTTCTTTTACACTTTTGACAATACTTAGCTCTTGAAGATCCAATGGTTTCTCTTTGAAGTCCTGTTTTACTTCCAAAACTATTTCAATTTGATAGAGTTGAGTGACTTCATCGTCTTTTGAGTCCTTGTTATATGCTTTTTGATTACCTCGCATAGCAATTTTCCTTAACTTCTCTCTAAACGTCATGACTTAGGACTTAGCATGCATGAATTGTCTCGAAATTCTCACTTATTCTTTGACAAACATCCTGTCTATAACTTGATCATAATCATCTCCTTCTACTTTGGTTGTTAAAACCCTTTTTGTACACTAGATCTTTGTGTTATACATTCAACAGTCCAATACTTGCTCATTTCATCTCTCAGAGTTTCACTTTACTCTTAACAAACTCGCTCTTCACTGTTTCAAACCCCACAGTAAACATACCACCATACCATGCCTAGTCCTATTACACTCCAATCATTATTGTCGTCGGATCTAAGATCTTAGCTCACTTCAATCATTCCTCTAATTGAAGTTACTAGTATCAAATTCGAAACATCAGCCGAATCCATCCCACAACTTGAATTTAGTTCATTGACTGTTTCATCTACATCACCATTTCCGTTTCCGAATTCAAGTTTGTTCTCTGAATTCGTCAACTTACAAAAAGTAAATTGAAATCCAACGTAGTCTTAGTACACACATAGACTTTCTACCCATATTGCTCCATCACAACTTTCCTCCACATCGTTACATCATTACACATCAGTGCTTCAAATCCTTGTACAAACTAGTATCTGTAGCAAATCAACCATACCAATAAAGCATGAGATGAAGCTGTGTGGAGTCACTTCCACTTCTACTTTCAAGGGAGTGAGGTTAACCTCCTGGAGTCAGGTGAACATCCCACCGTCGTCAAGGACATGTCTCTAGGAGAAGAAATCGAAAGGAAATACAATTATAGGAAAAACTTCAGATGTAAACAAATGTTTCGGATGATTTTGACTTTTCGGACGCAATTTATCGTCTGCATTACCGTCCGCAGTCGTCCACAATCACTTTGGGACGAGAGTTATTGTCCCCAGTCCTTCGTCCGTACCATCCGTGTAACGACCCGGATTTTCGTAATTCCTTGAAAATGTGAGAAATTTAAAATTTTCAAAAGACTCTTTTATAAAACGAAATCAGAGCGCGACGATAACGCCAGATCGCTACTAACCCTTCTTAAAACTTGTTGTAAAAACCAATTGGGAAAGTGTGGAAGCGTTATAAAAATCATTTATTTTAAAACGTTGCGGAAGCGTAAATAATTTAATGAAAGAACTTAAAAGGAATGAAACAATTAAATATAATTTCAATTACATTTGTTTTCTCTTTCATTTAAGCCTGGCCAGTCACGAAACTCTTCATCCTTGCTTTATTAATTGTTCATCATCTTTCCCATTTACTCCTAAGTCTGTGTGTTTCTTTCCTCGTACTCGTACCTATACCTACACCACAAGTAACTGTAAGTCTAAAGGCTTAGTAAGGAAATGAGATAAAACAATCATATATATATATATATATATATATATATATATATACACATACACCACTCTTTAGTTTTCTTGGAATGGATGCCGGTCCAAACCAAATCTTTCTTTACGTTTTTTTGCGTTCGTTCATTCTTTCGTTCGTTACTCGTACATCGAGTTGAATTAAAGAAACCCTAGGGATAGGGAGTAGCCTATCGGATATTAACCACTTAGGGTAGCTGGTCCCGTACCCGAATAGGGAGGAGACCTGGCCAGCTACCTAATTAAACCCGCACTGCCCTTCCGTTCTTTAATTCCCATTTCATCATTTCATTATCGTTTCATCATCGTTCTTTCATTTCGTTCATTCGTTTTTCCTCACGTTGTGTTTTTGAGTACTCACCCCATAGGTAATACTCCCTATTTGTTTCTATTATTATAAACGTAACAATACCTTAGCGAAAGAATCACAACAGTTCATAACAATAGAAAGAACTACAATAAGGAATAGCAATTAACATGGAGTTACGGAAAATTGAATGAGAATAAATAACTAGTAAGGCAAGAGATTCAAACAAGAAATACAACTTGAATTTATAGAACATGGCAGTACAAGAATTGACTATTTCAACATGCTTCTAACATATTTGAAGATTCACGGAATCATTTACAAAACAGTAGTGAATTCAACAGTGAATACAACAATTAAAACGTGCTAACATGCTTCGAATTCAATAGGAATTAAGAGCAACTTTTCCTAGTCCATTTATATGCTTCCTATGTTTATCTTTCTAAGCAATTATTCTAATCAGTTATCTAATTAATTTAACATGCTTTTATGTTAATTACATGCTTTTATCCTACTTAACTAATCATATTTTGGTTTAGCGGAAAAAATAACATACTAAGGACATATAATCGAAATCAAGATTGTATGCAATAAAAAAATAATGAAAGCATTCATTCACTTAGCTAATGAAACTCTTAACTCATTCTCGTTTACTTCATTCTCTTTTCATCTTTGAGATCATTAACTCGTTCATGTTTCATTCATTCTTTTTTCATCTTCTTTATCATTATACTCTTTAGTAAAGTAAAACATCGATTATGAAAGTAATTGAAAGCAACTGAAATAGAAATTGCGCATAGAAACATATAACAGAAATGGAAAGCGCACACAGGGAACAATCATAATTTATTTCCTAGTCATTTTACATGTTTCCTAGTCATTTTACATGCTTCTTACATTCCTACATTCATTGTTCTAGGTGATTATTTTAGTTTGTTATCCGAGGTAGGTTACATGTTTTCATCCAATCTTGATTACATGCTTGGTCTAGTTAATTACGCTAACCAATTTACATGCTCAACGATTAACATTCTAGTTGGTTAGTCTAGTAAATTTACATGCTTAGTAATTTAACATACTCACTAATTAACATGCTCACTAATTATGATTAGCATGCTTGACATTAATATATTGCTAATTGAGTTAAATATGCTAATTAAGTTAAACCTATTAATTTCATGCTAATCAAAATTACATGGCTTAACCTAGGTGATCAACTAAGGCTTTTGATTATCATTCTGGATGGTTACCTTAATTAATTTACATGCTCAAGAATGCTTTTGTATTCAAATTAATTGAACATACTCAAAGAGATTAAACATGCTCAATTGATTAACGTGTAGAGGAAAAAGGGCAGCAGAGAATAAATGCGTAAGGAAATAAAACGATAACTACATAGCATAGGGCTCTTAGCTCATCTATCATTTATTAGCTCATTCCTCATTTACTTGGCATGCTTCACACATTATCTCTAATAATAAAGGAACTATAACAAGGTATATTCGTAATGGAGGAATCAACAAGAAAAGAAAACAGCAGTAAATCATCCAAAAAACTAACAGTAAACGTTTTGAAAAAAAACGAACATAGAACGCACGCACTCTACTTGTGGTGTAGGGCCTTTTCTGGCAAAGACATCCCTATTTCCTTACCTCGAAGCTTTAACGTGCATTAGCGTTTAGCTGTTATTCTTCTTCTTTTCTTCTTTGTACCTTCACAATTTAATAACTTTTAATTATTAATCAAATCAATTAATCATTCGTTGTCTTTTTTCTATCTTTAATTCATATACGCCGCTTATTAGAGTTTTCTAAACAAAACTGTTTCGTTAATTATAATTGGGCTAATCAATAACGTCTACAAACGTAATTTAATATAGGGCAAAGATCAACTTAATTCCACATATGAGTTATTGGCCCATAACTTTTAATGTAACTTCATTCATGAATCATCGGCCCATAACTCAACATTCACTAACCATATCTGAAACGAGTCATAAAACTATATTACCCAATTTCCATGATATCTTTATTCCAATTAGCGAAACGAAACCAAAACCAACGTAACAGCAGTCAAACTTGTCTAAACATGCAGAGCATAAATTTAAGGTGCCCAATATTCTTAAATCTCACAGTGTATGAATTTAACCTATCATACATGCATAATAATTCTGGCAACCAAATCGGTTTCAAATATACGTCCAATGTATTTAAATCTTTTCTAGTGTTCTTGAAATCAAATCCAACAAGTTTCATAGAATATCACCTAAGTCATCATCCAAGTAACACATTCTCTTTTAGCTTTTTCGATAACTATGACAGTTAACAATTCCAATTAACACTTTATTTTCCAGCTGCATAACACAATCTAACATATTTATGCTTCCAAAATTAACCAACAGAGAGTAAATACATTTAGGAAATTAACATCACAAAATCACCCAACAATAGTGCAAGTTTGTCCTAACAACCTTCTTAACATGCTTTGACTAACAAAGTACTTAATCCAAGCAACAACACTTACACGACCATCACAAAAGCGTCAACAGAAAAACCCAACTGCTTATTACAACTCAACACAACTAACAGAACCTGCAGTTCCAACATAAACGACAGATTAACAACTCAAGAACACATCAATAAACATGATCCAGCAGCTGAAATCCACATAATATTAACAACCAACCTTTCTTTCAACACTACCTAACAATTCTGCTTCAGCAACTCAATCGGACAATCCAACAGAAGAACTACTTAACTTCAAAAACAACATCCAGAATTTAGAAAACAGAGAAGAGATTCTTCTCACCGTGAAGACCCGATGCTCAAACCTTTCCTTCTCGGCTATCAGCTCCAGAGAGCTCCCCCACCTTCCTTCAACACTCAGCTCCATTTATTTCCCCTCCTCCCGACAATTTCTTCGACAGCCTCATCACTTCTCTTCTGTGGGTTGACAGCCTCTTGATGAGGGTTGTCTCCCTCTTAATTCTGCCAGCCACCCCAGCAAGGTGGGCTCCCCATCGTGTGTCGGCAGAGCACAACCCGGTTCAATGCAGAGCCCAACAAGACCAAGCTGTTCCAACCGTCCCCGTCGCAAACCGTTCGCCCTGCAACTTGCAAAAATCATCCTTGCCCCTTGCAAAAACCACCCCTGCCAACGGTACAACGACAGAACGCGAGGAAGGAGGAGGAGTCGATTGGCTCACCCTTAATCATCAACGGAAAACTATGCCGCGGAGATCGCCGATTCCGTGCCCTAACCCGTCGCTCGCTAGCCATTCGTCGCTGCCGGACAACGCCACATCGCTCGCCGTTGCCGTCCATGGAACTCGTCACCGCGATGTCGCCGGCAGCTGCCCTCCCGACACTTCTCTCGCTCGGAATCTCGCCGTCGATCTCGCTCTCCCCTCATCGTCGGTCTCTGTCCCTCAGGCTCCCTCTCTTCTCTCTTTCTTCAACAATCTTAAATCAATTTCCCCATTTTATTTTATTTTATTTTTTCTTCTATTTTATTTCTTTCTTCTTCAATTAAAATAACCCAAGCCATTGAACCGGGCCCAAAAGCCATAACCTGAACCTAAATCTTCTGAACCAATTCTTTTCCTCCATTTTAATCATCTTTAATCCAATTAAATTTTTCTTTAATAATTTAACTAAATCTTTCATTTAATTAAATTATTTCCAAATCAAATTCCAATTCTTGATTTATTTCCAATATCGCTTGATGATAATTGACGATTACGTTTTTGGTAATACCCCGATAATTTTCCAATTAATTCAAATACCTTTAATTACTTTTCTATTATTCTTATTAAATTTCAATATAAAAATTCAGGGTATTACAGTCCGCTTAGCTTATTCGGATGCCAGGAGACGTCCGCATCGTTCGAATGTTTCTAGAAAACATTACAGATTCATTCGGACGCCAGATTTTCGCGTCTGCGCTCGTTCGCATCTAGACATCTTGGAGATTGGGACGCAAAAACAACGTCCCAAGTCGTCCCAACCTCACCTTTATTATTATACTAACGGCTCTAGTTACTTGTTTGGATTCTATTCGGGATAGTGAACTTAAACCAAATCTACTACAGGCCTTATGATCCATTTTCTATCCCTCCTAAATTACCCCAAACACCAAGTTGTTCCTACAAACAGACTAGATATTTCATTTTCTTGTCCATGACAGAATCTAACCTAGGAAGGAAACTTCACTTTCTCGATTCAACCTAAACTAGTCCTTTATCTTAAGTCCTTATATCTGAAGTCCTTATAAAGTAGACGATCAAACTGAATTATCTAGTTTACCAAGTTTAGAAAAATTTGGGCAGAGTCTCCCCTGTTTCTTTACTCCCCCAAAGCTAATTCCTGCACTCTAAAAACCCAAACAATTCTAGTATCGTCTATCGTTTATCATATCTATCCATCTATTCTATCAAAAGAAGACTACTATCACTTACATCAATTTACAACCATTCTAAATATTGCACAAATGAAATTACATTTCCCATACAGTTTCTAAGCAACAAATTCTTGTTCCACCAACTTAGTCAACCGTCTGATATCTTTGTCACTTACAACTTACCTGATCATTATTCCTTTCCATCAATCACAAGACAAAATAATGAGATAAAGAAAAACAACTAATACCATACTTACAGTTGATGAAGATTTCCACGTTGAAGCTTGTGCTGGTAGGCAGTCTACAGAATCGTTTTTAAAACTAGGGATGGTCTGATACCAATTGTAACATCCCATATTTTTCTATTTCTTAAAATGCGTAAAATTCAAAACTTTTCTTTTATAAAATCATAAGAGTATTCTTTCCTTGTAAAACTTGATCGTTAACACTCTTTACTTTCACTTTTATCCGTTTCTTTCATCTTTCTTAGTTTCTTTTTAGAAATCATAACATTCTTTGTAGGAAATGCAGCGGAATAAAAACAAAACATTAAAGAATAAATTACAAAACTCTTTTTCAAATACTTTACATTTAACTCTTTAGCCCAGCCAGCCACAAGATCCACCCGTGCAAATCCTTCATCAACTGTCTTTAACCTGTTCATCTGTTGCTCGTTCATACCTACATCACAAGACCTAAACTAATGAGCCTAATGCTCAGTAAGAGATAAAATGAAATGCAGGTGATATGCATGATCATACAATGCAATTTAATCCGAAGTACATACATGACAAACACCGTGGGGTCATGAGGAAGATGTGGCCAAGTAATTACGTATAAACATATCATGATCTTCCTCATGCCATATGTACTTTTTGTTTCGAGAACGTTGGGGATTTTAGAACGGGTAAAGGTGAACCCTAGCTTCCACGTAGCTACTGTATGGAAGTGTCACCGATCACCTGAACCCCCACACGCCTATTTACATAGATTATTATGTCATACGCTATGCAAGTGAGTTCATACAATCCTATATGCAGTAAATGGCGAAGAAACATATCATTAAAAGAACCTAAATCTAGTAAAAACACAACATACAATCCTAATTCTTGCGATGTAGGGTCCAAAGACTAAGACACAGTAAGTATCACTTACCTGGTTTCCATAGCGCGTTTCTGTTTCTTTTCTCTTCTTTGTACCTTAAGATACGGAATAGTGTTAACCCACAATGTTGCTCATTGCATCAATGTGACCTAAACACAACCGAGCGAAAAATTTTATATGTATTTTAAATTAAGGAAAACATGGTTTTCAATTAACGGGGCGTTACAAGTTTACTCTTATTAAGTAATACGATCATGTTTAACTAGTTGTGTAATAAATAATCAATCCTTGAGCACATTTAGTAATTAGTATGTTGAATTAGTTGAGCATGTCCGCATGTTAATCTATTCAAGCATGTTTAATTGATGACTAAACCTTGAGTATGTTAACTAAATTGTTGAGCATGTAATTAACTAGGATAATAACTAGACTATTAAATATTGCATGTTTGACTAATTAAAATAAAAGTATGCTTAACCAATTAGAATAAGATTTTCAATTTATAAGCATGTCTTCGTTATTCGTTGTCTACAACATGTCTCTATGTTTAGCCTAGCTTAGTTCAGTGAGCATGTTTAGTTAAATTGAAATCTGTCATATGTTACTTTATTGTCTCATCTTGTTCAATTCGATATCATAATTGTTTCTTGTATCTATGTATGCTTTCAATTATTGTGATTCATTATATGCGCAAGTTCAATTATTATACTTTTACTTCAATGCGCATTTCAATTTCCGTTAATGTACGTTATAATGCAGTATGCTTCATGTTAATAGAAAACCGTTGGGAATGCCACTTTGGGGTGGTACTCACGCATGCATGAGTGAGGAAAAATGCGAAGAAAAATGCATGTTCAGGATGGGTAGGATACGCCCATCACCGAAGAAACCCTCCCGGCAGGATACGTCGGGAGGGAAGAAACCCTGAAGGCGGGATACGCAGGAAGGGGAGGACCATTGAGGGCGGGATACGCCGAAAAGTGGACGAAAAAGGGAATTGGAGGGCGGATGGATAGCAAAACTAGTCCACATCTAGGCGAAGCCCCTAACCTTGACGGGAACGAGGACCTAGTTGCAAGTAAAGGGCGAAGTCCGGCCAACTATTTCATCCCCTAAGACCCCTTTAATCTCCAGCTCGATGTATGAGTAAATAACGAACGAAGAACGAACGTAATGAAAAGAATTGGTTTAGGTGGCCCCCATTCCAAGAAGAATTAAAGAGAGAGATATGCATAATTATTTTCCCCCATTTCCTTACTGGGCGAAAGCTCACGTCCTTACTTTTGGTGTAGGTACAACGATGAACAGATAATAAGTAGATGATGAACACATAATGAAGCAGGGATGAATGATTTCGCACGCCCGAGACTCAGGGCTGGCTAGGCAAAGAAAAGAATGAGTAAATGGTTATAATCTATTAAGTTTATTGTTTTGCACTTCATGTTTACTTTATCTTTTAAATGATTCATTTACGCTTCCGCTATATTTTATAACGTTATAGCCGGGCTATGCAGATTGGGTGGAAGTTACTATGAACGGATTATGAAACTATTTTATGCTAATTTAGAACTGTCCATCTAACCATTAGAGGTCTGGACTTACATGTTTGGATAGGAGTTAAGGCTGACTCCCAACAATATTAACGTGTTGCTTGGATGTTCATGGAGGAACCAAATCAGGAATATTACCACGTATCTCGGGAGCTAGATTTTATCAGATGAGAAAAAGGTCTGGTAGTGCTTGGACAACTGCACCGTGATCTCGAGATTGTAGCCAAAGTCCAATGACTTGAATGCCAAAGCTCGAGTGATACACATCATCATAACGTACACTATTCTGCCTCAAGATAGGCATCGAAACTATGTTAGTTGCATGGATCTCTATATATTGGAGAAGGTGTTCAACCGAAAGAAAGTGAACATAGGCTATGTGATTTTGAGCACATGTATGACATACTCAGTAACTCAACCAAGACTCTGCATTTAATTGGCTCATTCGAAGAATTATTCAGCATAATGGGGTACCAATCTCGGATGGGGAGCCGATAATCCAAGAGAAGTCTGGCGATGTCTACAACAAATTGAAAGTGGACTGCATAGGGATCACCAAAGTCGAAGGGAATTGGTATGCAAGTCTTCATCCAAGCTTGCCTCGAAGACTCAAGCAAAAGTTTCCTAGTCTTAGCCCCATCAGCATCCTCTCTAGCCTCTAGCCCCCTCGGTGGGACACCCTCTATCCACCTCATAGGGATAGTCAACATCATTGCTTTTGCAACATACAGAGAATGATACTCTACAGCCTGATATTCCGCAGCCGATGTCTCCATGCCCTCCTCAATCATTTCACTTTATGTCGGTGCCTAAGGAGATTATCGGTTTGATGCAAATAATGGAAGAGCAAGTAGAGGAGGCGCATCAAATGGTGTTGGACCGAGTTCAAGAATGGTGGACCGAGTTCAAATGATAGAGGAGCACCATCAAATGGTGTTGCACCAAATGCAAAAGAATGGAGGATCGAGCAAAGGAGTGTCATTATGAGTTATTGGTTGAATTGTAAAGAATGGGGTCATGAGCAGTTCCTCTAGCATCCTCTCTAGTAATCTCTCAAGCAGGCTCTCCAGCATCCTCTCCAGCAACTCCTCCAGCATCCTCTCTAACAGTGTAATACCCGGAATTAAGCTTAGGCTAAGAACAATAATAATTGTAGATTTTGGAGATTTTGGAATGATTTAATTATGGGATGTAATACTCCGATTTTTTATAATGAAATTAAGTTAGGATAATTAAAGTTTTAATTGGGTGTTAATAGGATTAGTTGGATGAAATTGAAATACTGGTGAAGAATAATGTTGTATGTATTTTTAGTGATAGAAGAAAGGATTAAAGGAGGCAAAAATATTACAGAGGCAAAGAGGCGAAATACAGTGGCGTGCTCAACGTGGGAGCGATTGATCACTGATCAACCTCTGGAAAAGGGCAGTTGGACTGGTCGATCAAGTGATCAACCGGTTACACGTGATGAAGCTTTCAGTAGTGAAAGAAGGCTTTAGACATTGAACCAGTTGATCAAGTGGTTGACCTGTTCCACAGAAATATTTTTACCAGTCAATCACATGGATTCCGAGCAATGTGAATCCCGAGACAGCTGTGTTTTTGTGATCCCTCCACGTTTGCTTCTTTTACATATGACAATTTCTAAGAAGAGTTAGATGAAATATAGTGGGATATTTGAAGCTTCTGGGTGAAGCCTCTAGTAAAGAAAGAAAGGCCGAGAAAGGAAAGAGAAGGGAAGGCAGAGTGAGGGAGAACTGAGAGTTTTTTTGATAGAGAGAGAACTCTCTAGAGGAAATTGAGAGAAACTAGCAGAAGAGAAAAGTAAGAAACAGATAGAAGAGGAATGAAGCCATGAGAGAGAATAGAAGAAAAGAGAGGCCTAAAGGTGAAAGAGAAGTCGAGTCGAAAGGTCTGGAGTTCTCTTTGTCCTCTATTTCCTCAGGTTTTCTGGTAAGCGTTATTTTGCTGTGATTTTCTTAATGGTTTAGTTTCTGTTATAACCCTTGGAAAATGCTAATTTAAGTTGAATTATGTCGTTAGGTAGTTGTTATGGACTCTCTGTGATTGGCAGAAAGTTAGAAAGGAATTATTTTCTGTCAGTTGATGCTTCAATGTATATATGCTCTGCTGCTTGGATATGGTTCTCTGTTTGTTTACAGCTTTTGTAAGAGTTAAGTTAGATGGAAGATATGAAGTTGTTAATGGTCTTTGTTACTGGTTGATCGATAAAATGTGATTGGTACTGATTGTACAAATATTGGAAATGTATGAATAGGGAGGTTACATTGAACGCTGCTAGTTAATTCACGCACGGTTTGTAAGTTAATATTAAGGTTTGATTTCTACCGGGGGGGGGGGGGAGTTATTCCTTGTTTGATTGGAATTGTTATGCATGTGTTGTTTGTAGATGAAAATAAGTTAGAGGAATAGAAGGATGTTAGCAAGGGTAGTTCACTGTTGAGGATAATAATCTTTTGATTAAAGTTTGGTTATCCGTATTGGTTAAGGCTATGAGGTATAGTATTAAGGAATATTGTTAGGCTAAAATAGAACTCTGTGATGGGGTGCTAGTGAATGGTTATTAACGATGGAATGTTATTCAATTGTGAAGGTATTATGAAAGAGTTGTGAAAGCTAACTTGAAGTATGAAACTCCTTAAAGCTTTCAGGTTAGTTAATATTATATATGTTTTGATCTTTGGGGCCTACATCGCAAGAGTTGGGAATTGTATGCTGACTGTGTTTGTTAGAATTAAGTTCTTTAAGTTAAGAAGGTTGGTATTGATATAACTGTTGATCGATGATGTATTGTTGCATGATGCTGTGTTTATTAGAATTAAGTTCTTTTAATGATATGTTTATTAGATTTCAGTAAGTTCTTTTCATGAGAAAATGACAAACAAACCATCGTATTTTGTGGTCAATGCAAGTCAACCACTAAAATTTTTTTGCTAACAAATTAACCACTGAACTATGGAAAAAGTCACCGTTAACATTGCTGTCACATTTGTTGTTAAACGCATTGACTTCGATCCGCAGTGGCTCATCTACTAATCCACCGCAGCTTAATAGTTTAAAAAAAATAACCTTATAATATTGATGGCCCGTCGCGGATCATATACGAGCACCGTGGGTTGACAATAAACTGTGGTGGTTTAATACCAATCCACCGCGATTGACTATAAACCAGGGCGAATTAATAATGATCCGTCGTAGTTCATCATATCTCGTTCTGCTTTCCAAGAGCCCTGTATATAAGAATCGCATGTGAAGTCTGGTGAATTTACTGTGAACCACAGAATCCTCGGCGACGCTAGAAGCAATGTTGGAGTAGAACTCAACGACGATGTTCTGATGGTTAAGTACTAAGGTTTTCCTGGTGAGTAAGACAAAAGTTTTCGATGTTTTGGGAGCTGTAAAAAGGTGACAGATTTGGAGGCTAGGTTTCAGCCATTGTCGGTACAGTTATAGAACTACGAGTGCTCTGAGGAGGTTGCATATAACAGATCACCTCTGAGCACTCAGAGCCTTGTAACTGTACCGACAATGGACGAAACATAGCCTCCAAATCTGTCACCTCTTTACAGCTGCCTAAACATCGAAAACTTTCGTCTTGCTTGCCAATAAAACCATAGCACTTAACCCTCAAAACATCGTTGTTGAGCTCTACTCCGACGTTGCTTCCTACATCGCCAAGGACTTCATGGTTCGTTGTTAACTTGCCGAAGCATCCGTTGAGGGATGTCTGCTAGGAAGGATACACGCTTAAAAATTGCAAGGTGAAATGACGTTTCAAATAAAGTGCTATAACGACGTTCACACTTGCTTAAGAAAGATGGAAAATCATCATGCCTCTGCCAAATGGGTAGGAAGCGGAGCATCGGTTTTGCATCATGCCTCTTCGAGGTAGACAGTTGGATGTTCCTCAAGAAACAATACAAATGCTTGATGTGGTTAGAGTACACCGATTCTTAGTGCATATATACATGATATGGTTGTCATGGAATTTGTTTGTGTCTGTTATGCACATATGCACATATACATGATATGGTTATAATAGAATTAATAAATTGGTTTGTAGTTATAGTGCACATGTACATGATATAGTTGTAATGAAATTGATAATTTGGTTGTTGATTATGAATGAAAATTGATTAGTATGAAACTGTAAAATTTGCAACATTTTCCCGAGCCAACATTTCACTTTTTGATCAACCGCGTTTCAATTTGCTTGAATCTGTGAAGGCTAGTTATTCACAGGTTGCTTAAATTGTTGAACGAAGCATGTGTTTTTCATTTATTATAGTCAACCCAAGTGGATCAATATTAATCTGCCGCGGTTTGTAATCAACCTACGGCAGATCAATATTAATCCGCCGCAGTTTATTGTCAACCCGCGGCGGGTCGTATATGATCTGTGGCGGGCCATCAATGTTACGTACTTTGCAGTCAATGACAAGTCAACCACTAAATTTATTTTTCTAACAAATTAACCACTGAACTATGGATAAAAGTTTCCGTTGACATCACTGTCACGTTTGCTAATTTCTAGTCACGGCGGGTCATCTACTAATCTGCTACGGCTCAATATTTTTACAAAAATAACCTTATAATATTGATGGCCCGCTTATACGGCCGCTGTAGGTTGACAATAAATCGCGGTGGTTTAATACCAAGTCACCACGGGTTGACTATAAACCACGGTGAATTAATACTGATGCACCGCGGTTCATCGTGCCTCGTCCACCTTATACAAATTCACAGTACACTCCTCGCAATTTTGTCAGCGATTAACAAACCTTAGAGATTTCTGATAGCTGAAGTAAACCGCATTTTGGCGAAGTTGACGAATTTGTTGAACACCAAATGGCATCTTAGAGTGTTGAGGAGTCTGTTATTAACTGTCAAGTTGAAGTAGGGCCCACGTCCACAATTTTGACCAATGAGGTACGTGCAATTGGAGATGAAGCTGCTATAGTGTTGCATTCTATCTCGACAACTCTACACGAGGAGGACGAGGAGGTGCTCCATTCATTATGCGAATCCAGTACTGACAAAGAGATGGACATGGCCAAGAGTAGGCCTAGACTCCAACCACAAGCAGAATGCATGTTTGCTGGTATGGGTCTTGGCAAAAAGTATAGTTCACTGAATAAAATTAGAGAAAAAATTGTCGATCATGCGTTAAAGAATGGGAACGGGATAAAATTCAGCCACAGTGACGCTCATCGGTTGAGGGTTACCTGCGAGGAAGGATGCACGTGCCAGATGCACGCCTAAAAAATGTCAGGTGAAATGACATTTCAAATAAAGTGCCACAATGACGTTTACACTTACTCGAGAAAGATGGAAAGCCATCATGCCTCTACCAAATAAGTGGCAGCGCATTACTTTGACATATTTAAAAGTCAGGCCAACTGAGACCTTTCTTCTATGATTGAGACAGCCAGGAAAGACTTTATTGTTAACATCACACCCAGCCTTGCTAGAAGGGTAAGAAATGTGGCCAAAAAAATTAACGAAGGGGATGACAATGAGCAATACAAGCTCATATGGTCCTATGCCGAGGAGATTCGGAGGTCTAATCCTAGAAGCTTGATGCGTGTTGACCTAGAGATGAGTGCATTTAAAATGATATATATGTGTTTGGCTGCATGCAAGATGGCCCTGCTGAACTATGGTAGACCAGTTATTTGTTTGGATAGTTGCACTTGAAGGGAGCGACTCCGGGCCACCTGCTTACTACTGTCACCATCGACGGGAATGATGCAATGTATCCGATTATTATAGTAGTGGTTGAAGCAGAAAATAGGGCTTCTTGGAGTTGGTTTCTTGAATTATTGCTCGACGATCTAAACATCTCGACTAGCAATGGGTGGACAATTATTTCTGACTAACAAAAGGTACGGTTGATTGCTTTTGCCTTCTATGTTTATGTTATGCATTGTGGACCAATGTTTAACTCATACTATGATCTTTGTAGGGGCTAGTGCCAGCTGTCAGAGAGGTGGCAAGGCAAGTGGACCATTGGTTTTACATCCACACCTGTATGACAATTTTCAAAAACAATTTAAAGGCAAGTTGTTCAAGGATGCAATGTGGGTTGCATCTAGAGCCACAATAGAGAGGCACTTTGAGAGAGAGATGGTGAAGTTATGTAATTTAGTTGTCTGACGGGCTGCGGTGGACTAATACCTTGCAACGGTAGATACTTATCAGGCCGTTGCGACCCGTTAGAAAATCCACAGCAGCTCATTTGTAACCGCGGCGGTTTGTCAACTATCCGCGGTAGACCACTTTCAAAAAATTGAAAATTTTGCAAGAGTTTCGTTTGTTTTTAATCTATCCCCCCTGCGGCATTATCAAAAATAGATATTTTTCCCAATAGACATTTTTTCCAACAGATATTATCTAAATAGAAAAAAGAAAACATAAACATGTAAAGAGTTAATGAATTCTTTATTATGGACAACAAAGTTAGAATCCTTACACATCCCAACAACCCTGAGCCTCCTTCTTGCCAGGTTTCTTCCACAAATCCGTGATCTTAAAAGACAACTGCTAGTCCACCATTACGTGGGACACTTTGACAAACAACGGACCCTTCGCTGGTACATCATCCTGATGTTGGAAGTCTTGCTTCTTCTTGCAATGTTGGATCACCTCCAACCCCTCACTCGTACACCGAAAGATGCCATGTAGGCTGAAATACAAAGGGATAAATCAGCACATAAGCATAAAGTAATATGAATCTGCACAAGGGAAAAGGTATACCACTCTTTGTCTGTTGGCGCTACGACGATCGCAATTGCTTCCGGCAACAATGTTTGGTGAGGGAAGTGAGTGTGCAGGTTTAGGGACGACAGAAAACACAGTTGCTTTGAGTGTGACTAAAATACAAAGGAATCACGCATTAGAACCGTTGAGACATAAACGACAACCAAAAAATGCGAGAAGTTTACTTACGTGAATCCACCCTAGTGTAAGGAGCGATTTTTCCATTTGAACTTCCCAGTATTCTTCTTTGTTCACCGCATAGCACTATATACAAAGAACGCAATGCACGAATGAGTACTAATATAACTTCTTATGAACTACTTAATGTAATAGAATGTAATTCTCATCATGTTTGCCATCCCTTTTTGATGTGGGAAGATGATCTCAGTGATGGTGTACTCATCCTCGACCAAGTTTCCTGAAAGAATTGCGCACGTCTCCAAGTTCTTTTGAGTATTTCCAATAACATACCTCTTGAAAATATCCATCAGCTCACCTGGCTGCAACAAACATTGACAAGAGATCGTCAAACTACTAAGTTATGAATAAGTGCAGACACGTAGATAACCAAATCAACAACATACCACGCGCACAGTTTTCAGTTGTGGAGTCTGCGATCCACAGGACGCATCTGTCTCCTGCACCTTGCCAAGCACGACAGGAGGAGTAGGTTCACCCCTGAGGGCAATGGTGTTGCAAATTTCATACACGTTATTACATCGCATTCAAATAAAGTAAATTATGGACTTTGCGTAAAAAGTAAATGACTTACAAGCGATCTGTGTCTTTTGTTGCTAAAGAGGATGATGGAGAGGCTACTGCAGGGGATGCTTCCTACTCCATTCTCTGAAATGCTACCAACATCTCATGATGCTGCTACTCTACTTGCTCTTCCACTTTTTGACGTTGCTCCTCCATTTTTTTAATTTGGAGTAGCCCCATTTGAAGGTGCTCCTCCATCATTTCTATTATGTTCAGCGCCATTTGAAGAAGCTCCTCCATCTTGCGCATCCAGCCAGACATCTTCTTAGGCGTCGAAGTAAAATGAGATGTCTGAGGAGGGGGTGAAGTCATCAGCCGTGAAGCTTCCTCCTCCATGTGTTATAAAGGCGATGTTGGAGGTTGTTCCTCTGAGGGGGCTCGAGGTTGTTCCTCCGAGGGGGCTGAAGGCTGAGCCACTAAGGGGGAGGAGGTCGTACAACTAAAAAAAAAGGGGGGGGGGGGGGGGGGTTGGCGGCTGGGACACTATACCTCACTTATTTGGGGTCTTGCATACCCATTCTCCTCCAACTTTACTGACCCCTATTGGGTCCACTTTCTATCCATTGTGGATGTTTGTGGCCTTCTCTTCAATTCTCGGCTCATCCTTCGAGATCGATACCCCAGACTGCTCAACAATCATCTGAATGAGCTAACTGAATGGTAAACTCTTGATCGGGTTGTTCAACTTCTCATGCATGTGACTCAAAATGACATATCCGATGTCCATTTTTTCTTGGTGAACACCTTCTTGAGCATATAGAGATCCATGCAGCTAACATGGTCTCGATGTCCATCCTGAGGCAAAATGGTGTGCGTCATAATGATGTGGATCACTTAGGCTATGACATTCAACTCACTGGACTTTGGCTTCTTGTACAATCTTGGGATCTCGGTGCAACAATCTAAGCACTGCCAGCCCTTCTCCTCGCCTGATAAAAGGCTGCTCCTGAGACACGTGGTAATACTAATTACTTGGTCCCTCCATCGCATATCCAAGCATTACATTAAGATCATTGGGAGTAAGCCACAACTATCGTCCAAACATATAAGTCTTGGCATCTAATGGCTGGGAGGACAATTCCAAATTTGCATAAAACAACTTCATAATCCTCTCACAATAACTTCCACCTATCGGCACAAACTCCCTCAAGCAATTGTTAAAATTCCAACTCAGCCAAGGACTCGAAGTCTATTCTTCTAAAAACAATAATTGAATGGTGTTTAACACCAGCTTCATACCGTTCCTTCACGTAGGCTGTCCTGAAGAGTAGGGAGTGGAAACCTACTGCAATGGGTTGGAAACACTAGTGCACCTCCTGTCGGTCGTTGTTGAGGCTGCGGTTGAGGTTGAGGTTGAGGTTGTGCTTCCAGTTTCTCCATCTTCACCCGCTGCGGATGCTCCAGCTTGCATTGCGACGGGTGTTGCTTTCACCACGGGTGCTCCATTTTGCACCACGGTGGTTGCTCCTTTCCCCATGAGTGCTCCATCTTGCACCATGGCTAGTATAGTCTGATGAAACTGATTGATGAGATCAGTTGCAAGTCGATGGCATTCACGGGCAAAGTTCATCATTTTTGCCTGTGGTTGTGGGTGAGTTTGTGATGGACATCCTTTCCCTTGAGCGTCATTTTCTTTGCTTGGGAATCCATTGGTATCAATTACACAGTCTGGAATGAATGTTTGAGAGTACGAATGTTTGCCGAGGATATCATGGTTCGCGATGAACTCGCCGTAGCGCACGATCGAGTCTTATATAGTGGGGTAGAGGAACACAGAACAAGGCACGAAGAACGGCGATGGATCAATATTAATCCTCCGTTGTTTATAGTCAATCACGACGGCTTGGTATTAAACCACCGTGGTTTATTGTCAACCCGCGGTAGTTGAATATGATCCGCAGTGGGCCGTCAATATTATAAGATTATTTTTTTAAAACTATTGAGCTATGGCAGATTAGTAGATGAGCCGCCGCGGATCTAAGTCAATGTGTTTAACGACAAACGTGATAGTGATGTTAGAGGCGACTTTTTCCTAAATTTAGTGGTTAATTTGTTAACAAAAAAAGTTTAGTGGTTGATTTGTCATTGACCACAAAGTACGATTGTTGGTTTGTCATTTTCCCTTCTTTTAAGTTAAGGATTTGATATGGATCATGCTTTGAGGATTATAGGATTTAATACTGATCATGCTTTGAGGATATAGAAATTGTATGCATTCATGAACATTCATGCATCACGGTTTTTTAAAATATTATGAAAATGGTTTTAAGCATGGTTTTGAAAAGGAAACAGAACCGGAACCAAATGTGAAAACGTAAACTGCAAGCCGTGAGGTTGGACAGCAAGTGTGTGCTTGGCAACTGAAGCGGACAATGTAAACAGAAAAACAGAAAAGATATCGAAATGAAAACGTAAACTGCATGTCATGAGGTTGGATCGCAAGCGTGAGCCCGACAATTGAAATGGATAATGTAAACAAAAAAAGAAGAGTTTGAGTCGGCTTAAGTTCACTGCTCATTCCCTAGATGTTAACAGAAAGGAAACGGTAAAAATGCATCATGATGGCCTAAGTTCACTTTCATGATGTAAGTTCACCATTTGCGGTACAAGTTCACTATGCTGGCCTAATTCACCAGCATAGTACAAGTTCACCACGAGGGCCTAAGTTCACCAATACAGCCTAAGTTCACTGTCAGAATTAAAGTTCATTAAATTTCAAGTTAAGTAAAGGGTAAAGTAAGGTTAAAATGATGGTAAAGAAAAACGAAAACGGAAAAATGCATACGGATTTTAAAAGTTGCATGTGCATTGCATGTTTTATTTTATATCACTTATTGAGTCTTAGGCTCATAGTTAAGTCTCTTGATGTAGGTACATGCGAGAACAGGTTAAGTAGCAGTTAATGAAAGATTTGCACGTGCGGACCTTGATGGCTGGCTAGGCTAAAGGATTTAAGAGAAATGGTTTGCAAAGAGTTTTGTAAAATATTTCAACTTGTAAAATAAAAGAATTTTATTTATCGCATTTTCAACTATTTTGTTTTACTAATAAAAGTTTTCCGCTGTTTTTATAAAAGAAAAATGTTTTTAAATTACATGTTTTAAATGTAAGGAAAACCGAGTCATTCCAAACAGCCTCTCCAGCAACCTCTCCCTCAACCTCTTCAGCAACTGAACGCATAGAATACCTGTAAGTTTTTTAGTTTATACGTAAAGTCCATTATTTAGTTTATTTGTATGCGATATTTGTAGCACTTTTGCGCTCACATGCCAGCCTACTTCTCCTATTGTGCTTGCTAAGGTGCAGCAGATAGTAGCACTTATTCCTCCATCGGCAGAGGCTTCAGGTGGAATACAACCTCTATTTAAAACTTTGCATGTGGTATATCTTCGATTTGGTTATCTACGTGTTTGCACTTATTCATGCCTTATTAGTCTGACGGTTTAAAAATTTTCATTTCAACTAGGTGACCTGATGAAAATTTTTACAAGACTGGTTTGTGCAAATACAAAGAAAAATCTGGAGACATTCGCAATTCTTATAGGGATTATGGTATGCTATTTCATTTTCTGGCATTTAGTGTTTTGGACTGGATGCTTAGGATATTTTGCTTCCTATTTTCATTTTCAGTTAGATGATGAGTACCACATCACTAATCTCATCCTCCCAAAGCAAAAAGCGACAACAAACACTGTGAAATTTTCATATTGTTAAATTAAGTAGTTTAGAAGATTTTATTTTAGTACTCATCCTAGTGTTCTTTGTATGCAGTGTAATACGTTGAACTAAGAAGAATACTTTAACGTTCTAATGGAAAGATCGCTTATTACATTAGGGTTGATTCATGTAAGTAAACTTATTGTTTTTGTTATACTTCATGTTTGAACAGTTCTAATGCGTGGTTTACTTTTTAGACACACCCATCATAATCGTATTTTTGTCGTTTGTTGACCTACACACTCACTACCCTTACCAAGCGTTGCTGCCAGAAGCTGTTGCAATTGTCATAGCGCCAACCAACAAAGAGAGGTATATCTTTTCACTTGTGTAGATTCATATTTGTTAGGCTAAGTTTTATTTTGATGATAACTAAAATGTTGTCTAATTTAATAAAATCCATATAGTGTATTTATATCGTTTTAGGACTTAGAAAATATATTGGAAATGTTTTGGTGTTTTTCAGTCGCGGTTTGCACTGTTCTGGGCGTCCAAAAATGGTTTCCGGTGTTTTTGATCGATCCCTGGTCGAGTTGAGGTCAAGTGGCGCGGCTGAAATGGCGAACAGGTTAATCCAGATGTCTTCGGTCGAGCTGTGGTCAAGCCCGGTTGATGTGCCCAAAAAGTGCAAGAAGACAACACTAGAGCAATCTACAATCGGCAATACTTAATCTGTCCACTCTCAATGCAACAACAATAACTCCTAATGTCTACAGCCAATAAGTCCCAAATTTGGAGGAGAATGAAATAACCAAAGAAGGCAGAGGACCTCTAAATTTCACGCTCAAAAGCATTGTGGAACGAAAGTTATGAACAAAATATGTATTTACCCTAAAACAAATTCTGCATAGACAATTCTAGCGACCTCCAATCATACAGCCATAAAATTACGAATTTATATCCAAACGGCGTCAAAATTATACCAATATCTTTGTATTCCAGAGGGGTTTACTCCCTTAAAATTTCAGCACCAAATCTGGAAATAATAACAGAGCTATAAACGAAACAAAACCCTGCTCGAAAATTAGACTGCAGAAAAACAGATTGCAAACTTTTAACAAAACGAGCACACCTCCAATATTTCGATTCCAGACCAAACAAACTTCATCCAATACTTCAAAGAACAATCAAGATAAACCAAATCCAGAGAGTTATTCAATAAATAGCTCAATAAATAGAGAAAGGAAAACAACAAACCAACAAGGTCCGCAACACCCCAAACTTTTGAGATGTGCGACTAGTTCGGACCTCTCAAAGAAATGTCACTCCTTCTTAGCTTTTGCTCGGTCTTGTAGCTCCACACGCCATTGAAATTCCCATAAAGAAATGCTAGAAGAACTAGCTAGAATCTTCTCTCCAAGATTGAGCAAGAAACGGAGAGAGGAGGAGCTTTAGTGAAGGAATCCGTGGGTAGCACAAATCCAAGCACCAAAGATGGTTTGGAGAGAACTCCTCACACGAATTGCAGCAACAAATTAGGTTTTCAAATCTGATTAGGGCTTCCATTAAGGGAGACTAAGTACTCCTTTAAGGGCCAAAAAGGTCAATTTCAAAAATACCCTAAACTTCAAATGACAAAAGTGACCTCAACAATAAAACACACAGAATAGTTCCGTGGTTAGAATTTAGGCCTCTATAAATGGGATGTTTGACATAGCAAACAAACCCTAAATAAAACGCATAATACCACTTTGGAAAGCTATGGATGTCTACTACAATTTGTATGAAGGACGTCTTTTCATTTAAGATCTTCTGGGTCTATAAAAATAGCAATTACTCTACCATGGTCGGATTGTAGGCAGATTTGTAACACCTCCCATTTCTTTTATAATTTTGCATGACATCGACTTGTCCAAACGCAGGGACACTGCTTTGTGTAATTGACAAAAACTCTCCTCAAACTTAGCTAGAGAAGAGACACCTACAAAACAAATAAAAAAGTTAGAAAACAAAGGAGCGCTTGGTGCGGGCTCAGGTGACAGGATCTTGGGACACATCATCGTTCGGTAAGCGTTTGAATCTGTCATTTTCTTGGGGCTTCTCGGTCGACTAGCAATTGAGGCACAGTCTTGGATCTGCGTCCAAAAAAGCTGACTAGTGCAGGTCCAAGAGTTTTTGATGTACTAGCGGTTGAGGCGTGGTCTTGGATCTGCGTCTGAAAAGTCCAGAATTTGCCAACGGACAGATTTCCAAGAGTCAAATTTTTAACGGCTAAATATACAACGGCTATATGTGGTTAAAGAAAAACTTTTAGGATGATCCGAAAAGTCCGCAATCTATGAAAATGAACGGAGAGTCAAGGTGAAGCCTTGTCGAATTTTACACTTCATTCCTACTCACTGTGAGCATTGTAAATCCAATTCTCCCCACCCAGAAACTTGAGAGTTATTATTGGGAGAATTCAGAATAGTTTTTAGAGCTTTATTTTTTTGAATTTACATTGTGCTAAATTGTAAAGGGTGACGCCCTAAGAATTCATCATACAAGGGTGACGCCCCGAAATAGTCAACGACTCGATTGAACGCCCGTAAGTTCAATCAATGGGTGACTTCCCACAATAGTCAAATTTTGGATGACGCCCCGTAATAGTCAAGGTTGACGACCCGTAATAGTCAAAGAGTGACGTCCTTGGAATTAGTCTTTGTAAATGGTTTAATTGACACCCGTAAGTCAATTAGTTAGTGGATCTCCAAGTGGAAGTTGGAGAGCAGACGTAGGCGTGTTGATGTGCCCCAAGTTCCGGAAACTTGAGCCCGTGCCAGGGGCTCTTTTATTCTCTAATTTTTTATTTATTTTGTAGTTTTTTTAATCAAATAAACATCATTGGAGTTGGCATTTGGGCTAATGGAGATTTTACAATCTTTGGGGAAAAATTGTGTGTTGTTTTTCCGCCTAGATTCTAACCTCCGACAGTTCAAGTGGATTTTTGACAATCGGCATGGCGTCGTTTCAAATTCAGTCCTTCATACCAAATGTAGCCAATATCCAGAGGTTTTGAACGAGCTATTGAGCATTGTATTTAGCCTCCATTTGCTATGTCAAATGTCTTTGTTTCAGAGAGAAAAACTCAGACTCGAATTTTATTGTTGTTGTTTTAATTAAGGGTTTGTTTAGTCTTTTGCTACCTAGGGATATTTTAGTCCTTTTATGATTTTTTTGTGAAACATTAGGGTTTTATATACCCTATTTTCAAATGGAAGAGACAGTTGATGATTGAATAGAAGATTGTTTCTCTTTGGAGAGCTACCCACGGCCTCCCCCCTCCATTGAGCCGATTCTCCCATCCCATTGCAAGGAGTTCTTGAAGCTTCTTTTTCTTGCAAATCCAGGGTTATTATCGCTTCCAATCCCTTATCCTTGTGGTGAGGATTGTGGTGTGGAGGTAAAAGAAAGTTTCCATCCTTGGAGAGTGTTTGCTTCCAAGCAAACCGCAAGTCGTCCCTCTTACTAGGAGGTGCACGGACTCCTCGGCTTTCTTCTCAATTCTTGAAAGTCCTTTCTGCTATATTTTGGTTATTTGTAACTGTGAAGGGCTCTTATTTGGATGCTGATAGTCGTCCCTTGGTGGTTCGTTCATGAAATGCAATTTTAGATTGAGTTATTGGTGGAATGTTTTATGACTGCTGAATCTGTTTAATTTTCTAGGTGCTGGAATTCCGATTTAAGGCCCTATTTTGAGACTCTTACCATATCTGTTTCAATTTGGTTCCTTCTGGAAAGTTGTTCTAATTTGAATTAATTATTTTTCCTCCAAAATTGGGATCTATTGGCTGTATAAATTTCGAGTTATTCAAATTAGAAGACAAACTGCAAATCTGAACTGCTCTAAGCCCTAATTTCAGGGTTGTGTTGTTTCGACTATAACTACTAATCCATAGTGGTTTTTATGACGATATTTTGACACAAGTTAGCTGAAAGTGTTAAATTGATGTCCTCCAAATTCCAGCTAAAGCTTGCGCAGGAATTGGGAGTTCTTGCTGTTTTAGTTTCACTTGTCTGGATTTCAAAGTTTTCTAGATAGATTTGAGTTTTCGCGATCTTAGTGATTCTTGGATCCTATCACGTGTTTGCCGAACCGTGTAAACAAATCTTTGTGCACACTCTCTATCCCTTACTCTTTAATTTCTGCATTTATTGTGATTGTTTATTTAATTATATACGATAAATCACTTAAGAATTTAAAGAACTTATATATCGCACGAGAATTTATATATCGCACAAAAAATTTAGAAACGCTATATTAACCTCCCCCCCCCTCCCTCCTTTCTCTCTCTTTATAGGCGTATATCGATCCTACAATATTGTTTTTCAGTTATGCACTTATTTTCCCCTCTGCATTTCAGCCCGCACAACCTATTTCTCTGTACCAATAGAGGTTTAGGGCTGCTCCGAAATTGTAAAGAGATCGGCTTCCACCTTCAAGAAGATCTACAGGATAAGTCTTGTCACAACCCGGAGGCGGGTCTAATAGAATCGCCGGGTCAGCCGACCAAATCCTTAAAGAGAACTCGATCACCTAGCCCAAGGCTAAGAAAAAAAGGAAGTCTTAACATAAAATTAAGTCCAAAGCCCAAATCACATTAATTGGGATCTATAGAGTGATCAACAAGAGTCCAGATAGTATAATAATAAACAAAATAATGTAATGTGCCGAAATTAAATCGAATAACACCAAACCACAAATCCCAAACGTACTCGAGACGAAGGGATGGTCGATGAATCTTCACCCATCCAAGGGGAAGTCAAAGCGCACGAAGGGAGACATGAGAAAACGTCTTACAAGGACCCTATATAGACCCAAACATCAGACTTGGGAAAAATATAGTCTAAGGGGTGAGTAACAAACTCAGTAGGAGAATCTATACTCAATGCGATGCATGCGAAAAACTGTTTTTCTCATCCTTTTCAAAACTATTGTCATACTTCTCATTTACCATACATGGATTTCAAAATATTTAAAACATCTTTATCATTTTATTAAATCAGCTCATGGCCCCCGATGCGGCCTCATTAAAACCCTCTGTATACATAGAAAGTTATATCACAAAATATGCCAACATCATTTTCGTGCAAAAATGTCATTCATGAAAAGAGATGGTCACACAAGGACCCATCCGGCACACACCACAGAAAGGTGGCCATATGACGAAAGCAACACCTCATGAGATAGAGGAAATCAAAATGACGGCGATCCAGAGATCCAGCAAGTCACCCGAGTTGCCGACGAGCCAAAGCTCAGCGTCGTCAAGACTCTCATAATCGTTATAACGAATAAGGTTGCTTATAACAGATTGCTCCTCAACTAGCTACCTATAGGATCCAAATTGACAAAGGTTGCCGAAGAGCGGGGCTACGAGCCGTCTCACCACTAGTCAAATGGATCGGTACTAGGCGAGCAAAATTCAACGACTAACAACCTTCAATCCGTGTGACTAAAAACCCTAGGCAAGTTCTGGGGCTCGAAACCCAAGGACGCGTCATCACCGTCCTATCACCATTTCCACTTTCGGGGTTTGAAATCCAAGGACATGTCACAAATGCCCTATCACCCATTCGCACATACAAACAATCAATCTTCTCACAGTAGAATATTGTATGAGATAATCTCATGATGCTTTAGTGCCAAAATTGCCTAAAGCATCAAGATGACTCATCCTCCCAACATATATAAGTATACAGATGCACAGGATACCAACAGAACGACATACGATAAAGTAAACGTGAGAAAATAAATGTATACATAAAAATAGAAGTGCTATCGAATAGTCTCTATCGGGTTTTCAAACGTGGTATCATTTCAAATATCATTTGAAAACCATGATGTAATGCAGTGCAGAAAGTATAAAAATCCCTACCTCATAGACTATCATGACTGTAACATCCCACATTTTTTAAAACCTTTTCTTAGTTAATCAAACCAAAATTTTTCTTTTATTTTATTTAAAACACATGAGAGGTCAAATAATTCAGAGTAATAAAGCGAAAATAAATAAACAATTTAAACATACTGTTAATAAAAATCTGTAGTTAAAACATTCATCTTATTTCCAAAGAAAAAATATTAACTATTTAAAATCTCAATTTATCTTTTGTGAGCCACAACCCCTCAAGTCAAATTTGCTGGGTAACCCAAGTCCTCATCGTGAAATGCCCCTTCTTCAGGAATATATCCAGTATCATATTCATCACCTACACACACAAGTAAACTATGAGCCTAATGCCCAATAAACGATAAGATGTATGATGCATGCATATGTCTGATTATGTTAGAAAGGAATCTACCCAATCTGTATTTGTCTCATATAGTTAAACTCGTATATCGAACTGGGACATTGGAAGTCTTTTCACTCAGGAGACAGACACTCACATCCCGTCAAGGGAAGAGTTTAATCTCGAGTTTCCCTGTTAGAGTCCCCCAATTCCCATTACGTTTATTAAGTCCAGTCTCTCCCATGAAATGCCTCTCTCATGCAGTGTGAATACCAACCCATTGTGGCATCACCCTTATGTCTATTAATATGATGCATGATTTCTAGACCCCACAATATATGAATATTAAAATAATAACTATAAGATGCATATATGAATCACAAAATTCCAACCAATGATAACATGAAACTAATAGAAACAATATGACATTCATCACAATCAGCAATCCAGCAATTCAATTATAATCCTTGAAAGAACAACAGAATCACAAACATGAAATTAACAGTAACAATATAGTATTCTCACAGTCAAAGATTCAATAGTTTGCATATGGCATTGAAAAGAGCAATAGAAGGATAGGTGTAAAACTAACAATAGTAATAGGATATCCTTACAATTAAAGATCCAATGGTTTATTTATATACGGGAGAGAATAACATAATCATAAGCATGAATAAGTGGCAACATGATGACACAATTTACTAACAGAACATTCTTCAGGTTATTTAATCGGTCATAGTTCCATAAGGCATAACAGGTATACAGAATTGGATATTTTTAATCAATGTCTAGAATCCAAATAACAGAGATTGGTAATTGACAATTTCACAGAACAGGCAACATAACTTCAGGAATTCAAGTAGCCGAGAATAATCTACAATTTACAGAACAGGACACTATCAATTTCTAATATTTAATTAACAGGGAAAAATTATATGGAAATTCATTGGCAGAATTGAAACTCATGTAATCCAACAATAATTGGCAGAATTGAACTCATATAATTAAACAGTCATCGGCAATATAGGATCTTTGAAATCAACTAATAATCGCCAGAATTGAATCCTTGAAATCAAACAATCAATCGGCAGAATTAGAATCCTATACTTGTGGTGTAGACCTCCACTGGTCATGACACGCTATTATCGTTTACCTTTCACGAAGACAGTGAATTCACCTTCTCACCGAAGCAGCGGTTTTCTGGACAATCTAAAGCAGCGTCTTTTCTCCTTTGCGGCGATCACCGAGTCCTCTCCTTCACTCGGTTCTTTTTTCCTTTCGCATAGGAGCTCAGGTGCCTCCTCCATCACCACAGTCAGGTTTTTAAAGGAGAAGGGTTCCCTTCAATTTCCTTTATCTCCGCCAACGAAATCCAGATGGCATCCAATTAAATCGCTATCCAAATGAGTTTGAAGAGGGTAGAGTTACCGAAATCTTTGCTGGGAAGGAAGCAACCTCGGATTTTCCCAAAACATTCGTCGAGTCTATCTGTCGAAGCTTCATCAAGGGAGACAGCTCACTTCATCGTTCAGTTAGTTGCCCCCCTGAATTCAATATGGAAGGCGTTTGATTTCCCCTGAAGCTCACGCCGCAGTTTCCGTCGAGAATCTGCTGAAGCTTCAATCGAAGCTCGCAGAATCGTCGCTGGAGCTCTTTGCTGAAGGGAGATAATTCCTTCGGTTTTTCTTTTTATTCCATTCTTTTAAAATTTCCTACTTTCCTCAAGGGTAAATTACAAATCAACCACGGTGCTTCGAGATAAATGACAAATCAACCACTGTGGTATTTTTTTTAATAAGTTAACTACTCACATATGTTAAAATGACAAATCCAACATCACATGAACGTTTACCGTTAAAAACTAGGTGTCAACGTCCGAACGCCAGAACGACCACGTTTTGACGTTCTAAATTCAGAACGCCCAACGCGGGGCGTTCTGAATTCTTCGAACCTTCAGAACGCCCCACGGCGTTCTGAAGCTCGCAGACGCCGCAAATATCGCGGGTCTCACTGTGAGAGGCCGCAAAAATCGCAGCGTCTCACTATGAGACACGTTGTGAAAATCGCGGCCTCTCACTATGAGAGGCCGCAAAAATCGCGGCCTCCCACTGTGAGACACGCCGCAAAAATCGCGTTCTCTCACCGTGAGAGCCGCAAAATATTGGGATTCGCAGAAAATGGTGGCCCCGAAAAACTCACGTAATTGATAAGATCATTTTTTAGGGGAGAAACAGATTCGATGTCTTGTTCGATAGTGGTTATGATTTTGAACCATAAAGGAGATTTAGTTTAAGATTTTATATTTCGCCATTAACGATGATGAAGATTCTCAGAGATGGGGAAGATAGAGAGAGATGATTACCTTTCATGAAACCGCTACATTCCATGCCAGATCCTGCAACCCCCATCAATGAAACATTTAATAATCAAACTAAACAGAGAGGAAGAGGGAGAGAGAGAGAGCCAGGAAGAGGGAGATTAACTATTAGCAAAAACTAAAAGGCCTGCATTGTCTACAAAAAAAAAATATAGGGCATGCGCAGAGAAGAAGACGAAGACGAAGGGTGATGAGATAAAAAAATGATATCCTTACCTCTTGATATTCAACCTCCATTGAAACACAGAAAAAGATAAGAGCTCTCTCCAGAAATCAGAAACACTTCGTCTTTCGATTTCATTACGAGAAAGAGAGAATACGGCAACTTTAAAAGCTCCAACAAGAATCATGGGTATGGAGTATGGACTGCTTCTTTTGCTTACCCTTTCTCCCGTTTTCAGTACTTTTGGGAGGTAAGCTTTAAATTCTAAGTTCATCAACGACAAAAATGGAAGATGTAACTATTTCACCTTACTCAGACCTGAAAAAGGGTAGTTAGAGAAAGAAAACAACAAGAAATTAGAAACAGCTAAGAACTACTCACCATGGAACAAGGAAGAAAACCTTCGAAGGAGTTGGGAAAATTACCTCAAATTCCTTCTCAAGAACAACAGCTTATCGGGAAACAGCAAGAGAACGCAAACCTCGGGGCGGAAAGGATTTTCGCGGCGTGTCTCACAGTGAGTCGCCGCGAGCGGCGTCTGCGAGCTTCAGAACGCCGCGGGGCGTTCTGAAGGTTCGAAGAATTCAGAACGCCCCGGGTTGGGCGTTCTGAATTCAGAACGTCGGAACGTGGTCGTTATGGCGTTTGGACGTTGGCACCTAGCTTTTAACGGTAAACGTCTATGTGTTGTTGGATTTGTCATTTTAACATACGCGAGTGGTTAACTTGTTAAAAAAAATACAACAGTGGTTGACTTGTCATTGACCTCAAACCACGATGGTTGATTTGTCATTTACCCTTTCCTTAATTACTTATTTCCAATAATTCTTTAATTTCTCAAAAATTACATAATTGCCACCATCATCCCTCTTTTAATACTAATTTATTTCAAAATTCTAACTTAATCAATTCCAATAAATCTCCAAAATTCATAATTACTTTTATTTTTAATCCCGATTAAATTTTGAGATATTACAATAACACTCTTACCAACTAGACAATTCCACGAGCTATCGGAAGTGAGAGTCAAAACCAGCAACGTCTCCAGAACCTACAACAAGGCCGATGTCAACATCTGAATAATCATACATGGGAAATAGATAAGTCTCAATCAAGACTAGAAATCTAAGACAATCTCTAGGGACAACCACTAGTCTCAAACCGAAAATCAAATCTAGGAATACCTCAAGAGTCTTAGATCGAAACACGAATCAGATAAAAAACTAGGTATAGCTGGGGAAACATAATGGAGTTCGCCAATCTCAACTCTGAGAAACAAATAGTGCGGTCGACCAAAACATAGCCATGGTTGACCTGGTACTTCACAAGACAACCAAAAAGACCCACTAGTCGACAAGACACAGTGACAGTCGACGAAACACGATATGCTTGACCTAATTAACTCAGCAGTTGAGAAGAGATAATTGAAGCCATTTGAACCCAACCACGGTCGACAAAGCACAACAGTAGTCAAGCGAGACCACGCAACAGTCAGCGAGGCAAGCGAAGGTTTACCAAGACCTCCCAGCGTCGACCAGACTCAATGACAGTCAACTGAGACTATTTAGTTTCGACAAGACAAATCGACGGTCAACTGAAACCTTACAGCGGTCAATAAGATACGCTTGTCACCATCCAAGACTCAACAGTCAAGGAGACTCATCTAAAGTCAATCGCGTATGACTTTATTGGAATTTGGCTCGAATCCCATAATTGAACTAAGCCTAAAACCTTGCTAAAGGACAAAAAATTCAATCAAGGAGTCACAAGGAAACAAGTGGAAGGGTCCTATACCTAGTATAGGAACCCAACCGACATACAAATGACCCAAAAACATGACAAAATAGTTTGTGTGGTTGACCAGGGACCTCCTGCGATTAACTTAGGACCATTTCTGAGCAATCTGCTTAGTTCACTGTCCACCAAAAACAGAATAGTGGCCTACTAAAATGGGTACGGTCGATTGGACCTGCGTCTATGGTGGACCGCACCGGTTGATCAAAATTCAATCGTGCACTCCTTGCTCGACCGATCAACCGTACACCATGCAGTGGTCGATCAGTACGACTCTCGACCACAGTTTTCCTATGAAAAACTTGTCGTTTTCGTTCGATATTCGACGTCTAACAACAAATAACCCTGCATAGACTCTTATTTTACCAATATAAACCTGAAATTTCTCCCGGATTCAAGTTTCTAATCTCAAATTCAAGGCTAAACAAAACTTCAAACTTAAACTCGAAAACGGAGGGGAAACACAAAAATACTCACCAACGGCCTTCACAAAGGTTGATGGCCTCGACGTTGAGTACCTGAATTCATCGTAAAAAATCAGCAACTCTTCGATCAACTCTCACCCTCCCCTCACATTCTCTCCCCTCGGGTGTTCACTGAATAAGAAGAAGAAGTTCTTCATTTATGTACTATCATAAATAAAATATATTATATTATATATTTTTTAAAGTATATTTTATATATTAAATCCAATTCAAATTCCGATTCAAATCTCGACTCTTTCAAAACATTGACCGACAAGGATTTCCTAACCAAAATAAGTTACTAAATTCATTTCCTCAATTATTTTACCGCTTAACTCACCAATGTTTGGGCCTCCTCGTTGACACTTGTGGGAATTTTGCCCCACACCCTCACACTGCCCACATGTCATGTTGATATTTCTCCTCAGTAGGACTGTCTGGCTTTGGAGCTCATTAACATCCCTTAGTCTTTGTTTCCGTGGCTTTCAAGACGTCTCTTAAATAGCAGTGGCATAATTGGATCAAGGTCTGTCACATGTCACATAAATTGTCCACTGACCAGGTGGACAAAGTGCGAGTACATCCTCATGTATGTTTCTCCGTGGTAGAACTTATGCATAAATTCCTCGGGAGATCTCTTATAAAAGGCACACACATAATTACATGCACACACGGGATTCCAGTCAACTCTCACTAATAACAGTTATAAGTACGCCTGACCAAATCAACTAAGTACTGTTCGTTACCGCTGTTCACCTCAAACTGGCTAGCGCCTGCAAAAACAAGACTCCAATTTCGACCTACAAGTTGTAGTTTTGCAATCCACTTCTTGATCTGTGGACATAAAAGGTCCATCGACTCAACCATTTTTTCATGTTTCTTAACGATCCTACACATGATGCCCTTTCTTATAATCTCAAAAATAGTAAGAATCAGTTTGTCCTTGGCTGGTAGGATGCAGACATTGAAGGATTACCTCAAGTTGTTAAGGCTTATGACGTGCTTTGGGAATGAGCTAAAGGCATATTTCGACCAATATCTCACATCTTTTCCTTGTAGTTTCCTTATCTCTCTCTCAAAGTATAGTGATGTTGTGGCTCTAGAAGCGTTCCACGTTGCATCCTTGAACAATTTACCTCTAAATTGTTTTTAGAACTTTGCATACAAGTGTCAGAGGTAAAAATGGTGTTCCACTAACATTAAAAATTCTCTGACAACTGGCACTAGCCCCTACAAAAATAAACTGTTTGAGCCAAATATTCATATACAACGCATAACATAAACATACATTCCAAAAGCAATCAATTGTACCTTTTGTCGATAAAAAATGATTGTCCACCCTATGTCGGACTAATTGTTTAGATACGTAAGCAACAATTCTGAAAACCAGCCCCAATTGTTCCTATATTATGCTTCGACCACTGCTACAACAATCGGATAAATTCCATCGTTCCCATCAATACTGACAGTAGTGAGTAGTTGGCCCTGACACGATCCCTTCAAGTAGCAATCATACAAGTAAATAACAGGTCTATCACAATTCAATAGCCCCATCTTACATTTTGTCAAACACATATACATTCTCTTAAATGTTGGATTGTGTGAAAGATCAATCCTCTTTAGTTGAACTCGTAATAAGCTTCCAGGATTAGACATCTAAATCTCCTCCCCATACGACCATATGAGCTTGTATTGTTCATTGTCATCCCCTTCATTTAGTTTTCAAGCTACATTTCTTGTCATTCTGGCAAGGCTGGGTGTAATGTTCACATTAAATTCCTTCAGACTATCTTAATTATGGAAGGAATATCCCAGTCGGCCTGACTTTTGAATCTTTCCAAGTAATTCGTTGCCACCCATTTGGCAGAGGCATGATGGCTTTCCATATTTCTTGAGCAAGTGTGAATGTCGTTATAGTTCTTTATTTGAAACGTAAGTTAACCTTGCGGTTTTTAGGAGCACATCCTTCCTAGCATGCGACTCTCAACTAATGAGAGTCATTATGCGTGAATTTAACTCATACCCATTATTTCACACATGATCTATGATTTATTCTATAATTTGGTTCAAAGAACTATACTTCTTGCCCAAACACATGGTAGTGAAAGAACATTCCGATTGTGATTTTTGTTGAGGCCTACTATCCCCTATGTCTTTGTCATCGGATTCACACAATGAATTGAGCTCCTCCTCGTCTAGAGTTGCCAAGATGAAATGCATTACAATAGAAGCTTTGTCTCTGAATGCACAAACATCATGTGCCAAGACTGTTGATACCGACTCCACTTTAAATGCGCAATTAACAGATTCCTTATCACTTTCAAATGCCATTGGTGAGCAATAATTAATAACGCTTCAACTTCACCTGAATGTCATACACTTCGGCTCTAAAAAAGATCTAAGGTTCGATAATCGCTGAGAAAATTGCTATTAGAGTAGTGTGAATTTATATACTGAAGGCAGAGGAACGATGTCATTCCTCCTAAGAAAGATGTCATTCTGTGGAGGAAAGTAAGACGTTCCGCAAAGGAACGTATAAACAAGTAGAAATGTTTATTGGTCCTAAAGTTCCACGAAGGAAAGTATAATGTTCCACAGAGGAACAACAAACTAGAAGCTCCATAATTAATAGTAACGTTCTCTAGAGGAAAGTATAACCTTTTGCTGTGGAACAAAATTGAAATTTTTAACGGCAAACGTGACAATGATATTTGTGGCGTTTATTTCCCATAGTTCAGTGTTTAAGTTGTTAGCAAAAATTATTTAATGGTTGACTTGTCATTGATCACATAGTGTAGTGGTTGTTTTGTTAATTTCCCTTAAAGTAATATTGCAAACAACTAGAACCTCAAACTACGGAAAATGAAGATGACAAACCTCGCAATCATGTTTTCTGTAAAAAAATGTCGAGACAAACATCGAAGTCACATTTTTTACTTAAAGACGTCCAAAGACATCACATGAACGTCCAAGGTTGATCCTTGAGGAGTGGCGTCCAAGGATCAGCCTTGGGCCATCGTAAGGCTGAGGGACATCCATGGTGGCCATTGGATGAAGAGACAAATGTCCATAAGAAAGGATGGACTTCTAAGATGGGAGGAGGGGCATTGGTAGAGGAAGGTTGTTACCCATTGGATGAAAGGAAGGACATCCTACAATGAGGATGTATGGTTAGGGTGGAGGATGGGTATCCTCCAAAGGCATTGGTGGACGAAGGTTTGTGCCTGTTAGGTGAAGGGATAGACATCCTGCAATGAGCATGGGCATGTAGGACGGAGGATGGTCGGATGAAGGTTTGTGCCCTCTGGATGAAGGGATGGATGTCTTGCAATGAGGATGAATGGCTAGTATGAAGGATGGGCATCCTCCAAAGGCGCTGGCAGACGAAGGTTTGTGTCCGTTGGATGAAGGGACGTATATCCTTCAATGAGAATGGACGACTAGGATGGAGGATGGACGTCCAAAGGCACTAGTGGACGTTATGTTGAAGGGGGGGTCAAATGCAAGGCACACACTATTTTAAATTGGAGTAGACGAAGGTTGTTGGTCATTGGATCAAGGGATGGACGTATTGAGCATGAGTCAATTGTGTGATAAAGGATATGAAAATTAACAAAACAACCACTGAACTATTAGCCAATTGTGTAATAAAGGATATGGAAATTAACAAAATAACCACTGAACTATGAGACAATGACAGATCAACCACTAAACAATTTTTACTAACAAATAAAACACTCAACTATGAGAAAAAAAATGGAGCAAGCATTGTTGTCACGTTTTTCATTAAAAATTTCAATTTCTTTTTAGAGCTAAAATGTCACAGGCTTACTTTCCACAATGGAAGACTAGTTTCCACTACAAAATGCAGAACATTTTCTTTCCGCTGTAGAACGTTTTCTTTATGCTACAAAATGTTTTCTTTCCACTACGAAAAGTGAGTCCTTGGAATAGGACTCACTTTTTGTAGTAGAAAGAATACTTTTGTAGCGAAATGAATATTTTCCACAATGGAAGTAATGAGAGAACCATAGATATATCAAATCTAATTCCCTTTAAACAATGTAGAAACTAGAATTAGGATCGCTCTTGAAACAAGTATAGGAGCTTGACCCATTATCTATAAAGAGATAAAAACCAAAGGTATCAAACTGAGGAACTAGACCCTAACCAAACTTGTTGATTATAACCAAAGTTATAAAGTTGAGGAACTTGGCCCTAAGCAAAGTTGTTGATTAGAATCCAAGTTATCAAGTTGATCTTCCAAGTTTAAGCTTGAAGAAGATCTAGTTCTTCACAAAGAACCAAAGAGAAAATTCTCATAAGAACCCTCAAAATTCATGAATATTAATCCTCCCAAAAAAGATACAAGCTTGTGTTTAATTAGGCTACAAACATACCTAAATAAATTAGAAAATATCCCTAAAAATAATAGCAAATAATCCTAAAAATATATTATTTCGATTCTAGTGATTTGGAAGCTTAAAAATTAACAAAACAACTTTGGAAACTTAATAAATAAAATTAGGAAAATAGAAAATTTGGAAGTGGTATGTTGGTTGCCTAAATAAGAGTTGAATCTTGGCAGAATTCATAATACTATTTGAATAACCAAATCTCCTCCAAATTTTATGATCTTTATGTCTATAGAAAGTTTAAGATGTCTACTTTAATTTGTATGAAGATCACGCATCTATTTGAAATTTTGATCTAGCCCAAATCTTCATATCAATTTTGGTGCGCAAATAGCCCAAACCCAATCTCAACCATTTAATAATTACTTAAACTTTATAGCTTTTGTCCTTCTAGTTGGCCCATTTAGAATAATGAATCCCTTCCTTTTTATTGTCCTTTGTACCTTCTTCCACCATTGTTTCTTCATCAACACTTAGCATATTTATTAGTTTTAATATGTGTTGAGTTGATTTTTTTTCTTGGATCTTCACAATTAAGTCATGCAATACTTTGTGCATTTTCTTGATTCTTGATCTTGTCAATGGACCTCCTATGCCTTGCAATGAATCATTGACTTTGGCCGTGAGCTTGGTAGCATTTTGATTTGCATCATTCCCTCCCTCCTCAAAAAGATTCATCCTCGAATCTCCTGCATCATATAAAGATAAGTTACTAACATTAAAAGTGACATTTACATTACCATATTCACTAGGTAGGTCAACTTTATAAGCATTGTCATTGATGTGCTCCAAGACTTGGAAAGGATGTAACTCCCCATTTTTACAAAACCAATTTTCTCTATTTAAAAAAATTTTGATATAAAAATTTTCACTTAATTTAATTAGGACGTGTAAATCAAAGTGAACAATTTTTGTTGAAGAAAAACATATCAGAGTTAATTGAACGGAAATAGATAATAAGATCTCAAAACATATATTTAAGTTTCTTAACAAAAGTCCACAACTACAAATCGTTTTCTAATCCCCTAAATAAGACAATAATTATACCAAAATACCCAACACCAAGTGAGTCACAACTATCAAGTCAAGTCGGCTGATAACCCAATGAATCATCTTGAAACAACTCCTCCTCGATTGGTACATCACAAGCATCACAAATGTCACCTACATCACGGGGAAAACAATGAGTCTAATGCCCAGCAAGAATTAGAATTGAAATGTAATGCAAGTTATATGCATGATCATACAATGTATTATAGAAAAAAGTCGTATGTCTTATGGAAACCAAGAGTGAGATACACCCTAGGGTCATGTGGCCTAACCTGTCACTCCGACCAAGAGGTATATCCATCGGGGGTGTTCCACATGCTGGTACCACACTCCTTTTTAAAGATGTTCGGGATTTCTATACAAGAGAAGGATGAACCCTAGATTCTATGTGGTTAACCCATACCTCACCACTCCCTACGTAAGAGTAACCACTGTTGGAAAGTCACCAATCTCCCGAACCACCACATGCCTACTTACATATATTAGGTATGTCATACAGTATGTGATGCGTGCACGGAATGCTGACGCACGTGATGGATGAAGGCAATGCTTCTCACCTCCTTGGATAAGGACGCGGCTGCAAGTTTTCTTTCGTGATATAACTCACACGAAAGGGACTTTGGATATTACGCACCAAAGGGTTCTTTGGATATCACTCACCAAAGAAAGAAATGGATCTCTCCAATTCCCAAAAAGCAAAAGCTTTCTTTTATCAAAATTCAACAACCGTTTAAAACATAAAATTAGGTGGCTTTATATAGCCTTTTACAAAGATAAATTAAACAAAAAAACTAAATAAAAAAAATAACATAAATAAGTGGATCTAGATCTCCTAGATAAGTGGATCTATATCTCTTCGATAAGTGGATCTAGATCTCCCAGATAAGTGAATTTTTTTTTAAATACTATCTTAAGAGATAATATCTTTCTCTTTCTTCAATATCTTTTGGTTGCGATTTTCGGTCGATTTAAAAAAGTTTTCTTGATTTTCGGCTTGATAGCTTTTGATTGAATTCAAATTTGCATCATCCTCTCCGGGTTTTTGAGGATTTGACCCAAAATCTTCTTTTTTTTATCTTTGATTTGATATCTTTTGATGGATTCAAATTGGCATCATCAATTATTCTCTTGATCTTCCACTTATGCTTGATCTTCATAATATTCTTTGAGCTTTGATAAATAAATGAATAGTCCCATTTCACATCATCCTCCCCAAGTTGAAAAGGACTTGACCTCGAATCATATCTTGTGTCACTATATTCCATAATCGAGCCCAAATTTGAAGACTTGTCATGTATGCGCCACTTGTCATCAACCCTTGGTATTTCTAAGAATAGACGGCTTGTACTCATCATATCACACAATAATATGTTAGTGAAACTTCCATAAGAACAATTAAGTCAAATTTGATGTACCTTGATGTCTACCTTTTCGTTTAGCTAACTCAAACTTTCTTTACAATCCATGGAAGACAAATTTGTGTAATTTTCTTCTTCTTTGATTAAAGGACACACCTTTTTCATATTGGAGCATGAAATATGGACTAGTTGCTCCGTTTTTGTTGTTGTGGCAATGAAGTCAACTTGGTCGTCTATCATATTGAGTACTTGCTCTTCCTGATCATTTTCCTCTTCTAATTGAGGCTCCAAAGATAGTAATGGTCTTTCTCCTGCCTCATCTCTTGTGATGTTTTCTACAACAGTGCTAGGAGGATGCTGAGCCCGTTGTTGGTTTTGATTCATCTTTAATTGAGCAATATCTTGTTGCAGTGAGAGAACGAGTTCCCACAAGTCTTCTGCCATCATGGATTTTGTACCGCTTCAGATACTCCTCATGTCATCATGTGTAAAAAGACGATTTTTTTTTCGTTAGGATGACTTTAGCTCTGATACTAGATGATGCGTGCACGGAATGCTGATGCACGTGATGGATGAACGCAACGCTTCTCACCTCCTTGGATAAGGACGTGACTGCAAGTTTTCTTTCGTGATATAACTCACACAAAAGGGACTTTGGATATTACGCACCAAAGGGTTCTTTGGATGTCACTCACCAAAGAAAGAAAATGATCTCTCCAATTCCCAAAAAGCAAAAACTTTCTTTTATCAAAATTCAACAACCGTTTAAAACATAAAATTAGGTGGCTTTATATAGCCTTTTACAAAGATAAATTAAATAAAAAAATTAACATAAATAAGTGGATCTAGATCTCCTAGATAAGTGGATCTATATCTCTTAGATAAGTGGATCTAGATCTCCTAGATAAGTGAATTTTTTTTAAATACTATCTTAAGAGATAATATCTTTCTCTTTCTTCAATATCTTTTGGTTGTGATTTTCGGTCGATTTAAAAAAGTTTCCTTGATCTTCGACATGATAGCTTTTGATTGAATTCAAATTTGCATCAGTATGTAAGCAGTTTCATAATTCTTAGGTATGATGCATGTAAGCCACAAATAGTTCACAAAATATACGTATAAAAAGAAACACAACAAATATCAATAATCTTGCAAGCGGAATTCAACTAAGAGGTACTGTGAATTTAATCCTTGTTAACAGCGAAATATTTGAATCTAGCATAGATAATTTCACATATAACCGATAGAGGGCAATAGCAATTATTCAATCCTTTCTTGTGATTATGAACAGGGAAATCAATTACGAGTCCACAAAGAGTTCACGAATATTAAGGAAATTGCTCATAATCTATCCAACGCTCTATAGGTCTAATTTATGCATTTTCTTCTAACCATTCACAGAACAGGGACTCGACTACCCTTAGAACTTCATAAATTTGCAGTGATAACCCATCTTTATCAAAGCAGATCAGTAATTTGTCAACCATTAGTTAAGGTTAATCCACTGCACTATAGTATTCTAAGTACATTACAACCATCTTAAAGTCTCCACTGACTCACAATATAATTTTACTATCGACAGTGTCAATATCCAACACACAGAGAAACTTTATGCTTGCACAACTCATAAATATCCTAAGTTTGTACGTGCATTATTGTCTTATTCCAACAAAGAATAACAGTAGTCAACAATCCCATTTATCATCAATGCCATTAATTGTTAATAGAATTTCAGATTAAATCCAAAGTGTGTAGAATACCAGGCATAGTTAAACAAACTACAAACCCGTGATGTAGGGCCTCCTCTAGCCAACTACATCCTAATTCTTACCTTAATATTCTGCAGCAACTGAGACTGAAACTCCAACTCTGCAGATCTCCTCAGCTTCCCTTAACCGAATATCACTGCAGTAAACTCTTCATAGTAGAAATTCCAGAGTAACAACACCATAACGCCAACATAACCCAAATTTACTTTCCACACAATTCACAAAATGTTTCACACTCACAAGGCAAAATGTAACACTCACCTTATGCTCAATCGTAGCTGCTGGGTGAGAGCTCAGTCGCAGTATCACACCCACGTCATATAGGCAAAGGGAGAGAGAACAAGGGATAAGCTTTTGCAGGGGGAAGTGATGATCACCCATACTAATGGAGGGAGGTCCATTACGAGGGAGCCACGTGGAAAGCTTCCAAATCTTTAGGGGAGAGAGAGAAATAGAAGGGGAAGTGGAAAAGAGAGAGAAAAAGTGCCCAATAAAAGAGAGAGGAGACGTCCGCGTGCGTCCGAAATCTCTCAATTCCCAAGCAGAGTTGTATTTTTGGATGAAGGATTGCGTCCTCATCTTCATCCACGTGCGTCTGAAACTGTCCAAAAATTGTATAGATTCAAATTCTCTGTGTCTGCTACCGTCCGCGCTCATTTGACCTTGTCTGAAAGATGAATTGGGATGTGGAGCCTCATCCACGTGCATCTGAAACTGTCAAAAAATTATACAGATTCGAATTCTCTGTGTCCGCTACCATCCGCGCTCTTTCGGCCTCGTCTGAAAGACGTATTTGGATGCGGAGCCTCGTCCTGTATCGTTCCAAAGTGTCAGGGATGATGTGTAATGCATTTGCGAACGCGACTTCCCATCCTTATGTCGTCCACGTGCGTCCAAATTCTCCAGTTATACATTTTTCATTAAATTTTCGTACTTCAATTATTCCCTAATATCTACCCCATATTTTGATAGCATAATTTAACGCGTACCGTCAAGCAACACGATATATTAATTATCCAACATTAAATACACCAACTAAAAGGAGAAATATTTTTGGGGTATTACAAGGGACCGTCTCCTCGAGGTTGCAACTTGTTCTTTCATTGATTAGCAAATCTTTCTTTCCTTAAGTGAATCCACACCCAATCTCCGTGCTCAAAGATAACTCTCACTCAACCTTTATTTGACTGCTTTGCATAATGTTCATTCTTTTTCTCAACGTTCTCCCTTACCTTTGCATGTAAGCCCCTAACAAATTTGACATTTTTCTTTCCATCAAGATTAGCAAACTCATTAGTAAGTAAAGGTAAAATGTCTAACAGAGTTAAAGGATTAAAGCCGTAAACAATTTCAAATAGTGAATAAGATGTAGTAGAATGAACAACCCTATTATATGCAAACTCAACATGTAGTAAATACTTCTCCCATTATTTTACGTTCTTAGAAATTATAACTTGTAACAAGGTAGAAAGTGTCCTATTATCTACTCAATTTGTCCATCCGTAGCTATGATGGAGAATAAATGTTTTGTACCTAGTCTATTCCATAAAGTCCTCCAAAAGTAACTAAAAAAATTTAACATTTCTATCACTCACAATAGTTCTAGGTAATTCATGTAACCGCACAATTTCTCTAAAAAAATAAATCTGCAATATGTGTAGCATTATTAGTTCTTGAACATGTAATAAAGCGTGTCATTTTGCTAAAACTATCAACAACAACCTTCCCAATAAAAGATCTAAGCATATGATTCATTAACCTCATAAAAGTACTAGGCACACTAGATAAACCAAATGACATTACTAACCACTCATAAAGACTATACTTAGTTTTAAAAGCGATTTTCCACTCGTCACCTTCTTTCATGAGAATTTGGTAATTTCCATTCTTTAAATTAATTTTTGAAAATAAACATGCACCATGTAATTCATCAAGCATATCATCCAATCTCGGAATAGGGTGTCGATACTTTACCATAATTTTGTTGATAGCTCAACAATCCACACACATTCGCCAAGTTCCATCCTTCTTTGGAACCAAGATTACGAGAACTGAACATGGACTAAGACTCTCCCTCATGAATCCCTTTCCCACTAGTTCATCTAATTGCTTTTGAATCACCTTAGTTTGGATGATATGCCGGTCGATTAGGAATTGAAGCTCCCGATATGAAATCAATTTGATGTTCAATCCCCCTTAGAGGAGGTAATCCCTTCGGCAACTGTAATACCCCGATCTATTATATCGGAATTTAAAAAAATGATAAATTGGAAAGTAATTGGATTAGTCAGATAAATTATTGGGGTATTACTAAGGACGTAATTCTTATATATAGGCTTAACCAATTTTGGTTCGTCTCGGTCCAAAATAATTAAGTGACTCGATTTTTAATTAAAAAATGAAGAAATAAATAAAGTGGGATTAAAATATAGAAGAGTAAAGGAGGGAAGTAAACTGATTCCTCCTGAACCGGTTTAAATTAAATAAAATGGCTGCTGGCCATTGGAAGAGAGAAAGGAGAAGAACAGAGAGAGGGAGAACGACGCGTTGAGGGAGAATTGGGCGTCGGAGCTTGGGCGACGATGGGAGAATGGGGATGACGGCGATGAGCTGGGCTCCCTCGCGGCATGCACAACGTCCGACTTCCGGCATGCTGCGGCGAGCTAGGGCTCGAAATGTCAAAGACGGTGATGGGGCGAGCAAGCGGGAAGCTGCAATTTCCGATGATAGTAAGTCTATGGTCTCTGTTTAGTGTTTCTTCTCCCCTTGGCATTTTGTTGATTCGACAATTTTGAATTGGTGATTGGCAGTGATAAATTCAGAGGTGAAAATCGGTAGAGGCGATTTGGAAATGGTAGGGGAGGGTGAACCATTGTTCACGCTGGATCGGAACAGGATGGGTTTTCCTCCAGCTGCTCCTCATCTGGCCAGCTTTCCACTCGGCATTCTCTGGTTGGACCACATTCCTTGAAGTGGGAAATTATCCTCCAGCTTTGTGTCAGTGGAAGTCATCTCCTCTGCCTATAAATCAATGGTAGTGGATGGGTAAGCATGCTGGATGTTTTCATTCAATTACAGTGAGCAGGTGAGACGGAGGAAAAGAGACAGAGAGTGAGAATGCTCTCTGGAGCAAGCTAAGGCCGAGAGAACAGAGGAGAAAAGAAGAGGAAGAAGTGAAAGTGCAGGGAACAACTCTACCTTTTTCCTTCGAGTACCTTTGGTATGATGGTTTTCTTCCTATTTGTCTTTATAGTTTTAGCTATGTGAAAAGCATGAAGATATGGTGTATGGTTTCTTGATAGTAGTTTTGTATATATCCTCTGGGAGTAAAGGTTGCCTAAAAAGTTAAATCTTTGAAGCTGTAGTTTGGTTATTGCTGAATCTGTTGGAATGATATTTTGTTGTTCAGCTTCTGTCACTGCATTATTAGTTAAGATTTGGAAATTATCTCTGATGGTTGAGGTTTAAATTGTGAGATTATTCTATGTGATAGCCTGTTAATCTCTGTTATTTTAGATGCCATTGGTTACTGCTATGTGTGGCTGTTTAATATGGATATATTAACTATTTGTGTAAAGATAAAGGATTATATTATGTTGATCAAGTCCGGTTCTGAAGATTTGGATAAATGTTGTGTCTATTATGGATTTCAAATGGGATGTCCTGTAGTTTGGAAAAAGTGTCATGCTTTTTAAAATAATTGTGAATATATTGGAAATCAGATTCTGTATGCTAAGTTATTGGTTTTGAAGGATAGAGATATATGCTTATAAAATTTACATTCGGTATTTGATAAGTGATAAAGAATTTTACACTGGTGAAGAGTTGTTCTGTTTTTCTTTCTGGTATTGTTGAACATAAATGAATAATGTCCTGTATTTCGTTGTTAACTGTGAGGCTTGGATGATTAAGGATATATGAAGTTGACTTTGTAAATTATTCACTCGATAATTCCATGTTAAAAAAGAGATAAATGGTTCTTTACTCTGCTATGAGAATTGATTATCAGTCTAATTATTGCCTCGTTAGAAATCATTATGGGACTAGACGGTAAAAGTGAAGTTAGTAATTTTAGATGTTGATGATAGTTTATTTAATGGTTTTGAAGGTACTAAGGTGAATGACATAATCGCATTGAAGACTCCAGGTAAGTTGATACTTACTGTGCTTTGGTCTTCGGACCCTACATCGCAAGAATTAGGATTGTATGACGTGTGTTTACTATATTTAGGTTCTTTTAATGATATGTTTATTAAATATTTTTACTATCATATAGGACTATATGTATTCACAACATATTGCATGACATAATTAATATATGTAAATAGACGTGTGAGAGTTCGGGTGATCAGTGACGTTTCCATACGGTAGTATAATCCCATATAGGGAGTAGTGAGATGAGAGTTAGCTAAGTGGAATCTAGGGTTCACCTTTACCCCGTTCTGAAACCCCAAATGTCTTTAACAAAAGTGAGGATACCGGCATGTGGAACACTCCCGATGGATATATCTCCCCATCGGAGTGAAATGGTTCAGCCTCATGATCCTATGGAGTATTCCACTCTGACTTCCAAAAGAGATACGGTTCTCTTTTGTAATGCATTGTATGATGACGCATATCATCTGCATTGTATTTAATTTTATCACTCACTGAGCATTAAGCTCATTAGTTAGGTCTTGTGATGTAGGTATGTACGAGCAACAGGTGAACAGGTCAAAGACAGTTGATGAAGGATTTGCACGGGTGGATCTTGTGGCTGGCTGGGCTAAAGAATTTAAAAGGGAATTTATTTGTAAAAAGGGTTGGTAAATTATTTAATATTCTTTAATGCTTTGTTTTAAATTCCGCTGTGTTTTATAAAAAAGATTTTATTACTTCTTCCGCAATTGATAAACGTTTTAAGCAAAAAGTTTTAACGCTCGGGTTTTTATAAAAGAAAAGTCTTACTCTGATTTTATAAAAGAAAAAGTTTTGAGTTTCACGCGATTTTAAAGTAAATAAAAACCGGTCGTTACAACAACTCTTTGGAAAATACATGTTCAAATTCCTGTAAAGAGAAGAAACAACACTTGGAAGAGAATCGGTTAGATCGTTAGTTGAAAGATAAACATCCTTGTACAAAAAGTATGAGTACTTGTTTCCTTGCCAACATCACACTTTTCACCTTACTTTTCCTTGCTATTTCACTCATTTTTCAACTCTCCTCTTTTTTTTTTCTCACTCTCATTTGGCTTTTTTGTAACAACCCAGATTCTTACTTGATTTAACGTTACGTTAAGATATTAAATCTTTTGGGAATGAGCGAAAAACGTTACAGGAAACATTCTTACTTATCTTAAGAGTACATTAAATTTTAAGTTTTTACTAAACGATAGAAATAAGGAAAAACGTTATTTAGAAACCTTTCAACAATTAAAATTAGAGTGCCAAAATCTGATCGTTACTAACTTACTAAAAACGGTTAATTAAATTGGGGGAAAAACTATGATTTATAAATTTAGTAGAAGCATAATTGAAGCATTACTTAAAACGTTAATAAAAGTCTAAGATTTAAATTTCCAAAATATTATCCTAAATAAGTATTCTAAAAGGGTTAAAAGGGGAAAAATTAACGTTCACAAAACGAATCTTGACATTAGCCCTTACAAAATTACTTCTTCTTCTTTTACTTGATGTCGTACTACTACTCCACTGGCGTCTCCTCCGGATCTACCACAAGCCCCACGGGAATGGCTTCCTCTGCTCCTGGGAGAATCACTTTGTTACCTACACCACAAGTAGAGACGTGAGCTTACGCCCAGTAAGAAAATGGGGAAAACAATTATATATGTCTCTTTTAGTCCTCATTAGAATGGGGGCCACCAAAACCAATTCTTTCATTACGTTAATTGGTTCTTGGTTCTTTACTCGTATTTTGAGTTGGAGATTGGAGGGTATCCTTTGAGATGACCTAGTTTGATCGACCTCTAACCTCCTGTGTGCATACTAGTCCCTTTCCCGACTAGGTGAGGGTGTATCCTAGCTGCCAGGCTAGATCTGAACTACCCATCTACCCCAACTCCCTATTATTCCCTTTCTAGCGTATCCTGCTTTCAAGGTTTCTTCCCTTCTGGCGTATCCCGCCTTCAAGATTTCTTCCCTTCTGGCGTATCCCGCCCATCCTGAAACATTCTTTTTCTTAGCATTTTTCCTCACTCATGCATGTGGGTACCACCTCGAGGGGGTACCCCCTACTTGGTTTCTATTAACATGAATACAGCATAGTACTTTCAATTAAACAACACATACGCGGAAAGTAAATGACAATGCTTTAGAAAATCCACAACAATTAATGAATAAAACGAATAATAGCATATGCTTTATATAACGAAGGTGACAACGACGCATAACTATGAGGTGGAAGCTAACATACTGTTAACATCCAATAAAACAAGAATAGAGCATGCTTTTATATAATGAACAGCAAAAATATGCTTTTAATCAACTAAAACGGAACAGCAGTAGATGAACACTAAGCATGCATTTATTCAACTAATACAATGGTGAATAGTGAATCGAAACAGCGAAAGTATGCTTTTCATCAACTAATAGACAGCAGTAAATGCCTAAGTGGTGCAACCTAGCATGCTTACTAATCATTTAGGGACAACCGTATATCACAACAACTATCATGCTTTTAAATCAACTATAAACAGCCGTGAGTAATCACACGAATCGAAACGACTAACATGCCTCTTAAATGAAATAACTGCAGTGAATGTTGGTCGAATAGACTGTGAAACATGCTTAGTAACGACAATAACAACAATGCATATAAACAAAACGGTGGAACGTGCATGCAATTTATTTAGCCTAAACATGTTGACTAAGAAATTATTGAAAAACGAACTGTACAGCACGTTATTTAACTAAATACGCTGGAAAATATTACAATTAACTATTCAGCAATAAATAATGAACGAAGTAGAATCGCATATCATGTTTTTAATTGGCAGAAATAATATAGCAGAATATTATGAACGAAATAGATTGTAGATCATGCTTTTGCAGGGTAATACAACAAAATTAGGACTATGGATCATGCTGGTATATATAACCAATGTGTCAATATATTTGAGTTTTTCGATGAATCATAACAACATGCATAACAATGAATTAATAATGACAAACAACAGCAGGTTTGAAGTGTCATACATGCTTGTTAAACGACTATAAGCAGTGATTAGTAAGAAAACGAACAACGAAGTGTGCTTGTTAAATGACTATAAATAATAGTAATAACAAATAACAAAAATGAAACAAAGAGAGAGCATGCTTTTTAAATAACTATACTGACAGCAAAATAAACAACTCAACATGTAACACAGCAGCATAATCTGAACAACTAACATGCTTGAGCCTGAACAATAGATAACGTTTGGTCCCCTGGTTCCAAATCGATTAACATGAAGATGTATAGTTATCATGTAAAGTAATGACTTGAAGATTTCTAACTAGTTTACAGCATACGATGAACAGAGTAAAGGTCGATCATATTCTTAGCATAGACTAAGTTTAACAACGAAATAGAAAGGAATAGTGAGCCAAGGTTGACAAGTAAACAACACATGTTCAGAACATAAGTAGCAAGACAAAGATATTACTAGGTGATCTCATGAATCAACAAAATCATTCTTTCCTTTCACATTTCCTCCATAGTTCATATGTTAGACTTACCATCGCACCTCCTTCTTAGTAAATATAAAACAAGTGTTGAAATAAAATGTGCAGCAAGTTATGTAGAAACTATCCACAGAGTGAAGCAATTACATTATACAGAGTAGGGAAGTTTATAGAATAAAGACAAATTATCGTATAAGGGTTTGCACATCAAAATCAACACACACACACCCGTTTTACTTGTGGGTAGGGCTCCCTCAAGCCAAAGACTACCCAAATCCTTACCTTCACTGGCGTTTCCTTTACAAGCACAACAACTCTCCTTCCAAGCAGCTCCTTCCATGCAGAAACCAACTAGACTACTCCGGGAAAAACAATGAAGAAGAAGAAATGAAGGGCTGAAGAAATATGGCTCACTTGGGAACAATTCGTATAGGTGGCAGACGGAGAACAGTGGAAAAATCTCTATTGGTAGGCCATCATCGTGCGATTTCGTGTCGAGAAGCCGTGTTTTTATTGGTTAGACATCATTCTCCTTTTGATTTTAAATCAGTTTCGTCGCTGTACAGTGAGGATTCGGACAAGAGAATGCGTCCGAATTCTACCCGTACCATCCAAATTCAGAATTCAGACGCAAAAATGAAGTCCGAGATGTCGTCCACGTCTTCTGAATTTGTCTAGAATTCGAACAAATTCAAACGTACAAAGTTTGCCTGCGTCTGCCTCATCCGAAATCATTCAGAGTCGTCCGAATTCATCTAGAATTCAGACAGATTCAAACGCACAACATCCGCCTGCATCCGTCTCGTCCGAAATCATTCAAAGTCGTCTGAAAAGTCCAAAATTCTATTCCCTTCACATTTTCAACTTGACTTTATCTGAATAAATTCCCACGAATTTCCAAGCCACCACTTAACATGTAAAGAAACGAGTTGTATCACAAAATTTTATCTCCAAAGTTTAATTACATTGCTTTACGAGAAAAGTTAGTATCGGGTTGTTACATTTTTATTCCTCTCACTCTCGATTTTTCTCTCTTTTTCCTCTCTTTCTTTTTTACTCTTTTTTTTTTCACTCATTGGCTTTTCTCTCTTTTCTCTCTTTTGCTATTTTCTCTTGGTCCTCACTAGCCTCCCATGGTTTAAGTGGTGTTAGGATTACTGTCCTTCCATCTTGAATAAAGGAGTACTCATTCTTAACTCCATTGTGCTTGGCTTTTCTATCAAATTGCCAAGCTCTTCCCAAAAGAATATGTGTTGCTTACATAGGTACCACATCACAAAGAACTTCATCTTGATACTTACCAATTAAGAGTGCAACCTTAACTTGTTTAGTCACTTTTACTTCTCCACAATCACTTAATCATTGTAGTTTATACGGCATTGGATGCTTTTTGATTTCTAGGCCCAACTTTCCTACCAACAAAGTACTAGCAATATTAGTGCAACTTCCATTATCAATAATCAAATTACATACCTTATTTTTCACATGGCATCTAGTGTGAAAAATCTGCTCTCTTTGCACCTCATCTCCATATTCTTTAGAGTGAATGTTGAGCGTTCTTCTAGTAACCAATAGCTCACCCCTCATGGGTTCTTCCACATCTACATAACTACAATCTTCTAAAGGCGGCATTTCTTTATCACTTGAACTAACACTTTCTATATCACCATTTTCCAAAACGATCATAGCTCTTTTATTTAGACAATTAGAAGCCATATGACCAAAACCTTGACATTTATAACATTTAACCTCTCGAGACTTAATAGGTGTAGATGTTTTGGTCTTACCTTTAATAGGGTTAGAGGTTGAAGTCATGGTCTTTCCTTTGATCTCCTCCTTTGGTTTTGAAGTTGTTTTATCAATCTTCCAATTAGACTTCCATGATGAGCTAGAGATTAATTCAAACTTTGAATTCCCCTTTGACTTTAATTGCCTCTGTATCTTTATGGCCTTGTGCAACAACTCCTCTAGATCCACATAGTGTTGCAACTCTCTATTTAGCCCACCAATAAACCGTGTCATTGTATCCTCAATGTCTTCCTCCATGTTAGCCCTAATCATAGCCACTTCCATCTCTTTGTAGTATTCCTCCACACTCTTAGAGCCTTGAGTCAAACCTTGCAATTTTTTACACAAGTCTCTATAATAATGGTTAGGAATAAGTTTTTTATGCACAATTACTTTCATATCTTCCCACGTTAGTTTAGGTCTTTCACCATACCTCTTTTGGTTTCTTACCAATTGTGCCCACCAAACACTTGCAAAATCTGTGAATTCCATTGAAGCTAATTTAACATTTTTCTCCTCGGTATAATTATGCTTGTCAAAACTTGCTCAATTTTTCTTTCCCATTCCAAATATAATTCGAGATCACTCTTACCTTGGAAAGGAGGAATCGTCATCTTCATGGTTTGCTTTCACACCTCTTTCTCTTTTGAAACTTCCATTGCCATATGCAGACTCCTCATACTCATCTAGCTTGTGTGCTTTGCTCCTCTGTGTATTACATCTAGAAGGAGACACCATGTTATCCAATCTCATGTTCAAGGATTTTATTTGATCTTAGATGACTTTCATGTAGAACTTTGGATTAAAGTTACAAGGTTCACCTTCACTACTCATGGTTTTGTTTTGTTGCTACAAAATAAGAATAAAATTAGTAAAAGAATGGACGTCACACACTCCGTCACATGTTTACACTCAAATCAATGTCTCTTCACTCGTGTTTCACTCAAAATCTTGGCTTTTTCTATAATAATCTCACTATCTTGCCTTTTACCTCTAAATTTTCTATTTTAGCTCTTTATTTAGAACTTTGATCAATGAAAAATTTAACAAGTAAAAACAAGTAAGATCAAACTTTTCAAATCAAGGATTTCAATATCTAAGAAAAGTAGAATCAATGACTTTGATAGCTATTCAAAAGGTTCTCAACAATTTAGGAGGTTAATGATCAAGAAAAGAAACAATTTTATGAAAGAAACAACTAAGGAAAAAAAAATTAGGGAAGGTTAATGATCAAAATTCGTGTATAGTCATCCTCATAAAAAAAGGTACAAGCTTGTATTTAAATAGGCTACAAATATACCTAAATAAATTAGAAAATACCCGTAAAAATAATAGCAAATAATCCTAAAAATGGATTATTTCAAATCCTAGTGATTTGAAAGCTTAAAAGTTAACAAAACAACTTTGGAAATATAATAAATAAAATTAAAAAAAATAGAAAACTTGGAAGTGGTATGTTGGCAGCATTCGTGATACTATTTGCATGATCAAATCTCCTTTGAATCTTGTGAGCTTTATGTCTATGGAAAGCTTAAGATATCTACTTTAATTTATATGAAGATCACATGTCCATTTGAAACTTGAGCTAGCCCAAATCTTAATATCAAGTTTGGTGCACAGAAAACTCAAGCACAATCTCAACCATTTAATGATTTCTTAAATTTTATAGTTTTTGTCCTTCTAGTTGGCTCATTTAGAATAATGAAGCCCTTCAATTTTATTATCCTTTGCACATTCTTCTATCATTGCTTCTTCATCAACACTTAGCATATTTATTGGTTTTACTATGTGTTGAGTTGATTCTTTCTCCTGGATCTTCACAATTAAGTCATGCAATATTTTGTGTATTTTCTTGATTTTTGATCTTGTCAACGGACCTTCTATGCCTTGGAATGGATCATTGTCTTTGGGCTTGAGCTTGATTGCACTTTGATCCGCATCAAGAAGTTATTCTTCCCGTAGTGGAAACAAACTTTTTGTGCACCAGAAACATGTGAAAAATATTCTTTCTGCTCTATTTGCTGAATTCTATGTCGTTTTTCAGTGTAGCAGATAATGAATTTTTTGGCAAGTTTTATCAGTGGATCAGAAACATGTCTAGCTTGGAGTACATTGACTTTTAAACAAACAACTAATGGAAAATCTTCCATTTTTCACCAAAATCGATTTCGAACATGTTAAATTTATAAAATTGTTTTTCTATCAAGTTTCTTTAGTGGAACGAAAACATATCTTGTTTAAAGTACATTAATTTTTCAATAAATAGTTAATTGAAAATCTTCCATTTTGAAACTAAAATTGATTTCGAACAGGTTAACGTTTCTAAAATTGATTTTCTGGCAAGTTTCCTTAGTAGATTGGAAAAGTGTAGTGTAACGACCCGGATTTTCGTAATTCCTTAAAAATGCGAGAATTTTTAAATTTTGTTTTAAAGCAAATCAGAGCGTGACGCTAAAATCAGATCGCTACTAACCATTCGTAAACTTGTTAAAAATTCAGTTAATAAAACTATGTGGAAGCGTAAGTAAATAAAACCATTGATATAAAAACGTTGCGGAAGCGTAATTAATTTAACTGAAGGAAACTAAACATTTAAATACAATTTATTACAACTTAATTTAATTAAAACTGTTTCCCCTTTTTACCATCTTTGTGCCTGGCCAGCCACAAACTCCCTCGCGCGTGCAAATCCGTCATCCCTGCTTTGATATTTGTTCAGCTTTGTTCATCTTCTGCTACTCCTAGTGCGTACATTAACTCTACGTACAGGTACCTACATCTACACCACAAGTAATATGTGAGCCTAATGGCTCAGTAAGGAAAAATGTTTAATGCATATGAATGTCACTCTTTAGTCCGTTTTGGAATGGGGGCCACCCAAACCAATCCTTTCATTAAGTCATTAGTCCGTTTATTACTTTACTTTTCTTTTGATCCCTTTTGATCCATTATTCCATTCTATTATTCTATTATTCCATACTCGTACTTCAAGCTAGAATTGGGAGGTTTTTCTTGTGCAATGGCATAGTGGTCGGACCTAGCCTTTTTCTCTCATCTAGAACTTTCGTATCCTATGAGGGAGGGGCTACGTCTAGATCGCAGACTAGATTCGCTACCCATTCACTCCCAATCCCCTTTTCTTCTTAACTTTTTCTTAACATTTTACCTCACTCATGCATGCTTCCGTACCACCCCGTGGTACTAGTCTCTATCATCATGATGCATGCTCATACATCACAAAGAAGCTAGGGTATTTTATGTTATAATAATTGTTTCTTTCTATATTACCGATGACTGTGTGATCAAGAGTATGTTTTACTGACCGTTAATATGGTTCCTTGTGACGATGACTTGACTATTTTCATGATCCTTTGTTTGAGATATGTAGTAATGACTTGATTGCTTCCATGCTTATATGATCATTTGTGTGAGATATGTAATGATGACTTGACTGCTTCTATGTTAATATGATTTTTGTTTGAAATATACCATGATGAGTTGACTTTTTCTATGCATAATGATATTGTTGAGAATATGTTTACTATTATGTTTATGCATGGTAGTTTATTATCATGTGTCATGTATATTGCATGCATAATGTTTTTCAAGAAAAAAAGGAAAACGGTTTACATGTATAATTTTTCCATGTAAGAAAGATAGAAACATAATTTAAGACACAAAGAATTAAGGAAAGACTGTCCCAAAGATTGGTCCTATGGGGGATAAGCCCGTTAGCCCTGTTAGATCGGGGCTTGGTCGAAGTTCACCAAGTGGTTGTGCATTGACAACACTAACGGAGATCCTAGTAAGGGAAACTGTCTCACCGATGTTCACGAGACTTAGTGGTGTGTTTCTCATAGTCGTGCCTACTCTTCTTGTTAGAATCTCGACAAATGTTGCGAGATAGTTAAAAAAAATAAAAGAAAGAAAGAACGAAAAGACATTTTTACAAAACTGCATTACATAGTCATGTTTTATATTACACATCTCTTACTGACCATTAAACTCATAGTTTAACCTTTGCAAAGCAGATATTGATGAATTCACTAAGGAACATGTTGATGATAGAATTAATTGATAGCGTAGTTGAAGAGGAGTTCTCATGGGCAAAGTCAAAGTGTTGTTGAAGTGAAGTTGACCCGTGAGTGAAGATTAGAAGAAAACAGAAGAAAAAGAAATACTTTATATTTAATTATGTTTTTATTAGTTGGATTTTAGAAATAAATATTTATATTTATTTTATGATAGGTTTTTAATGCGTTGAATTTAAAAAATGATTTATTTGAAAGACTTCCACTGTGTATGATTTTAAAGGTATGATTTTTATGCATAATGTATTTAAAAAAAAAAGCCAAGAAAAAGAGTTTTAACACTTCGTGGCATTACACAACAAATCTACTGTGAATTTGCTCCACAAATGAAATGAGGGAGTTGTAGTAAAAAATGATTACTAATTCGACTCTCACGAAGAATTATAAACCAGACCAGAAATAGACGATTAGGAACAATCGAGCAAATTGTGGGTTTTTGCTCTCAAAGAACAAATAGAAAGAGGCAAAAGCTCTGTTATTTTTTTTTTATTCAAAATTTAAAAGAAAAAACCTTAAGAAGATCTTAAATAGCTTCTCCAAATTTGGGGTTTAGAATTCACCACACGAAAGTTACAAAACTACCCTTACGAAGACACATACTCAGCTAGACATGCCCTAATCAAGTGACACAAATACTTGACTATGAAAATTAATTATAAAATACGTAAAATAAATCATAAATAATTTACTATGTTCTCATTGCTAGAACGATCCAATTGGTTGATCCTTTAGACCCATTTTCAAATGGATTTTGGCTTCAATTTCGGTAAGACAGAATGAGCTTCTTTGGCAAAAACAAAGCTCTATATTCTTGGAGCTTTTGGCATAGCAAAAAAACCTCAAATTTAACAAACACCCAATTCTGGAAAGCTTAAGATGTCAACTACAATATTTATGAAGTACATTTTTTTATATGAGATTGTTAAAACTATCAAATCTACCAAATAGTCCTCAAAGGTCAGATCACCAACAGTTTGGGAATGTGTAGGAAATCTTCTAAACTTATGCTTGATCTTGAATAACTCTAAGCTATATTTGAATGCTTGATAGATGTGCTTAATACTTTTAATGCATTTTTCTCCATGATTACCTACAAAGGAAACATTGAAATTAGTGTCAGAAAATCTTCTTGCTCGATTGTTTTTGGAGGGAATCCATGACACATCATCCTCCCTGGGTTGAAGAGGATTACGCCTCAAATCCTGAATTGTAACGACCCGATTTTTCGTAAATCTTGAAAATGCGTGAAATTTAAAACTTTTATAAAACCGTTGAAATCGCTTTCAAAGCAAATCAGAGCGCGACACTAAAACCAGACTGCTATTAACCTTTCGTTAAACTTGTTAGGAAAATCCAACTAATAAAATGTGGAAGCGTTATAAAATCTTTGCGGGAGTGTTATAAAAATAATTTATTTAAAACATAGCGGAAACGTAAATACTTTGAGGTATGAAAGCTAAACAATTGAATACTGCGTTTGAGAAATGAAAACTAAACAATTAGATAAAATTTAATTACAACCGTTTTCTCTTTTACTCTCTTTAGCCTGGCCAGCCACGAGTCTCACGCATGCAAATCCTTCATCCCTACTTTTGATCTATTAGTCATCTCCTCGTATAAGTACCTACACCTACACCACAAGTAAATTATAAGCCCAAAGGCTTAGTAAGGAAATGGGTTTATTCAGTATGAAATGCCTCTCTTTAGTCATTTTTTGAATGGAGGCCACCCAAACCAATCTTTTCCTTAAGTCGTTGGTTCTTTGGTTCTTTACTCGTACATCGAGCGGGAGATTGAAGGACTCATATGGAATGGTATAGTTGATTGGTCTAACCTCCTGGGTGCATACTAGGTCCCGTTCCCGTCATGGTAGGGGCTGTACCTAGCTGCCAGACTAGACCCGACTACCCATCCGCCCCCAACTCCCCATATTCTTCTTTTTCTCATCTCATCATTTTCTTAACATTTTTCCCACACATTATGCATGTGTGAGTACCCCCACCAAGGTGGCACTCCTTATTGGTTTCTATTATCATGATGTATGACTACACATCCTCTAACTAGCATGATGCATGACGACATGACATTCAATATAACAATTTAATAGTGTAGCAGAAATTGAAAGTCCATATAAGGGAAGTAAGCAACCATAATTAAATAACGCACAATAGAGGAGTAAGCAACCATAATTGAGTGGTGCATAATAAAGAACAATATAGTTGAAAGTGCATAACAGAGAACAATTATAAATTCGAATTGAAATAGTGGATGAGCAGTAAAGAGATGATAAAACAAACATGCGATGAATTACAATTAACTAAACATGCTCGTTAAACTAGACTAGCCAAAACATGCTCAGACACTTAGTACGATTAAACTAAACATGCTTATAATTAATAGTTTAAACGGAAACACGCTTGGACAATAAATAATGGAAAGATGCTTGTAAATTCGTGATTTCTTATCTTAGTTGACGAAGCATGATTTTATTCTAATTAATTTAAACATGCTATAATTTAATACTCTAGTTTAGTTAATTAACCGATGAATTAACTAAGCATGCTCAGATAAGTTGATTAAACATACAAGATTGAACATACGAACAAAATTATAAAATCATTATCTTAGTTAATTACATGCTCAAGTCTAGTTAATTACTCTAACCAATTACATGTTCAACTCCTAATTAAGTTGATTACTCTAGTTAATTAACCTGCTTAAGGAACAAATAACAACTAGTTAAACATGCTCGTACAATTATTATCCTAATTAACTGCACGCATTCAGATTGGGGAACGAAAATGATAGAACGATATGCGCATAGAACAATAGGAATGACAATAAATATGGAGAGACTTAAGATAGACAACAAGTAATTAATAAAGAACAGAACAGTTAAGGGATTTATTGCTCATTTGTGCTTCTTTCCTTAGTTCATCATTCTACACCCATCATTAACTCACTAAGCACTCACGACATTAATTTCTATCAAGTAAGGCAATTGCAGTAAAGAAAATGGACTAACAATAAAAGAAGCATCCATAGAGTGCCAACAAGGTAAGACATTTGAGCATGGAACCAACAATAGATGAATTATTATCAAACGATTCAAATAGTTAACTAACATGTATGGAGATTAATAGTTAATTGACACGTATGATGATTAATAGTTAATTTAATTGATAATCTAACAACCTAGTTAATTAACATACTTAAGTAATATTTAACATGCTTAAGTCAATTAACGTGTTAAGTCGATTATCATGCTTAAGTCTGGTTACTTACGCTAGTCAAGTCGATTAACATGCTCAAGTAATAATTTCTATTGGAATCCCAATTAATTAATAAGTAAACAAGCTTGAGGCCTAACTAATTACTCAAATCAACATGCTCAAGGGTTATAACATAAGTTAATTTAACTAACTATTTAACGTACCTCAGTTACCTAGTTAATTAGTTGAACTACGAAAATTGATTGACATGCTCAAGATTCTAGTTAATTGACAATTAAATAGGCCCAACTCGTAGTTAATAACTTAGTTAAGTATCACAAGTGGTTAAGGGTTATTGTTATAATTATCATTCTACTTGGTCAATCAAACGCGCATAAGTTAAAGCGGTAAAACTGATTACACAAGGATATAAATCAAATGCAGCGAAACAATAATGAAGGAAAACGACAGTATATAATTAACCTAAGGATATTAAACTAAACACAATAGGGCAATGTCAACTAAATGTTACGGCAAGTAAAACTTCAACAAATACAAAAACATAAACATTTCTAGAACAGAGTCATAGTCCTAGTCTTCATTCCTCACCAATTTAGACTTATGGTTCATCACCCTATATTTTACAGCAACCATTATCAACCAACAATGCCAACTAACAGTGAATGGAACTATACACTTAACAAGGAATAACAATAGTTATATCAGCAAGAAAATGTCAAGGAGCTATCAATAAGGCAGCAGGACTAACAACAGAGAAGTTGCAGGAATTTACCAAAACAAGGATTTCAGAAAAATTGACATCACGGAGTAACATCACTCACACACACATACTTGTGGGTAGAGCATCCACATGGCCAAGACTATACCCATTTCCTTACCTTCTATGATGAAACTAACAGGGACAGGAAACTCCAAGCTCCACAGCTCACGTCCAGCATGTCCAGCAGCTCCAAGCCCCCGAGCTCCAACCTCCAGCGACCCACGTATCACACTCGCTCCCACAGAGGACTCTCACAAGCTCACAATAGCTCCTTCACTCTACACACACTCACACGCTTCGGAAGAGGAACAGGATGAAAAGGAATAGAGAGGGAAACAAAAAAAAAACAACCCGTAGGGGAGGGATGGCTGGGGATTAAATGGACGGGCTTACCTAAGGGGGGCCACCTGAACACCTATGGAGGGGTAGGGACACGGCCAGGAATTGGATAGATTCAAATCGGACGGGACTACCCGTGTCCGTAATCGTCCGGACGCGTCCGCAACTCCACAACGTAGGAGAAGTGTCCCAAGGCTAAGGGTGACATTCAATGGACTTATGGATGACATGTCTCATCCCCAAGTCATCCGCATGCGTCCGAAAGTCGATATTCAGATGCATTAGGATGAAATTTCTCGTCCTGGTGCGTCCCAAGCGTTGGGGACGCTACGCAACGCACTTGCGGATGACATAACTCATCTGTAGGCGTCCGAAAATGCTCAGAACAGCCTTTCCTCACCTTTTTCCTATTTAACTCTCATCCCATAACACTTACCCCATAAATACATGTCACAAAATAACACGTATAAATACGTAATGTAATATCCTGATTATCCCGATACTTGATCTCACTATGTATACGGGAAAAAAATGTTACTGGAATACCCCTTGACTTAACGATCCGAAACGTCCTTGGTAATACCCCGATAATTATCCAACTTAAAAAGTCAGGGTGTTACATACCTCCCTCATTATATAAATTTCGTCCTCGAAATTTGCCTAGCATAATGCTCTCGCTAACGAGAACCTACGCATCAAATTTCTTCTTAACTACCCCATTTGATGACATAGTTTCCTCTTGTGGTCCTAACTCTTCATTTTGTCTAGACTATCTATTCCCTTCCTACCTATAATTATCAGTTGACTTCATCCAACCCGGTCTCTTTATACCAAAAATTCAATTAAACCCTTGAGCTCACTCTCCACACTTCCGCTGCGCCACTCTGATCACATTGAATTTTCCCACCAAATGACGCGATTCGATACCAAGGAGGAGTCTCCTAAATCTTTATACCCCCAAAAGACTCACTACTTAACATTGAACGCACTTCTCCTTCACCGTTCTCCCCCATTCAAGTCCATTACATCCCACGACTTGAGTCCAAGCACATGCGACCTTCTCTCTAACTCCGTGCTCTCCACCAACCAATCCGTCCATCCAAGCTTTTCTGAGTTATGAATTGCACCGCTCCATGGTTGAGTTGAATGTGTTCCGTCTTGCTTCTCCTTTGTATCCATAACTATTCCCGTTTTTGTTTCAATTTCCGTCTATGTATCTGTTCTCATATCTGTGCCTGTTTCTGTTTCCGTTCCCGTTCCCGTTTTCGTTTTCGTATCCCTCCCAGAAGTTTATTTTCTGGAAATTTGTTTCCATTTTCGCTTCCGTTTCTGTTTTTTGTTTCCGTTTTCGTCTCTGCTTTCGTTGCCATTGTCGTTTCTATCTCCGTCTCTATTTTCGTTTCTGTTTCTGGTTCCGCTACTTGTTCTTGGAGAAGTTTAACCAGTTGCCTCCGCCTTTATCTTGCAGTTGTGCAGTCACGTCTTGGTTTTCTTGATTGAGTTTGGACCAAGATGGAGAACATAGTCCAAGTCTTACATAAGTCCTATTATCCATTCAACTACTAATCCAACACTTAACCTAAGTCCCACTAATGGACATGGTGTACCTCATATCGGAAACTGCTGTCAAGTCCAACTTGGTCATACTAATAGACTAGGCTTCCCCAAAGCTTCTCAATTCTAGTCTATGTAGGAAGTTAGTTTCACCCAAAACCCAACAAGTTCCTCGTCCAATTATACTCCTTATCCTCCTATTTCTCCCCCTTCAAAGGTCAATATTAAGTGGGCAATTACTTGGCTAGTCGAATCCTATTCTCCTACTTCGCCTTGGTCCTTAATGTTCTTCCTTTCCTCCTCTTTCGACTAATCTATCCTTTACCCAATCCGTTGTAACCTATGTGTTCACGTTTACTTATCTAGTTGGTCTAATTCACCTTGCTACCTAAGTGACCTCGTTAATCTATCTAGTTGATCTAGTTTATGCAGGATTCTCTCTTCCACTTATTTTTCCTTTCCTATTTTCAAAAATTTGGGCAGAGTCTCCCCTGTTTCTACACTCCCCCAAAGCTATATAACCTGCCTGAAATCCCAAGCAGTTCCAGAAAGTTCACTTATCCATCAACCACACTCTACTATCCATATTTCAAAATACAACAGGGAGTCTACTATTCCAAAATACAACAAAACATATACTTAGCTACACTAAGCCTACTAGTCTCCCAAACACAAAATACGTAGCCTCCCCAGGCCCGCGGTTTACTCCTACTGTTTACTACGCTAGTCTCCCTGTCATTCAAACACAAAGTACATAGCCTCCCAAGGCCTTTGGGTTACTCCTACTGTTTACTACTGGGGGGAAACTCTCTCTCCAATCTTACCTTCTCTCCTTCGGATAAGGCGAGGCACTGGCGGGCCGTATGCCCATACCGGTTGCACTTGAAACATCGCCCCGATCCGGATAAACAAATCTCACTATGACATTTGGTTCACTAAGGGCATGGTCTCCACTGTGATGCAACCTTGGTTTCCCCAACAGCCGCGATTTCTTGGGGACGCTTCGAATTCCCTTGCAGTTCAACCTCTTCCCAGACCCTCTTACTCCTCCCATTTCTCGGTTCTCCTTCTTCTACTGGCAGTGACAACATGTCCTCCACGAACCTCTTGTTGAATGTTTTGAACCCTTCTACCAGAATCTTGATGAGTTGAAACTGGTCCTCCCATGTACTCTACCAACTGCTTAACTATCTCAGCCCCGCTCCTTGCTTCCCCCTCCATGTTATATCCTAACAATGCAATCACCAAAACGTATGGAGGGGTAGGGACGCAACCAGGGGAAGGGCGGCTCCGCATGGGTTTGGAGGGGATTCGCTGTTGGGGAGGGAGAGTGATGGCTGAAAGGGACGAGTTCTAATATTTTAAGCCCTAATTTTACGCAAGTCTGGGCTATTTCAGACAAGTGCGGACGCACTGGTCTCATTTGCAAGAGTAAAATCCCTAAGGCAAAATCGTGTTCTCGGACGAGAACTGGCATCCTTGTCAAGTCCGTACCGTCCGAACGTGACATTCGGACGCGTTTTGGCATCCGCAAATAGAGGCTGGTCCTGTCTGGAATTGTCTGCACAGGTCATTTAGACTGGAAATGGCGTCCACAGCCCACGTCCACGCTCGTTCGAAAGTGTTCAGGAATTGGACAGATTCAAATCGGATGCGACTACCCGCGTCTGCAATCATCTTGACGCATCCGCAACTCTACAACACAGGTGAAGTTAGGACGTGAAATTGTGTCCTGAGTTGTCCCAAGGCTAAGGGCGACGTGCAATGCACTTGCGGATGACACGTCTCATCCGCAAGTCGTTCGCATGCGTCCGAAAGTCGATATTCAGACGCATTAGGACAAAATTTCTCATCCTAGTGTGTCCCAAGCGTTGGGGACGCCATGCAATACACTTGCGGATGACATAACTAGTCTATATGTCCGCAGGCGTCCGAAAATGCCCAGAACAGCCTTTCCTCACATTTTTCCTACTTAACTCTCATCCCATAACACTTACCCCATAAATGCATGTCATAAAATAACACGTATAAATACGTAATGTAATATCCTGATTACCCCAACACTTGATCTCACTATGTATACAGGAAAAAAAATGTTACGGGAATACCCCTCGACTTAACGATTCGAAATGTCCTTAGTAATACCCCGATAATTATCCAACTTAAAAAGTCGCGGTGTTACATGAATTTCTTTTCCTCATCCTGCCTTGGTCCTAAAATTCTCAAGCATGCAAAATAAAAAGTCGAAGAACTCCAAATTCAAAAGGTCTTTTGATTATCCACCTAAATCAAATGGGTGGAAATTGTTGGCATCATGTAGTAGTAAATTCTTTTCAAAGCGCCCTGATTATCGTTAGGAAAGTGGACTACAGATTGTTGGGGCTTTAAAGCGACAATCTTGTTTTCTCCAAAAAGAAGTGGAATTTGACACATAATTCTTTGGCAATTTCGCAAATATTCTTCTTTCAGAATGGATAAACAAGAACTCCACTGTAAATCTCCTCCTCAATTGACCCATGAGGGTTACCACATGATATGCATAACCATCTACTTTTAAAATGATTACCATCCAAAATATAATTACAATAATTGGTCAACACAATAATCATTTCTAACCACTAGCTAATAGCAACATGAAAAACTAAAACATTTCCCAAACACAGTCCTCATTTTGATAGTCAAAACCCTTATAATTTAAAGGGCTAATTTCGATCAAATCAATGCTTAGTAGTTTAGCCATTGATTCATATAAGGAAGCAAACCTCCTCAAAACTGTGTCAGATACTATAGTGTAATTTCCTTTTCCAGACTTGAATGTCAATGAGAGCGAATTGCCTTGAAGTGTCTGATCTCCATCCAAATGTGTGCTTTTCATAAAATTGTCACCAAGGTCAAACGGGTAAAAATGATTTACACCATACGTTAACATCTTGCTACCATCTCATCCTGTTCTTCTGGGCAAAAGATGCATGGCAACTTTGAAATTACCTAAGGCCTAGTGGCATAAACAACTTAAAGTCTAGAAAGTTTTTCTCAACGCTCCTAAGAATGCGTGATCTTGGAAGTAATTTAAACTCCTCTTCTCGGTGTGGCCACTAATGCTCACAATTAATAGAGGTTACTTGTGGGATACAACAAGGTTTTTGTAAGAATCTATCACTTGATTGTATCAACAATGGTAAACCCTTCAAAAAACTCCTTGAACCCATGCAATCATGTTCCGCAATTGGATTCATTATGACTAAAAAGATTTCCTTTATTCTATCATCAAGTACGACTAAATAGGCATCCCTGGATGAACTTCCATCATAATTACCTCTAATATCCTCAAGCTGACTATCAATGTTTCTAAACTAGAACTCCCAATTAGAAACATGAATAAATCCTTTATTCCATCCAATTCTATAAACCCAAGCAATTAAAGAATTTAATGGTATGTACCTCTCGAGAGATGGGTTGGCTTGTTTGCCTAAGGTTCCCTTTAGGTATTCCAAGAGGTGGGATTGGTGAAAACCAATTCTTGAATTATAATTCCCACCCACATTTGTGGGAAAACTAAAGTCAATACTCCTAATATTTCCAACAATAGAGTTCGATCTTTCATGGATTGTATGTTAGATCTGAAAATTTTGCTTACCAGGGAATTTGTCTTCCTAAGTCTAGAGAGCTAGCAATCTTTTAATCATCATGAGGAATGACTCCTCTTGAGTATAATATTCTTCCTTATGCAATTTTTCCTCTTCAACAATTGGCTCCAACTCCAAATTCATAAGATTTAGCAGACCACTCGGTGTATCGAAAAGTTGGGCACTTAATTCTTCTTCTTCCAGAATAAGTTCCAAGGACACATCCTCGCCCTCGAGGTGTGCATCTTCAGAGGGTCCTCCTCGAGGTACTATGTCCTCTTATTCAATTGGCATTTCAACCCATATGGATACTTCCACTACCTCAACATAGTCTTGTGCAGGTAACGGTTGAGCACATGCAAACCCTGACTTAGTCGACAAGCTATCAAGCTGTTGAGCTATATTCTCCAAAGAGGATTGTATAGCAAATAGTTGAGGTCGTTGACTCTTGGAAAATTTCTTCTCAAACTTGGTGGGTGGTGGCAAAGATTGAATCGAATTGTTAAGTCTCAGAACATACATTCTTCTTAAAACCCTTTTCATCGAGCTTCAAGTGTCGATGACTTCTTCTTCGTCTTTTCTTCTATTTGTAATCAAATTACTTCACCACATTGAAGCTTGCCCCATTAGTCTTGACGAGGCTAGCTGTACTTTGGCCTTCTCTGAAAGATGAAAGCTCTAAAGGATTTCCTCAACTTTGCCTTCCTAATCTAAATAGTCTTCTGCCCATTCTAAACTTCTGAAAGTAGCAATAAAAGCTTGTAAACCTTTTTCTTCCTCATTATAACTAATTGTGTAACTCCGGCCTCTTGTCATTATGTGATTTGAACAAAAATAGGTCTAGCAGATGATGATGCAAGAACGAATGGAGCTCTGATACCAAATGATGGGCCAACGAAAGTTCTAGAATGCTCTGATACTAAATGATGCGCTTTGGGTAGGGTTCATGAGAGTTTTGGAGGCGAGCGGTCGACATGTGACTGAGGAGCAGTCGATAAAAAAAAAACATGTTCAAAATATCGCTTCTAGATGATTTGCGGTCCAACTAATGAACAGTTGTTGTTGACAGAAGCTTTTTAACATTGAATCTGCTTACTTGTGGTCGACTTATGAACAGTGAGCGGTCGACCTGACTAGGCAAAAAAAATCTATGAACTTGATTGCCTGTTTCACAACCGTTCGAGAAGAATTTCAAACACTCATGCCAAACCTTTGATTCTGGAAGTCCAATGGCTTCTCTACAAAAAATTGAACACTTTTAAAAGTCCTAAAGATTGAATTCACGCCACCAAAAATCAAAGAGAAAACTAGGGAAACACAAACTGGCAAGTCGGTTAGAAAATTGCTAAAATCTATGGTTTCCTATTCCAAGGAAATCATCCCAAAAGAAGAAAACACTCCAGCTTGATAACTTGTGAGCTTCAACAACTCCACCTTGAATTCGCTGCACGAATGAAATGAGGGAGTTCCAGTAAAAAATGATTACTAATCCGACTCTTATGAAGAATTATAAACCAGAACAAAAATCGATGATTGAGAACAATCAAGCGAATTGTGGGTTTTTGCTCGAGAAGAACAAAGAGAAAGAGACAAAAACTCTGTTATTTTTTTGATTCATAACTAAAAAGAAAAAGCCCTAAGAAGAGCTTAAATAGCTCATCCAAAATTAGGGTTTAGAGTTCACCACACAAAAGTTATGAAACTATCCTTAGGAAGACACATACTCGGCTAGACATGCCCTAACTGAGTGATACCAATACTTGACTATTAAAATTAAATATAAAATAAGTAAAATAAATTATAAATAATTTGCTACGTCCTCATTGATGTGACGATCCAATTGGTTGATCCTTTAGACCCATCTTCAAATGGATTTGGGCTTCGATTCCGGTTAAAACAAAATGAGTTTCTTTGGCAGAAACAAAGCTCTATGTTATGGGAGCTTTTGGCATAGGAAAACAACTCCAAAAAATCATAGTGCTTTGAATCCCAACATATAGATAAGGATAAGTTGAATCCGTCATCGTAGTACTTTGCCATCTCTCTTTTCCTTTCATTCATAGTGCTTCGTCGATACAAACTAATATGTATAAATCAAAATAAAAAACATATTGTGAACAATATGCTTAAAGCCACATGTTCTAGTGCTGTGATCACTACACCATCATCTATGTTGTCAACATGGTTATCTATATGTTGAGTTCTCTTCTTCTTCCTCTTTGATCTCACAATTCCCAAACAACTCTACGTTGCTTGTTTTAGAGTGGATATGTCGTTTATGAGAAATAAAGATTGAAAAATGAGTGAACTTAAAAATAAAAGATCAATCTAAGAAAGAGCGAGACAAATGTAGAATAAGAGAAGAATAGAGGCAATGAATTAGAAGAATTAAATAATTATGGTTGATTAATTGAGAAGATCTAATTAATATTTTTATGTAAATGTAGTGTAAATCTTCAATAATTTATGAATATATAGTGTATCAATAGGAAAATTAACAAAACAAACCCTATAGTTTAAGATCAGTGACAAGACAAACCTTAAAGAAATTTTGCGAACAACTAAAACTTCAAATTATGGAAAATGAAGAAAGCAAATCTCGCAGTCACGTTTTTTGTCAAAAAATGTTGAGGCAAACGCCAAGGACATCACCTGAACCTCCAACGGACGTCGACAGATCAACCTTGAACGTCCTTCAACAACGAAGGACACCCAAGGTTGATCCATGAGGAGACAAATGTTTGATGAGAATCAAATTAGCTCTAATACTAAATGATACAAATCAGAATAATTTTGATTCCAAATGATGGGCAACAGAATCAGCGATAAGTCTAACACTTATAATAAATATGGAAAATATGGATTAATAGAGAAGGAATCGAGTATAGGGAGGTCAAACAGAAATAAGGTGGTCGGTAGATAAGGAGGAATAACGGACGATAGGATGAAAAAAGATAAAGGAAAAAAAGAAAACGACCATTGGATTAAATTAAGGGACGTCTGATATAGAAGATGGACGTCTGATGCGAGAGATGAACGACTGAGATGAAATAATGGAAAGACCCTCAATTTAAGACGGACGTTCCTTGTCCCACAACATACGTCCCTTCTCTTACAACGGACGAGAGGATGTCCCTCAACTTAAGACATAAGTCCCTCGTCCCACAATGGGGCATCCCTCGACTTAAGACGGACGTCCCTAATCCTACAACAGACGTCCCTCCACTTACGATGTTGTTTAGCATTGAGAGACATCCGTGGATACTAAGGGATGTCCATTGATATTGAGAGACTACTTCGTTTAGTGTTAAGAGACGTATATATTGACAGAAAACGTGACTGCGAGGTTTGCGTCGTTCTTTTCCCATATTTCAAAGTTTTAGTTATCTGTAAAATTTCTTCTAGGTTTGTCTTGTAATTAATTCTAAACTATAGAGTTTTTTTTGTTAATTTTCAGCATAAATCTTAGTATTAATTATTTTATTAGTTTTTTAATAGGTTTGACTAAGACTAAAAATTTGGGTCTCTAAATCTGACCTAGACCGACCTCAAAGTGGAGATTAGAAATGGTTCGGTCCGGTCAATTTGATTGAACGGTCAGTAAACCATTAATTTCGGTCGGTTCAGTGTTTTGCTAAACCGAAGTCCAGGGATATTCGGCCATTCTTCCATTTTTACTTTGAGCCGAAAGCATCGGCAAGATAGGCTGCGAAAGCCCTAACCCCAGATCAAAAGGAAGAAGAGAGGGAAAGAGGGAGATTTGGGGTTTTCGTCGTTAAATTGGTAGCAGTTGGAGCTAATGAGTGAGAGAGAAGAAGCAGAGTTTACCTTGGTGGCTAGAAAGCCCTGTTTTGGTCTCCCAACTGCTTGCCCCGTTTGTTTGCCTCTGTACATCTACCTCCGCTTCGCTAACCTTCCCTTTCATTTGGATTTCAATCTCATCTTTCCTGATTCTGGTATTATTTTCTCTTATTTCTCAATGACTTCTCCCCTTTGTTTTGATTTTTTTCCCTTTCAGTTTTACTATTTTCTGTGCATGGATTGCATGTTTTCTTTTTAATTTAATCAGAGAATGCTCAAACTTGAGTTTTCTTATTGGAAGCTATATAATCTTCATTAGCAACATACTTCTTGATGGAGTGGTTTTCCAATTTATGACTTGGATTCCGTCAGAGGTGGTTTTTTTTTTTTTTTTTTTTTCCAATCTACACTCATTTTCTGCTCTCGTGAAATATTTATATCAGTCTTTGCTGTAGTTTTTAGTGGATGACTAAACTTTGCTTTGAATTTCTATTTTATTTTATTTTTCATAATGGATTTTGCTGTTTCGAAGCAACTAGTTAACTACTCAAGTGCATGGTATTCTGTGCTTATTCAATTCTTTGTGAGGAAAAGGGTTTCTATACGGATGTGACTATTTGATGAAAAAAAGAATTAGCAACATGTACTTCTACAAATTCTCCTAAATCTTTTACAATTCACTCATTTTATAATAGGTTAATCTAAGTATATCAATGGATGAAATGTACATAGAAAGGAGAGAGGTACAAGAAAACACTCATTTCTCCTCCACAAAAAAAAGTCTGAAAAAAGGATAATCTGAAAACCTTACAAAAAAAAACTCTAATCCTCAAATGTTTTTTTTTTTATTTTTAATGTTCCAAAAACATCTAAACTAGCAGTACCAAATAAGCTTAGCACCCCTCTTTCTACCTCCCTCCCGCACCCCTCTCCAAACAACCAAAAGATTTATAATGTACTTGGGCATCACCCGATTGACACAAAGCCACCTAAACACATAGGACTAGAGGGAAGATGCCACGTTAGAATGAATACGGAGAGGATTCACATCCTCTCCCTGATTACTGTATATAACACATCTGTTTAAAAGGGCAAAAGCTCTTCTTTTAAGATTGTCCAAAGTGAGAATCATCTAGGACACAGGATTCAAGTGAAGAAAAGTGCTCTAGGAGAGGCCATAGTCTTCCACTCTCTATTCTATATAAGAATCTTTGGAATTTTAGCAATGAGATTGAAATAATCCGTCTTCATGGAGAATTCCTCTTTCTTGCGAGGACTCCAAAGTATTTAACCAATTAATTCCAATTCTGCATTATGTTGAGAGTGAGTTAATAAGAGAAGAATTAAAGGTAAATTAGGAAATTAAAAAGGTGATGTGGCATAGTTAGTTATTGTATTGGGAAGATTGTTGCTTAATGTTTTTGAAAGAGATTAGATTTAGGTTTCTGAATTTGTGGTTTTCCAGATTCGTGGTTAGATTTATGGTTAATTTCCAAATCTTTGCGTTGTTGCTAGATTTGTAGCTTGTTCTTTCATATTATTCGGGTTCATTGCGCAACAATGGTATCAGAGCCACAATTTGAGAGGCCAGACACATATAGAGAAGAACCATCATTGCGAGGGTTGTCGTGCTTGGTCAGTATCTATTGGCACCTAGACATGGGTAGTCCAACCAGACTGGGTCTATCCACTTTGTATGGGAATCCGATGGTTCTATTTGCAGAAGATGAAGATATTGAAGAAAGAAAAATAGAACAGTATGGTAGCGAGAATCTTGAGCGGGTGGAAGAAATGGAAGAATGTTAGGAGTTAGCTTTGCAGGATTTGCTTTCTTTTGTATGGGATAGGGGGAAAAATAATTAAAAAAAAAAAAGAAGATGAGCATTCTGTAAATTGATGCGGCCTCCTCTAGATAGGTCTTCTTCAAGTCAGGGAGAAGCCATTCCCAGATGAGAGAAGTGCAGAATTAAGTTTGCAAATGTTGACCCAACAAATGAAACACATACAGAAGACTGAAAAAGGTAGAGGAAGTGAGGAATCTCTCTTTTGATGAAGGAGAGCCTTAGTTCATTTGATTGCAGAGAAATTATATGCAAAAATCAATGGAGAAATAGGAAATGAGTTTGTTGTTGCTTGATCACGTCCAGATTGGTGACGATGGGAAGGATCTTCAAATCCACTCTTCGCACGACGACGCACGGACCAAAGTTTTTTCCTTACCGAGGGAAGAGCGGCGGAAGCAATCGAGTTCGCCAGAGGCCAAGTTTGAGAACCACCGTCTTTGGGGAAGAAGATCACCTGCATGGCCGTCAAGTTTGCATGGGTTGAGGCGAGAAGTTTGCATGATTGGAGGCGAGAAAGAAGGGTTTCATTTGCAGCAGTTAAAGATTGGATGCTGACTAAAAATAAAAAAATAAAAAAGTTGATGGGCCGGATTTTGATTGGGCTATAAAGGAGAGCCTAATTGAAATGGAAGAAATTGATTATGCCTTAACTTTTAAGGCAACTGCCTTGTGGGTTGGGCTAGTAAATCATTGGCAAGAAGAAATATCCATGTTCTTACTTAAGAAGTATTAAATGGGCTTAACATTTGAGTATAAAAAATATAGAATCATCCAAGATTCATATTGATGCGATGGTCAATTTCATGAGATTATGTGTACTTTACTCATGACCTTGAGGACAAGGTCGATTTCAAGGAGGGAGAATTGTTGAAAGGGAGATAATAAGAGAAGAATTAAAGGTAAATTAGGAAATTAAAAGGGTGATGTGGCATAGTTAGTTGTTGTATTGGGAAGATTGTTGCTTAATGTTCTTGAAAGAGATTAGATTTAGGTTTCCGAATTTGTGGTTTTCCAGATTCGTGGTTAGGTTTATGGTTAATTTCCAAATCTTAGCATTGTTGTTTGATTTGTAGCTTGTTCTTTCATATTATTCGGGTTCACTGCGCAACACATTACTTCATGAATCAGTTGAAGAAAAGAGCTAAAGCAATCCACCTCATTCTCCTTCAAATTGCGAACAAATGTAAGATTTCACCCAATCTTTTCACCTCTAAAATCAATCAAATCCACCACTTGTCATCTCTATTCCAAGCTAAACAAAAGAAATCTGGATAATTACCCTCCAAAGACGCCTCTTGCTCTATAGTCCCTCCAAAAGGAAAGATACTCCCAGAATACAATCTTGAAAAAAAAAAAGCTTTTTAAAACCCTTTCTCCCTTTCAAATTACAAAAAGAGCCCTTTTAGGCCCCATGAACCACCAAAAGCCATCTTCTCCAACATTTGAAATTACCACCGTTCTTTGCAAACTTCCTTGTTCACTCACATTCCATTGTGACCACTTGCCAAGAAGAGTCATTTCGAAGTCTCTCATGTCTTGTATCGAGGTGTCACCAAAGAGCTGCGGCTTGCACAGGTCCTTTTGATTTACTAGATGAATTTTTTCCCTTCTACATTACAACACAAAAAATTGTGCATGATTATTTCCAATATCTAGCTCACTGAGGAAGGGAGCTTCAAGCTAGTAAAAAAATATACCAGAAGATTAGCCAATCCCTCCCCTAGACAAAATCCCTTTCCAACTAGCAAGCCTTTTCTCAAACCTTTCGGTAATATGACACCTTATTGCGACACTATGGAGGTCTAAGAGGAAGTCCAATATATGAGAATAGGGAACCCTTGCTTGACACTCTGAACACCTTATCAAGCTCACAATCTTTCACATCCCTAACTAAAATGATCTTGGATTTGGAAATATTCACCTTCAAACAAAGAAATACCCCAAGTGTATGCAAAATATACTGGACATACCTCATTTGATTCAGATTGGCATCTGAAAGGTTTGGATCATCTGTGTAAAGCAAATGGAAGTAACAAGATTACCATCCACTGGAAACCCCCAACTAGCCCAGCAGATTGAGCTTTGGAGAGAAAATTGAAAAAAGTCTCCACCAATTATAGAAAGAAAAGAGGTGAGAGAGTGCCCCCTTGACGTAATTACCAATAAACCCTCAGACTCCCATTATTATGTAGCAAAAAGTGAACAGCGGATATGCACTGTCTTATTTACTCCATCCACTTCACATTTAAGAATCCAACTTGTCTTAGAATTTTTCCTCTTTTTTTTCTGCATGCTTGGTTGTACCTTTACCTCATCATACAAGGATGTTGAGAGAGATAAATCAACCATACTGATTCTTGATCATGGAAGTTAGATTTTCATGGTAAATGTGTCAAATTTTATTGTTGAAAGATGTTTTTTAACTAGCGTACTTATGCTCTTTAGAAATAGTTGAATCAGTTCTTTCACTAATTTATTAGCTTCTCAATTTTATGCTTGAGAAACTACTTATGCCAATGAATTTAAGGAAATTGAGTGTAGCGAAAATGAAATTTTTTCTTTTTGTTTTTAAATTAATGTGTAGATCAAATTCCTTATGTTGAGACGGGAGATTATGTGGCGTACAATAATGAGAAGGGTGGCGTTATTGAAAATTTGAAAGAAGATGGTATTGTTGATCTTGACAGTGAAATTCACTCTATACCTGAATGGATATCGGCAAAAGTGATGGTTAGCTCCTGGCTTGCTGATGCAATTACATATGAGCTTTGGTTGGGAACTGATGGTAGTTCAGCTCAAAAGGTTTATTATGCAGATCTTCCATGGCCCATAGGAAAAGTTTTGTTTTTAAAGCAAATACATAATGTAAAGCAGAGACTTGGAATCACTAAGGAAAACGCTGAGCGAATGGAAGAAGAGGTTTGATATTTCTTCTTTCTGCTTCTATTTGTAAGTAGTTTGATCAACAATCCTCTCTCCCTCTGTCTTCACACGCGCCCACACTTGTATACATATATTATACGCCTATTTTATTCACAGACTTGGTAAAAAGCTAATACATGGTATTTGGACTCATTCCACTTTAAAAATGTTTTCTTATATATGGTAATAAAAATAATGATGGACAGATTTATAGGAGAGCAAATCTTGCATATGGAGCTTTGTCATCAAGATTAGGAGATCAGAACTTCTTATTTGAGAATAGGTAACTCTTGGAGATGTGTTTTGCATAATGAAAGGTTATTAGATGAACTTCAAAATTATTATGAATCATTTTATTGTAGGCCATCAAGTCTGGACGCACTCGTTCTAGGCCACATGCTATTTACTCTCCAGGCGTTACCCGTAAGTTTAGTGCACATTATCTTGTTTGATTGCAATTTGGAACACTGATAACAGTTATTACACTTTTCATATGGAAAGTTATTGGCGTCAAAACTCCTTACCCAAATATACGATTAACTCCTCATAAATGCTAGGCATGCAAACCTGGAATCTTCAAGCTTCTTCTTTTCTAGTAACTGTGCAAAAATTGTCTTTATCTTGGTGTTTTCTTTCTAGCTTTCATGTGTAAATGGTTAAGTTAGCATGCTGAAAAGTGGACATTGCTAGAATTTAAGTTTCAAAGTGATAAAAAGTACTTCTTAATTCCATAATAAATTGGCATCACATTTCACTACAGCTATGACAATTTAATCAATAATTGCTACGAAATTCATTCACTTCGCTGCCCCCATAAATTTCAATTTTTGTCAGATATATCTTGAGGTCGAGATATTCAATTATATAGTTTATACCATACAAAATTATCATCCATTTTTTATGTGCTCTTCAAATAAAATTGCTTACAGTGTCTCTGTCTCAATGAGCTCCATCTTAGTAGTTTTCTTGTCTTACATTATTGACAATGGGGTTTACCTGGAGTCATAGTCTGTTCTTAGGAAATAGTTTAAGTTGGTGTGATAATTTGCTATTAGGAAACTTCAGTGCTAAGGGGCAAACTATTAGAGCATGCAAATCTTGTGAGATATGCAGAAAAGTTTGTGATGGAGTTAGAAACCGGCCCATCACAGTCATCATTTCCTCAGTTTAACTCAGACCCTTCTTCATCCGCCCCAAGAAGAGGTCCTTTTAATTGGAGTAAGAAATTTCTATCCTCCTTTTTTATAAATTTCTCTTTCCCATGTCATCTTTTGTTTCTTATAAAGAGAAGTTATTTATTCTTGCGAGAAATCATTCCATCTTTGGACTGACTTTATCAAATGTTGATTTGAAATTAATTTTTGACCATGCCTTTTTTTTTAATATGTTTGATGTTTCCCTATTTTATAAAAAATGGAAATTACATTAACATGCTATTACATGTTACCAAACTGACAAATATAAGTATAGATGGTTGAAACCAAAATTTTCAAAGCAAGTATGTGGTGCGCATATATATACATAAAGTTTTTCTTCTGCTGTTATTGCTTCGTAAGTTCATCCGTTGTAAAAATCAACATTTTCTTGTTATGTTTCGGTCATTTCTAGATAACCGACTTTATTGTCCATATCTTTTAATTTACCTTCTGATAACTTTGTAGGTTCGAAGCCGAAAACCAAACCCAAAAGGGAGAAAACAAAGGAAGAGAAAACTTTTAGAAGAAGAGCCAAGTATTTTGTTGTCACACAGCTAGTTTCTGTTCTAGTTTTCCTCACTCTCATGGGTAGAGCCAATGATGGTGAAATGGAGCTTGATGATGACGGCGATGAAGCCTACGATTATGGTGAGTGAGAAAGCCTCGTCTCAAATGACCTCCTTTCCTCAAACATTTACCCACCGAGGTTAAAATGTGACATAGTTATAATTTATTTCTCTGGCATAATTATAATAACGTGCATTAAAAGTTTGAAGTAGCTCACTTGTTGCAACCAATGTTACATTTTTTTATTCAAAGCAATTTTGACTTTGTTGGCTTTTGGGTACTTCGAGGTTTCTTTATTTCTTACGTTTTACCTTTGAATTTTATTTTATTTTTCTTTGAATTGGCCATTCATATCTCCTGCTTATTGATTTTGTGTTCATGTTTTTCGGCAAAATTACTACATTGTCTGTATAGTAAAATGTTTTTATCACTTCGACGTGTCGAGTTGTTCATGAAATCTGTGATCTACGATCTCTCTCCCTCCCCCCTTTCTCTCTCATGGCTCTCTCTGATCACGGTCACTACTAGACCAGACCCAACCAGCCTAGGTTTGGCCTATGCCTGGTTCGGACTAAAATTTGTGGTTCAATGTTTGGTCTGTTATTCTTGAACCATCGAGCCGGCCTTGTTTTTCCTTTAACGTTCTCTACAAAATCAATTCTGACTTCCTACTCAAAGCTGGTTTGCCTATAAAAAACGAGGTCCAGCCAGGTCCAAAATCAAGCTGGGCGCCTTTCAACAAATTCGGTGCGGCAAGAGTCACAAGTCATTTGATAACCCTAACTCTCTAAAAGCTCTCTTTGCACGAGCATAGTTCTGGGCTGTGTAGAATTGAGCCTCTCAGTTTTGTGGTTTCATTTGGTTTGGATTTGGATGGATGTTTGGGGGCTGCTTCCTATAATGTTGGGAATGTGTGGATCATGGATTGTGAAAAAGAGGAAGGCATAATATTTGATGAAGTCAACTAAATTATTTTCTCTACATCTTTCTTATAAAAGATAGAAGTTATCTTATACAAGATAGATTATATACGAGAAATTGAAGACCTTTTACTTGACAAAAAAATAAAAAGCAAATTCTCATCAAGAAGCATATCCAATCCATAGGGTTGAAGAACATATTCTCATTGACATGCTCTTCACCACTATTCAACTCTCTTCCTCCCATTCCATCCAACTTGGTCTTGTAATGTTCCTTTATGTTTTATGCACCCTTTGACTTGTACACAAACGCAGATAAACATACAATGTCCTATAAATACGAGTAACGTGAAGACAAAATGGAGTGAGTACAAATAGAAGACATTTGGTTTTGTTTGGTGGATTAGTCGAGCATGCGAAGAGAGTGAGTGCATCTGAGCCAACAATGACTTGCCGGCCTCAAGGTGCCGGCTCAGTCTTTGGGGGCTCGGATTTGCTCTCTTTCTTTCTCATGCTTGGATAACCTTCCCCTAGATTTGAAAATTCAATATCAATATTTTGCCTATTAGTGGTTCTTCTTGTGAATATGAAAGTGGGGGTGGAAATAGCTTAAAATATGTCAGATTCTCTTTCTTCCAACATTTACCCACCAAGTTTAAAATACGACATTGTTATAATTTATTTATTTGGCTTAATATAATAATGAGCATTGCAATTTCGACTCTATTGGCGTTTGGGTACTTCTTTGTGTCTCTATTTCTTACGTTCTTCTCATTGAGTTTCATTTTTTCTTCTTTGAATTTGGCTATTTATATTTCCAGATTATTGATTTCTCTTGTAGCAAAGTTACTAAATTGTTCGTATAATAACTAGTTTTTTAACTGATTTCTATGAACATGAAGATGTTCACGAAAATTGAAGAGCTTAACACTAGCAGTAATTTTCTAGACAACGAGGCCATGTTTGTTTCCATATCGAATAATGTTTTGGATTTGGGATGCGATGAACTCTTGAGAATGAGTTCAAAATTTTGAGCTTTCAGGATCAAGTTCGACCCGAATTCTCTCTATCTCTCTCTCAAATGAGATGAAAATTGCGAGTTTTCATGATCAACATCTAGCAGAAAACATTACAATTGTTTGCTCTCTCTCTCTCTTCTCTATGTCTGTGTTCTCTCCCTCTGTCTGCATAGCTAAGCTAGAAATGGGTGAAGACAGAAAGTAGATAGGATCTATCTCTGCCAAATTGTGAGTTTCGTTTAGTTTGTGTAAATTTTATATTAATAAAATTTCTGAATATACCTTTTGCGTTTTTTGTAACTCGAATTTTCGTATTTCTTTATTGTCATGGTACTTGTAAATTTTCAGTCAAGTGGTTAAGTAGAAAAAATGAAAATAAAAGGCACAACGTGTTAAAAGTTCAAAATAGTGTTAGATAAATTGGAATTAGCTTAGATAAAATATTGAAAAATGTTTAGATTTCAGCGAATTAGAATATATGAATTTATTTATGATAATTATCAACATGACCCATAAAGTATGAATGTTTCTTTAATTCATAGCCTAAGCTTCAAATTTTGAATTATAACACCTTAATATTTGAGGCGTTATCCATCGACACCCTCCCGGCGGTTACTCCATCGTTAAAAAGCAACCTCTCTCTCGCCCTTTCTCTCTCCTTTTAAGATGGTCAAACTCAATCCTCGAATTAAATAGGCAATTTCAAGGAAGAAACCTCTATCTTCACATAACATCTTCCATCTTCCGTCTCTTTATTTGAATTTAGCGAGAGAAACTGTTGTGTGTGGAGAATTATAAAGTGTGATAATGTTGAGCAAATTATGCAAATGAGATTGTGAAAATAGCTTTTATGGTACGTAGGAAATATTTCTAAGGCTGACCCAACTCTGAAGTTCATGGTCCTCGACAAAGTTCCAATTTTGACAACTGGCTTCTTTTGGATTGAAGAACTGTAACGGACGGCAGCCATGTTTGCAATCTACAGAGAGAGAGAGAATATTGAATCTGGGTCATGAATTTCTCCACCAGTTGATTTTGAAAGTTGGCATCTTCTCAATTTTCTGGTGAAGGAATGAGTAGGAAGCGACAAAAATGACCAAAAATCACAAGAAATGGAACCTAAGCGAAAAAGAAATAAAATCTGTTATGATAGAGCTTTCCACTACTTGTGGAGTCCATGTCACTGCCTACATGGAACTTATTTCACTGCCTACATGGAAATAGCTTGGAAGACAGAATAGGATAAAAGGGGGCTAGGGCAGCAGGAAAGAACGTCGATCAATGAAACTGTTTATTTGTTCTTTTTGTTTAGTTTCTGTTTTCTTTATGTTATTCTTTTTTTTCTTCTCTGTAATTTCTTCTTTTATTCCTCTGTAAACTTCTTGCTCTATTGAAATACTGAGTACAACTATAACAAATGGTATCAGAGCAGCAGCGAACAAGGGATATGGTGCTTCTGATTTCAAATAGCTTGGACGAGAATGTACAACAATGATTAAGAGTGCTTCACGAGTTCTGATTGGGAGTTGTGGATTTGTCTTTCAAGATGGATTCAACCAATGGACTATTACAACATAGTCACTAGCACCAACAACACTTTGAAGCAGTCATGCACAATTACTTCCAATAATCAAATGTGGGGCATGAAATCTTGATGAATATACTAAAGCAACTTCAGAACAATTACCAGGAGCTAAACGATCTTGAGCACATAAAGGTATCAGAAAACTCAGCCACCATTGAGAAAGGATACGAGGATGCTAAACCTGATGACCTAAGCTCTAATGTACGAGAAGATGGCGATCTGAGCACACTTATGGAAACGCACGAGGAGAAAGTGGAGGTAAAAACTATTGCTTCAGGTTTGGGATGCTCGCCTGCTATAGCAGATTTTACTGGAGAGGCTACCTCTTATATTGCTCCATTTTCTTCCATAATCTAGTCAGATGATCAGAAGAAGGTCCAAAGTTTTGAGTTATTGGAAGCTATGAATGATGATAAAGTATATAAGACAGTGGATTACTTTGAGAAGTGGGAACATCAATCTCCTCAATTGATTCAACCATTGGAATCAGTGTTAAGAAAACATGGAAAGCATAAATATAATCTACGCAAGAGTTTGGCCTGGATAATGCTTTCTTTAGTAGTGCAGGTGTTCTAGATCCTGAGGAATTATCCAGCATGATTGGAGGAGTCGACAGGTTTGAAAAGTCTTCATTGCATGCAATTCAGGAAAATGTTCCAAACTCAGATGATTTCATCCCTGCATTAGAAAGTGATACATTGAGTGTAACAAGTGCCAATGTTGATTTGTTTGTAGATGTAAGGGCTTCATTTCATAAATATGCTAAAGTAACAAGTCAGATCCAAAATTGTTCTCCCCTTAGTTCTGTTTGTTATTGTCCTCTATTAGATATAGCACCTGGTAGAAACTTAACGCTCACATACATGCTAGTAGGCTTAGAACTTGAGAAAGGACTTAAGTTCTTGGAAAATAATTTTGTTGGATTTGTTAATTTGATTTCTAACTCTATCTTAGTTAGGCAAACCTTCTTAGAGAATATATGGTGCTGCGTTTCTCTAGATAATATTGTTGTGAAGTTGAATTTTTAGTTCGTAAGATTTTAACAATAGATCGACATGAAAGAAAATTTATTATGAGCTTTAGTTTGCACTGATTTTCAAGTGTATGACACCATATTCACAAACTTCTGTTGCTTTGCATTTGCTACATGAGAAGAACTATTGTTTTATAGTGATATTGCGTAAATTTTCAACTCTACAATGCTATAGTAAACCTTCTAAAATGTTGTTGCTTATGTCAACCGAGTTTATATTTGATTGCGGTGGAGGATTGTTCAACACAATGGCTAGCAAAGAAAAATTACCAGCAAAGGAGTGTTGTATGGTGAAAGAGGATTTATATACTATTGAAGAAACAATTGCGGATGTATCAAAAATCGGTCTTCCAGATGTTGGTTCTTTTACAGACATGTTCCATTTATACATATGTTTAGACTAGATTGAAAAGTTTCAAGAATTGATTGTTCGAATTAGAAAAGATCAGGTAATTTCTGATGAGGTGTTTTTTAAGTCTGTTATGACTATATATTGCAAAGCGGCAATGTTCTCTGATGTTCAGAAGTTAATCATAGAGATGAAAATTAATGAACTAGTCAAAATTAGTAAATTCATTCAAAGGTTTTTACTAACAAATGAAGGGGAAGGAAGTAAGAAACCTGAAGGCAAACTTGCAGTCTTTTCCCAGCCAATTACTTGTGCACTTACCATGATACTACAATTATATGTCACTACGGAGGAAGTTTCCAAAGAGAAAAAAACTCTTAAACTGTTGCTTGGAAGAGTAGGTGACCTTCTCTCTACAAGTCATTTGTTTGATGCTTTGATAAGACAAAGTGATGTAGCAAATGAAGGATTAAATTCTGGTGAGGGTGGACATCCATTGGAAGGATGGGCTTCAACTACCCTTCACCAAATACAACCAATTTTGGGTGCTCAGATCCAAGAGCGATTGGTTCAGGGTGCAATGCAGTTTCAGCTCTTGCCACAACAACAGCTTTTTGCTCAACCTGACGACAACGATGGGAAGGACTCGTTTGGCACTCTGAAAAGAAATCATGCTAAACCTACAACAAAAAGTCCAAAGGGGGTTTCCTTGAATGAAATTTTCTGCATCAATATAAATAATTGTAGAGTTAATTGTTGCCATTTCTCTTAAGATGGAAAGCTATTTGCCAGTGTTAGAGATGATAAGGTTTTTTATGGAAAATGGAGACTCGAGAAACTGAAATCAATTAAAAAGATTGTACGTCATGGGATTAATTACTTTGTTAGTCGGTAGTTGATGTATAATTTGTCCAAAGACTTTTTACTGCTGCTACGGGAAAACTTACGATTTAGCATGCTGATTTTGTGGGTATTGAGTGACAGATTGTAACAAATGTTGGTGAGATTGCATCGATATTTGACATTCCTAAAGTTGTCAATACATAGGAAAGTTATTACAAAGATAATGATTGATGAGGACAAATATATCCAATTCTCTAAGAATCAATCTTATGTTGCTCAACAATTGCATATTAGTTTTACCTTTTCTGGTGGATGGATTATGAATTGGAGAAGTGTTGATTTTGCCATATTTTACATTCTTGGGGACAAGGATATTGTGAGGGGAAGGACGGTTATGATAGAGCTTTCCACTGCCTACGTGGAGTCCATTTCACTGCCTACATGGAACCCATTTCACTGCCTACGTGGAAATAGCTTGGAAGACAGAGTAGGATAAAAGGGGGCTAGGGCAGTATGGAAGAGCGTCGATCAATGAAACTGCTTGTTAATTCGTTTTGTTTAGTTTCTGTTTTCTTTTTGTTATTATTCTTCTTCTTCTCTCTTCCTTTATTCCTCTGTAAACTTCTTGTTCTATTGAAATACTGAGCACAACCATAACAAAATCATGGGTGGAAGGAATGAGAGAAACCTTACCTGGAGAGCTTGGGACCCTTCTTGGGACATGCAGTTGGAGCTTATGGGCAAACCCAAAAAGCCATTGAATCTATCCAACGTCACGTGCGAAACGTGGCTGACATTTACTGGCTAGCTGATATCCATGAAGAAATGTTGTCTGTTTCCACACTGCAGGTCACTAGCAATTTTCTCAAAATTTGAAGTTTAAAGGTATCAGTTGAAGTTTAGGATATTAGTTTAAGGATCCTATATTTCATGGCCATATTGATAATTGCCCATTTATTTAATATATATAATATAATAATATTACATTATATTTATTTGAGTAATTTTATGTTTACTCTTTAATTTTTTTTCATAACATGATAAATCACAAATAGTTAATGTAAAACCCGTGAATTTTATATTAATAAATTTCAAGTGTTAATTTTTCGCATGATAATAGGTCAAGGTATTGAAAAGTTGACATAATTAGTAGCGTAGTGGACATGTGTGAATTTTTGGTCAAATAGTTAAAATCGATAAAATTGGTTAATTACCAAGCGGTGAGTTAATTGAGAAAATAAATTTAGTAAATTATTTTTGCTAAGAAATCATTATCTCCTACTGCTGAGGACGAGTTGAGAATTGAATCAGAATTTGAAGTAGATTTATTTAATATATAAAATATATTTATATATATAATAATAATTATTTTTATATATTAAGAATAGGGAGAAACATAAAGGAAGACTTCCTTCTAGTTGTTAGCACTACATACACTCAAAACTTTATCGAGATTAACAAGAAAATCCAAAAGAAAATTCACTAATGGAAAACTCCACTTACACAATTATACTATAAGCACTACTATTAGACAAGTCCAAATAACATCAACAACAGTAACTAACACTACTATTGATAATATGGAATTTAGTATTATCCTTCTTTTATCAATTCCAGTTGCATTTTTAATACTTATTATTCTTGTAATATTAGCTTGCCATATTTTATATTTCTATATAAACGATATTTAAATGAATAACATTGATAAAATTCAAAAACTATAAATTCATAATCTACACATTAGAAACATAACTACAGAAATCAGTAACTTATCAGGAATCTCTTTTAGAGACAAATTAGTTATTTTACCAAAAACCTACATAGTGAAACTAATTATGCTGTCGGAAGGAGATGCTCACACTTAGAAACATCAGATATTCCAAAATAAAAGCTCTCTTAAATAATATTATGGAAATCTTATCTTATCTCATAATTCATCATAATACAGAAGATTTACAAGAAATACAAAACAATGTAATTAATACAAATGAATTCCTAACAAAATATTATTGTAAACTTAAAATAAAAATTAAAGATACAAAAGACATAAATATAGAAAATCAAAATAAACTAACCAAAATTGAACAAAATATTATAGAATTAAAAGAAAAAGTTAATGATACTCAAATAATGATAATCAATTTAGAAAATTATTTACACAAATATTTAGGATGAACAATAGTCTAGTTGAGAATATAAAACTTATAGAAAATAATATGTTAAGTCAAATAAATGATATAATAAAACAGATAAATGAAATCAAACAACAAAATATAGAAATTCAAAAAATACTAAAAGAATTCAATAATTATAAAGAAACTTATAAAAAGTTGACAGAAACAAAAAAACATCATATTTCAATTGATTGATAAATTCTGAAAAGATCCTGAAAAATAAAGTCAACAAATAAATCATGGAAAAGACATTATCGAAATTATTGAAAGTTTACAACAAATAATAATTAGACAAGAAAGGAAGAGATGTTTAACTATAGAAGATTTAGACCATATTAATTTAGATAGAAAATTACGACGAAAATTAACTATTCAACCACCTCCATCCATATAATGGAAAACTTAGAATATCAGATAGAAAAATTAACAAATCTATTCGCAGAATTAGATATACCAAAAGAAGACAATCTGGATATACAAGATGAATATTTATTAATGAATAAAGAAGCTGAAACAAATGAAATAGTATTTGATTATGAATCTGATTCTGATGAAAATCCATACATAAATCCTTATAATCCACATTATCCTGTAAAACAAGATATACCAGAATTCAGTCATAGACCACAGAAAAAATGTACCTATAATGAAATACAAGATGAAGAGTTCAAAAACTATATGAATAAACAAGGGTACTATTATAAGAATAAATGGACTAAAATCCCTAATCAATATATCCCAAAAATAGATAATTCACTAGGAACCAATATTTTAGACCTCGACTGCGTTGAAAATGAATACAAGGTTTTACAAAATTGGAAAAACAAAATTAGTATATTCATACAATTAAATAAAGAAATAAAAGATTTAATTCATGATGAATTATTTAACTATGTAGCTCATCAAACTACAGGAATAATATATAACTATTTAACAACTTTAGATGATCCATCAAAGATTGTATTATTAGAAACAGATGTCATTACTACATTTAAAAATATTACTCAGGCATTAACTACCAAATTTATAGGCAGATATCCAAAGGAAACAAAAAAAAGTAGACGCCTTTATAAACTCTGCCTTTTGGAAAATTACTAATCTTAAAATATGTGACCTAGTTACCTAGAAAACTTTATTTGTGAATTTAAAAAACAATATTATTAGTTAAATTAAAAATATAAAACTTTAACACTTGCCTTATTCTATAAGAAATTACCATCAGAAGTCCACTTGATAATTGAAGAAATATATAAAAATGCAATAAAAGTAGATGTCATTCTTGATTCCTTAGGAGCTAGAATAACAGCATTAAGAACTTGGATGCAAGAATCCTCTACTACTGAAATAGCAAAAAGGAAAGCCAAAATTAAATTATGTTGTGACAAAATAACAAATAAAGTAGGAAGCTATGGATGTAAAGACAACACATATAACAAATATAAGAAACATAAAAAATGGAAGAAAATCCCTTATAATAAATATAAAAAATATAAATGGAAAAATCCTCACAAATATTTTAAAAATAGACAACAATTCAGAAAGAAAACAAAAATGAGACCCAATAACCTTTGCCCCACTAATAAGAAAAAATGCACTTGTTGGCTATGTCATGAAGAAGGGCATTATATCAATAAGTGTCCTCAACGTTTTAATAATAATACTCAAACACAAACTTTAAAATTAGTATATGAAATTTGATATGACCCTATCGAAGATTCTGATATAAGTTCGGATATTGACATTTATGCCTATGAATCCGATACCTCAATCACTAGTTCTGAGTAAACGATTAACCATACGAAATCTTAGTGCTACGTTTATTAAAACAATTATTCAAAATAAGACTTACTTTGCTTATATTGATACTGGCTCAACCTTGTGTTTTGCCAAACGCAACGTATTAAATTCATGGATTAAATTAGATAAACCTCTTAAAATTATTGTCGCTGACAAATTTATTCATCAAATATGGTATGTAGGCCATTATATTCCTATTATTATCCAATGTTATCCTTTTATCACAAAAAACCTTATATCTGCACGACTCTTGTGTAGATATTATTATTGGAAATAACTTTTTAAAATTATATCAACCATTTATTCAACGACTTAGAACTATTTCTTTCTCTTTTCCGGGGAGGAAGGGACGTCAACAAATCACTAGACAAATTATTTCTCAAACTGAAATAGTTAGATTAATCGCTCATGAAGCTTTAAATACTATTTACTTCTTATATACTACTCAACAAATTTTAGAAAACAAGCTACAAACAGTCTGTAGTGAAAATCCTCTAGATCAATTAAAAATACAAATAAAGAAGAAATCATAATTCAACTCAAGAATCCTCTGATGAAATTAACGTACCAAATAGAATTTCCTATAGTATAAAAGATGTTGAAGAATTTAAATTAGAATGTAAACAACTATTAAACTTAGGAATTATAAGAGAAAGTCACAGTCCACATAGCGCACCAGCCTTTTATGTAGAAAATAAAAATGAAATAAAGTGTGGAAAAAGAAGAATGGTAATTAATTACAAAAAGATGAATTATGCAACTATTGGAGACAATAATAAATTACCCAGAAAAGATTACATATTAGAAAAACTTAAAGGCAATACTTTCTTTAGCACTTTAGATGCAAAATCAAGACATTGGCAATTACGCTTAGCAGAAAATACTAAACCTTTAACAACCTTTAGTTGTCCACCTCAAAAACAATATGAATGGAATGTATTACCTTTTGGACTAAAACAAGCATCATCAATATATCAAAGATTTATGGATCATAATCTTGAAGGATTAGAAGATATTTGCTTAGCCTATATTGATGACATTATTATATTTGCCCTAGAAAATAAAGAAGATGATATTAATGCAGCTTTAAAAGTCTTAAGAGTTTTTGGAATGCACTTGAAGACAATGGAAGCAGTAGTAAACTTACTAAGAATTGAAAAACGAAAATTGAAGCAAAAATGAAAAATAATATTGGACATACAAAAGCATATACATAAGCTCTAGGATGAATTAGCCATATTAAATGTAGAAAGCGAAAAGCTTAAAGGACTTATTAGAACTTCGGTTCAACACTCCTAATCAGAGCCTTTGCCAAAAAAACTTCAGTTAAAATCTCCTATCTGAGTTTCGACCCAAAGATCAACTAACATGGAAATAGCTATCAAAACTATAAAAGAACAATAGCAGCAGAAAGAAAAAGAAATACAGCAAGTTCAAATTCAACTACAAGAGATACAAGTTGTATTAGACAAATTACTAGCTGAAAATGAAGCACTCAGCGCTTCATTAAAAACATTATCATCCCTATTACCACAGTCTTATCAACCAACTGTATCAACATCAATATTCACTTCAGCCAGAACTACTAAGATGTAACGACCTGGATTCTTAACTGTTTTTAAGAGTACGTTAGTATTCATTAAAACGAATTTAGGAGTTGAAATTTTTAAATATTCTTTTAAAATGAATCATTTCATAAAAAGGGTTATCAGAGTGCCAAAATCCGATCGTTGCCAAAAGCTCATTTACCATTCATTAAATAGTGGAGAACTATTGTCTACAGTTTGCGGAAGTGATAAAAATTCATCTATAAAGTTGCGGAAGCATAACTAAACAGAAATCTAACTTACGAAAACTACCATTTGTCAAGGAAAACTATGGCTAACCATTTTAGGGAAAACGTAATTTAAAGTACCATGTAAAGTGATAATTTACTTTAAACGTTTAAGTTTCCAACGTAAATCCACGTACTATTCAGGATAAACATTTGATAAGGGTAAGAGGAAAATTAACGTTCACAAAATAAGTTTTGACGTTAGCCCTTACAAAATTTTCTTCTTCTTCCTTACTTAGCACCGTACTACTACTCCACTGGTGTCTCTATCGGATCTACCATAGGCTCCACTGGAATGGCCTCCTCTACGGCACCTGGCACAATCACTTCATTACCTACACCACAAGTAAGGACGTGAGCTTTGGCCCAGTAAAGAAATGGAGGAAAATAAATGCATATGTCTCTATTTAATTTCCTTTGGAATGGGGGCCACCCATACCAATTCTTTCATTCCGTTTTGTTCTTTCATTCGTTCTTTACTCGTACTTTGAGCTGGAGATTGAAGACTCATATGAGATTGTATAGTGGGTCGAACCTAACCTCCTATGGGCAACTAGGTCCTGTTCCCGATAAGGTAGGGGCATTTCCTAATTGTTAGGCTAGAACCGCTACCCATCCGCCTCCCAACTCCCTTAATCCTTTCCTTCGTCTTTTCTTAACGTTTTACTTTCCTTACCATGCATGTGAGTACTACCGCGAGGGGGTACTCCCTACTTGGTTTCTATTACATGAATGTATGAGGACACTCCTGTCTAAGCTAGAATATACATGGATATGAAACAACGATACTTTAAAGAATCTACAATAGCATAACATAGCGCATAAGGCAAACAAGGTATAGAATGCTATGATATCATGCCAATGATTAAATCAAAAAAGGTATAGAATGCTATGATATCATGCCAATGATTAAATTAAAATTTACTAAGCATAATCATCCAAGACACAAAACTTAACTATGCTTAAGAAACGATGGGACATCAAAACATGCTTCGTCATCGATCTCAAATAAAGAGGCTAACAATCTTCAAACTATTATACGAAATCATGCTATTAAATGAAATTATGCTATTAAACAACAGTGAGCAACATACGATAACAATGAAAATAAAGCAACGAATCATGCTCCTTAGAGATGAAATAAACAGCGGAAAAATCACAAGGCAGAATGGCTAACATGCATTGTTATCGATCCTTTATAGCAGCAAAATAATTTGGGATGGGATCAATGGAACATACTTTTGAATGACTAAATTAATAGTGAATAAAAAGTCTAAACAAATAGTGAAACGCGCTTCGAGAATGATAATAAACAGCAGCATTTCAATGACAAAAATGGAACGTTAGAACATGCTTCTAAATTAATTTTAACTATAGCGAGAGATCACGGAACAAAACAGCGAAGACATGCTTTTAAATTAATAATAATAGCTAGGATCATTGAATTAAAAATGGCGAATCATACTCTTGAATGACTGAAGACAACGAATAATGTCAAATGAAATAGTGCGGATATGCTTTTCAACGACTGAATGAAAACGGAAACTAAACATGCTTTCATTAAACCAATACTGCAGTGAATAATAAATCAAACGAACAATGAAAATATGCCCCTTAAGCGACGATGAACACAACAATGTATATGACAGAAAAAACAGTGGATACATGCTCTTTAACGATCATAATATCAGTAGAAAGTGGACACGAAACGTGCTTTTGTTCTGACTAATAAGGCAGCGCAATATCATGAAATAATGCCATGGACTAGGCTCCCTAAAATCAGCTAAGCAGCAAGCTAAGACAGAAATAAAGTTTAGATTTATGCGTTGTCGACGATTTAAAAGAAATAAAATAGCAAAGTAATACTATGAAGAAAATCACAGATCCATTAATAAAAAATAGCATCTTTCTATCGGGGATAATAAGGACAAGACATGCTTATAAGTGATAACCATCGTGGTGGCAACGCTCAGTAACATACTTCTATGGAACCAGACTATGAACATAACAGAAGATTTTATTAACAACAACCAAAGTATCATAACAACTTGTTAATGTAGAGAGTAAATCGCATATGACAGAAAAATAAATTCATACTTGAATAGGAGCAAAGACCTAGAACAATTATACTACCACAAAGCCACAGATTTGGGTCATTTACTCAACATATGTTTATCCTTAACAAATTCGTTGATCACACATTTCATCCTTCTTTACTTTTCCTTCATTTTTTCACAAAGCAAACCGCATTTTTCACAAAGCAGACAGACTTTCCATGAAGTAAATCATATATTGAAACAAGAATACAAGTTAATATGCAGGAACAACCACAAGGAAAAGAGGACATTCTATCAGAGTGTTAGTAGAGGTTTACAGAGATTCAAGAATACTAGAAAATCATAGAAATTATGCACTAGGGAAAAATCCTACACATACACACATATACTTGGGTGTAGGGCCTCCAAATGGCCAACAACTACTCCATTCCTTACCCTGTAGATGGCTCCACAACCAGCAGCAGTTTCCCCCTCCTTATCCCTCTCTTCACGCAGCGGCTCTCCAGCAGGAAGATGAAGGATAACCCTGGAGAAGGAGGAGAGAGCTATAGAAATAGGCTTACCCAGGGAACAATTCGTACCAGTGGTAGAGGGGAACAAATGACAAATCCTGAGGTTTCGCCAGCTTTGTGTGATTTGGTGTTGAGGGCTGCATTTTCGTTGGTTGGACATCACTTTCGTTCTGATTTAAATCTCTGTCTTCGCAGTTCTGTGATGATTCGGACGGGTGCAGATGACTTGATCCCTTCCGCAGTCGTCTGCAATACCAAAATTCGTAGGCTAATTCACGCTTGGGGACGAGGAGAGGCATCCCCACTTTCATCCATGCCATCTGCAGTTGGGGTTCGGACGCCATTTGTCGTCCGCATGTGTCATCTACATTGATTCTAAGTCAAACAGATTCAATTCGGACGGGCTATCCTACATCCGCATTGTCCACATGTATCGTCCAAATGTGTCCAAGAATTGGACAGATTCAAATCGGACAACTCATTTCTTCGTCCGCAGGCGTCCGCAATCGTCCTAAAGTCTCCAAACTTAAACAGATTCGATGCGGACGTGTTCTGTTTGCGTCCGGATCGTCTGCGTCCACCTCTGCAACACCTCAGAACAGTGAGATTATCACGCTGGATAACGTCCCGAGTCATCCCAAAGTCTAGCCAACGTTCTAGGTGTTTTTTGGATGACACCTCTCGTCCGCAATGTCGTTCGTAGGCATCCTAATGGACCAAAAGCCTGTTTTCTTTGCGCTTTCAATTAAGTTTTTATCTGAATTGATTTTTTCACGAAATTACGAGTCATAATTTAATGCGTATAGAGATGATATAAATACATGTATTACGCCAATTCTTTCCTTCAAGGTCTGATTACATTGTTTAATGGAAAAAGTTAGGATCAAGTTGTTACGTAAGATGGATAAAATCTCATGGTCTGACATCGTCAATAAGGACAAAATAGACATACTTAAAAAGGGATGAAAAGACCTAGATGAAGAAGATGAAGATTTTACTTTTAAAAAGTATTATGTCATATTGATTGAACCATTTCGAGGTATATACAATAAGTGGAGTATTGCTTTTCAACATATCACCAGAAAAAGAGTCATACATAAATCATACAAGACCAAAGCAGAAGCTCAAAAGGCTTTATCCAAATCTTTTCGAGCTGGTCCAGCAGAATTAGCACAACCAAACTTACTAGCAAAGAGAATGAATATTATTAGACGAATTCCTACTACTAAGGAAAAAGAAAAGCTTAAAGAAATAACATTAGACAAATTTAAGAAGTATTGGGATACTATTATCAATTATAGAGACATACATACTACCATGAATTTCTATCCAAAAATTCGTGGACCAGGACCTAAAGTAATTTTCTTATCATGAGCAGATCCTATGACCATCTATGAATATTTTCAAAATGATCTCATAGACACTATTTATTCCACAACAATAAAGGATTTTGACGATTTTCCTATCAAAATCAAACAAGTAATTTGGAATTATTTTGATAAAGTTGCCAAAGGACGAGAAATATTCTTACGAATTCACTCTTCCTACCCACTATTAAGCAAATCGAACAATGAAGTAACCATCCCATCCTTAGCCATTATCACAATGGGAATTTCAAGTCAAGGTTATCTGACTAGAGATACTTTTGAAGACTTAAGTATTCCACTAGATATGGAAGCAAAACCATTAGCTGGAATTTTTTTATCAAAGTCAAAGAATTACTTCTGACGGTATAACCAAGATTAATTATGTAAGCACCACTCAACTTATCTACTCACATGGAAAACATATTATTTCATTAGAAGAATTAGGAGCCCTTGCGGTTTTCAAACAAACATTCTATTGCCTCGGAGGACCTTTACAATTATTATTAGAACCTATTCAACAACAATTAGGCATTTGTATTAACGGTAATGATCTACATGAATGCGTACATTGTACTGAGACTCGTAGCAAAAATAGTAGCAAAGGCAGTAATACTTAAAGAAAGGAAGTATTCATGCCTGCCATCAGCAACATAATCGGAAGATCACATATACTATACATCAGACAAGAAGAATCTCCATACAGAAGACTCCACTACCTAAAGAATATATTATCTTATTTTACTTTTGCTTTTTCTTTATGTCAGTATGTAATATAATTATTGTACTTTGATTCCCACTATTGGGAATCTCTTTTCTTTTATTTTCTTTATGTAAATTAGTGTGTCAGGGAATATATTCCCTACTTTATCTTTTTCTTTACGTCAATGTAAAGTAAAGTGTGTCGGGGAATCTTATCCCCTAGGGTCTGTAAGGAGTTTGACCCCCTCCTATAAATAAGGGTGTTCTCTTTTGAGAATACTCAGAGTCTAATCTACAGAGCAGTTGGTGTAAGTTTCGCTTGATTTTCTCTCCAACCTTCACTGGTTGTAAGATCCTTGAGGTAATACTCTTGAGGGATCAGATCCTTGAGGTAATACTCTGGAGGGATCAAACTCCTATCATATCAATTATCAATTTTAGTAGAACCTTATCAGGGTCATTTATTTATGTCAGATAATTTATCATCTTCTTTTTCCTTAACTCATCATACTATGTTTGAATCATATGAAGAACAAGAACACCTAGGATATATATTTCGTGGAATAGTTAATAACAAAAAGATTAGGAAAACTGATTTAACCCTAACAGAAAAACATAATTTTGATATATCATTTTTTGATAACATAAAACAAAAATTATCCCGTAAAAATATAATTAAATATGAAATTATGATATGAGAAGAAGCCATACCTATTGAACAAACCCAAGGAAATATTATCATCCAAATTATTAATAAACATCAAATCTTTGAAAAAATAAATAAAATGGAACAAGAAGAACGACAAAAAATATCATACATACATTGTAGTACTATTTAAATCTTATTTAAAAGCACATTTATGGAAGGAATTAATACTCCTATTGAATTAGAAATAAGAGATGATCGATTACTTAATAATAATGAAAGTATTATTTCAAAAGGATTAGGTAATCTATCCCAAGAAAAAATAAAATTTAATATTAGTATTCAGCTAGGATTAAGTTTAAAAGATCAAGACCTAAGTAGATCAATAACTATATGATATGAATTAAAAAGACATAACTTCATGAAAACTAAAAATCATCCATTTACTATCACATATAAAATTAACTACGCTTTGACAAATAGTCATCACAGCTTAGTATTTAGACAAGATGAAAAAATATCTATTGATAAATTATTTCAACCATTATTAAAACTAGAAACACCTCCAAGATTACTTCTTCAAAATCCAACTCAACAAACATTTATAGATGACAGACCTCACTTAAGAAGTAAATCTTTTTCTGAACAAACTAATATGTTTATTCCATATGAATTCTCTAGACAATCATTCGTAAATCCAAAACTATTACAAATAAATGAATCAACTCCTTTAATTAAAAGAGCAGAAAAAGAAATAGAAGAAAATAAAGAACTAACATTACAATCCCTAAAAATAGTAATATGTTCACTAAGTACAAGAATTAATTAAAAATGTCCTTATACAGAAGTAAATTAGACTATGAAACTATGATATATATGGATAATTATATATATTTAGAACAACTCCTTGACTTTCTTACTTATTACTTTAACGAATATTTATCCGATAATGAGTATTTTGATTTATATCCAAATAACTAATATGAAACACTGGTATATTAGAAACCTTAGGATAAGAAATATTAAAATTATCAACAACAACTACTTAATGCAATAAAGATGTCTCTTAGTACATGCAACAGTATTATGAAAAAAAATTAGAATTAATAAACTTCTTAGACAAACAAGAAGTACAATATTTTCTTAATTTTATTATCGAATACTTAGAAGAATTCCCTGAAGAGCTTACTAATAGATTACTAGAGAAATTGATTCAACACCAGAATCTAAAGAATATACTAGACAAGAATATTTAGTCTTCGAACGATTTTTATATAGATTAAAACAAGTATTACAACTACAATTACAAGATTGTCCAGACTCATTAGCAACTACTAGATTTAATCATTTAATTCCTTTAAATGACCAGGAACAATTAGAAAATTAGTAAACATTTGGTATCAAAGCTATATAATAATTAATAGTTCTTAATATTTTGCGCAAAAAATGTCCCTTAGAAACTCATGGTATCAGAGCTCTAACTCCTTAAGAGTGAAGAGCCCCGAGCCTCTCGCACGTGACTTAGCACGAAGCGTGACTCTCAGTAGGGGACACCATCTGTATGGGCAGATGGTAGCAAACTGATAGGTGCCTCTTATTATGCTACCTACATCAACTTTTGTGAAGGCCGTTGGAGAGTATTTTCATTTTTCACCTCCATTTTTGAGTTTGAAATTTGAGATTTTTTTTGGCCTCAGATTTGAGAGAGAAATTTTTGGTTCATATTGGTATTATTGGAGTCTATACAACGAAGCTCTGATACCAATTGTTGGATTTTAGGTTCTCTTGCATGATGGAATTACTAATGTTCATAACAATGGTAACGTGCACAACCTATATATATCATGAAAAATAATTTTAACATGAACATAAAATAGATCGTTGTTATAACATATTAATAATAATATGTATTTAAAAGTCTTTATTTAGATCTAATTTAAAAGATAAAGAATATTACCTTTGTAGCTTACTTCACACGGGTAAAGAATTAACCTTCGATCTTCTCCGCCAATCCTCCTCACCTCGAATAAGCACGTGTGGGCGTGATGAACGAAACAAGATCACGCTCAATTTATGATAGATCGTATTCTCAACACATGAGACGATCTATTTGGATTTAGAAAACACTTCTCTAAAGCCAACACAGAAGACACAAATTTTGCTCTCAAAATGGATTCCTTAATCTCAAAGATTTCAACCACATAACTTAATGAGGTTGGACCTCTATTTATAGTGGTATAGCACTATAATGGCCATTATGACAATTAGAGAAAAACACTACAAATTTCTCATTAAAGTTACAATTGATTTCATACATTTATAAAAATGTTATGAAAATCAAAAGGTCTTGTTATCATAGCTCAACACTTGACACTATGACATTAACTTATTAATATCTCATTTAAGTTATAATACATTTATAATAACAATGTTATAGCAAACAAAAGGTCTTGTCACCATAGCTCAACATTTGACACTATGAGATTAACTCAAATTTGAAAAAATTCATTTTTAAAAACTATTTTCAAAAATTAATTTATATTTTTTAATTAATTGAATAATCAATAATTCAATTATTTCATTTAATGAAATATAACAAATATATTAACTATGACAACTTTTGTCATTTTGTCTTAATTAATTGAATAATCAATAATTTAATTATTTCATCTAATGAAAAATAATAAACTTATTATTGAGTGTATTAAATAATTAATTCATAATTAATTATTTAATCTTCATTGTTCATTTTTCTATTATTCGAATAATGATAGAAGGTGACGAAGGGACAGATGGACCTATAGTTTTAAGTCCAATAATATTTTGTTAATTAATATAAACTCTTTATATTAATTAACATAATTATTAACTCTAAAGTAATTCCACTAAATACTTAGAGTTACACTCTCAAAAAACTCTATAGTATATTTACTCTAATTAATGTTCATTGATATAGTTATTACATATGTATTAATCCTCCATTTAGATTTGCAATAGAGCTAGGTTTATAATCCGTTAACTTCTCATATTGCGTCTTTATCCTTGACTACCGTTAGTTCTTGATTGAATAATTAATTCATAACGATTATAAATTGCACGCTAATTATTCGATCTTCGAACTAACATACAAGGGAATCTATAGAAATGGATTTCATTGTATCGATATTAACATTTTCAACTATTCATTTTAGTTTACTCCCAATATACATGGTATACGAATCGTAACTCGTACAAAACTTTACCGAGTAAATCAAAGAATAAAATAAAATAAAATAGGAGTTTGTTATATACAACAAATTAAGATCATGCATATATGACCATCATTATAATAAAATTAATTGTTCTATATTTAACGAAAATTATCAGAACAATATAATTTTATCTAGTCCAGTCCTATATAATCATATTATATAAAATATATTTATCTTATGTCACTATATATATAGTCAGGATATGACTATATATTCTTAATGAGATCAACTATGTTTATGACTATGAACTATTTGGAGATTTCATACTTCAAATATAAGTCATGGACATATTTTGATTATTACTCTTTATATTTTATCCCACATATATATATAATATATATGTTAATATAAAGTTAGCATAAATAACCAAGGAATTTTCTATGAATTTTATAAAACATAATCTAAAATGTTAACATAATATCAATCAATATAAATTTATTCATATATTATAAAATTGTTCTATTACATTTGCTTGTTGGGCACATTACTCCCAACAAATAAAGCATACAAATAATCACAATAATAAAGAGTTTAAGGGATAGAAAGTGCAAACGATGTTGTTCACGCGATTCGACAAATCCCGCCTACATCCGTGCTCCAAGTTTTTGACTTGAAGATCCTTTACTCACTAACCTCCCCGATTAGTATCGATTGGCTTCACGGGTGCCAACCAAACCTTTACAAACTATTCTTAGGCCGTCACTCTCTGAATTGATCTTCTCAGACATCGATCTAGTCTTTGACTATTGCGGGGCGTCACCCTTGCTTGACTAATTCGTAGGGCGTCACCTTTTACATTTGAGTACAATTGCGGAAGTGAGAAATACAAAGACTCCTAACTCTCCCAAATAGAAAACTCAAGTTCGGGAGTATGGATAGTTTGGTTACACGCTCAATAATTGATTTGGAATTGAGTATCAAATTTGGCAGGGCTTCGCCTCAATTCCAGATTCATTAGAATAAGCCTCGAAGTGTCTTATATTGATAGCCATTGCGTTATCCAACATTTTTTGCTCGACCACGTTCTCCTTACTCTACTGCTTTGTCGACCGAAAAGCAAAAGTGCTCTCTGTAGTGTATTTCAGTCATGTGCGTTGACCGCTTCCTCGACTAGAAATCTTGGGGGAAATTTGAAATGCTATCGGTCAACTATTTACTCCTTTGTCGACCTCTTACTCAACCAAAAACTAAGGATGCTCTCTGTAATGCATATTGGTAGATTGTGTCAACTGCATACTCGATCGCTTTCTTGACCGAAACATGAGGCTGCTCTTTGTAATATGTTTCGGTTGACCTCTTTGACCTCATCATCGACCTCTTTGTCGAACATTTCCTTTGCGGGGTGATTTTGGTCGACCAGAACAATATTTTACTTGACCTCTTCTCCAGTTTTTACACTTCTTGAATTCTGTAAGTCCCAATAATATACCTATAGACTACATGGACTTAGATACACATGTCACCATAAACTTAATACCTGTATTGAGGGTATTTCCAATGAATATAAATATAGATATAATGATTAAACATTTAATAATAAACAATCAATAAAAAACTTATACTTTCAATCAATACACTCATTATCAAAACAATTGAGCATAACAACACTTAGGCTAACATGTGCATATATATATTAGGAGGATGAATCCTCTTAATGGTTTAGGCAATTTTGGCGCTAAAGTATCATGAGGCTATCCAATATAATTTCTACTGCAAGAAGATTGATTGTTTGTACATGCGAAATGGTGCTAGGGCATTGATGACATGTCCTCGGGTTTTGAGCCCCAAAAGTCAAAAAGGATGATAGGGTGGTGATGAGGTGTCCTTGGGTTTTGTGCCCCATAACCTAACTAGGGTTTTTAGTCACACTGATTAAAGGTTGTTAGTCTTTGAGTTTTGCTTGCCTAGTACCTTTTCATTTGACGAGTGGTGTGACGACTTGTAGCTCCACTCGTCGACAACCCCCATTAACTTGGATCCTATAGGCTGCTGCTTGAGGAGTAATTTGTCATGAGCAACCTTATCTGTCACCATGATTATACGAGTTGTGTCAATGCTGAGCTTGGTTCGTCAGCAACGTCATTTTTATTCTTCTATCTCATGAGGTGTTGTTTTTTATAGATAGTCACCTTTTTGTGGTGTGTGCCGGATGGATTCTTGTATGACCATCCTTTTCACACGATGACATTTTTGCACAGAAAACGATGTGAGCATAAATTGCGAGATAACTATCTATGTATACAGTAGGTTTTGATGAAGTCACATCGAAGTCCTTTGGCTGGTTTAAATAAAATGATAATGAGATTTATAATTTCAAATCTATGTATGGTAAATGAGAAACATGACATTGGTTTTCTAAAGGATGAGAAAATTTTTTTTCGCATATATTACATTTAGTATAGATTTCCCTATTGAGTTTTTCACTCAACCCTTAGACTTTATTTTTCCTAGGTTTGATGTACATGTTCGATACAAGGTGATTGTGGGGTGTTGCTGGTATCCCCTCTGGTTGGTGTTTTGACCTTCTCTTGGCTGAGTGGAGGTTCGTCAGTCCAATCCCTCCATCTTTGGTCCATTTGGGATTTGTTGTTGGTGTTGTTTGTTTTAATTCATACACAGTACATTCTTTTGTTTATTATTATGTTATCTAGACTCTTGTTGATCACTATGTCGATCCCAACTCATGTGATTTGGGTTTGAGCTTAATTTCATGTTAAGACTTCCGCTTCATCCTAGCTTTGGGCTAAGCGATCAGGTTCTCTTCAAGAATCGGGTCGCTTGATCTGGCGATTCTGTTAGATCCGCCTTTGGGTCGTGATAGTAAAATAAGTCATTTATTGTATTAATTACTGATTGTCATCATGACGTAAAAGTTAGAGAGTAAAAATAGATGATAAATAAAACATTACCTAATTTATATTAAATAAATAATACAAAATATTTTCATTTAAAAGAAAGTCTCCCCTCTGTTTCTCAAAGGAGACTTTCACCTTCGATCTGAGTTCCTAACATGGTTTTTTTAGTTTTATCAATGTTCTTCAAGGGTACATACGTTTAAACCTCCGTTTCATCAAATTTTTTGTTATTTTTGTGTTTCGTAGGAAAAATAAGATTTCGAGCTTGAATACTCAAAATCTTTCGTTAAAAATTTGCGATTGGTGATCAAGTCAATGTTGGGTATGGGTTTTGCTCCAAGTTTTGGTGAAACTCAGCCAAAAAATTAGGATTTTTCAAAATCCCAATCTTGACCATTTTTTGTTTCTTTCTAATTTGTGCTTCTATTCCTAGATAAAACTCATCCATTATCTCTAGTGTTTTGAAAGAGATTTCAACCCTAGTTTTGCTATAGGCCTTGAAAATTTTGCAGATTTCAAGCCGGTACCGAGATTGTCATTACTGCATGTAGGAAAGCTAATCACCGTCGAGATGGAGATTTCTTTTACAGTATTCGTACAAGCATCATCGTTTTCAAAATCTTTATTTTGATATATCACATAAAAAACTCAACATGTTTTGTTTAACAACATGTCAGTTTTATGTTATATGTATGCTGGTTTTACACATTTATTTTCTCCACTTATGACATTTCATATTATATTTCGGACAGAGTTTCTGGTATTTTAGGTCTGTGATATTGGCTATTTATTTGATACATACCTCCTGCTGCAATAAAAGTGTTTGTTTGTACGTGTGCTATAGTAAAGAGGCAATGTCGACGTAGTGTCTGCGACGCCCTAAAGGGGACCCAAGATAGAAAAGGTGACAACCCAGCCCAAAAATGGACCAAATTATACAACCCACATCTTAATCCAAAATTTGTAGCGAAAAAGAAGGAATTAACTTACAAACCAGACCAAAAAAATAAAGGTCTAACGTGATATTCAAATAGTGTCAAATAATAAAGTCTAATTTATAAGGAAATAACTATACATAAATAAACCAAGTTTGAATCTCACTAAAAAGAAACAATTCAATTTCCAAAAAATCTACTATTGTGGTGGTAACTGGGAGTCACCCTAAATATTTCCTAAAAAAGGAAAGTCAATTTGGGGTGAATCAACTAAATTCAGTAAGGATTAAATTTTATATTCAACATTTATATTATAGAAAATATGTACGCATTCTAATTATTTATTTTAAACAAGTCAACATGCAAAAGAAGTAAAGATGAACAATAAAGCAAATAACAAAATTAAACAACAACGATACTCAGGCGATTGCAATAGCCAAACAGACCCAGATCATGTTAGGGTTTTACGTCTAGAGACACGACACATACAACTGTCCCATTATTCCAGTTAACAAAATCAGTACATAAATATAAAAATAAATATAACTGAGCAGTAAATTAAACATGTTTAATTAAAAAGAATGTTATATATTTTATAATTTTTGACATGCTAAGTAGGGCCATGTCATTAAAAACAAAAATGTATCAACAATATCATTTTGAGAATTAATGTACATTGAACATAAAATAACCCTTATCTCAAACTTGGGCCAACCAATACTAGGGCCCAACCGAGAATAACCCACTGAAGTCTAACAACAAGTCTGATAACTTCATAAGTTTTGGAACCTAACCAGAATAATTTTATTGAAAATTAGAATTCAAAATTTAAAATTTATTTATTTAGATTTTAAAGCTAAATAAGGATGATCCAAGGAAATTGGGATTGTAGACCCAACATGGTCCAATATGGCCCTCGAAACGACATTAGAACGATCAAATTAAAACCTTTGGGATAAAATTTAAATTCGGCCCAAAATGGAGTCTGATTTTTTCCCAAAAAAAAAGGGCAGCCCCATACAAATCTGGGTCACGACCTAAATTATTTTGGGTTGCAACCTAGAGTAATCTGGTCTGCGGATCAGATTCAATTGGGTCATGGCTTAGTATACCCAAGGTTCGGCCTCCCCTGTATCACTTGCAACATAGCTTGTCACAGGTCGACTAATCAGACAAGGAAAGAGTTGGGAATTGTTTCCCGACCTTCCGTTCCTCCTACCTAACAAGAAATTCCATAATATAGAAAAAAAATCACAACCCAAATCCAAAATCCATTATCACAGTCAGTGAACAAAATTTTCCACAAAAACCAAATCTTTCCTCCCATACTTGAAAAGGTTTTCTCATGGTCAAGTTTGCCCGTTGGTGTCAACTCCCAATGTTGATGCCCAACTCTCTAACCTAAAGGAAAACGATTAGTCCATTAATACCGATCAACAAAGATGACAAATCTCTAAACCTTGGCAAGATGTTTTCGTTACGTTTCGTTATACATTGACTAGTCTCCAAAAATCATTCTTCTTATTCTAGCGCACATGTGGGCATTCGTGATGCAAAGGTTTGTGAAAGACCTTATTTTCACCAAGATTATTTTTTAAGAAAAACAATGGTGACATTATTTTCTATATAGCTATAATATAGTATGTAGCAATAGTTTTTGAAATTCACCCTATCGATGACTCTTGCAACATGTTTTAAAATGATAAAAACTTTTTGAAAGTAAATCAACGCATGATTTTTTCTTCACTGGCTCATAATTTTTCACTCATATAAGATAAAACTTGTTTTTTCATGCCTTAAGTATAGTTTTAGGATCCTTACTGAGTTTAGTCACTTACTCCACTTATTCTTCTCTGAAAGAACTATGGTGATCATGAACTACTATTGCCCGAGTGTTACTGTTGTGTTCTTTTCTTCTTGGGAGTGTTTATTTATTTTCTTTTCTTTGGTGAGAACTTATTTATTTTTCTCTCTTTCGTTCTAGTCTGTATAATTATAATGGGTGTAAAATATTTTACTTTCTTGCATAGTACTTCCTTTGATATATTATATTGAACTATCTTTATAATATAGATTACTAGGTAGACTTCGACTTATTTCATATACACTATGATTTTAAAAACTTGGTTTAAGTCTTCCATTGTGCACCATGGACCATGCTTTGAGCTAGATGATCAAAAAATTTTCGAGAATCAAATTATTCAACACAGTGTTCTTGTTTAGGGTCACCCTTCAAATCGTGACAGTTTGGAAGATTGTTTAGGGGCTGCTTCTTGTAATGTTGGCATTGGGTGGATGATAGAGATCATTCCTTTCATGTCAAGGGGATTAAAAGGAGAGGGTTTTGGTTGCAAATGAGGTGTCTAAATTAAAAACAATGTGTTTGTGTTTATATATATATATATATATATATATATATATATATATATATATATATTATTTAACAATTTGACACGTTATCAATCAAATCAAAGAATATCTTTAGATATTATTTTGAAAAATTAGAATAAACAAATTAATATTATGTATTAGTAAAATCGATTCGACATTCAGCTAAGAAATTCATTGATTTTACCGTTCACTTTGTATCATTTAAAGAAGTATTGTTATAGAAAAAGAAAAAAAAATATTTTTAAAAAATAGTCATGGGAAAAATGTTTCTTAGACCTGTTTCTTCTGTCTTGGCTCAAATTAACTTTTTTTTTACCATATGCAATATATCTTAATAAAAATTATTATTTTCTATTTTTCTTTTTCTTGCGTCAAAATTAAATATTATGATGTAAAATAATAACAAACCTTTGACCTGTAACAATTTGGAGGCCAACAAATGTGTAACCATGCATATTTAGGCTTATGAGGATCTATTTGAGAAGGTTGACTTGAAAATCGAGATGATTATTTTGAAACATGCTTGCAACAAAAGTAAAACAACATATGGATGAGTCTAGGAGATGTTCTTAAATATTGGTTTGAAGAAATATCCTTAAAATTATACACTAAGAAGATGTTTTGTTTTTTCGGCCTTGGCATGCTTGCTGTCATATTCCGTAACTTTTTTTGTATAAAAATTTTCTTTCCTTTAAAATATTTGCGTGAGGAAAAACCAAAGTAATAAATAGCAGAAGTCTTAACCATATAAAATTCAGAGTAAACAAAATGCGGAAGTCTTTTACATTTAAATACCACAATCCAATAGTTTAAAAGCTATTTAAATAAATATAGGTAAAACATTAACTTACAATAGTTTGAAATCATTAAACACTTGAAAACTCTTAAAATATTTATTTACGCTTATTCCATTTCTGTGAGACATAACCCCCAAGGTCAATGTCGCCAATAGTACAAACAGCTCAACACAGCAACACTCCATCAGCTACGTCCTCAACAAGCTCTATCCAATCATTGGCTCTTTATCTACATCACAGGATCTAACTATGAGCCTAAAGCTCAGTAAGCTGTATAAATATAAAACATGAAATACACATACAACTTTTGTAACATCGTATACAGTTTTCTGTTTTGCTATATGTTACTGTTCCTATCTTTTACTGTTATTTATTTTGTTTCTGTGCCCGGCGTACCCAACCGGACCACACAAACAACTATTTATGTGTTCTGTTTAATTCCGTTTACTGTTCCATTTTCATTTAGTTCCAGTTACCCATCCAAGTGTTAGAGATGTCAACTTGACAAGGTAGAGTGGTTTATACACAAGGCAGTCATCCCGTGGCACACACCTAGGCGACCAACTCAAGAACCCACATCCCTAACCACCTATTTAAGTTTATTCACTTTAGTATACTTTTGGATTCCAAGTCTTAACGTTGTTGTGCGCATACAATTCTATCTAACATGTTCACCATCGTATCCTCAAAATGTGATCCATTCTAACTAAGGAACTGAACCTAAATCTAATAAACATACAATTCAAACAATCAAGCAAACAAACAAACCCTAATTCCCGTGATGTAGGTCCTTTCAAACAAAACACATGCAGTACCACTTACCTGAAGTCCTTAGCTTTATAGAGTTTGCACTTAAATTGTTCTTCACGAAACCTATTCATCATTAACACATATAGGCATCAATAATTATTTTCTGACAATAGAGTCTCCTAGCTTCAATTATGAGTATAATATTGCCTAATAGAATTCTATATCATTGCAAAGGATGATGGTTGGTTTGTCATTTTCCCAGGAAAAAATTGCACTAAGCAAAATTGATATTCAACTTAAAAAAAAATTCACCAATTTTTTGAATCCCGATGGAGATGAGTTGAGCACGAGAAAGAAAGAGAGCGAATCCAACCAACAAAGCCATTATGGGCTCATATACACTCACTTTCTCCGCATGGTGGACTAATCCACAAAAAAGGAAAATATCTAGAAATAGATTTCTCTTTTTTGCATATTGTTTACATCTTACTTGTATTTATAGGCAGACTTTAAAAAATAGGACATTTGATCCGTGTTTGCATTTTACAGAAGTCAGAAATGGGACGTATGATTACAAAGCCAAGTTGGACAGAATGGGCGGAGGAGAGATGAGCAGAGGGTAGAGCATGTCAATGGGAATTTGTTCTTCAATTCCATGGATTAGATATGCTTCTTGGTGAGATTTTTCTTTTATCGGAAAGCAACTTCATGAACAAAAGAAAAATTTCTATAAGTCAAAGTCCTACATTTTATTTGATATCCAAAGTTTAATCATCTAAACTGTATTTGATCACTTTAGCAAATTTGACTTTATAATAACCAATATACAATAATTGTTAAATATATATAAGCTCCCACATAATTATTAAATTATATTCAACAATCTAACTATCTTATGGTCTGAAATTGATTTATTTGAGGAAAATGTAGAGAAAATGCTTTATCAAAATTTATACATTTTTGCTCTTTTCAACGTTGTTGATTTTCATTGTCTTTTTTCATTCATGGCAAAGTCAATCGGCCATATGTCGAGATGAAACTTTTCTTCATATTACCTTCTTTCATCCAATAGATGATTTGTAACGACTCAGTTCTTCTGTAAATCCATTAAAATGTGTAAATTTTCTTTTTTAAAATAAAACATATCAGAGTACATCTAACCGGATCGCTATTGACTCTTTCTTTAAACTCGTTATGAAAAACTAAATGATAAAATGTGCGGAAGCGTTTTAAATAAATTCTTGTAAAACATGGTGGAGGCGTAAATAAATCGTTGAAGAAGGAAATACTAAACAATTGAAACACTGTGTTTAACAATGAAACTCATAATTAAACACTATTTGATTACAATCGTCTACTCATCTTTCTCTTTGCCTGGCCAGCCCCAGTCTCGTTCGTGCAAAATCATTCATCCCTGCTTTATTATGTGTTTATCATTTACTTAAGGACGTGAGTTTACGCCCAGTAAGGAAATGAGTTAATACAATTATGCATATGCTTATGCCTCTCTTTAGTTCTTTTTAGAATGGGGTCACCCAAACCAATATTTTCTTATGTTCTTTCTTTCGTTCATTCTTTACTCGTACTTCGAGCTGGAGATTGGAGGGGTCTTAGGGGATGGAATAGTTGATTGGATCTAACCCTTTACTTGCAACTAGGTCCCCATTCCCGTTAAGGTAGGGGGCTTCGCCTAGCCGCGGACTAGTTCTACTACCCATCCGCCCCCAACTCCCTTTTCTTTCCCTTCTGGCGTATCCCGCCTTCAAGGTTTATTCTCTTCCTGCGTATCCCACCTTCAGGGTTTCTTTCAGTGATAGGCGTATCCCGCCCATCCTAAAACATTCTCTTCTTATCGTTTTTCCTCACTCCTGCATGTATGAGTACCACCCCAAAATAGCTCTCCCTACGAGTTTCTATTACCATGATGCATAACCATACATTTTCAACCTATCATGATGCATGATGCATATAACATAACTTTAACAGAAATTGAAGTGCGCATATAAAAGAAAGTAACTGAAATTAGAAGCGCAAACAAAAAGAATAGCATTAACTAAACAAGCGCCCAAAGACAAATAATAACAATGGAACACCCAATAAAGTACAGCATATAAAGGGAGCAATTATAGAACTAATTAAACAACGGGGAACATACTTGGATATGTAAATGACGTGCATATGAAAGTAAAGCATAATTTAATTAACATGCTCAAAAACTTATTATTATTTACAACTAAACAATTAACAGGCTCAAGAAAGGATTATAATTATCATCTAATTAATTTTCATGCTCAAGAGTTGATTTTATGCTTTTATCCTAGTTAACTAATCATGCTTAGATTTAGTGTCAACTAATCATTCTTAACAACAAATTGCTGGGAGCGTGCTTAATAAACGGAATTGAACTAATAACAGAAACATACTTAACAATTGGTTAACAAAAACGTGCTTAATGATAACTAATAGAAACATGCTCACCAAACAATTCATGGAAATATATTTAGCCATTGATTCATAGAAACATTCTTAATGAATAACTAATGAAAACATGCTTAATGAACGACGAAATATAAACATGCTTGATTCCTTAATTAAAATTAGGTTCACATGCTTATCTAAGCAAACCATAAACTAAACTAACTAAGCATGCTTATCTAAACGAACACTTATATGGAACTATAGTCATCCAATAGAGAACAATAACATGCTTGATGATCGAATACAATTGCATGTACTAACAAAGTGAACAAATTAATAACCAAGCACGATTAATAACTGACTAACGAAACAAATGACTCATAGAACATGCTTTATCATGCTAGAAAGTGTGATTTATCATGCTTTTACGGGCGGAATATACAGCGAGGTTATCTAATCATTCATATTTGAATATGTACATTCAGAAACTAACTAATAGAAACGTGTATCGCAAGTCACATGTGGAAATCCATTAATGAACGACAATAGCAAACATGCTTGATAATTCATTATGACACGCTAAATGAATTAATGCTAAATAAAACTAGAAGATTTATAGCTCCTAACCAGAACAAAATCTATTATATTAACAATTGATATGATAATATGCAAAAACTAAACTTTCAGCAAAGTAAATAGAACCAGACAGATCACTTTTCCTTTTGTTCCTTCATACCCTATCATTATACCATGAGCAATAAGCATTCATTATTTTTCCTTCATTCGAACAATAAACATTTAGCATCTCTCTATCAACATAAGGTATTCTATTTTCAACAATTGTAGTCAAGAAGTTATGAGAAATTAACAACAAGGAAGTTCAATACGCAGTAAAGGAAACATTGCAGGAATTACTCAACCAAGATTTTAAACCACAGACATCAAGGAAAATCGACACAACTCACACACACTACTTGTAGGTTGAGCCTCCACTGGCCAAGACTCTACCCTATTTCCTTACCTCGAACTTTATCGCGTGTCGATGTTTAACTGTTATCATTTTCTTCTCCTTTCGATACCTTCACAAATTAGTAACAATTATAATTAATAATTATGACTTATAAACTCCCCTACCCTTAATTATGTAGAAATTCTAAGAATCTCGTAATACCTAAGTGAGACATAATCCATCCCAACAAACTATGGGCCCATAGACACCGACGTTCAATAATAATATCCGAATAAAGCACAAAGTAACAACATTTAACATTCAACTAATGAACAATAACTCAATCCAATTATCAGCATATATTTATCCACTAAAGGGCCAAACCCAAACCGATAGAGTATCATCCAATAGAGGGCAGTATCCATACGTTTAACGACCAACAAAATCCATTCAATAATAACCCAAACAACGCAACAACAGACATTGACACAAAAATGCATTTCATTATCTTTTGTCCCAACAAGGTAGCGGTTAGATCATTTATTGATACAAACAACATATAACCCAAGGCAGAATCAATAGTGGTAAATCTATACATCTTCATCAATCAACCGAGCATATCATTCATTTATCCTTTTCATTTCAATAAAACGATAGCAGATAATCATTCAACGTACATAACATATATCCATCACAGAGAGTTCACATAATGTCAATCCAACATGAACCAACACAACATTTTCATGTTCATCATTCAAGATAGCAGTTATCACGTCCATCAGTTAACTGAACATCTCCAAACTAACTTAAGCAACCCAAAACATTACTACATGTCAATGTTAGACTTAACATCTTAAACATAACCAATTGACTAAACAGCAGAGAGCATAATCACAACGTTATACTAATCACATGGAGATTATAAACAACAGCAGGTTTACCAACTGATTCCAACATAATCATGCTCCCGACAATAATCAACAGAGAAAATGTCCAAAAATCTAGACCAATATTCATTTCTTAAACCAACAGATCAATGCTTCCAATAAGATTATTCAACAATAAACTGCAACGCAATATCCCAAGTTGACAGTAATTTATAGGTTGATGACCAACTTCTCAATTCAATAATAACAGCCAACAAGCTATGCATTACTCCCATATTTCAACGATTTCCTACAGTTTACTCTTTACATAAAACATACAAGAGAATGAAGGAATTGTGCACACCTTGAAGACCTGAGAGCAGAAACAAATCAGCTCCCCTTATCTCCTACTCCAGAAATACTCTGCCAACACACCAATTCCAGCACCAGGGGCCTCCACACTCTGCCTTCAATTTCCAGCAGCAGTACAGAACAGCCGAGAGGACTCCCTGCACTCCCACTCTTTCTCTCGGTTCAGCTCTCCCGATAGCCATTTTGCCAGCCATTTCCCCTTCTCTTCTACATTTTCAAGTAATTAGAGGGGACACTCTCTACCAATTCCCAGAAGGCAGAGAGCACGATCGACAACCGCTGCCTCTAACCTGTCCAATTGTCGACTTCATCAGAACAAAATCAGAGGAGAAAGTACCTTTTCGGTCCAAACCCCAAGCAGGACCATGCCCTTCGGCCGGTCCAGCTTGAACCGCCAGAGCCTCCTTCGACCAACCGAGGCCATCCCTCCACCATCGCCTTTCCATCACCGTCACTGCTCTGTCGTCACCAACCGACAATCACCCAACTCCACAAGTAGCCAAGCCACGATGCCAGACGTTTCCCAGACCAGACCGGCGAGCTGCAAACCGAAACGCTCACTGCCAAGCCCGAAGTCGTGACCCTTGATGCTCGTTGTAAAGGAGCTGCACCGAATGTGTCCCGAGCTCTTCAAACCCGTCGTCGCCTCATTCGTACTCTCCCTCTGACTTCCTCATCTTCGATATCTCGATCGCCTCTTGTCTCTCTCATCGGGCTTCTCCCTCCCTCGTCTGCTCTCTTTCGCAAAGAAAGGCCAAAGGCCATATCTTTGGCCTTTGGCAGAATTGGGTGTGTGTACCGGTTCAGCTGAACCGGTTCATACACTCCACATTTCTTCCACAATCTACTATAACCTAATAACTAATTAAACCCCCAACAACTAAATCTTAATTAATCCAACTTATTTAATCCTCTTACAATTTAATCTCCAATAATTTAGCCCCTCTTAAATTTCTCTTTCTAAATTCCCCCTTTTTTTCTAACCTTAATTAATTAATATCAAAAGAAGCACGTATTTAAGTGTTGAATATTAGTATCACATATTAACCGACCCAATTTGTAACTCCCGACTTAGTCCTAATATTGTTAAAAGATTATTAGAGGTCCAATTTAAATTTCTTAACTCCATTTCTTAAATTGATTTCCATCAATTAAACCTACAATGAATTCTTTTATATTATAATCGAACAGTTACGTCCTTGGTAATACCTTGATAAATCTAAACACTTCTAATTAATTTCCTATTATTCTTAAGAAATTCCAACATAAAAAAAATTTGGGGTATTACATGATTTTTTATGGTAGTTCATGTAAATTTTGTGACTTCTCAAATCATTCTTCGAGAATTGAGTCTCATGGAACCTGTCACCCTTCACTATGGAGCAATACTAGGTGAACAATCTTTCATCTGAAATCTCTCTAAAACTTTATTGATATAATTTTCTTGAGACAAACCTAAAATGCCTCAAAATCTGTCTCGATGAATCTTAATACCAATAACATAGGAGGCATCACCCATTTCCTTCATATCTAAGTTTTCAGAGAGAAATTGTTTCACCTCATGTAATAAACCTTTATCATTAGTTGCAAGTAGAATATCATCCACATATAGAACTAAGAAACAAATTTTACTCTCACTGACTTTTCGATATATACATTGATCTATAATGTTCTCAACAAAACCGATTGAAGAGATAACATCATAAAACTTAAAATACCACTGACGGGAGGCTTGTTTCAATCCATATATGGATTTCTTAAGCTTGCATACTAATTGCTCACCATCACTAGAGGAGAATCTTTCAAATTGTTTCATGTAAACCTCTTCCTCTAGCTCTCCATTGAGAAAAGCTATTTTCACATCCATTTGTTGCAACTCAAAATATGCAACCAATGAAAAAATAATGTGAAGAGAATCTTTCGTAGATATAGGAGAAAAAGTCTCTGTGTAGCCGATTTCTTCCCTTTGTGTGAATCCTTTAGCAACGAACTTTACTTTATATGTTTCAATATTGCCTAATGAGTCTTTCTTAGTCTTAAAGACCCATTTACAACCTATGGCTTTTACACCATCAGACAACTCGACAAGATCCTAGACTCCGTGTGAATTCAAAGAATTCATTTCATCTTTAATGGCATCATACCATAGACTTGATTCACCACAATTTATAGCCTGTGAAAACGTCTCAGGATCATTTTTGGCTCCTATATTGCAGTTCAACTCTTGTAGATACGTGACATAATCACTAGGAGTAACTGATTTTCAGCTCCTTAGTGTTATTTCAACATTTTCTTGAGAAATTTGTTGTTCAACTAGTTGATCAACAATTTTTGGAACTTGCTCAAGAATTCGATCTATTGGATTATTATCAGCAACTTATGGAATAAAATTTATTGATGGATCAATACTCGTTTGAACTCGATGAGTGTTATGAACAACAATCATTCTTTCACTTGAGTGAAGAGTTGAGCATCAATGTGATCTTTTTTAGAAACAATATACTGAAATCGATCACTTCCACTAAGCTATTTTCTAGAAATTTTTGCATTTCTTGATTCCACAATCCTAATGCTGTGAGATGGATAATAGAATCTATAACCCTTAGACCTTTCAGCATATCCAATGAATGGTCCTTGGGCCTAGTTTCTTTTCTTATGGATTATAAATTCTGACTTCAGACGGGCATCTCCAAATGCGTATATGGTTCAAACTCGGCTTCCAACCTTCCCATAACTCAAATGGCATCCTTTTAACAACCTTGGTTGGAACTTGATTTAATATATACACTGGCATCTTAAGTGCATCAGGTCACAAAAATCAAGAAGTTTGGAGTTGCTATGCATACTCCTCACCATGTCCAATAATGTTTGATTTCTTCTTTCTGGCACAACATTCTGATCTGAAGAACCAGACATGATGTATTGAGCAACAATTCCATGCTCTTGAAGAAATTTAGCAAGCAGACCATGTGCTTGTCCATCCTTAGTATATCTACCGTAATATTCTCCACCTCTATCAGTCTTCATGATCTTAATTTGCTTACTGCATTATTTTTCTACTTCTGCCTTGAAAACCTTAAAGGCATCTAATCCTTCATTTTTATTCTGAAGTGAGTAGAAATACATGTATCGTGAGTAATCATCAATAAAAGAGATGAAGTATCTCAGACCATTTGAGTAAATAACTGGACTACAAATGTCTGAATGTATAATCTCTAATATCTCTAAACTCCTCTTAGCACCTTTCTGAGATACGTTGGTTTGCTTTCCCTTAATGTAGTCCAAACATGTATCAAAATCGGTAAAGTCTAAAGTTCTAAGTACTTTATCATCTACTATTTGCTTAATTCTCTGTATGGAGATAAGTCCCAATCTCTGGTGTCACAACATAGAGGAATCTTTATTTATAACACATTTGTTAACACCAGAGTGAACATGCATAACATCATGAGTGGTATCATTTTGTAAATTGATAGAGAAAAGACCATTAGACATTGTACCATTTCCAACAAGATCAGATTTGTAAAATAAATTGAGGTTTACATCTGAAAACATAAAGGAAAAACCCAACGGTACAAGTTTTGAAATTGAAATTAAGTTCCTAGAAAAACTAGGAACAAACAAAGTCTTTCCAAATTCAAAATAAAACCATTGCTAAGAACTAAACTGCATGTTCCAACAGCTTCCACATGTGAACGAATCTTGCTTTTTGAATAGATGTATTGTTCACTTCTCACTGGTTTCTGAAGGTTTTGCATATCCTGTAAGGTATTCGAAATATGGATTGTAGAACCAGAATCAATCCACCAAGTGTTATAAATAATATGAGTCATATTAGATTCATAACACACAAATGAGATTGATGTACCTTTTCTTTCAAGCCATGCCTTAAATTTGGTGTAATCTTTTTTAATGTGCCCTTTCGTCTGTAATACCTCGACTTTTTATACTAGAATTAAATAAGGATAATTGAAAAGTAATTAAGAGTATTTGAATTTATTGGATAATTATCGGGGTATTACCAGAGACATGTTCGTTAGATTATAATTTATGAAAATTTTAATGGATGATAATTAATATTACTTAAGTGAGATTAAATTAAGGGATAAAATTGACTATTTGGGATTAACAATGTAAAGAGATTTAATAAATTGGATTAATTAGATTAAAATAAAATTAGTACAAATTTATTGTGGAATAACTGAACCGGTTCAGTTGGAGAACCGGTTCAGCATCTCTCATTTCGTCTAGCCTTCGACCATTTGATGAAATGAGAGGGAGGGAGAGTTGAGATAATAGAGGTGAGGGAAGAGACGAATGAGAGAGAGGGAGACAGGTGAGCGATGGCGAAGTGGAAGGAGATCGAGTGAGGGGGAGAGGCGAGGCACGAGTGATGGCGCTAGGGGTCAGGTTGGCTCCTGTCAGGCGACTCCGAGCGGGTTGCGTCGGTGAATCTGGCGGTTTGGAGCGACGGTTTGGCATCGGGTCAGGGCGCAATTTTAGGTGGCCGACGTTGTTGGAATGGCGATGGACCGTGCTCGGCGACAGTCGATTAGCGACGATGAAGGAGCAACGACGACGATGGGTTTGTGCGCGAAGAGCGGGATGGCGTCGGGTTGGCAGGGGAGCTGGCGGTTCAATCTGGACCGGCCGAAGGCCTGTGGTCTAGCTTGCAGTTTGAACCGGTCTTTCTCCTAGTTCTGGCTCTGGATGAAATCGACAGAGTGGACATCGTAGGGCATAGCTGGGCAGTGGTTGGTCGGACGTGCTCTCTGCCTTCTGAGAATTGGCAGAGAGTGTTCCCTTCCTGGTGTTGATTTACTGAGATGAGATAGAGAAGGGAGAAACGTGAGGTAGAAAACTTGCTGAGGAGAAGGGGAATTGCTCTCTGGAGCTGAGCCGAGAGGGAGGAACTCTCTGGAGTGGAGGATTGAGCTGTGAAGGGTGGTGTGGTGGCCGAGGGTTTCCTGGTCTACTGGTATTGGAAAGAGAAAAAGGACAAAATTTAAGTGCGAATGTGCGATAAAGTTTCGAGGTAAGGAATTTGGTGAGTCTTGGCCATTTGGAGGCCCTACCCACAAGTAGAGTGTGTGAGTGTGTCGATTTTCTTTGTTAATACTTTATAGATTTCCCTTCGTTATTAGTTATGTGATTTAGACTCCGTAGATATTCTTTGGTTGATAAGTTTGTTGTGAAGTATAGAATGGTTTGCTATGAAAATAGAGAATGATGAACTGAAGAGAAAAGTACATGAGGATGAAATAAGCATGAATGAACTATAGTTTCCTTTACTTATGTCAATTTTATTTTTGTTGCTTATTTCCTTACTTGCTGTTAGTTAAATCTCTCTGTGTAAGCTGTCTAATTACTTGTTGTTAGTAAACATGTTCAATTAACTAGTTAAGCATGTAATTAGAATTCTACTAAAAAAATCTTAAGCATGTTTAACCAATTAATCATTTATTGTAGTTTAACTAATTAACTAATTAATCTAAATAAGTGAATTAATTAGTCGGTGTTTATAAACTAGACTTAATCATGTTAATTGACTTAAACATGTTAATTAGGCTTAAGCATGTAATGTAATTAACTTGAGTATGTTAATTATTATTTAAGCATATTAATTAACTTAACTAGTTGTTTAATTAATAACTAACCCCTAAGCATGTTAATTAACAAACTAGTTGTGCATGTTAATCAACTAACTAGTTGAGCATGTTAATGAACTAATTGAGTATGTTAACCAATTTGTTAACCAATTGAGCATAATTGTAATTAATTCTTGATGCATGAAAAGTGACTAGGACGACTACTTAGAATAAATATTAAGTAGCATAATTATTAGCATGTTAATTAACTAAGATTAGCATGTTTAATTAATTAAATATAATAATTGTAATTCTTCCAAGAATATGTAACGAATTTGGATAATTGGATTAATATTAGCATAATTAATTCCTCCTTTGTTGACATTCTATATATTACCTTTTACTGCAATCTTGTTTACTATAACTTCTACAATGATGCTTTATTTTTTTAGAGGGTGATAGAGAAGATGAAAGAAGAACGAACTAAGTATGAACGAACAAGAGTTTCAATTACGATCTCTCTTTTTGTAGTGATGTGTTATTGTCTTCTTTGCATTTGTCTTCTTGTGTTAATTGTATTATAGTTCACTAAGTTCGAGCTTGTTTAACTAGTTGCTTAATTAATGGTTGTTATTCCCTTCCTCGAGCATGTTAAACTAACTAGGACACTAGTTGAGTATGTTTAACTAATTAGCATGTTCAATTAGTTATTTGCATGAAAATTAACTATAGTAATTTAACTAGTAGACTGTTCCTTAAGCATGTAAATTACTTAGAATAACTAACCGGCTTAATAGTTGTAATCTGTTTTGAGCATGTAACTTAACTAGGATAACAAACTAGAATATTAACCTTATCTTCCTTGAGCATGTTTACTTCAGATACACGTCGGCTATTAAGTTCGTTATATTTCCTTTATTATTGTGAATTACTTATCCAAGCATGTCATTTGTAGTTTAATTAACTCTGTAATTGTCTCCTTCATATGCTTTACTTTATTGGGTTTTTAACTGTTATTACTTACCCTTATGTGCGCTGTTCAATTATTGGGCGCCTTCATTTCTATGCACTTCAATTTCTGTTGTTCAATTACTTTCTTTTATTCCCGCAATTTCAATTATAGTTACTTTCATTTCAATGCGCAATGTGAACTGCATCATGCATCATGTTAGTTGGAGAATGTGTAATCAGGCATCATGTTAATAGAAACCAATAGGGAGTGCCACCGGGGTGGGACTCACACATGCATTGAGTGTGGTCCAGTAGCTTAACCCGGCACAAGAACAAAAGAAAACGATGAAAAAGGGAGTTGGGGGGCAGATGGGTAGTGGATCTAGTCTGCGGTTAGGTGAAGTCCCCTACCTTGACGGGAACGGGAACCTAGTTGTAAGTAAAGGGTTAGGTCCGATCAACTATTCCATCCCCTATGAACCCTCTAATTTCCAGCTCGAAGTATGAGTAAAGAATGAATGAACGAACGAACGTAATGAAAAGATTGGTTTGGGTTGCCCCCATTCCAAAAGGACTAAAGAGAGACATAGCATATTGCATGAACCCTTTTCCTTACCAAGCCTTTGGGCTTAGAGTTTACTTGTGGTATAGGTATAGGTAATTGTAAGAGAAGTTAATGCACAAATCAAAAAGCAGGGGATGAAGGATTTGCACGCACGAGACTCGTGGCTGGCCAGGCTAAAGAGAGCAGAAGAGAGCACAGTTGTAATTAAGTTGTAATTAATGGTTTAGTTTCTTTCATTAAATTATTTATGCTTCCGGCACGTTTTAAATAAATGATTTTTCTAACGCTTCCGTAACACTTTCATGAAAAAGGGTCGGTAATGGTCCGATTTTGCACTCTGATATCATTTTAAAAAAGAGTCTTTTAAAAGTTTTAAATTTCTCGCATTTTAAAGGATTTACGAAAAATTGGGTCGTTACAGTGTCACAGAAATAACACTTGATTTCCTTCTGGATTTCACCAAATTGGATCGGTATTTTACCTTTCCCTTTATCTTTCTTTTTGGCTTGATTTTGTTTCTTTCCATGAATAAACGTGAATGCACTATCACCCCTCTCCATTATCAGCCTTCCTTCCTCTTGAATACACATAGCCAATAGTTCATTAATTGACCATTTATCCTTATATGTGTTATAAGAGATCTTAAAAGGACCATATGGCTATGAAAGAGTGTACAGAATATAATGCACCAAGAAAGAATCAATCATTTGAACCTCAAGCGTTTTAAGTTGAGCCACGATGTCTCTCAATTGCATGATGTGCTCATGCACACCTGTCACTGAGGTGAGCCTTAAGGATGAAAATTTCATAATGAGGATACTGGCTAGTGCTTTATTTGAAGTCTCATATTGCTCGTCAATAGCCTTTAGTAATGTCACGACATTATTATGCTAATCAACAGAACCATGAATACCAGCAGTGATATTGGTCTTTATGAACATCACACTAAGGTGATTTGAACGTTCCCAACGTTTATAAAGAGTAAGCTCATCAAGAGTGCTGGGAGAAGTAATAACTGGTTTGTTTTTCCATATAGCATAATCAATATCTACACACCCCAAATGAAGAAGAATTTTCCCCTTCCATATTTTATAATTATGACCCCTTAATTTTGAAATATCACACTTAATATGAGAATAACTCAGAGAATTTACAGCTGCAAAAAAAATTCAAAAAAATAATAATAAATTACATCCTTATTAAATTGAGAGAAAACTACATGTCATGTGTTGACAATGTAAATCATGTTATTATTGAATTTAGTGACATAAAACTTCCTTGTGGGCTAAAGATCTAACTCAATAAGATTTATTTTCGACAAAATAATAATAAAACTATCAAATTATGTTCCTTTTTCTTTATTCCTGTGGGTAAATTAAGAAATATAATTTGATATTTTATTCTAATTAATCATGTAAATATAATAAAAATTCATGTAGGATAAAATTTATTATATTTACAATATTAATTACAAGAAATGTTACAATGTCATTTTTAACACTTAATATATAATCTTGTTTAATTAAATATGTTGTGGCTACTGTTTAATTAAATAAAATTATATTAAATAACTTAACATTAAATTAACTTAATTTTAATGTTATTAAATAACATATTATCATTTTGTATACATAGCATTCTAAAATACGCATACAAAATAAATTATGAATTGTTCGCAACTAAATAAGCATGTGAATATACAAAATTAATTTACATGCTAATTTAATTGACAAAATTATACGAACAGAATATTTTAGGCATTAATAGAACATATTAAAACCATAAAATTAAACAATTATAAAGAGATTTAATTTTCTACAATACAAATTTGTTTTGTTTTATAATTAGCAAACATAATTTGGTCAGATATTAACTTTAACCAAGTGGCAACTCACTTAGTCCAAACTGCATGAGGTCTAGGTTTTGATTCCCCACATTTATGTTTTTGTAAATATAGAGAAATGCCAGAAACAACAATATGTATATAAAAATAAATCTTTAAGTAACAAAAATTGGTTCAACCAAGTGGCCACCCACTCAATAAACGTGTGTGAGTGCTAACTACATGTAGTTTTTGGCCACCAAAAACTTCAGAAACTACATGTAGCTCAAGTCCTTTAACAACCAAAACAACATGTAGTTCCAAAATTGCAAGAAACTACTCGTTAGAAGAGTCATCTTCAACCTCCAGCCGAGTTTGTTTGACTTGCTTCGACCAGACTGCAGACCTGTCTCAAAACCTGACGCTTTCTTCTCATTTTGGACACAAAAATCAACAATTTTGATCACAAAACATTCACAAGAAATTTTCTTGATGATTCATATCAATAAAACGTTTCAAAAATACCCAAAATGTAAACTTTAAAAATCAAATTTTTTTTTCAAAACTTTGATTTTAAGAAACATCAAGACAAAAGTTTTAAGGCTCTAATATCCAATGTAATTTCAACTTAAATCATCTAACATACCTTTACAATCAAAATCAAAGCCATTTCGATCAAATGTCGAATTTTCTAAATTACCTCTTGCCATTAATTTCTTTCTAGAAATTTTCTTCTAAACCTTAACAATCTCAATACAGTGGTGTATTTTCTAAAGGAAATGTTTGGCTTAGAGGACCTCTGTATTTTCTTCAGCTTCTCATACCTAAAATTTCTTCCATTAAGAAGGTTTTATAGAGAAAATTGGGTAGTGGGAGATATACTTCTTCCATTTAGAAGTGAGTGCTTACTCTTCTTCCATTAAGAAGTGCATATTCCTTTAAGAAGTAAGTGTTTCATCCATTAGCAATTTTAATGAAATTGAAATCAGACCATAAAAATTGCCAACAGGAAATGCTTCGGGTTGCAAGTGTAATATCTTGAAATTTTGTTATGCTAAGTATACGACTTAAGTGATAATTCTGAGGTTTTTTGAGCTAAAATGGACAATTAAGGTATTGACCAAGAGAAACATATTTCGAAGAAGTGAATTATGATACTCATAATTATGTTCATATTAAGCTTAGGAAGATGATTTATGATTTATTGGAATTAACTTAGGTAATTTAAGATATTAGTCAAGTGAAACATATTTGAATAAAGTGAACTATGATACCTAAGTTATGTCCATACTTAGTTTAAGGAAAAGATTAAGATTATGGGAGAATTGTTTGATGATATTTGGAGTTAGATAGGACGATATGAACTAGGACTGGGCAAGAACCGACCAGAATCGAGAACCGACTCGGAACCGAGCTGCGGTTTCGGGTCGGTTTCGGTTCTTGGTTCTTACAATTTGATGCTTATTGGTTTTGGTTCTTTTTTATATTTGTGGTTCAGTTCTCCGTTCCATAAGTCCAGAACCGAGAACTGAATGATATTAAAATGTAAGGGTCGGCGAAGCGAAGAAAGGCTGGAAATCTGGAACCAAGACCTTTACTGCGATTTGCGAAGCTGCGACTGCGACTGCGACTGCGAAGTTGCGACTACGATTTGCAACTGTGATTTGTGAATCTGCGATTGTGAAGGTGACTGTAACTGCGAAATCTAGAACCGAGGTCTGACACCAAGATTGCTCCCCTGATTCCGAGTGTTGAGGGTTTGCGATTTAGGGTTTCTGAGTGTTTAGCGTTTGCAAATATGATGAATCTAGTTTTTATGATTTTTGATATATGAATCTGTTTTTGATTTCTACTGAATCTGTTTTAGGGTTTACAATTTTGCAATTTTTGATATTTTATGAATCTGATTCTAAGGGTCTGAATCTGTTTTAGGGTATGAATCTATTTTAGGGTATGTTGCAATTTATAAAAAATTAGATTCTGTTTTTGATTTCTAAAAAAGTTGATATTGTTTTAGGGTATGTTGCAATTACATTTCAATTGTTGTTGTTGGCATTTCAATTTTTCTTGCAATTTTTATAATATTTTTCTTGCAATTTTTGTAATATTTTTCAAAAGGCAGGTTGGTTGGGAGTTGGCACATCTGGGATGATCATAAGATTGTCCTGTGCGATGGTTGTGATCGTACTTACCACTTATATTGCTTGTATTTGTGTGGGTTTAGATTTAAAGTCCTAATCCATTGAATTTGGAAGATGATGTTATGGGATGTACATGAAGTGTGGTTCCTGCTAAATGGAAGTGATTGGGAGGAGCCTCGATACTAGTTTGATTGAAGTATTCTAGGCAACAAGCCAGTGCATGTACTTGTGTATTTTGTGTTCTATCGCGAAGGTATTACCAGTTTTTAATTCTTTATGGCTTTGTAGTAAATATCAATTATGTCAAACACGTGTTTTAGATAATCAAAGGTCTTGTCATTTACAAAGCCTTTGCCGCATGCACATTATTCCTTCCATCTATGTTATGATATCTCCTCAAATTTTACGTAATCAGTTAGGCTCACATTGATCAGTTTCATGGGGATAACCCTAAATAAATCAGCATTGTTTGCGGCAGTGGCCTTGCTTTATGAGGATTAGGCTTGTCCTAGAATTTTTTCTTCCAGGTAAGGTATTTATAGATCAAGTTCTCTCGATTAGTTTTCCAACACCAGGCACATCTGGGAACCGGAACTGACCAGAACCGAGTTTGGTTCTCTGTTCTGGTTCCGGTTCCGGTTCCTTGTGGTTTCGATTCTGGTTCCTTACTCTTGAAACTGAGAACTGAACGGTCGGTTCCGAGAGGTCAAGGACCAGAACCGAAAACTGATTTGCCCACCCCTAATATGAACTAGATTGATAGTCAGTGAAATTAATAAGAGAAAATGTACTTGGATATAATAAGGATGAAAGTATAAGATCTATAATATTTTAGAGTAAAGAATAAGGCGGAAGAGGAGTTATGGATTATACATTGATTATGGAGGGGATAAATTTAAGGATAGTTTGGATAATTTAAGTGTTGGGCAAGGGAAAATGTATTTGGAAAATAGTGAATTACAATACCTGAGTTGTAGAGGATAATAAGGCCATTAACGATTAAGAGTATATTGAATCTAGTATTGGTTTTGGATATACAGTTTGTTTATGTGATACAAGAATAAATTGGAGATTTAGTAGATGATAGTTAGAGTTAAGAGAAGTAATATTAGAAGTAGTTAATAATGAGGTTATATTCATATAAATATATATAGTTTAATGAGGATATTTGTGTATATATATATCACGCTACAACGTATATATGTATTTTATGAAGAAATAAACCGCAAACGTTCATGGCGGTCGATGGTCAGAGCGTCGATCATCGGGGTCATCGACCGGTGAATTGAAATTTTACGCCTGTTCAATTTGAATTGGCGATTGATTGTCCGAAGAAGAACCGATTGACCGACGATCTAGAAAGTCGCCTGGAAACAGAAATGCCATCGCCTAGAAGCTTCTTGGTTTACATTGGACGCGTCTGGATGATGAACGACTACGTCCCTTGGCTCTTCACCTTCATGGACGCTGAAGGGTTGATTGTCGTGGCTTATAAATAGAAGAAGAATGAGTGGAGCGGAGATTTTTGGAAAAATAGTGGAGAAAATCTGGAGATTTGAGTGAGGGAGAGATGGTTTTGTGAGGGTGTTATGCTGCTACATTTTGTGAAGAAACTATGAGGGCAAGGTGTTACGAGAGAAAGAGGTTATCTGATAGCTAGGAAGGAGAAGTTGTTGTGGAGTTCTGGAGTGAAGAAATTTACAGGAAGGGAAATTGTGATTTTTAATGTGAAGAAACTGTGACGATATTCTGAGATTTTGAGTAAGAAGTTGTGAAGGAGAAACTATGAGTCGAGAGTATTCTGTAATCGAAGAAGGAGGAAAGCGAGAGATAAGAGAAGTAAGGGAAAAAGAAGGTGCAGTTGCTTTGTGGTCTCTCGGGTCTGCATGGTAATTTAAAGAAAGCAATAACAACATAGACATGCTTAGCAATTTAAAGGAAATAATAACAATATTGACATGCTCGGTAATTTAAGGGAAACAATAACGATATGCTAACATCCTAAACATGCTTAGAGATTAAATTAATAACACGTGAACAACATAGGCATAATAAATAAGGCAACATAGTAGAAATGCTAACGAACAATCAAGGGAAAGACACTGCTTATGGTGTAGGGCCTTCACTAGCCAACAACTCTACCCATTTCTTACCTTGAAGCTTTAACGCGTATTAGCACTTAATCGTTATTCTTCTTCTCCTTTTCAATACCTTCATGATTAAAACATTTACTCATTAATAACAACCTTTTAAAAACCATTTTGTTCTAACCAAAACATATTCCTCGAATTTCTACATCACCCATACTATCCACATTTATCTTAAAACTTTTCTCTAACTTTTGACTTAACATAATCGGAATATGAATATCCAATAACAATCATTAAACTGTAAACACAACAGAGAACGAAATACCCCAACGGAACCCAACCAAAGAACATATTTCACTTCAACTTAATCCAACTTAATAACTTAATCCACTTGCAATAATCACTAGAAACTTAACCCAACAAAATCTAAACATCGAAGTAGTAATTCATTCCCACCAACAATTTCACAGTTCCACTTTATAACTGCAGACAATAATTAATCAACAACCAATAGAGTGCCAATCTGCAACAAAACTAAATCCAACATATTCATGCTTTTGGAAATAACTGCCAGAGGGCATATCTTCATAAATCAAACATCACAGAATATAACCTTTCCAAATAGAATAACACAGAACTCAATTCTAGCTTAAACCAGCATATGTTTCACTACTATATCTTCCATAACCAACAGAGCAGAGCATAATTACCAACTGCAGCACATAAACAGAGGACGAATTCAAACCTTGAACAACCAGTTTACAGGATATATAAATGTCCAACAACAGGAACCATTTCAGTCACCAATAGAGTGTTCATAAGTAACCGATTGCATATACCCAAAATGCATTTGAACAAGCAATTTTAATAACCTATAGAAGAGTAGCTTTAATAACATATTCATCAACCAGATGATAAATCAAGCAATAGGGGAAGTGATGTGCACACAAAATGCACTGCACGTGATGGATGAACGCAACGCTTCTCACCTCTTTGGATAAGGACGCGGCTGCAAGTTTCTTTTGTAATATAACTCACACGAAAGAGTTCTTTGGATATAACACACCAAAGGGTTCTTTGAATATCACTCACCAAAGGAAGAAAAGGATCTCTCTAATTCCCGAAAAGCTTTCTTTTATTAAAATTCAACAACTAACTAAAATATAAAATTTGGTGGCTTTATATAGCATTTTTAAGAATATAAATTAAAAAACTAAATAAAAGATAACCTAGATCTCCTAGATAAGTGGATCTAGATCTCCTAGATAAGTGGATCTAGATATTCTAGATAAGTGAATCTTTTTTATTGCGATTCTCGGCCTATTTAAAAAGTTTCCTTGATCTTCGGCTTAATAGCTTTTGATTGACTTTCTTGTCCTTCAAGCATGTCTTCATGGGCTTGCTCTTGGGCTTCTTTTCATGTTCAAATTATCCACTTACATGGCTTTAACATCTTGAGTTTCTTGATCTCCAAGTTTGAAAACTCAGGCTTCCCTTAAACTTTGGCTCTCTATTCTTTGGGGTTTTACCATAGCCAACGGATTCCAAATTGAACAAACTAACTTGCGTTAGAAATCTTAGGAAGTTGGTTACAACTTTCATGAAGAACCCTTCTTGAAAAAACGTAGTCTTGATTTTCAAATTAGTCGAATTAATGGCAAAGGTCAAAATGAAGACAGTTTTGGAAAGATCTTCAATTATTCTCTTGACCTTCCACTTATGCTTGATCTTCATGATATGCTTTGAGACTTGATAAATAATAAAATAGTCCCATTTCACATCATCCTCCCGGGGTTGAAAAGGATTCGACCTCGAATCATATCTTGTATTACGATGTTTGTATGGGATGCCAAGCATTGATATTTCGAAGCTATTTCCTTTAAATATGATCAAAGGAACTTTGTTAGCACAAATTTCATCCTTAATATCTAAAAAACAAGCCTCATTCGTTTTGGGGCATGGAACATGAAAAGATTGCTCCTTTTGTGTTGTTGTTGTCAATGACTCATCTTGGCTTTCTATAGGTTTGGATACTTGCTTTTCTTGACATTCTTCCTCTATTTGCTCAAGAGAATCTTCTAATTCCTCATCGTGATCTTGTTCTTGTAAAATCAAGGTGCTCCATAATCTTGCTTTAAGTTGTTCTAACGAGACACTAATTTTATCAAGTTTGGCTTGTTGATTTCGTCTCTCAATTCTTTGAGCCATTTTGATCACATCCTCAAGGGTATCATAAGGTCTAGTTGCCATGCTTTCTAGAATGTCATTGTGAAGTCCGTCGATGAACCTTGCTGTTGTTTTTCCTTCCCGTTCTTTCAAATCACATCTTGTTTTTAAAGTTTTGAACTTGGCAGCATACTCTTTAATGGTGGAGGAACCTTGCTCTAGGTTTTGAAATTGTTGGTAGAGATCTTGAGTTTTTTGTTGGTTTTGGTCCCTCTTTAGTTGAGCAACTTCTCTTTGTAGTTCGATGATGAGTTCCATCAAGCTTGCCTCTGAGCGGGATGTTGACGACTCGATCATTGTGGATTTTGTAGTCTCGTCTTAATGTGCCGTTTTGAATGCTCCTCAAGTCATCATGCGTAAAAAGATGAATTTTTTTTTTGGTTAGGACGCTTTAGCTCTGATACCAGATGATGTGCACACGGAATGCACCGCACATGATGGATAAATGCAACGCTTCTCACCTCCTTGGATAAGGACGCAGCTGCAAGTTTCTTTCATGATAAAACTCACACGAAAGAGTTCTTTGGATATAACTCACCCAAGGAATCTTTGGATATCACTCACCAAAGGAAGAAAAGGATCTCTCCAATTCCCGAAAATCAAAAGCTTTCTCTTATTAAAATTCAACAACTAACTAAAACATAAAATTTGGTGGCTTTATATAGCCTTTTTAAGAACATAAATTAAAAAACTAAATAAAAGATAACCTAGATAAGTGAATCTAGATCTCCTAGATAAGTGGATCTAGATATTCTAGATAAGTGAATCTTTTTTGTTGAGATTCTCGGCCGATTTAAAAAGTTTCCTTGATCTTCGGCTTGATAGCTTTTGATTGACTTTCTTGTCCTTCAAGCATGTCTTCATGGGCTTGCTCTTGGGCTTCTTTTCATGTTCAAATTGTCCACTTACATGGCTTTCACATCTTGAGTTTCTTGATCTCCAAGTTTGAAAACTCGGGCTTCCCTTAAACTTTGGCTCTCTATTCTTTGGGCTTTTACCATAGCAAACGGATTCTGCATTGAACGAGTTAATATGTGTTAGAAAGCTTAGGAAGTTGGTTACAACTTTTGTGAAGAACCCTTCTTGAAAAAACGTAGTCTTGATTTCCAAAATAGTCAAACTATTGGCAAAGGTCAGAATGAAGACAGTTTTGGAAAGATCTTCAATTATTCTCTTGACCTTCCACTTATGCTTGATCTTCATGATATTCTTTGAGACTTGATAAATAATAAAATAGTCCCATTTCACGTCAGGAAGTCCATTCCCTACAGACCCAAGAGCAGCATCACAGAATCACTCACTCACACTTTCATCTCTTCACCACTCTAGGCCATTGCTCCATCTCTAGCTTACTCACACTCGGCTCCCAGAGGAAAACGATAGAACACATTACCCACTCTTCTGCCCTCCATCTCTTTTATTTCACGCTTTCACATCTCTAGCACATATCCACCCCCTCTATCCCCCAATAATTCACCCATGCCCATTCCTTCACTTTGACAATTTAATTTGTGCGTTGACAGGCTAGAAGAGCATGAAGACCAATCACCACAAACCGATTTCGCATTGTAGAACTAACAGGGTCCGATTGAGAGACCGGTACGGTCCAACACGAACCACCCAGACCGTCGCTCCCACTGCTTATCACCACTGTCCATCACCCCTTAGTGATTCCTCAAAAATTTCAATTTCAGCAGCAACCAACGACAAAGCACACTTTCGATTGTGCTACTTACCTTGGCTTGGCGTTGCAGAACAATAGCTTGCGGGAGCTCGTTCCAAATTGTCCAGCGGTTTTGATTGTTTAGAGCCTTAGCCCTACAGTTCTCCAGTCCAATCGGCGAGAACCCTACACTCACTCAAACTCAACCCGCCATCAGAATGAGTCGTCGCGCCTGTAACGACCCAGTTTTTTGTAAACCTTTGAAATGCGTGAAAATTTGAACTTTTATAAAACTGTTGAAATCTCTTTTAAAATAAATCAGAGTGTGATGCTAAATCAGACAGCTACTAACCCTTCATTAAACTCGTTATGAAATCCAAATAATAAAATGCGGAAGTGTTATAAAATTCATTTATTTAAAACATAGCGGTTTATCAAAACTTTACAGAAGCATAAATAAGTCAATGAAAGGACTTAATGAAAGAACTAGACAATTAAATACAATTTGTTACAACCATTTTCTCTTCTCGCTTGAGCCTGGCCAGCCACAAGTTCTCGCGCGTGCAAATCCTTAATCCCTGCTTTATTATCTGTTCGTTATTTAGACCTACACCACAAGTAATACGTTAGCCTAATGGCCTAGTAAGGAAAATGGTTTATGCAATATGCTTATGACTCTCTTTAGTTCTTTCTGGAGTGGGTACCGCCCTAAACCAGTCATTTCATTACGTCTGTTGGTTCTTTACTCGTACTTCGAGCTAGAGATCTAAGAAATTCATGGTAGTAGGGTAGATCTTTGTCGGCTTGAACCACCTAGAGTAAACAGTCTCGCAGTCTTGACAAGGGAAAGGTAATGTTCTGTTTTAAATCCTGTCCAACTAGCTGATCCATACTTACCCTACCATCCCCCAACTCCCTTTTTCTTATTTTTCATCATTTTCCTCATTTTCTTCGTTTTCTTAACATTTTTCTTCACATAATGCATATGTGAGTACCACCACCAAGGTGGCACTCCCTATTAGTTTCTATTAAGATGATGCATGACCATACATTCATCCTAACATGATGCATGATGCATTATAATATAACATTATTAGAAATTGAATTGCGCATATAAGTAATTGAAAGCAACTGTAATTGAAAGTGCATATAAAGAAAGTAAAGCATATAATAGAAGGAAATAATTGGGCACAACAGAAAATAAGTACAATATCGAATTGAAATAGCGAATGCATACTAGTAAAGGGGTGGTACAGTAAACATGCGAGTAATCTATTTAAACTAACATACTTAGGCAATTAGAAATAGAGACATGCATAGACAACAAATAATGAAAAGATGCTTGTAAATTCGTAATTTCTTATCCTAGTTGATTAAGCATGATTTTATTCTAATTGATTAAACATGCTATACTTTAATAGTCTAGTTTAGTTAATTAACTGATTAATTAATTAAGCATGCTCAGATAAGTTGGTTAAACATACGAAGATTGAACATACGAGCATAATTATAAATCATTATCCTAGTTAATTACATGCTCAGGTCAAGTTAATTACTCTAACCAATTTAAATGTTTAACTTCTAATTGATTTGATTACTATAGTGAATTAACATGCTCAAGGAATAATTAACAACTAGTTAAACATGCTTGTACAATTGTAATCCTAATTAACTGCACACATTTAGATTAGGAAACGGAATTGATAGAACAATATACGCATAGATCAATAGAAATGACAATAAACACGGAGAGGCTTGAGATAGACAGTAAGTAATTAATAAAGAATAGAACAGTTAAGGGAATTCTTGCTCATTTATGCTTCTTTCCTTAGTTCATCATTCTACATCCATCATTAACTCACTAAGCATTCACAGCATTAATTTCTATCAAGTAAGACATTTGCAGTAAAGAAAATGAACTAACAATAAAGGAAGCGTCTAAAGAGTACCAACAAGGAAAGGCATTTGAGCATGGAACCAACAATAAATGAATTAATATCAAATAATAGTTAACTAACATGTATGAAGATTTATAGTTAATTTAATTGATAAATCTAACAACCTAATTAATCACATGCTCAAATAATAATTAACAGGCTTAAGTTGCTTAACATGCTTAAGTCCAACATGCTTAGATCTAATTAATCACTCTAGTTTAGTTAATCACTCTAGTTTAGTTAATCACTCTAGTTAAATTATTTAACATGCTTAAGTTATAATTAATAGGCTTAAGTTGATTAACATACTTAAGTTAATTAACATGTTCAAGTCTAATTTAATTACTCTAGTTAGTTAATCATTCTAATTGATTGACATGCATCAAGACTTGATCAAATTATTAAACATGCTCAACTTGTAAATCGATTGTTGTCTTACTTAATTAATGTGCTCAATGAAGTGATTAATAACTGTTAATTAGTTGACTAAGTCGTTAATTAAACATGCTTATGTAAATCAAATGTGCTAATCAGATAACCTAGGTGATGAACATATTATTAAACATGCTTCAAAGATCAGGATTAATAGGTTTGATTAACTAAGGAAAACCATCTAACTATCATAGAGATATTTAAGAAATTGAAATGACAAAACAATGTATATGTCTATGTATATGGCGCAAGTAATATATTAACCGGAAGTAAGGCAGAAAATTCATATAGCAGTATAAAATCAAAGGAACCCTTCAGTCATTCGTCATTCATTAGCTCATTTATCGTTCGTTAAGCCTTCTTCACAACATTATCTCTATCAAGATAGTAAATGAAGTGCCATAACAAAGTCACATGAAATTTAACAACAGAATATTATCCAAAGAATAATAGCCGTAAATCAACAGATGAACTATCAACCATCAACTAACAATCAACTACAGCAGCAACAATAAGAAAATCAGAGGACACTAGACATAAAACTCACACACACTACTTGTGGGTAGGGCCTCCTCTGGCCAAGACACACCCAGTTCCTTACCTCGAAACTTTATCGCGCATTCGCACTTAATTGTTGTCCTTCTTCCCATTTTCAATACCTTCACAATTATTGAATAACCCGTTGTTAAAATCACATATTAATAACCTTACTTCTATGACCCACATACTAAGTCCCCCAAATTAATACCCAATTACTTAACTGCTTCCATTGCTTACAACTTAACAACCACTTAATAGTCCTAATAGCTCTGACAGAGAACATTATGCATGTAAAATTAACAGAGCATGACATCTTCGATATGATTATCTATAATCATCAACAAGGGCATAATAGAACAATAAGGATAGCGATTATATCCAACCAATTGGTTTATGATATTCTTTATAAATAGTTTATCGAATCTTATTCCAACATACATAAAGCACAGTTTCACATCCAAAAATCAGAATGTAGAGTGTAATCATGCTTCAATGTCGAATTATAAGTCGGTAGCTAAATTATTCCATTTACCATGCAATACTAAAACTGATCATAAAACAGTTTCTGCATAGCAAGGTATATTTCATCCAACAAACTCTTCCAACAAAGGCATTATCTTATCACAGCAAAGCTAAATCCAGAACAACAAAAATATCTAGAGTTACCAAGGTTAAGTTGTAATCGGCCAACACATTCAAGACAACATCAAAATAACATAACCAAATCTAACATCAACTGGGCATCAATCAAAGGCAGATTGTAATCATCCAAAATCCATCCAGAATATCCATCTTAGTGTAATAGCATACTAATAACAGTGAGAGGAGGATTTTCATTACCTGAAGGAAGCCTGAGACCACAATCTAGCTCATCTACACGCTCTTTCCATCACAAAGTTCTCAGCCCTCTTTGTCTTTGTATTCTACTCCTGAGAGCACTCTCAGCTCTTTCTCCTCATTCCTATCAGCTGAGCACACCCCATAGCAGTCCTTCTGCCAACTTCTCCTCCTTGCCCTGCCTTTCACCACAGCCATAATCATTACTCCGACAACTCGCCCTTATTTCTTTTCACTTTTTCAAAAGTTGTCGGTCATGCAGGGTGCGACTCCAGGCTGGAAGGGTGTACGGAGTTGTCTACCGATCGACTAGCACCCAGCAGGAATCGACAGGTTCGAACTGAACTGCGAGCCGAATGGCCAACCCACAGCGAACCGAATCCCCAGCCCCTACCTCCCCGATGCCATAGCCATTTCTCCTCTGCCAAACACCACGTCAGCGTCAAACCACCTCGTCATTGCCATCCCGCTGTCGCTGCACATTGCCAGACACCTGCCGCAGGACCGACGACCTGGAGCCATGGCCACTGAACCATCTCACGCCCATGGTCACAACCCGTGACGCCTGTAGCTACTCGCCATACGCTAGACAACGCGCACCCAAGCCTGCCGAAACGAACCCAAGCATATTACCATCACCCACGCCTCTCGTCATCCTTCCTCTTCATCGATCGCCTCTATCCCTCTTTCGTTCTCACTCTCTCGCCTCTGTTTTGCATCCCGAAAATGGCCAAAGGCCAAAAAAACTCTTCCCCTCCTTTTTGCAGAAGAGCCGGACCAGCTGGAAAGCTTGAACCGGTTCTCCTGCTGAATTGTTTCAGCTATCCCTTTCCTCCTTCCCATAATTCTTTCCTATTTTTAATTATTTTTTTCTAATTAATTTAACCCTAATCTTCTTTAATCCAATTTATTAAATCCCAATACATTGTAAATCCCAAATAGTCTATTTCATCCAATTAAATTCTTCTTTAATAATTTATTATATCTTTCATTTAATTAGATTATTCTCAACCCAATTTCAAATTCTCGATTTATTCCAAATATCGCTCGATGATAATGATTGTTGATTACGTCTTTCCAAATATCCCAAATTACTTTTTAATTATCCTTATTAAATTTTGACATAAAAAGTCGGGATATTACAGCTCCCTCCATCGCGAAGTCGAGTTCTCCACAGGAGTCATTTTCCTTCGTCGCCCATCGCAGAGTCCTCCCTTGTCTCTCTCCCTCTCAGTTTATCCCTCTCTTCTCCTCTCTTGGTTCTGTCTCTCTCAACCCCCTTTTGTTATTCTTTTCAGCCAAGAATCGGCGAGCCCAAACAGGCTAGACCAAACCAGTTCACTCTTCCTCCTATTTTCCATTTAATTTCTCCTTTTTATTTTATCCCTTTTTAATTCTAATCCATTTTATTAATTTTAATTTCTTTAATAAATCTATAATTATTAAATATACCTATGGTATATTAACTGACCCAATTTCTAATTCCTGATTAATTCTAAATATTGTTTGATGATAATCATTGGTCCAATTTAATTTCTTCGATTCGGTTTCCCAAATAAATTTTTTATCAAATAAATCCTCAATAATTATATCTAATTACACTCGATTAAATTTCCCATCAAACAATTCATCAATCATCCAATTATGTCCAATTAATTTTTTAATTATTTTTACTTAATTCCATTATGGGAAATTAAGTATTACAACACAGATGGAAGTCTGTTACCAAAGAGTAGTGCCACAATGCTCATTCATAGCGTCATAGCTACAAGACTTATTTTAGTAAACCATATTTTGAGAACACCCAAAACCATATTCATCACGTTAGAATCGAAAAGATAAATAGTTGCGTAACATACCTGAATCAATGAAATCACCTTTGTTATTAGTTTCTATAAACAATTATCAAGTTAAGGATTGGTGACTTTGATTTTCTAAGTTAAAATGACTTTTCTCCAGCAAAAACCTTAGCATTAATCTCTTTATTCTTTCAATGGACAACAGATTGAGAGAATGGAAAATAACTCTTGTTTAACCTTGGGATCATAATCTTGAATTGATTTATGGTAGGTTTGATTAAGTATGGCCCATTATCAAACTTAAACTCCGAGGTAAATGAAAAATCAACCATCGTACTTTGTGGTCAATGACAAGTCAACCACTAAACTATTTTTGATAACAAATAAACCATTGAACTATGGGAAAAGGTCCACGCGAACATCACTATCACGTTTTCCGTTAAACGTATTGACTTTAGTCCGTGGTGGATCGTCTACTGTTCCGCCGCGGATTGTTATTTTTAAAAATAACGTTATTCTATGGATGATCCACCGCATATCATCATTCTATCCACCGCGGATTGACTACAATCTGGGCAGATTGATAATGATCCGCCACGGATCATCGTGCATCGTTCTGCGTTCCTATGCCTTATAAGACTCGACTATCTACAACAATGAGTTCACCGTGAACCATGATATCCTTGGTGAACATTCATACTCTCAAACCTTTGATCCACACTATTTAATAGATACCAATGGATTCTAGTGTAGCAAAGAAAATGCCGCTCAAGTGAAAGGGTGGACCATCTCAGGCCGAGGCTCAGCCACAACTAGAAACGATGGACTCTAGCCATGAACGAAGTCTGACGAGCTGTCAGTCAGTTACACTGCAATGTTCCCACTGCGGTGCAAGGTGGAGCACCCTCGGTTCAAGTTGGAGCAGCCGCGGCTGATACTGGAGGACCCGCGGTTAAGCTGAGGTTAAAGCACAACCTCAACCTGAACCTTAACCTCAAAAATGACCAATAGCAAGTGCACTTTTCCATTTTGAACCCCTTACAGCGAGTTTCCACTTCACACTCTTCAGGACAGCCGATGTGAAGGAATGATATGAAGCTGATGTTAAAAACTGTTCAATTATTGTTTCTAGAAGAGTAGACTTTGAGTCATTGGCTAAGTTAGAAATTAAAGAATTGTTTGAGGGGGCTGGCTTAGCTGGTTTATGTCGATTGGGTGGAAGTTACTGTGAGCTAATTGTCAAACTGTATTATGCAAATTTGGAACATCCCACCCAACCATTAGAGGTCCGGACTTACATGTTTGGACGAGAGTTGTGGCTGACTCCCAACGATATTAACGTGCTCCTTGGATGTTCGGTAGAGGAACCAAATGAACGCTACAAGTAGCCAAAGTTCAATGACTTGAATGCCATAGCCCGAGTGATCCACATCCTCATGACGCACATCATTTTGCCTCGAAATGGACATCAAGACCATGTTAGCTGCATGGATCTCTATTCGCTTGAGAAGGTGTTCAATAGGAAAAAAGTGGACATCAACTTTGTCATTTTGAGTCACATGTACGAGGTGCTCAACAACCCGGTGAAGAGTCTGTCTTTTAATTGGCTCATTTAGAGGATTGTTGAGCATTACAGGGTATCAATCTCAGAGGAGGAGTCAAGAATCGAAGAGAAGGCCACAGACGTCCACAACAAAATGAAGGTGGATCGAATGGGGCTC
>CM039475.1:9849702-9892133 GCA_022433065.1 Begonia loranthoides
GCCGTTTGTACAGGACGGCAAACCTCAGTTGTATGGCCTCCACCCCCCTCAGTGGCTTAGCCTCTAGCCCCCTTGGAGGAACAACCTCCAGCATTGCCTCTGTAGCACATGGAGGATGATACTCCGAAGACGATGACTCCGGCCCTTAGTCATCTCATTTTACATCGATGTTTGAGAAGATTTCCAATTGAATGCGCAAGATGGAGGAGCTCCATCAATTGACGCTAAACATAATACAAATGATGGAGGAGCACCTTCAAGTGGGGTTGCTCCAAATTAAAAAAAAAATGGAAGAGCAATGTCAAATAGAGCTGCTCCAAATGGAAAAAATGGAAGATCGACATCATGAGATGTTGGTAGCATTGCAGAGAATGAGGCAGCGAGCAGCCCCTCTAGCAGCCCCTCCAGTAGTCTCTTCAATGACCTCTCCATTGTCATCTTTAGCAACGGAAGGCACAAATCTCTTGTAAGTCATTTACTTTTTAGTAAAGTCCATTATATACTTTATTTATATGCGACATAATAACGTGTCTAAAATTTGCAGCACCATTGCCCTCAGAGGTGAACCTGCTCCTCCTGCCATGATTGCCAAGGTGCAAAAGACAGATGCATCGGGTGGATCGTAGCCTGCGCCACTAAAACTTGTGTGCATGGTACATCTTTGATTTGGTCATCTACGTGTGTCGTACTTATTCATGCCTTATTAGTACGATGGTCTCTTGTTAATGTTTTTTGTAATCAGGTCAACTGATGAATCTTTTCAAGAAGTATGTTGCTGGAAATACTTAGAAGAACATGGAGACGTGCACAATTCTTTCAGAAAATCTGGTCAATGATGAGTACACCATCACTGAGATCATCTTCCCGCAATAAGTTGGAATGGAAAACATGGTGAGAATTACGTTATGTTACATTAAATAGTTCAGAAGGTGTTATCTTAGTACTCATCCATGCGTTACATTCTTTGTATGTAGTGCTATGCGATGAACGAAGAAGAATACTTCCAGGTTCAAATGGAAAAATCGCTAATGCCATTAGGAGGGATTCACGTAAGTAAACATCTCACTTTTTTTGGTTTGTCGTTCATGTTGCAATAGTTATAATGCATGGTTTACATTTTAGTCACACACAAAGCTAACGTGTTTTATGTCATCTATTGACCTGCATACTCACTTTCGTTACTTACAATTGTTGCCTGAAGTAATTTCGATCGTCGTAGCACCAAGTGACAAAGAGTGGTATATCTTTTCCCTTATGTAGATTCATATTGTTTTCCGCTTATGTGCTGATTTTCCCTTTGCATTTCTGCCTGCACGACATCTTTTCAGTGGACGAGTGAGGGGTTGGGGGTAATATGATATTACAAGAAGAATGACAACTTTCACCATCACGGATGATGTACCTGGGAAGGGTCCGTTGTACACCAAAGCGTCCAACATATATGGGGATCACAATTGTATTTTGAGATCATGGATTTGTGGAAGAAACCTAGCAAGAAGGCGACTTAGGGCATTTGAGATGTGTAAGGATATAAATTGAGATACTCATTTTGTTGTACATAATAACAAATTATGTTGATGTTTATGTTTTACGTTGTTTACTTGGATAATATCTGTTAATATTTATTTGGAAAATTTCTGGCTTGGATAATATATGGTTTTTGATAATGTCACAGGGGGGATAGACTTTGTAATATTTTCAATTTTTTGAAAATGAAATTGACTCAAACCATTACATTCATCATCAACAAACAACTAATATGTTCATTGCAACAATTTAAGCAACATGTGCATAACACCGATCTGCAACGGATTGACTACGCTCCACCGTAGATTGTTGGCAATCTGTGGCAAATTGATAATGATCTACCGTGGATCATCGTGCGTCATTTGCCTTGTATAAATTCCCACTATAATCCTCGCAATTTTCTCAGTGATTTTGTTATCGATTAGTGAACCCTAGAGATTTCTAAGAGTTGAATTGTACCGCATTTTGGCAAAGTTGAAGCTTTTTTTGAACACCAATTGGCATCTTGGAGTGTCGAGGAATCTGTTATTAACCTCCAAGTTGAAGTGTGGGGCCCATGTTGACAGTTTTGGCAAATGAGGTATGTGCAATTGGAGATGAAGTTGCTATAATGTTGCATTCCATCTCAGCTACTCTAGAAGAGGAGAGCTCTGTTCATTATGCGAATCCAGTAGTGACGAAGACATGGACATGGCCGAGAGTAAACCTAGATGTCCACCACAAGCAAAATACACATTCGTTGGTATGGGTCTTGGCAAGAATTATAGTTCACTGAATAAAATTATAGAAGAAATTGTCGATGATGGGTTGAAGAATGGGTACAGAATTAAATTCATGTATAGTGTCTATCATCGGATGAGGGCTGCTTACCAGGAAGAATGCACATGGCGGATGCACACCTAAAAACTGCAAGGTGAAATAACGTTTCAAATAAAGCTCTATAACAATGTTCACACTTGCTCGAGAAAGATGGAAAGCCACCATGCCACTACCAAATGGGTGGCAGCTTATTACTTGGATAGATTTAAAAGTCAAGCCGACTAGGATCTTTCTTCTATAATTGAGATAGTTAGGAAGAACTTTAACGTCAACATCACACCCAGCCTTGCTAGAAGGGCAAGAAATGGGGCCAAAAAAAATTAACGAAGGGGATGACAATGAGCAATATAAGCTCATATGGTTCTATGCTGAGGAGATTCAGAGGTCTAATCTTAGAAGCTCGGTGCGGGTTTAGCAGAGATGAGTGCATTTAAAAGGATGTACATGTGTTTGGCTTGCTACAAGATGGGGCTGAAGATCAGTTATTTGTTTGGATGGTTTCCACTTGAAGGGAGTGACTTTGAGCCACCTGCTTACTATTGTCAGCATCGACAAGAACGATGGAATATATCCAATTGCTGTAGCAGTGGTTGAAGTATAAAATAGGGATTCTTGGAGTTGATTTCTAGAATTGTTGCTCGATGATTTAAACGCCTCGTCTGACAATGGGAGGACAATCATATCTGATCGATAAAATGTGTGGTTGATTGCTTTTGCATTCTGTGTTTATGTTATGCATTATGTACTAATGTTTGACTCATACTGTGAATCATTGTAGGGGCGAGTGCCAGTTGTTAGAGAGATAGCAGGGCAAGAGAACTATCGGTTTTTCATCCGACACCTGTATGCCAATTTTCAAAAACTATTTAAAGGCAGGTTGTTTAAGAATGAAATGTGGGCCGCTTCTAGAGCCATAACAGAGAGACACTTTGAGAGAGAGATGGTGAAGCTATTTTTGCTTGACCTGGTAGCTCACAACTATCTACAAGGAATAGATGCAAAATATTGGGCCAAACATTCCTTATGCTCCATCCCAAAGTGCGACATAAGCTCAACAACCTGAACGAGTCCTTCAATGCCTGCATCCTACCAGCCCGGGACAAACTGATTCTTAGTATGTTCAAGATCATACAAAAGGGCATCATGGGAAGGATCGTTAAAAAAAATGAAAAGATGGCACGCTCAATGGACCTTTTGTGTCCACAGCATAAAAATTGGTTTGTCAGACTACAACTTGCAGGACGCAATTGGAGTCCCCAGTTATTAGGCATTGCCCAATTTGAGGTCAGCAACAGTAACGAACGGTACCATGTAAATTTGGATAGGCATACTTGTAACTATTATCAGTGGATGTTGACTTGCATCCCGAGTGTTCCTACTGTCCAATATATGCAATTCATGGGGAGATCTCTCGAGAACTTTGTGCATGAGTGCTACCACAGGGAAACATACATCGCGATGTACTCCCACTTTGCCTACCCCGTCAGTAGACAAATAATGTGGCCTCCAGTGACGCATCTTGATATAATCACGCCACCCCAATTAAGCGACATTCTGGAAGGGTGCAAATATGAAGAATATAGGATGTGGACGAGGCCCCAAGGTGAACAGTGCTGCCCAGTAGACATGTGAATATGACGTGCGGTTGGTGTGGGGGTGTAGGGTACGATCCCGCACGTGCTAAAGCCCAGAGTCCAATGCATCTGGCGGCCGTTGGTCCAGAGGCAAAGGCGACAAAGGAGGCAAAGGAAGGTGAGAGGGCACATTTATGGGTTTCAAAGTCCCCAAGACAGTCCCTGAGACAGTTCTCGACATAGTCCCTAAGATAGTTCCCGACATAGTTCCCGAGATGCGAGTGAACACATTATTATGTTTACATTTTCATGTGTTACGTTTTAAAATATGCTAATTTTATTTGCAATGTGTTTTGCAGGAGTATGATGCGCAAGGACCACAAACAGAAACAAACACGAATGTGAACCTTAACCTTCCTTGATTAGAGAAGACAACACACAATCAAAGTGACAATTAACTATGCGTTGAAACCAGATATCCATCATCTATAATAGGTTACCTTGAATAAACTATTGTAGATGGTGAATATCTAGTTTCGATGCATAGTTAATTATCACTTTCATTGTGCATTGTCTTCTCTGATCAAGAAAGATTAAGATCTATATTTGTGTTTATTTCTGTTTGTTGTCTTCAACAACAATTGTAATGTAGAGGCATCCTGAAAGGCTAGGGAAACGAAAAATACAGGGTGGATATTTTGGTTTGCGTCTGTAATGCACATATGCACGATATGATTGTAATTGATAATGGAATTTTGAATCTATACTTCATTTTGAATCTGTAAATGAAATTTTGAATCTTTACTTCATTTTGAATCTGTGAACAAAATTTTGAATCTGTACTTTTTGATCAACCATGTTGACGCTCTGCCATGAATGGTTGACTTTCCGCCGCAGGATGTTGTCATTCCACCGCGGAACATCATACATTCCGTAACAGACCAACGTGTTTCCGTGGCGGAATATCAAGTTTCTTTAGTGGACAGACAAAATTCTCCCGCCTTGTATATTTTTGTGTTATGTACAAGTTGCTTAAATTATTGCAATGAACATGTTAGTTGTTCATTGATGATGTATGAAATGGTTTGAGTCAATTTCTCTTTCAAAAAATTGAAAATTTTGCAAGAGTTTCCCTTGTTTTTAGTCTATCCCCTTGTGACATTATCAAAAACTATATATTATCCAAGTAAGATATTTTTCAAACAGATATTATCCAAGTAAACAAAACAAAACATAAACATCAACACATGTTTTTACAATCATATCGTGCATAGGGGCATTACAGATGCAATTTATCAATTCAATTACAACCATATTGTGCATATGTGCATTACAGACGTAAACCAAATTATCAATTTTGTTACAAGCATATAATGTACATGTGTACTAAGAATCGGTGTGATCTAACCACATGAAGCATTTGTATTGTTTCATGAGGAACATCCACCTATCTGCCTTGAATAAATTGTTGTAGATGATGTATAGTTCATCTATTGATCCTTGCACGTTTGCTCACTCAATCCCATTATCTAATGTTCCTTACATATAGGCGTCAGATGCAAAACCTATGCTCTGCAACCTCAATTATTTGATGAAGGATTAAGAACCCTACATTGAACGAGGTTCGATTGTAGAGCCGCTCAAGAACATACAAGTCCATACAGCTAACATGGTCCCGATGACCATCTCTAGGTAACACATTATATGTCAACGAGTGATGAATCACACGAGCTTGAATATTGAGATCCTTGGCTTTAGGTTTTGTAATAAAGTTCTTTGCTGGATTCTTCAAAATTTACTCAAGCAATCGGTCTCCATCAAGGGTTTGGAAAAACTCAAGTTCTCTATTCAGGTTCTCTATTCCCATTGAAGTAATTCTCGCATTTGATCACCATTTTCAAAATCCAAAAATGCATTGATCAATTGAGGGGATTTGTGGAGAATGATACATTGGCATAAAATAGTCGGATAGTCTTTTCCATATATGGACCATCCAAACTAAACAACTTAAATAATCCCATGTGTGTGTACATGTGTTCAATATTAAGACTAGCAAGTCCCAGAAATGAAATTTTCCTTAAGAGAATTAAGGGCCTATTCTTAAATTATTTCTCAAATCGTACTTTGCAATCCTTATTAACATATAACTTTGACCTATAACCAGTAGGAGCACAGGGACGAGATGAGCTACCTTGGTTAGTCAAAGATTTTTGCTTCCTAGTTAGACGATTTGCCATTGAGGAGGAATGTGAAGCTAGTGACTGTGAAATTGCAGAAGAGAAGGGAAGAACAAGTGGAGAGGGTCAAAATTTAGTGAGGAATCATAGAGAAGTCGTTGGAGAGTAGCTGGAATTGCCAGAGAAACAAAAGTTTTTGCACGGTTTAGGGTTTTTGGTCAACCATTTTTCTTTTTAAAAATAATTTATCAGTTGACCAAAAAAGAATTGGTCAACCAAATTCTTTGAGGGAAAATTAGATATTAAGCTATCCTATTTACAGTTCGAGAGCAGTTCACTTGAAATGGTCGACCAAAATTGTATAAACCTTATACAATATGTTCCTTTCATAAATTTGTCTTAATTTTAATCGATGACACTTAACCCTAATGAAATTCTTATACTTCAAGAATTCAAACTAAACAAATTGTAATACCAAAACCATTTAAAACTTTAAGAATTATTCAAAGTGTTTTCTCCCCCTTTTTCGACAACCAAAATCAATCAATGGGCGTTAAGACACTTCAACCAATTAGAGCAAATCAAATATATTATTCTCAAGTTTGGTCAGAATAAATTAACCTCAATTGAATCCTTATGCCACGAAATGTCTTTTCGTCGAGTGGCTTAGTGAAGATATCTGCTAATTGATTCTCGATACTTACCAATTTGAGAAAAATGTCACCTTTGGACCCATGATCATGGATGGAATGATGTCTAATTTCAATGTGCTTTGTACGAGAGTATAGAATAGGATTTTTGGAGATATTTATTGTACTTGTGTTATCGTACTTAATTGGAATTTTATCAAAGATTTGTCCATAATCTTCTAAGGTTTTTTTCATCCAAAGTAGTTGTGTGTAAAAACTTCCAAAAACTTCCTGCTACAATTTATTCGCTCTCAGTCATAGAGAGTGCAACCGAATTTTGTTTCTTAGAGAACCATGAAACAAGAGATTCTCCAAGAAATTGACACGTCCCACTTGTGCTTTTTCTATCAACTAGGCTTCATGTGTAGTTGGAGTTGGTATATCCCACCAAATCAAAAGAATTTTCTTTGGGATACCATAATCTAAGACTACTTGTCACACTCAAATATTTGAAAATCCTTTTGACAGCATTCAAGTGAGATTCTTTAGAAGAAGCTAGAAATCTCGCACATAAGCACACACTAAAGAGAATATTGGGTCTACTTGCCATTAAGTATAAAAACGATCCAATCATGCCACGATACGCTTTTTGTCTACATCTTTTTCATTTTCATCCTTATCTAATTTTGTTATGGTGCTCATAGGAGTTTTTGAGGATTTAGATGAGTCCATACCAAATCTTTTGATAAGTTCATTCACATATTTTTCTTAATTTAAGAAAATTCCTTCTTGAAATTATCTAATTTGTAAACCAAGGAAAAATCTCAATTCTCCTATCATACTCATTTCAAATTCACGTTGCATTAATTTAGCAAACTCTTTGCAAAGTGTTTCATTGGTAGCACTGAATATAATATCATCAACATAGATTTGCACAATCATTATGTCTTGATCACTATGCTTGACAAACAAGCTTGAGTGTGTTTTTCCTATTTTAAAATCTCTTTGCTTAAGAAATTTGCTCAATCTTTCGTACCATGCTCTTGGGGCTTATTTTAGACCATAAAGTGCTTTATGGAGCTTGTATACATGATCAAGTTAGTCATAAACTTCAAATTCTAATGGTTGTTCTACATATACTTTCTCCATAATATGTCCATTCCGAAATGCACTTTTAATATCCATTTAGTAAAGAGTGAAATTCTAAAAGCATACGTATGCATTCTAATCAAGCTACGGGTGAAAAGGTTTCTTCGAAGTCAATTCCTTCTTCTTAATTATATCCCTTTGCAACAAGTCTCACTTTATTTCTAACTACTATTCCACTTTCATCCAATTTGCTTTTAAATACCCATTTGGTTCTAATAATTGACTGATCTTGTGGCCTTGGAACAAGTTCTCAAACTTTGTTTCTTTCAAATTGGTTTAATTTTTCTTGCATGGCCATAATCCAATTTTCATCTATTTTCGCTTCATCAAAGTTCTTTGGTTCTATTTGAGATATGAAAGCCATATTAGCACACAAGTTCCTAAGAGAGGATCTAGTATTGTCTCCATGGTTGGGATCACCAAGAATATCATCAATGAGATGACTTTTAGCATACCTCCAATCTTTTGGCAAGTCATCATGTATATTCTCTTTTGATGTTCCCTCTAAGAATTGATTTTGAGAGTATTGAGGAGGACTTTCAAGAATGTTTTTTTCTTTCTCTCCTAAGCTAAGAGACTCAATTTCATTTTCTAAATCAATGATTGATTTATCAATTTTTTGGTGGGAAAATAGATTAGTCGAAAGTAATGTGTATGGATTCCGACACAACTAATGTCCTTTTGTTGAATACCCTATATGCTTTACTAGATGTAGAGTATCCTAGGAAGATTCCTATATCTGTTTTAGAGTTGAATTTTCCTAAGTTATCTTTAGTATTTAGAATAAAGCATTTACATCCAAATGTTATGAAATATCTTACATTAGGTGTTCTATTGTTCCAAAGTTCGTAGGGTGTCTTTTCTAGAGTTGGACAAATGGAAACATGGTTTAGAACATAACAAGCCATTGCAACGACTTCTACCCAAAAATATTTAAGAAGATCATTTTCATTTAGCATGGTGTGAGCTAGTTCTTGAAGTGATCGATTTTTCTTTTCGACTACTCCATTTTCTTGAGGGGTTCTAGGTGATAAGAAGTTATGTTCGATGTCATATTTTAAACAAAGAGCATTGAATTGCTCATTTTTGACTTCTCCACCATGATCAATCCTTATTGTGACAATGATGCGATCCTTCTCATTTTGAACATTTTTCCTAATACTAGAGAAGACTTTGAACGTTTCGTCCTTTGTTCTTTGAAAGAAAACGCATGTATATCTTGAGAAGTCGTCCACAATAACATACGCATAGTGTTTTCCTCCTAAACTTGAAACCTTAGAAGGACCAAAGAGATCCATGTGAATTAGTTGGAGAGGTTTAGATGTTGAAATATATTGTTTGGAGGAGAATGAGCTTTTGGCTTGTTTTCCCTTTTGACAAGCCTTACAAATTTTATCCTTTTCAAAGGATATCTTAGGTAGACCCCTAACTAGATTATTTTTAGAAATCTTAGCTAAGGTATCCATTCCTACATGTCCAAATCTTCTATGCCAAAACCAAAAATTGCTAGAAGAGTTTGCAGTCAAACATTTTTCATCTTTGCATAAAACATTATTTAGGTCAATAGCAGAAATATTTTCATGTCGATATCCCATGAACAAGATTTTTCCATTTGCTTCATCCTTAATCATGCAAACATTAGATTCAAAAATATCTTTGTATCCTTTATCACATAATTGACTAATGCTGAATAAATTGTGTTTTAAACCATCAACCAATAAGACATATTCAATTATGGGATTCGAGGGATTACCGATGTTGCCAATTCTGATTATTTTTCCCTTTTGATTACCTCCAAATGTTACACTTCCTTTCTTGTCCATGATGGAGGTGAACTTTGAGAAGTCTCCCATCATATTCCTTGAACTTTTTTGTGGTCTTTCTCCTTTGTGATTTCTTTTACTTTGCCACTTTCTTCGTCGAAGAAGTTTGCTGATTTTTTGAGTTATGAGCGCAATTTCATCATCCTGTTCTTTCTTCTCGGATTCATCTTGTTTGCCCGAAGAAGCTTTGAGGGCTATAGTTTTCTTCTTAGGGATTTCCTTTTCCTAGAAATAGATTGCCCTTCTACATGCATGTTGTGCATGTTAAAAGCCATATGTATTTTTCAAGGATAACTCAGCAAATAATCACAATAAAGTTCATAATCTGCTCTTATACCAATTGAAAGATCAAAATAACCTAGGGGGAGGGGGGAATTAGGTTTTAAAACTTTTTCTTAGTGATTAATTAGTTCAATTTAATTGAGTTAATTCAAAGTAATTAACCTCAAAATTAATAACCAAACAACAACAATAGCAATGAACAATATGAGAAAGGATAAGAAATACACTACTGAGTTGTTAACGCAGTTCAGCAAAGCACACCTACGTCCGCGCTTCAAGGCTCCCCCTTGAAGATCTTTTCACCTTAACCTTTCGGGTTAAAATTGATTGAGCTTCACGAGCGTCAATCCAACCGTTTACAAAGTGATTCTAAGGGCGTCATCCTTTCCGTTCAGTTACAAGAATTGTGAAACGAAAATCACACTTTGGCAACTAATTCTCAAAGAGTAAACCTCAAGTAGTAGATCAAGAGAGTTAGGCCTTTTCACTCCTTAAATATGTGAGATGATAAGTATTGATTTTGGCAGCATTTTGGTAGGATTCTCTTGTGTTATCTTGAGTCTCTAAGTGTCTTTTATATATAGTCTTAGCTAAATCGGTCGACCATTTTCTTTTTGGTCGAGCTTATCTGATCGTTAGAAACTAGCCATTGCGGTCTTTTGCACTTTTTTGGTCGACCACTTCCTTCTTGCTTGATCGCTTACTCGACCGAAAAACCTTGGTGCTCTCTATAATGCATTTCGGTCATGTGAGTCGACTGCATCCTCGACCGCTTACACAATTGAAAAATAAGAGACAATCTATAATATGTTTCAGTCATTGACAATCTATAATATGTTTCAGTCATTGTATTCGACCTCATCCATTCATTTTGCACTTCTTGATTTCTCCAAGTCTCAATATTAGAACCTTTGATTACAAGGACTTAGATAAACGTTAGACAATATTAATGCCCTAATTAAGGGTATTTCTAATTAATATCAATATAAATGTAATGTTTATTCAATTAAGAGCATTATCTTATGAACAACTTATAATTACAATTAATACAATCATCATCAAAATAATTAAGTCTAACAACACTTAGGCTAACATATATTTTTCATTGTCTCATCCCATCCAATAGATTCTATCAGGACTACCAAATTGACTCTTAAGCGTAAAGCTACTTCCCCTCAGCCCCAACCTTAACCTCAACTTCAACTAGAATCTGAATCGACCCATGCTCGTAGACAAAATGCAACCCCTCAGCCCCAACCTTAACCTCAACTTCAACTAGAATCTGAATCGACCCATGCTCGTAGACAAAATGCAACTGAGTTTGTTCATGCTTGATTTCAACATAATGCACAACCCGAGGGTGAAGCACAACCTCAACCTCAACCTTAAACACGATCAGTATTGACACGAGACGACCTAGAAAAGGAAGCACGTGTTAGAAACCCACGATGAGCGACAGGGGAGGAGATGTAAACCCTTGATCGGATTCGAGAACTATCTAACGTGAGGTTCACGGATTCTAGATTTTCGAAGAAAATCTACCAATCGTAGGCAATGGTTCGGTTTTCCCTCGCTCAAACTTCCAATGGAAATTTGAAAAGGGAAAACTTACGAGTTAGCTCAAGCACCACGAGCTTGCTAACAAGGAAGTCCTCTACTTCGTCTCGGATTCAAAAATCCGGGGTTGACTCACGACAGGGTCGGGATTTCTCTCACAGAGGAGGAAGCTACTAATATATTAATCTGATCAAAAGTTTTTTCAATGCATCTAATCCATGGATATTTATAAGCCTAGGTGATGATGAGTAGGGGATGATGGACGGCCGAGATGAGGCAGGTGGGTGGCAATATGCATGACGTGCACGTGGCAGCTCCTGGATGTTTTCTTTGGGTGGCAACATGCAGGCCCTTGGATGAATGTGGAATGAATGGCGAGATTAAAGTTGGTGGGAGATAACATGCATGGCGTACACGTGGCAGCTCCTTGGTGTTTTCTTTGGGCTTGCTCTTTCCTTGGGCTTGAAATGGATTGGACTTGGCCCATCAACCCATAACTGGCCCATCAACCCATAACTGAATCGTCACCATCTAACCTAACCAATAATCTAAATGCATGAATGAGTAAAGCTTATAACCATGCCTTACCCTCACAAAATAAGCTCAATGTTTGCCATGAAAATAAAATAAGAAATGAAAAAAATGCAGAATTGAAAGGTTACACGTTTGGGATGTTGGGAAGACAAATTCCCGTCTGATGAAGCTCACAACACTCACGTGTGTTCCAAGTCAAGACATGCATGGGCTGCTCCCTATCCGTTGGGACAACATCCCAAATGGAACCATCCTCGAAGTTAATACCTGCAAAAGAAACAAGATCATCAGTAATTTGGCTAAGTAAAAGTAATGACCTTGTTTGCGATCGAGTAATAGGCCTCGGCCCCCGAGGCATGTCATCCCCTCTAGGTATGTTTCCAAACTATATCAAATTGTTTCCACTCACCGGTTTTAGGACTGTAGCATCAAACGATACGTACAAAGATGATATTAAATATCGTTCGATTATTGTATCCAGAAGAGTGGATTTGAATCATTGTCTGATATGGGAATTGAAGAAATGGTGGAGAGTGTTGGATTAGCAAGTTTGTACAGATTTGGTGGAAGTTACTGTGAGAAGATTGCCAAGCTATTTTATGCCTATTTGGAACTATTCGTTCAACTATTAGAGGTCTAGACTTACATGTTTGGTTGGGAGTTCAAGTTGACTCCCAATGATATTAACATGCTGGTTGGATATTCGACGGAGAAACCAAGCTTGCAATATTACCACATATTTTGAGATCCAGATTTCATTAGATGAGGAGAAGGTTTGACAGTGCTTTGACAATTGCACCGTGATCCCAAGATTGAAGCGTTCAAGAAGCCAAAGTCTAATGATTTGAACACCAAAGCCCGAGTGGTCCAAAACACCATGACGCACACTATTCTACCACGAGATGAGCATCAAGACCATGTTAGCTGCATGGATCTCTATATGTTGGAGAAGATGTTCAACCAAAAGAGGGTGAACATCGGGTATGGGATGTAAGTCACATGTATGACATCCTCAACAACTCGACTAAGAGTTTGTCATATAATTGGCTCATTCATAAGATTATTGAGCATAACAGCATACTAGTCTCAGATAAAGTGCCGCAAGAGAAGCCCAGAAAAGTATATAATAAATGGAAAGTGGCCTGCATGGAGATCAACAAGGTTAGAGGGGAATTAGTATGCAAGCCTTCATCCAAGTCTGCCTAGAAGATTCGATCCAAAGTTGCCCAACCTCAAGCCGCCTTAGCTAGAACTCCTCCATCCACCTTGGTGGGATAATCTCCATCCACCTCGATGAGACAACCTCCATCATCACCTCCGCAGCCCATGGAGGATGATACTCCATAGCCTATGTCTTTGTCCTCTCTTCACTCATCTCATTTTACGTCAAAAGCTAAGGAGATGGTGGTCAAGAGGATCATCGGCTAGTTTGAGAGCCGATTGAAAAGAATGGAGGACCAAGTGAGAGAGAACCATTAAATAGTGTTAGACCAATTGCAAAGAATGAAGGTTTGCATGCAAAGAATGGAGGAAGGATTGCAAAGCATTGATTGAGCATTTCACGACCCGCAAGGGACCTGAAACAGAATGGGGAATGACCCATCCCAAAAGAAATGAATCGTCTGACCATTTTTCACGTTAATTTTATTAATTAGCAGTGCAAGTGTTAAAACATATATTATAAGCCAGGGCCCAACAAAACGTGAGCTTAACATGTCCAACAAGTGATATCTAGATAGCATAGTAATAACTGTGCAGAAAATAAAATAGGAATTACAATTTATTCGTATTAAAGTTTACCTCACAAAAAGTCTCTCAAGGTAAAATTATTTAAATACCAAAAATAAGGTAAACTCAATCGAATTTAATCTTGATTTGGCAACTGAAAGTCTTGCTAATAAAATTCTAAAAAGGTGTCATTCGGGTGAGTTGACTAAACTCAATAGCGATCATATTTAATTTACAATAATTCCTTTGAAACAATATTTAATCATCCATGATCTTAAAAATTGTATTTCATAAATTCATTTTAGAAACATTTGTACAAAAGAGCACGTGTTTAAAACAATTCACTAATATGTGATACATAATTAAAATAGACCTTTGTTGTATTAAATAAAATCCTTAGTGAAAATGGATCCATTCACGGACTCTAGGCACACTATGTCATAGACATATCACAAAATAAAAGTGATGTTTGACGATCACAAAAGCCACATAAAATACCGTGATCAAGTTTAGGGTTTTGTGCCTAGAGACACGACACATATAGTTGTCTCATTACTTTAGTTAATAACAAACAAACACATTCTCCTACAGTCAAATGTACGTAAAATAAAACTGACCCCAAATCGGGTCAATCGAACTCGGTTCACAGTGAAAAATTGTATATAATATAAAATTCGACGGGTCATAAAATAGGCACGTAATTTTTATATGAGACACATCTTAAAATATTGATTTCATAAAAATTATGCAATGTGGTGCATAAAATTAAATATCTAACTGGAAGTGGGCTGATCACATGCTCAAACCCAATTATCCAAAGGCTCACGATTTAGGTTAATTTTTGGGAACCTATCCAAATAAGATTGTAAAATTTTTGGGCTAAATTTGCATACATTAAAATCCCCAATTATCATTTAAAATTAATCCAAAATTAATTGGGTAGAAAATACCCAAAACAGGACCTGGACCGCGGTACAAAACAAGATGGATCGTGGCCCAAAGGGCATTTGGTGTGCTGTCAATAGACCCAAAACATGACCTATATTTCTTGTTAGGACCTCGACCCGTATACACCTTAGACCATGTCTCGCTCTAGAGGTCAAGCTGCGAAAAGGATGACGAACGTCGTCGCCTCTTTTTTTTTTTACACAAGTGATTCCTCCTCTGACCGAGACTCCTTGTCTTGGCTAGTCATTCAACACTCGAGGCCGGAGGTGACTGGTGTCGCGGCTCAGTGTTTGCTGAGTCACTATTTGTCGTCTCGACTCGATGCCATGCAAAAGTAACTCTCTGGATTTCAGAACAAAATCGATGTTTCTTCCCAAACCTATCCGATTTCATAGCCCAAGTAAATTATTTTGATTAAGCATGGAATTTCAAAATTTTAGTTCAAAAAACTAAAGCTTTACATTCAATTTATGCCAATATTTATAGAGTTAAATTAAGATTTTTCCAATAACTTCAGGTAACAGGTTCGATTTCAACATGGACACAATACCTTCGCATTCAACAGAGTCTAGAAGTGCAAGAGGAACGGTTCCAATGAGTCGACACTGCCCTGGTTTGGTACGAAGCTCGTGAAGCTATTCAAAATAGAGTTTGAGTCCTTAACGTTTGAGAATGAAATTTTTCAATATTACGGTATCAAAATTTACTTACTACGAAAGAGCAATTGTTCAAAATTGGTGAACAATTGCTTACGGAAGGAAAATGCCTGCGGAATAAATTTTGAAAAAGATTCTTTAAAGAGGGAGAGATAGGAGGGTGGAATCGGTTGAGAGAGATTTAATGGGGGAAAGTTTCCATCCTTAATTTGTAACAGGCCCATGAATTTCGGAAGTGAATAAATTCCAAAAACTATACCCCAATTTCTAGCCCCGTTACCAAAGAGCAGCCCCTCCAGCTTCCTCTCCCATAGCCTTTCCAACATCCCCTCCAGCATGCTCTCAAGTAGCCCCTACATCAGCCTCTCCAGCTTTCTCTCCAGCAGCTGAACCCTCAGAATGCCTATAAGTTTTTTAGTTTATCTGTGAAGTCCATATATGCAATAATTATTTTTTTAGTATATTTGTATGTGATATAATAACGTGTGTTAAATGTGAAGCGCTCTCGCTATCACACGTCAAATTTCTCCTCCTATTGTGCTTGCCAAGGTGAAGCAAATAGTGTGATGCACCCCAAAAGTGCAAGAAGACAACACTATGGCAATCTACAATCGGCAATGCTTAAATCTGTCCACTCTCAATGCAACAACAATAACTCCTAATGTCTATAGCCAATAAGTCCCAAATTTGGAGGAGAATGAAATAACCAAAGAAGACAGGGAACCTCCAAATTTCACGGTCAAAAGCGGTGTGAAACGAAAGTTATGGACGGAATATATATTTGCCCTAAAACAGATTCTGCAAAGAAAATTTTGGCGACCTCCAATCAAATGTCCATAAAATTACAAATTTAAATCCAAACAGTGTCAAAATTATACATTATCTTTGTATTCCAAAGGAGTTTACTCCCTTAAAATGGCAAAACCAAATTCGGAATATTAACAGAGCTATAAACGAAACAAAACCCTGCTTGAAAATCAGACTGCAGAAAAAAGATTGCAAACTTTCAACCAATCGAGCACATGTCCAATATTTCGATTCCAAACCAAATAAAATCCATCCAATACTTCAAAGAACAGTCAAGATAAACCAAATCCAGAGAGTTATTCAATAAATAGAGAAAGGAAAATAGCAAACCAACAAGGTTTGCAACACCCCAAACTTCCGAGATGTGCGACTAGTTCGGACCTCTCAAAGAAAGGCCACTCCTTCTTGGCTTTTGCTCTGTCTTCTAGCTCCTTATGCCACTAACATTCCCCTAAAGAAACATTAGAAGAACTAGCTAGAACCTCCTCTCCAAGATCAAGCAAGAAACGATGAGAGGAGGAGCTTTGGTGAAGGAATTGCGGTGAAGCAAGAACCGAGCACCGGGTTGGTTTGGAGAGAGCTCCTCACACGATTTTGCAGCAGCAAGCTTAGGGGTTTCAATTCCCATTCAAAATTGCCCTAAGGGAGGCTTATAAGCTCCACACAAACATTAGGGCAATTGAGTTGTCAAATTACATAAATAACCTTAGTAATAAACAAACAAAGAAAAGGGCTCCGATGCTAGGATTTGCTCTCTGTAAACACAATGTTTGACATAGTACACGAGCTCCAAAGTTTCCAAAAAAGTATGCTTTGAAAACCTTAGACTGTCGGCAGCAATCTTCGTGAAGGATGAAATTTGATATGAAGTCTTCCAAAATGCCAAAATTTCCCTTGAACGCTCAGAGGTCAGATTCTAGGTGGAAATAAAAAGCCCACCATTTTTTCTATGTTTTGCATGACATCCACTTGTCCAAATGCATGAACTTCTCTTTGTGTAATTGACAAAAACTCTCCTCCAAGCTAGCTAGAGAAGAAACAACTACAAAATAAATAAAAAGGTTAGAAAACAAAGGAGCCATTAGCTCAGGCTCATGTGACGGGACCTTGGGCACATCATACTCCCGGGGTTGAAAAGGATTTGTCCTCAAATCCAGGGAGTCTTCCACCTTTACCTTCTGTTGATGCTCCTCCAGGATCAAATGGAAAAATTTGTTGATGCCAAGAGTTACTTCATCCATATAAGACTTCCCATCTTATTTTGCCAAAGGTGGGAGAACACTAGTGGATTCACACAAGACCACATCCGGTTCGAGTAGTGGTAGCAACGTTGAGTCAAAATAATCTTCAATCGTAAAATCTCTTTCCTCAACCACAACAATAAGCCTTCTTTCCAAAACTCAAAAAAATCTCTCATCCAACCAATTTTAAAGAACCATGTAATTAAGGAATCTAATGCTATGTACCTTTCTTGGTGTACGTGCTCAATGGGAGTGGATGTACAACAAGTGAGAACAAGATCATGCGGTGGTAGAAAAATAGGGTCACAATAATTCTCAAACAAAACATCCAGATTAGCCATCAACACGTCTTCAATTACATCATCGGGCATGCAAAGGTTATCAACCCCAATGGAAATCTCAGTATAAATAGTGCAATCTACATCAACCTCATTAATAACAGTTCCAATCCAAAGTGGAATAATAGATTTAAAATTTCCAAGATTTTTGATCCTTCCAATTTTAATATAATAATCAATAGATGTATTGAATGACATGTACCTCGTGGAACTAGTATTGGTTGTGTCCCATTCTTCAAGCTCCTTTCGTAGCCTTTTCAAAACTAATGGTTCTCTTCTTGCAAACGCTAGAGGAGTATCACATGTTGCATACTTTGATTCCATAACAATGTGTGAAGATAAGTTGTTAAAGTCCAGGACTACTCTTGGATTGGGCAAGACAATATTTTCTCCATGTTCTTCTTCCTTTTCTGCGGTTGTCTGTAACTCTGAAATTATCTCGAATAGTTGATCAACATGCTGGAACTCAATCTTTGATGTGCCCCAAGGTCCCGTCAACTGAGCCCGAGCCAAGGGCTCCTTTATTTTCTCACATTTTTATTTATTTTGTATGTGTTTCTTCTCTAGCTAACTTGGAGGAGATTTATTGATCAATTTAACAAAGAGGAGTTGGTGCATTTGGACAAGTGGATGTTATGCTAATCATAGAAGAAATGGTTGGTTTTCCTTTCAGCCTAGAATCTAACCTTCGGGCGTTCAAGGGCTCTTTTGGCAATTGAGAAGACTTTCTTTCAAATTTGGTCCTTCATAAAACTTGTACCAGACATTAAGAGCTTTCCAAAGTGGTATTTTTCGTCATATTTGGGTTTTGTTTGCTATGTCAAACGTGCCCTTTGCAGAGACAAAAATCCAAACTCGGAATTATTGTGTTTGTGTTATTGTGAAGGACACTTTTGTCATTTGTTGTTTAGGGTACTTTTGTAAATTGTAATGTTCCATTAGAGAGGTATTTTATCCTCTCTAATGAACCCTATTCGAACCAGTTGAATTTGGAAAATCCTAAAGAAGACTTGTTTCTTGTTCTTGCGTGAAGACCCGCGGAGATCCCCACTTCGGCCATCTCCATTCTTCAACGTCTCCTCACTTGTTCTTGCTAGGTCTCAAGTGAGTAGACTTTTTGCTGCCTTTTCCAGCTCCTTCTCCTTGTATGGTGGTTCTTGTGGCGTGGAGGTAGAAGAACTAGCACCTCCCATTGGAGAGAGCCTTCCTTGGTGTTGGCCAAACTAGTCGCCCCTCTAATGTTGGAGGTTTAGCAGACTCCTTTGGTTTGTTACTTCATTCTCATACTATCTATTGAAAAAGGGTTTCGATTTCTTGAAGTTATTGATCTATATTTGTGTTGTTTTGGATTTGGTGGGATTTTGTTGAGATTTGGATGTGGTAATCTTTGTTTTGGAACGAAATATATTTTGGCCGAGATTCTGTTTTTGTGCTGGACCGATTCTGCTCCGTTTTATGGTTGCGTTTTGCTCTGTTTATAGTTGTTGGATGAAGCTCATTTTTGGCAGAAATAATTTTGGGATTGTTAGGTGCTCCAAATTTGGCGTTGATTGGATGTATGCAAGTCGAGATTTCGTCGTGTAATTTCTAGTCGCCAGAATCTGCCCAGAAAATCTTAATCGAGGGTTAATTTTGTCAAGGCATATCTCCGTGTTTAAAATGAGTTTAAATCTAAATTTTTGATATGTTGTTCTCTGGAATGTTGGTGTGAATCCCTACAAATTTCAGCTTCGAATTTTTTAAGCTTCGGGAGTTACACTTATTTGAATTCTGAAGAACGTATTGGTTTTCTTAATCTTGGCCGATTGGTGTTGTTGACCAACAAAGAGTCTGGGACTCTATCAATCTTAGCGTCAAACACTTCTTCCTTCTCATTGGTGGCTGCCAAGGAGATATCTTTACATTTCTCTTCATGAAGTGGCCCTTCGATTGTTTTTAAAACAGGAAGAATTTGGTTGGAGCAACTCAGGCTAATCAACTTTTCAAAACTGACTTCCTTTCCCATACGAGATTCAATTTCAAGCTTCAAGTGGAAATACAACTTCTTCAAAGTCTTCTTTGACATTATCCATTACTAAAGAGTTATCATCCTTTCTTTCTTCAACCCTCACACATTCTTTAACTAGTTCACCAAGATCAATTGGTTGCATGGGTTGAGAATTTGCAGATCTTATTGAGGCTGAGAATTTGTCCAGTTGTTGAGCTATATGTTGCAATGAGCCCTCAAACTTCAACTCTTCTGCTTGCTGCCTTTTTGTAACACTCTTCTTGGATCGGATTGGTTGTGGAGAAGATGGGAATATCTACCTAATCTTCGGAGCATATTTGTTTCTCAAAATTCTCTTCATCAATTTCCATGTTTTGATATCTTTTTCTCCTTCTTTTCGGTCGGATATCAATCTGTTCCACCATCTCAAAGCTGTTCCTCGAAGTTTTGAAGAAATAATTTTCACCATGCTCCTTTTCGAAAAACACAGGTCTAGAAAAATTTTTTCAACCCAACCTTCCCAATCTAAATAGTCTTCGGCAAAATCTGAACTTCTAAAAGTTAGAATAAAAGCCAATATCTCATTTTTTTCTTCACTGAAACATCTTGCATACTGGCAGTCTTGATTCATTCTGAAGTAACCAAATAAGAGAGTATAAAAATAAAGAACTAGGGAATTGCAGGCACTTATACCAGATGATGCACCCCAAAAGTGCAAGAAGACAACACTAGGGAAATCTACAATCAGCAATGCTTAAATCTGTCCATTCTCAATGCAACAACAATAACTCCTAATGTCTACAGCCAATAAGTCCCAAATTTGGAGGAGAATGAAATAACCAAAGAAGGCAGAGGACCACCAAATTTCACGATCAAAAGCGATGTGAAACGAAAGTTATGGATGAAATATGTATTTGCCCTAAAACAGATTCTGCATAGAAAATTTTAGCGACCACCAATCAAACGTCCATAAAATTACGAATTTAAATCCCAACGGCGTCAAAATTATACCATTATCTTTTTATTCTAGAGGGGTTTACTCCCTTAAAATTTTAGAACAAAATTCGGAATATTAACAGAGCTATAAACGAAACAAGACCCTGCTAAAAAATCGGACTATAGAAAAACAGATTGCAAACTTTCAACCGATCGAGCACATGTCCAATATTTCGATTCCAAACCAAATAAAATCCATCTAATACTTCAAAGACCAATCAAGATAAACCAAATCCAGAGAGTTATTCAATACATAGCTCAATAAACAGAGAAAGGAAAACAGCAAACCAACAAGGTCCGCAACACCCCAAACTTCCGAGATGTGCGACTAGTTTGGACCTCTCAAAGAAAGGCCACTCCTTCTTGGCTTTTGCTCTGTCTTCTAGCTCCTCATGCCACTGACATTCCCCTAAAGAAATGATGGAAGAACTAGCTAGAACCTCCTCTCCAAGATCGAGCAAGAAACGATGAGAGGAGGAGCTTTGGTGAAGGAATTGCGATGAAGTAAGAACCGAGCACCGGGTTGGTTTGGAGAGAGTTCCTCACATGATTTTTCAATAGCAAGCTTAAGGGTTTCAATACCCATTCAAAATAGCCCTAAGGGAGGCTTATAAGCTCCACACAAACATTAGGGCAATTGAGTTGTCAAATTACATAAATAACCTTAGTAATAAACACACAAAGAAAAGGGGTCTGAGGCGGATTTTCTCTCTGTAAACACAATGTTTGGCATAGCAAACAAGCTCCACATTTCCCACAAAAGTATGCTCTAAAAACCTTAGACTGTCCGCAACAATCTTTATGAAGGACAAAATTTGATATAAAGTCTTCCAAAATAGTAAAATTGCCCTTGAACGCTCAGAGGTCAGATTCTAGGCGGAAATAAAAAGCCCACCATTTTTTCTATGTTTTGCATGACATCCACTTGTCCAAATGCACGAACTTCTCTTTGTGTAATTGACAAAAACTCTCCTCCAAGCTAGCTAGAGAAGAAACACCTATAAACTAAACAAAAAGGTTAGAAAACAAATGAGCCATTGGCTCGGGCTCATGTGACGGGACCTTGGGGCACATCATAGTGACTCTCATTCCTCCACCAACAAACGTGTCAGACGAAATACAACCTCCACTTCAAACCTTGCACGTGGTAGGTCTTCAATTTTTTTATCTACGTGTCTACAATTATTCATGTCTTATTAGTCTGACATTTTGAAAATGTTCATTTCAGCCATATGACCTGATGGATACTTTTTTTAGACTGGTATGTGCAAATAAAAATAAAAACCTGGAGACATGCAATTTTCTTGTAGGGGTTATGGTAAGCTATTTCATTTTCTAGCATTATGTGTTTTGGACTTTATGCTTAGGATATTTTGCTACATGTTTTCATTTTCAGAGAGACAATAGGTACCACATCACTACTATCATCATCCAAAAGCAATAAATGACAGAAAACACAGTGAGAATTATGTTATGTTAAATTAGTAGTTAAAGAGATTTTATTTTAGTACTCATCATTGCATTATTTGTATGCAGTGATGGTAGGAGGTTGATGTACAGGGATATTAGTTAATTGTATTAAGAAGTTCATATTCAAATGGTGGATTATTATTAATGTTCTGTATGATTGCACACCTATAAAGATGGGGGGGAGGGGGGGAATTAGGTGAGTCAAAATTTTTTATGCGATATTATTAGTTCTATCCCTAAGTGATTTATTATAAAAATAAAAGCAAACAATAGTAAATATAAAGAGGTAAGGGATAGAGAGATGCAAACAATTTGTTCATGTAGTTCGGCAACCCCACCCTCGTCTGCGCTCTAAGTTCTCACTTGGAGATTCTTAATCAACTAACCTCCCCGGTTAGTGATGATTGGCTTCACGGTGCCAATCAAACCATTACAATGACTATTCCCCAGGTGTCACCCGTTCCTTTGACTGCTCATGGAACGTCACCTTTTGTTCTCCATTTAAGTACAATAGATGATATAAAACTTCAAGATCTAAGCCTAAGCTCTCACAAATATGACTCCCAAGTTTGGAAGTAGAGAGAGCTAGGCTAGACACTCAAAGATAGAGAGAAATATGAGCAAAAAATTTGGCAATGTTTCGTTACGATTCTCTTTTGGTTAATCTTCAATTCAAAGTGCCTTCATTTATAGAAAAAACTCTACCAGTCAACCATCCTTTGTTTGGTCGACCACCTCCCAACCGTTAGAATGGTACCATTGCGAATACAATCGGATCAATCGACCACTTTGTCAACTCTAATCGACCACTTCTTCACATCTCAGACTTTGCTCGAATCTGTCCAATTTTTTGTCGATCACTTCCTCTTCGGTCAACCGCTTTCCAACCATTGTAAAATCCCGATCTCACTGTCTGATTTTTGGGTGACCAATTCTTCAGTGTCGGTCTACCGCATCTCTATTCTGGCTCTTCTACAGCCTATCTGGTCGACCACCCTCTTGGCCTTGGTCGACTTCTACTATGTGTTTGACTTTTCATGAATCTTCTAAGTCCCAATTGTCAATACATAAGCTACATGAACTTAGGCAAACATGTTAGTAAATATTAATACCCATATTAAAGGTATTTTCAATTAAGATCAATAACGTATTTACATGATTAAACAAATAGGTACTAAACAACTTATTATTAACATAAACATTCATCATCAAAACAAATAAGCCTAACATCTCTTAGGCTAATAGCTATGTTAATGACAGTTTCATTAACATAATAGCATCATTTTATAGATGTTCCCAATACAATACATTCATCCATTGCATTCATTAGCAAACAATTAACTTACGTCCATCCATTGCATTCTTTCCATCCATTGAATAAGTTATTTGCATTCATTGATTGATTAAGTATAATAGAAGATGATATCAACAAGATAATACTCAATCATTTGCCTTAAGATCAATTGCATCATGAAAAATCCCAGTTTGCTAAAGTCCTTTGTAAAACACAGCGGAAGAATAACTGAATAAAACACTTTATGAATTAAAAACATTTATTCAATCATTTAAATAAACTTCTTTTTTTTTACAATTTAAATACATTTACAAAGCCTTTACAAACTATTTCTCTTTAAATCCATTAGCCTAACCAACCCCAAGATTCGCGCGTGCAAATCTTTCATCAACTCCTCCTTAACCTGTTCATCTATTCTCGTGTGTGTACCTACATCACAAGACATAAACTAATGAGTCTAACGCTCAGTAAGTGATATAAAAAAAACTATGCAATGCACGTGTCATGCAGCTTTTAAAATCCATATGTAGTTTCTATTTTCGTTTTTCTTTATCTTTTACGTTTTAGTCTTTTTCTCATTTTCCATTTTTGATATCTTTTTCTGACCCGACACCTCTAGTATAACAACTCCGGCTCAACGCAACTACTGTACGCTACAACGCACAACATTCAGCTCGGGCTACAACCTCTGCCTACTAGCGGTTGTGCACCCCAACACTTAAACGACCTCACTAACCATTGGTCAGTCTATCCTGGCACCAACCAAGGACCCACTATGTGATAAAGGCTCGACTATGATTGAATCGCATGTTACATACTGTGTACACCGATACACAGCGACCCAACCTCAGGGATAAGCAGTTCCGGCTACGATCGAAAGCAATGCTAGCTTCTGTATGCTACGACGTACAACATTCAGCTCGGGCTATGACCTCCACTTACTTGTAGTTGTGCACTATAATGCTTAAACAGCCTCACTCACCTGTTGGCCGGCCAATCCCAGCACCGACCAAGGACTAACTAACTAGCCCACATCTCATATAATCTCTTTACCTTTATTCTATTTAATTCATTTACATTTTGTTTCTGTTTCCTTTTTAAAACAATGCATGAAAACCATTTTCTTATCATTTTGAAAATCATGATGCATGATGCTCGTGAATGCATATAGTTCAATCTCCTCTATGTAGGCCTCAAACATGCTTAATCTCATTATCATTATCTTTAACTCAAAACTAATAAACATATCATTAAAAGAACCTATATCTAATAAACACGCAACAAGCATCAATACAATCCTCAGAATATGATCACAACCTCACTTAATAATCTACTAAAGCAGTAAACAATCAGCATACAATTTCTAATTCTAGTGATATAGGGCCCCAAAGACCAAAACACATGCGTATCACTTACCTGCGTCTGTATCGTTTCTGCACTTCATCCTTTATCTTCAATTAATATCTTCAAATTCAATAACATTTATCCATTAATTATCACCAATTGTGAACCTCAACATTGATACCATTATTCCCTATTATCCAAACAATAATCCAAACCAAATAATATAACTCACATCAACGGATCCACACTTCCTCAACTTATCCATTAACACTTATTTAATCGAGTATAACCATCAGTTATTATTCAAAAGTCTGTAGCTAATTTTGCAGAACATAAAGTCCTAAACAATTAACCAACCAAAAAGCTAAAATCCATAGCAAAACATAGATCATCCATTAACAGAGCACACCCATTATCAACATGCATATTTTATCGCCATTTATCAATAACCCAGAGAGCCAATGACAATCCCCAACCAACAGAGACCAATTCCAACAACAAAACATAACCCCACCATTTGTTCATTTCCTCATTATTTACAAACCAAGTAGTATCAACAGAAAACACCATCACCAACAAGGCAGTAATTACACGGAGTCATATCCATAAATCCATAAGCCACCAAGGAAACAGAGAGTTACCTGACGACAGGAGTTCACCCAAGGAGCTCCCCTTCCTTTCTTCTTCTTCTCTTTATCTGCTACTTCACAAAGAGCATATATCCCAAAATATCCTTCAACAAAATCTACCATTCTTATCTTTTACTTATTATTTATATAAAATCCATACAATAATGGAAAGAACACCTTACTAGAAGAACATCGAGGAGCAGAGAACTAAAGGCAACCCCTGACTCCACTTCCTTCTTCTTCATCTTTTCCTTGTCTCTATTCTATCTCTCTTTCATCCTTCTCTGTCTCTCTACCTCCCTTCTCTTCTTTCTATTTCTCACTCGCTCTATGGCTTTTCCTCTCACAAAGCCCACTGCTCACAGTTTCATCAGAGAGCATTTCACTCTCTGCCTCTGCCACTCGTTCTCTTCTCTATCTCTTTCGTCCTCTTTATTTCTCACTCTGCCTCTGCCACTCGTTCTCTTATCTATCTCTTTAATTCTTTAACCTAAGTATGTGCATATAGTATTGCATAATATGATTTCTCCCCCTTAGTTTATGCAATATTTCTAACTTTTAATTTCATGCAAATCATGCTTTTCTACCAAACAACTTACCATACCCTAACTTCTCCCCCCTTTTTGTCATAATCAAAAAGAACTTAATTGGGGGAGAAGTCTAAAGACAATAAAAAAAATCCCCCCCCCCCCCCCCCCCTAGAAATTTTTGGAGGATATCAATCAACCAAACAACACAATTTATTATCATCTCCACCTATTGAGTTATCATCAAGAATATATAGAGAGAATGCAACATAGATATCATCAAAACAAATCAATAATTCAATTCAACATATCAATCAAAACAAATATTATTTTTCCTTTTGACAATTACAGTACATATAAAAATTGGGATACAACAATCAAGGCACATCAATTTTTCTCTCCCCCTACACCAATGCACAATCAAATCAATGGCGTCATCCAAAATATCAAAACAAAACAATTCAACAATTTAATTCTCACCTCTTTTTCATTACACAATATAAAAGATATGGGGATTTGCATTCAACACAAACAATTCTATTTTCTCCTCCTATATCAATAAACAGTTTTTGGGAAAAACCAAGTATATATCAAGAAAGATAACTCAACTATATCAATTGTAATGCCAAAACCATTTAAAATTTTGAAAAAAAAATATTCAAATTAACAACTATCTTCTCCCCCTATATCAATAAACACTTTCAACTCAATGGGGAGCAAACAAGACATCAAAATCCAACAATTCAATATATATGATTTAAGATACCAATTGTTGGAATACCAAAATTAAATCCAAGAAAACCAATTGAAGAAATAAAAAAAGAAGCATTTAAAAAAAATGATACCAATAAGAATATGCACCCAATATAATCAATATTAAATGAAAGCATAAACTTTTAACCTATATGCATACTATTCATTTACTTCAAACCAAGAGTATAAATATTAAGCAGTTTCATCAATCAATTCTACATACTCTTGATTCATAATTGAAAAATACCTAAGTACTTTTCTCAGACACTCAAATCTTTTTTGGTCATTTATCCTTAGTAATGATCTATTTTGGAACCCAAATCATTTTAGAATTAGCCCTTTTATCACAATTTCATAGGGTAGCTAAAAGATTTATATTATATACAATTGCAAGTATTACATGTAATAAGACCAACAAATAAATTCTAATAATTTTTTTTCTTTGCAAAGGGTTGATAGTCAATTCTGGCTTTATCAAAGTGACCATTTGCTTTCCTAAAAGCATGCTCAAATTATTGCTACCATTAGTGAATTTCAAAATAATAGAATTCAAATCATCATTTTTTAATTTCAATTCATTAACGACAAACTCTAAAGATTTAATTGTAGCATTAGAACCCTCAACCATGCTTTTCAAATCAACAATTTGATTTTTAAGATATTTAACCAACTCAACATGCTTTTCAATCAATTGTCATTATCCTTTTTCAATAAGTAAAATTTGCATTTAAGCATATTGAATCTATCAAACAATTCATTAAAAGCATCTAGCAATTCATTATTATCATCATTGTCACCCGAATCGCTAGAATAGTTGTGCACCTTAACCTCCTTGGCCATGAAACAAAAATTTGAGACTTCTTCAATCTCGGAAGAAGAGCTCTCATTGCTATCGTCCCAAGTGGCCTTGAGCGATTTCTTCTTGAATGTCTTTGACTTCTTCTTTGCTTTAGGGCATTTGGTAGATGCATGTCTGGGCTTCTCGCATCCAAAGCATACGATTACTTTCTCTCTGTTCCTCTTTTTTTGATGGAGGAACTTGTTGAACTTCTGGATAATGAATTTTATAGCTTCATCGTCCTCATCATCATCATCATCCTCAAAGTCTACTTGAGTGCTTGAGGAGGCTTTGAGTGCTATGTCCTTTCTTTTGGGAGTATGTTTTGTAATACCCTGACTTTTTATATTGGAATTTAATAAGAATAATTGGAAAGTAATTGGGGATATTCGAATTTATTGGATAATTATTGGGGTATTACCAAGAACATATTCATAAGATATTATAATTTAATGAAACTTATTGGATAATAATTAAGATAATTAAAATAAATATTAATTTAACAAATTAAGTGATGATGTTTGGGATTAATTATAATTGTTTTGAATTAAGGATGAATTGAATGAATAAAATGAAGAATTAAGTAATGAAAATAGATGTTAATTTAATGAATTAAATTATAAGGTTTTGAAGGATTTAAATTGTGGAGAGGGATTGGCTAAATCAGTTCATTGTGAACCGGTCCAATGTGTTAAAAGGGAAAAGAATGGCCCACAGGCCATTCTGCACTGAAGACAAAAGAATGGCCTTTAGCCATTCATGAGAGAGAAGAGAGAACAAATGGGGGAGACACGAGAGAGGGACCAAGAGGGAGAGAGAGTGGTCGGGAGAGCTCGCCGGCGAGTTCTTTGCGGCGGAAGGCGCTGTGCAAGCGATGAGGAACAGCGACGCAGGTGTAGCTAGGGCTTCTTGGGATGGACGAATCGGAGCTCCTGTTGATTAAGGATTTCTGACAATGAGTAGAGGTAAGTCTGTAGTCTTTGTGTTCTTGGTGTTCTGTCATTTGGCTGACTAGGCAGTTGATTTCCGGCATGAGGAATCAGTGATTTTTGCGGCGGGCAGGGGTATTCGCGGGCGGGTGCGAATGGCGACCCACCACTTGGCTACGTCCGAACCCAGTCTGGCCGGTTCGGGTTGAGCGCTTTGCTGTCAAGAACGAAATTTTCCACGTTGGCCCTTCTTTTCCAGCCTAGATTCGCACCTCGCGTGGTGGACAACCTCTGAAAAGCTGGATGGATTTGTGGGATTACTGTCGAGTGTGAGAGAGGGAGAGAGAGCTTGTACTCTCTACCCTTTTATTTGGCAGAGAGTGTCTTTCAATGTGCTACGAACTAGAGGCTTGGGTGAGAGTTGGAGTGATGCTTCGAGTGAGTGTTAAGTCATGTGTGAGCTAGAATTGGTGTTGAAATTGTTGACCGAGTAGTTGGAGTTGTTACTCTCGAGTCCTTCATAGGTCTATTTCAGGTAAGGTCTTCTCTTGGTTTTGAGAACTTATTGAAATTATAAAACTAAAAGTAGATGATAACAGTGATGATTTATGCTCTGTTAAATCTGGGATTTGTTTGATTATTAATGTGGAGTTGTATCTGGCAAATGGTTGGGTTCTACTGTTGTTTGAATTTAGCTTAGTAGTAAATGTAGTATATTGTTAGAAATGTGTTGTTTGCTCCGTTGATTTATAAGGAAGATAAGTGATGAGATACTCTCTGTTTATTGAACTGCATCTTGGTATATATGAGATGAAGAAATGAAATGAATGGAAGAGTTATGTTATGATGGTAACACATGATTAAAGGACGAATCTGTGATTGGTATGAAGTGTGAACATGCTCTGTTGATTCAAATTGATATTGAGTTGGAATATGAAATGCTATAACAATAGATGTTTTAATTATGAAGGTATTGGAAGAGGTAGAAGAAGGATAGCGATTAAGTGCAATACGCGGTAAAGTTTTGAGGCAAGGATTTGGGTGTGTCTTGGCCGATGGTGGCCCTACCCACAAGTAGTGTGCGTGAGTGGAGTCAATTTCCTTGTTGATACTCTGTAGACATTTCCCTCATTATTAGTTCTGTGATTAAATGCTTTACTTTGTTAATGCTCTGTAGATATTCCCTTACTGTTAGTTTATTCTCTTTACTATAAGTGCTTTACTTTGATTGCTGTGATGAATGTTTAAAGTTCGAATGTGATGAGTGTAGGATGATGAATGTGTGAAAGATGAGGAGCATGAATGGGTTGAGAGTTCCCTTAAATGTTCTGTTATTTATTACTTACTTACTATCTAATTAAATTCTCTGTATTTATTAAACTGTCATTTCTTTCATAATGCATATGTTGTTCTACCATTGGTTCTGTTTAGTTAAATATCTCCGTGTTTAGCATGTTTAATCAATTTGAATAAAAGCATGATTTGTCAACTAGGATGTAATCTATCATTTGAGCTCCTTTAAGTAATCCGAGCATGTTTAGTTAAATTAGTTAATTAGCATGTTTATAGTTGAAATTGATTATTAAGTACGCTCTGTTTTCTATTGGCTGAGTATGTCCCCATATAAATGTTAGTTGGATAAGCATGCATAATTAGTTGGTTTATCAAGTCGTTTCCAGAAATTGTTTGTTAAGCATGTTTATGTGTTGTTTTGTTAGATGAGTATGCATAGTCTTAGTGTATTATTGTATAATGATAAATCAAGCATGTTCCTATTAGCCATATATTAAGCATGTCCTATTAGTTAGTTGTTATAAATCTTTCTGTGAATTAATTGTTAAGTATATTTCCATAAATTGTCTAATAAGTATGTTTCCACTATTAGTTCATTTCAATTATTAATACGTTCCAATTGTATTCGATTATCAAGCATGTTACTGTCTTCTATTGTTTGTTGAGCATGTTTAGGTTCCAGTTGGTTTAGATGAGTATGCATAATTAGTTAGCTTGATACATTGTAATTATAAATCAAGCACATTTCCGTAAATCGTTCACTAAACACGTTTCCATCAGCTAATTAGCGAGCATGTTCCTTTTAATTATTAATTCTACATCTAAGCTTTTATAATATTGTTAAGCATGTTAATTCGCTTAGATACCCGATACGTTAATAGTTTATTCATCTTGTCATATCTCTATTGTTATGTTTAGTAGAATCAAGCATGTCTTAATTCATGGTATATTGTTCTGACATTTTTGTATTCCCTTATGATTCGCTATTTAAGTTTCTTAATGTTCGTTGTGTGATTTCCTTATGTGTTTCGCTGTGTCCAATTCAATATCATAATTGTTCTTCGTTATGCACTTCCAATTTTTGCTATTCAATCACTTTCTTTTATATGCAGCTTCAATTATTGCTAAAGTTACATTATACTACATCATGCATTGTTAATAGAAAACCAATAGGGAGTGCCACCCAGGGTGGTACTCACACATGCATTGAGTGAGGAAAAAATGTTAAGATGATAAAGGTTTCTGTGGTCCGATAGCTTAGCCCAGCACAGGAATAAAAGAAAACGATGAAAATGGGAGTTGGGGAGCGGATGGGTAGCGGATCTAGTATGCAGCTAGGCGAAGCCCCCTACTTGACGGGAACGAGGACTTAGTTGCAAGTAAAGAGTTAGGACTTAGTTGCAACTATTCCATCCCCTAAGACCTCTCCAATCTCCCGCTTGATGTACGAGTAACGAACGAGAATGAACTAATGTAAAGCAGATAATGAAACGAATGATATAATGAAAGGATTGGTTTGGATGGTCCCCATTCCAAAAGGACTAAAGAAAGGCATATCATATTGCATAAACCCTTTTACTTACTGGGCCATTAGGCTCACGTTTTACTTGTGGTGTAGGTGTAGGTATGTGTATGTGAAAACAAATGCAAATAATTAGGAGTCAAGATGAAAGCAATGCACAAGTCAAACGTAGAGATGAAGGATTTGCATGCGCGAGAACTTGTGGCTGGCCAGGCTGAAGAGAAGCAAAGAGAGCACGGTTGTAATAAAAATGTATTTAATTATACGATTTTTCATTTCTCAAATTGTATTTAATTGTTTAGTTTCGTTCATTAATCAATTTATGCTTCCGCTATGTTTTAAATAAATGATTTTTATTTACGCTTCTGCCATGTTTTGCTAAACCCACTATATTTTCATAAAAGATTTTACAACAATTCCGAAATGATTTTATAACTGTTTTACTAGCGGGTAGAATGAAAAGAGTTTTAACGGTTTGGTTTGACACTCTGATACCATTTTAAAAAGAGTTTTATAAAAGTTTTAAATTTCCTGCATTTTTAAGAGATTACGAAAAACCGAGTCGTTACATCTTTCTTCTTTTGCTCCTCTTTCTTGTTGCTCATCATCATAATCTCGTGCATCATTAGCAATCCGACGAGCTCCTTCATCTTCAAAACTTTAAGGTCCCATACTTCTTGAATGGCGGTCACCTTTGGTTGTCATGCCCTTGGTAGACACCTAAGAATTTTTCTGACCAACTCTTCATTGGGATAAATTCTACCAAGAACTTTTAAACCATTGGTAATGTTAGTGAAACGAGTAAACATATGGCTAATGGTTTCAACCTTTTCTATGACAAACAATTCATAATCATGAATAAGCATGCTCAATTTACTCTCTTTAACTTGATTAGTGCCATCATGCATAATTTCAAGCAATTTTCAAATTTCAAAGCTATTATCGCATGCTTCAATTCCATTTAACTCATCCTTATTTAAAGCACAATATAAAGTATTTATAGTTTTAGCGTTCATGCTCAATTTTTGTTTATCAATATTATTATATTCACTATACAATTTCGGAATTTCTATACCATTCTGAATTTTAAGTTGAATAAAAGGCTTATTTTTTTATAATATTTGAAATATCATAATCTAAAGATTGAATATATATTTTCATCCTAGACTTCCAATAAACATAATCATTTCCATCGAAAAATAAAATTCTAAGCAAAGATTGTTCAACTTGCATATTAAAGGTCATTTTAAATTGAACAACCAAATAATTCAATCAAGAATATCCAAATGATTTTCAACAAGAATTTTAACCAAATAGATGCAAATCAAATAAATTCAACCAATATGCAAGATATCACACAAAAAGTTTTATTAACCCTGCTTTGATACTAATTGTAGGATCGGTGCACGCCTATAGAGGGAGGGGGATGAATTAGGAAATCTAACTTTTTCGTGTGATAATTAATTATCTAAACCCTAAGTGATTTATCAATAATAAATAAACAATTAATCACAAATATAAGAGAGTTAGGGAAAGAGAGTGCAAACGGTGTTATTCACGTGATTCGGCAACACCAGCCTATGTCCGCACTCCAAGCTTCCCACTTGGAGATCCTTAATCGTCCAACCTCCCCGGTTAGCAATGATTGACTTCATGAGTGTCAACCAAACCTATTATAGACTATTTTTAAGGCATCATTCTCTGGATTGATCTTCACGGGCATCAATCATATTTTAAACGTTTGAGTAAAATAAAATATAAAAACTAAAAGCTCTTAACTCTCCCCAAATATAAATCTCAAGTTTGGGAGTATGGAGAGTCAGGATTTACACTCTTTGAATAAAGAGAAATTAAGAAATAATTTTGGCAGAGCTTCGCTTCGATTTTTGCTTGTTTCATTAAGCTTCGGAGAGTCTTATATTTATAGACTCTGTGAAATTGGTCAACCATTTCTAATTTGGTTGACTGCCTTTCGATCGATGGAACTAGCTGTTGTGTTGCACAAAGGAATTGATCGACCGCCTTCTTCATTTTGGTTGACTGTTTTCTTCATATTTTGGTCCTTCGTCAGTTCTATCCATTTTGCAGTCGATCACCTCAACCTCATGCTCGACCGCTACCTTGACTACAGAACTAATGAGCAATCAGTTTGATATTGTAGTCGATCACCTCGATAGACTACTTGACTGCTACCTCAACCATAGAACTAATAAGCAAATTGTTTTGATCAACTGGTCAACTAGTTCGTCAAGCACTCTGTTTCAGTCAACCTTTATTTCGTGTTTTGCTTGTTTCTTTCTTCTAAGTCTCAAATATCATCATATGAGCTATATGGAGTTAGGTAAACACTATAGTAAATAATAATACATGTATTAGGGGTATTTTCAATGAATAATAATACTATATTTACATGATTCATAATTAACAATTTAAACAACTTAATTACACACAAAATACTGTCATCATAAAAACAAATAACCTAATGCCTATTAGGCCAACATTCTTATCATCTCAAACATAGTCAATATCAGTTTGTCCTAGGCTGGTAGGATGTAGGCATTGAAGGACTCACTCAAATTTATGAGGCTTATGTCGCACTTTGGGATTGAACTGAAAACATGTTTCAACCAAAATCTCATATCAATCACTCGTAGGTATTTGTGTGTCGTCGCATTTGCCAGATATAATGTAAGCATATCTCTCTCTCTCTCTCTCTCTCAAAGTACCTGGATGTTGTGGCCCTAGATGCAATCCACATAGCTTTCTTATACAACTTGCCTCTAAATTGTTTTTTGAAGTTAACATAGAAGTGTTTGAGGCAAAAATGATACTTCACGTACTCTGCAAACTCACCAATAGTTGGCACCAACCCTTACAAAAATGAACAGACTAAGACAAACGCTCATCTACAACACATAACATAAACATACATTATAAAAGCAATCTACTGTACCTTTTGTCAGTAAGAAATTATTGTCCACCCTCTGTCGGAATGACTGTCTAAATTCATAAGCAACAATTGCAAAAACTAATCCCAAGAGTCCCCACGTTCTGCTTCAACCATTGCTATAACAATTGAATAAATTCCATTGTTCTCGTCAATGGCAATAACTATGAGCAACTAGCTTGGACATGATCCTTTCAAGTGATAGTCATCCAAGCAAATGACAGGTTTATCACACTTCTATAGCTCCCTCTTACATGCAGTCAAAATCATGTACATCCTTTTAAATGTTAGATGGTGTGAAAGATCAATCTTATCTAACTGAACAAGCAGTGAGCTATTGGAATTAGACCACCGAATCTCCTCTCCGTACAACCATATAAGCCTATATTGTTCAATGTCATCATTTTCGTTCAGTTTTTGGGCTACATTTCTTGCCCTTCTGCTGATATCGAATGCACTATTAGTCTAAGTGTTGTTAGGCTTAATTATTTTGATGATGATGGTATCGATTGAAATTATAAGTTGTTTATTAGTTTTTGTTCTTAATTGTATTATCATTATATTCATATTGATAATCATTGAAAATACCCCCAATATGGGTATTAAGTTGTACCTGTATAAGCGTGCATGGATCCTAATAATTGGTATCAGAGCGGGATTAATAAAACTTTTTGTGTGATATTGTGTTTATTACGCATATTGTATAAATTTGTTAAATTTGTCTTTATTTATTAAAAATTCCTTTTGAGAAATTTATTCAAATAAATTTGATTAGATTTTTGAATATTTCTATATATACATATTATGGATTTCAATACTCATATTGAAGGACAATCTATTTCTAGACCTCCATTGTTTGATGGTAGTGATTATTTATATTAGAAGTCTAAAATAAATTTTTTTGTTCAATCCATCGATTTTGATTTGTAGGATATCATTGAGAATGGAACTAATGTTTTTAAATCATCTTGTGAACTCAATGATATCGATAAACATAATTTGTGTTTAAATGCTAAAACCATGCCTAAGGATAAAGAGCAAAAAAAAATTTGGGTGCCTAAGAAAAACACTTAAATGCTTTTCCAATATGAATCAAGAGTATGCAGAATTGTTTAATGAAATTGATTAATATTTATACTATTGATTCGTAGTAAATAAATAGTATGCATATAAGTTGAAATTTTATTTTCTTTGCGACTTAGTTGTATATTTCCTTTGTATCATTGGTTTATAGTTTGTCTTAATGCTTCAATTGGTTTACTTTTGTTTTGAATTGTGTGTATTCCAACAATTGGTATTCTAAATTGCATATATTGAATTGTTGAATTGTTGGATATTTTTTCTCATGGTTACTCCCCATGGGATTAAAATTATTTACTCATATAGGGGGAGAAAATAAAAATATTTTATTTCGATAGTTTGAATTTCTCCATTGATTTAAAATTGGTTATTAGCATAGGTAGAGAAAATAGAATTGTTTGTGTTTGATGCCTTGGAAATAAACCCAACTTCTACTGGATGCTTAATTGACAAAGGGAAAGAATTAATTGTTTGAGATATTTTGGTTTTGATATTTTGGATAGAGTCTCCAACTGTTTTGTTTTGCTTAATAACTTAGAAGGAAAATTGAAGTTGGTTTTTGTGTTTTGGGTTCTTCTTGGATTTTCAAAACCCATCTTTTTCAAGTCCACTCCAAATTTCCAGCCCCTCCGCTGACTTTCAAAAATTGCTTCCTCCAATTTCTATATGTATAGTAATTGTCTAAGGAGGAGATAATATTTCTATATGTATAGTAATTGTCTAAGGAGGAGATAATATTTCTATATGTATAGTAATTGTTTCCCTCCATATTATCTTAATGGTAATCCAATAGGGAGAGAAGAATGTAATTTGTCTTGATTAATTAAATTGATATTTCTCCTATAATTGTATGTTTTGAATAATTACAAAAGGAGAGATTTATTTTTTATCAGACCTCCCTATGATTTCTTTTTTATTATGATAAAAAGGGAGAGAGAAATGTATAAGTTGTTTAGGGGGAGCAGCATGCTTTACATGAAATTGAATGTAAACAATTGCATAAACTTAGGGGGAGAAATCATATTATGCAATTACGTATGCACATGCTTAGATTTATGAATAAACAACTTACAATATTTTGTCATCATAAAAAATGAGGAGATTGTTAGCATAAATGTTGTTAGACTTAATTGTTTTGATGATGATAGTATCGATTGAAGTTATAAGTTGTTTATTAGTTTTTGTTCTTAATTGTATTATCATTATATTCATTGGAAATACCCTTAATGCAGGTATTAAGTTGTACTAACATATCTATCTAAGTCCATGTAATGAATATGTAACACCCCAACTTTTTCAATTGGACAATTATCAAGGTATTACCAAGGGCATTCTAGAGCGTTAAGTCTAAGGGTATTTCCATTACGTTCTCCCCATTTACGCGATGTAATTAGACGAAGGGGTGATTAGGATATTACATTGCGTATTGATATGTGTTATTTTATGACGCGTATTTAAAGGAAAAGTGTTATGGGGTAGGAGCTAAGTGAGAAAATGTAAGGAAATGTTGTCTAGGGCGTTTCCGGACACCTGAAGGTGGCACTGTGGATGAGTTGTCTCATCCGCAAATGCATTGCACACACGAGGAATGGATTGGGACGATTCAGAATGTGATTCTACGTCCTGACTGCACTATGTCGCAGACTTTCGAACGAGTCCGGACGAAACAAATTCAAATTTATCAAACCAATTGTATTTATCAATGTAAAATATACAATGATAGTGTACAATACAATCACATATATATCAAAACTAATCTATCAAACCAATGTATCACGGAAGGTTAAGATCCACATTTATGTATATTTGTGTTTGTGTACCTTGCGCATCATCCTCCTGCAAAACACATTACAAATGACATTAGCATAGTTCAAATAACACTTGAAAATGTAAACGTGATAATGGGCTTACTTGTGTCTTATGAACTATGTCTGGAACTATCTCGACAACTCTCTCGGGGACTATCTTGGGGACTATGGAAGGAATTGTCTAGGAAGCTGTCTCGGGGATTCTGAAACCCATAAATGTGCCCTTCGACCTTCCTCTGCCGCCTCTGCCTCTGCCTCTGCCGGCCCCTACACTAGACACACCTCCACATTCGCAAGTGCGGGAATGGTGCCCCACATCCCCACACCAGCCACAGGTCATATTCATATGTCTTCTGGGCAGCACTGTCCGGCTTGGGGCCTTGTACACATCCCGTATTCTATGTTTTAGCGGCCTTCCTAGAAGTCTTTTAAATGGCGGTGGGATAATTGGATCAAGATGCATCACAAGAGGTCACTCGATTTGTCCATTGACAGGGCGGACAAAGTGAGAGCACATCGCCATGTATGTTTCCTAGTGATAACACGCATGCACAAATTCCTTAGGAGATCTCCTCGTGAAATGAATGCACGGGACTGCATGAACACACAGAATGTCAATCAACTCCCACCGGTAATAGGTACAAATATGCTTGTCCAAATCAATAGAGTACTGTTCGTTACCGTTGCTGACCTCAAATTGGGCAGCTCCTGAAAACTGGGTACTCCAATTTCGACCGGCAAGTTGTAGTTTGGCAAGCTAGTTGCTAATCTGCGGACACAAAAGGTCCGTCAAGCGAGCCATCTTTTCATTTCTTTCACGATCCTACCCATAATGCCATTTCGTATGATCTCGAACATACTTAGAATTGGTTTGTCCTCGGCTAGTAGGATGCAGGCGTTAAAGGACTCGCTGAGGTTGTTGAGGCTTAAGTCTCATTTGGGGATGGAGCAAAAGACATGTTTGGCCCAGCATGTCACATCTATTCCCCGTAGATAGTTGTAGGCCGCCGGGTCAAACAAAAATAACTTCGTCATCTCTCTCTCAAACTGCCTCACTGTTGTGGCTCTAGATGCGACCCACATTGCATCCTTTAACAACTTGCCTTTAAATTCTTTTTGAAAATTGCCATACAGGTGTCAGATGCAAAACCGATGGTCCGCTTGCCTTGCCACCTCTCTAACAGTTGGCACTAGCCCCTACAAAGATTCATAGTATGAGTGAAACATTGGTACAATGCATAACATAAACACAAAAGGCAAAAGCAATCAACCACACCTTTTGTCGGTTAGAAATTATTGTCCATCCATTGCTAGATGGGGTGTTTAGATCCTCGAGCAACAGTTCCAGAAACTAGCTTCATGAAGCCCTATTTTCTACTTCAACCACTGCTACAGCAATCGGATACATACCATCGTTCCTGTCAATAGTGACAGCAGTCAGTAGCTGGCTCAGAGTCGCTCCCTTCAAGTGGCAATCATCCAAACAAATAACCGGTCTACCACAGTTCAGTAGGGCCATCTTGCATGCAGCCAAACACATGTACATCCTTTAAATGCACTCATGTCTAGGTCAACGCACACCGAGCTTCCAGAATTAGACCTCCGAATCTCCTCGGCATAGGACCATATGAGTTTGTATTGCTCATTGTCATCCTTTTCGTTAATTTTTTTGCCACATTTCTTGCCCTTCTAGCAAGGCTGGGTGTGATGTTGATGTTAAAGTCGTTCCTGACTGTCTCAATTGTAGAAGAAATGTCTCAGTTGGCCTGACGTTTAAATCTGTCTAAGTAATGCGTTGCCACCTATTTGTCAGTGGCATGGCGGCTTTCCATCTTTCTCGAGCAAGTGTGAACGTTGTTTTAAAACTTTATTTGAAACGTAATTTCACCTTGCATTTTTTAGGCGTGCAGCCACCACGTACATCATTCCTAGCAGGCAGCCCTCAACCGATGAGCGTCACTGTGGGTGAATTTTATCCCATACCCATTCTTTAACGCATGATCGACAATTTCTTCTCTAATTTTATTCAATGAACTATACTTTTTGCCAAGGCCCATACCAACGAAGGTGCATTATGCTTGTGGTGGGCGTCTAGGCCTACTCTCGGTCATGTCAATGTCTTCGTCACTACTAGATTGGCATAATGAACGGAGGTTCTCCTCGCCTCCTCATGTAGAGTTGTTGAGACAAAATGCAACATAATTGCAATTTCATTTCCAATTCCACGTACCTCATTCTCATTGGCCAAAAATGTGGTCGTGGGCCCCACTTCAACTTGACGGTTAATAACAAATTCTTCAACACTCAAAGATGCCATTTCTTTTCAACAAATTTTTCAACTTTGCCAAAATGCCATTCACTTCAACTCTCAGAAATCTCTAGGGTTTGCTAATCGCTGACAAAATATCTGAGAATATTGCGAGGAGTTCACTGGGTACTTATACAATTCGAAGCGAGGCTAGAAACCACTACCGATTAATGATGACACATCTGCGGTGTCTCAAGAGACCATCGCAGTGTGATACCAAACCACGGCGTTCTCTTGAGACACCGCAGCGGTTCTTGGATTAACCGCAGCGGTGTCTCAAGAGACTGTCGCGATTTGGTATGACACTGCTGCGGTCTCTTGAGACACCGCAGCAGTCTCTTGAGACACCGTGGATGAGCAGACCAAATTTGGCCTTCTTTTCTTGGAAAACCACGGAGCTGTGGCAGTTTGTATACGAACCGTCGCGGCTCCACATCAGCACGTTGACGGCAAATGTGATAACGATGTTGACTTTGTTATTTTTCCATACGTCAGTGATTAATTTGTTAGAAAAAAAAGGATAGTGGTTAACTTGTCATTGATCATAAACAATGATGGTTAATTTGTCATTTTTCCTTAAAATTATATATTTTGACATCTCATTTAGTGTCATTCTGTTATTATTGGCTTACATATTTAATGTTTTAATTCAATATATTATAATTATTTTATAAATGAATAATTATAAAATGAAAGATGACGTAAGAAAGAGGAAACGGTTGCAATGGGAGCAGAAAAGTGAGCTAGAGAGGAACGTCAATGGAGGTGGGAGGGACGAGCTTCTGAATAGGCGAGCAATTCCACCCGTTTTATTTGCTATGAGACATAGCAAAATGCTTGGGAATCCATTGCTCTTTTCTAGATTCTCTTTCTCTTGCGAGCTCGCGTTGTTTTTCTTCGATGGGCGGCGTCCTAGGCCCCTTTGGCCTGAACGCCGCGGCATCTCTAGAACTCTCTGTTTTTCATGCATGACTACTTTACAGTCCGCAGCGGTTCTCGATCAATTGTGTTTCATGGTTACTTTGAAGTCTTTTATGCATATGTTTTACGAATGCAATGTTTTTATTAGATTTTGTACCTCTTCACCTTCAAAATACCATAACTTTCGCTACAAGTGTCAGAATCGATCGCAGAAGGTATAAAATCGAAGCTCTCTCAGAGCTCTATCATATATCATGAGGTTTGCACGATGACCCCCCTTTCTTAGGCCCAAAATCATGCACTTAAGCCCTCAAATTTGCAATCAAACATCTTTCCAGACCAAGCCGCGGTGTACAGGCTAAAATTTTCCAAGCCAAATTTGGCCTTCTTTCCACACGAACGCCACGACTCCAGATCAATTTGTTAACTGGAAACGTGACAACGATGTTGGCTTTATCATTTTCCATACATTAGTGGTTAACTTGTTAGAAAATATACCATAGTGGTTGATTTGTTATTGATCGCAAACCACGATGGTTGATTTGTCATTTTCCCTAAATAATATATTGGGAAAATGTCAAATACTTTATGATCAATTACAAGCCACGACGAAAGTTTTTTTGGTTAACAAATTAATCAGTAAATTATATAAAAAAAAAAAAAAGTTACTCTTAACATCGCTCTCATGTTTGCCGTTAACGACGATGAGCCGCGGCGTAATGACAACGAATTGCGATAGATTGACGATGATTCGTGGCAGCTTGACCACAATTCATGGCGGATTGATAAGAAGGAAATTATTTTCTTTCACCTAGTACCATAATGAATATTTTCAATGATTTTGGATGCTTAAGGATTCATTTTTCATCTTTTTTTTGCAATGCACGAGTAGGAAAAATCTATTTTGTCATTCAATATATATCATATCAGATTCGGGCAAATGAAATTATTTACTTGAAAATTTTAGAAGGCCATAACTTTTTGCTCAGTCGACCGATTTGAACGAATTTTTTATTAATTTTGCATAACTTTTTGAGATCTAATGCGCTCACAAGTAGCCAAAGGCAGGTTGTCTAACTTTTGAGGCCGAAAAATGCTTCTAAGTCCAATTTCACTTACTCAATTCAAAATTGTGAAGATCCGCACGTTTTTCTGCTCGAATCTGCTCTGATGAGCACCGAATGACAAAACAGATGATTCCTACCTGTGCATCGTGAAAAGATGATAGATAGAAAATGAGTACTCAAGCATCTAAAACCGTTGAAAATTGAGAGAATTATCGATCTGCAAAGATTCAACGTCGCACTAAGTGAAATAAAGGAACTTCCTTCTTATCAATCCGCTGCAGATCGTGGTCAAGCCGTTGCGGTTCGTTGTCAATCCGCCGTGGTTCATCATCAATCCACCATGGATCGTCGTTGATCATTGTCTTCTTTATAGAAAAACACAAACAACACAAACAAACTGTGATTCTCCCGTGGACTATAAAACAATTCTTAATCGTCTGAAAACTAAAACATTAACATTCTTTTATAAAATCTTCTAAATTTTAAAATCCAAAATCTTCTAAATCCATTATTTTACAAAATCCAAAATCTTCTAAATCCATTCTCCATAGATATTAACTCTTTTCTATTGAAAATCTTTTCTAAAATCACGAGTTCTTTTCATTTTTTCTATGGGTGTTTGTTCTTTTTCACTGCGATCTTCAAAAAGTTAAAGGCAATGTTCGTGGCAGCGATTTTTTATAGTTCAGTGGTTAAATTGTTAGTAAAAATAGTTTAATGATTGATTTGTCATTGATTACAAAGTACTTTTCCCCAATATATTTATTGCACTAAATAAACATTAAGTTTGCAAATAAAATAATACCTAAAAATAAAAATCAATAATGAATGCTAAACTTTATAAATGATTTGTAACAAAATTTAAAAGATAGCTTCCTGTAATATATATATATATATATATATATATATATATATATATATATATATAT
>CM039475.1:9892140-9917404 GCA_022433065.1 Begonia loranthoides
ATATATATATATATATATATATATATATATATATATATATATATATATATATATTGTAAATTAGAAGGGGCAATGAAGGAATAATAAATTAATTAGATTAATTAATTAAATCAAATTGACGTGAGAAAAATAAATCTGGTTCAAAAGAGGCGATAGGATCAATTTTCTAAGAAATGGAAGTCAACCCTTTGAAAAAGTAAACATTTTTGGGGGAATAATAAACAATCATACGCTAAAAAAATATATATGTTTTTGTCACGATATTTCTAAAGTGGTTTGCCGAACACTTGATCAATGGGTCAATGCAGAAATTACGCGACCAAAAGTAATGTTTATGCATAATGAATACAATATACTTAAAATTAATATTATTTATTTAAAATAAATACAAAATGAGCAGATTTCGTAGAATAATTTTTTATTTCTGTCTTCCAGAAAACACGTTTTCTCAGTATAATTATGATTTTTTTTTAAATAAGAGAAGTTAAATTAAAGGGAAAATGACAAATCAACCATCGTGGTTTCAAGTCAATGACAAGTCAACCACTATAGTTTAAATGTTAACAAGTTAACCACTAACGTACGGAAAAATGACGAATCTACCTTCGCGGTCACGTTTTTCGTTAAAACGTAGTCGGGACGACATGGCGGCGTCCTGGGAAACCGCTGCGGTGTCTCGAGCAAACCGCGGCGACGTCCTGCATTTTTTAGGGTAAAAAATGTTTGATCGTAAATTTGAGGGCTTAAACGATTGATTTAGGGGTTGAAACAGGGGGGGTCATAGGTTGGATAAACCCATGACAAGTCATAAATCTCTGAGAGAGCTTCGATTTGATATCTTCTGCGTCCAATTCCGACACTCGTAACGAAAGTTATGGTCGTTTGAAGTTAAAAATGTCGAAAATTTAATAAAAACATTGATTTCGAAGGAGACTGCAAGAGTGTCGTGAGGACACCGCAGAGGCATCCTGACGACACCGCAGGGGCGTCGTGAGGACACCGCAGCAGCGTCGTGAGGACACCATAGCGGCGTCCAGACAAAACTTTGTGTTTTCCTTCGCAACACACGACACCGTTGCGGTGTCTTGGGACACCGCAGCAACGTTCCAACTAATTTTTAACGGAGAATGTCACTGCGATGTTAAATTTGTTATTTTCTCATAGGTTAGTGGTTAACTTGTTAAGATTTAAACCATAGTGGTTAACTTGTCATTGATTTAAAACTACGATGGTTGATTTGTTATTTTCCTCAAATTAAATGGAATAAAAGACCGTCGACCAACTCCTATAGGCTGTCCTCTCCAAGCATATGAAAGCATAGAGAAAGACAACGTATAGAGAAGGACAGCCAACCGCTGTTAACGTTCAGCAAACTGCTTTTCGATTGCCGTTAAACCGTTTAACGGCGGGTAGGACAACGTATGAAGCAGAATTAGTAAATTGTTCCTTCCTCGTTTAAATCGATAAATAATGCCATGGTAATGACAGCTGTGTTCTGATTATTTAATGGACAAAAACAAGCGAGAGAGAATTGACCCAGAACTCGGAATCCACTTTTCATGCCCTAGCCGACAAAAACCGACGGTTTTGGAGCTCAAACTGGGGATGAAAAGCAGTTTGAGAACGTTAAAAGCGGTTTGCCGACGAGAGAAAATGAAGCAGCTTATGGGTTGTTTGCAGAACGACACACATAAATAGAGAGAGAGAGATGTGCGTACCATATTGGAGCTGTTTGTGCTTTTCAAGATAAAACGCTTCAATCTTGTATCTCTAAGAGAGAGAAAGAGGGAGAGAGAGATGGAGAGGGGAGTTGATTAGAGAGTTTTTGAAGAAGTGATTGGAAGGAAAGGAGAGAGAGAGAGATTAGTAACTCCACTTTCCAAAAACAAAACATGTAATGGTATGCGACTAATTCCTCGCACAAAGCTCCCCCCCTTTCTTCTTGACTCCCTCTTGTTCTACCAAACCACTTCCAAATACAAACTCAAACACCAACCAATTATGCAATCACTTGATTATAACTTGACCCTTTTAAATGACACATAATGTTCTATCCGCCCATAATTGGAGACGGCAAATCACTTACGCAATCAGTACATCTCGTGAAATTTGGTCAACGACATAATCATAAGTGTCGCATACTAATTTCTAGATTGTCCAATTATTTACCAACCAATTAAAAATGTCCATACATTGTTAGTGGAGTGCTTGATGACATGCCCCGATTAAGTTCAACAAAATCTAATGGAACATGTTCATGTATTATCAATGGAGTGATCGATGACCCATCGTGAGTTGTAACATATTTGAATCAATACTCGATCTTGCATTATCAATTGAGTGATTGATGACACATCACTTGTAGATGAGTCGAACATAATCAAATCAATAAATGATGATTATTAGTTACTTTGGTTTAAGAGAGTGTTTTCTAAATTGTTTAAAATTAGGGTAAAAACTAATTTTGAATTTTGGAGATTTATTCAACTTAAACTCAATTTTTTTTTTAACAAAATAAATCTTAAACTTTGGAGTTGGTTCAATTTAAACTCTAAATTTTCTTTCTAACAAAATGAATTTTGAATTTTGCACCATAAATAAATTAGAATTGAGTATTAAAATTAGAACTTGCTCAATTTTAATTTAATGAGAACCAAACTGAATTAATATTATAATATTTATATATTTTTTAATTTTAATTTTAAAAATTACAAAAAATAATTAAAGAGATGAAAATGGGTACAAACCAAATCTAGACAAACTAAAAATCGTCAAGTCCAAACCAAATAATTTTAAAATTAAAATCAAATGGGAATAAAATTGAACAAAATTGAAAATTTGATTTGATACATTTTGTTAACTGATGGTGCAAAGTTTAAGGTTCGTTCTATTAAAAAAAATTTAAGAGTTACAATGAATCTAAAATTTTTAGATTCCTTTTGTTAAAAAACACATGGGACAAGTTTAAGGGAGCTAAATATTTAATATTCAAGACTTAATTTGAATAATTACTAGCATGGAGTTGTAATTGTAGCCCAAAGCCCGAAGAATATAGAAGGCTAACCCTCGTCCATTTTCCTCACAGCGGACATTACAGAGTTAGTCCTCTCTCTCTCTCAATCTCCCCCTTCCTCTCAGGCGACGACTGACCTCCGGCGAAATTGTTCTCAGTAGCGTCTCTCTCTCTCTCTATATATCTCTATCTCTCCATTTCCGAACTTTTCGATTGCTTTATAGTCTTTAATGGCGTTTCTCTTTTTTTAATGTTTGAGCGTCAATTGGACCTCGACCTGTATATTGTGATAATTCCATGGCAGTCGTTTTGATTACTCTTACTCTTTCACGAATTTACTCGTTTTTCCTGATGTTGGTTTCTGAAGTCTGTCTTCACATGGGGGATTTGAAGTGTATTGAAAATTTTCAGAGGAAGTTCCTGACTTCCGCTTTATAAAGTGGAGGAACTAGTCACTATTAGCTCCATGGGGTTAAGGTGGCGGAATTAAAGTATTCTGACCATGTTCTTCGAGGAAAGTGGCGTGGGATTTGAGGAGGAACAAGTATTTTCTTTTAGGTAATTATCAATAAGGCCCCTAAAGTATGGGTCCCTTCATATATACTAAACTTCAAATTTTGAATGCTGGCACCTTATTGTTTGAGGTGTTATCAACCAACACTCACTCCGTTACTCTGTTAAAAGAGGCTACTTTCCGGCTCTCTTTCTCTCTACACACATTGTTCATATCCAGCTTGGATGCTGCGAGTCCAAAGATCAGAGTGGCACTGCTGAACACGAATGCCGACGCAATAGCAAATGCCTTCTCAACTGAATTTATGCAAAAACAGAAGGTGTTAGAGGAAGCTTTCTTACTGTTTTTTTGAGAACAAAGGCATGTCTTTATTGTCTGTTCAATCATCTCGGACCTTTAGAAACTGTAATTATACCATTACAGACTAGAGAGAGAAAGTGTAAGATTGAGAGAGAGAGAGAATTACACAAATGAAGGAAGGAGGCGGTGCACATAAGAGAGTTGAAATGCTGAATCTACCTTTCTCGATCTAAGGAACAGAAGGAGACCTGTTGGGAAAAGTGGGGACAGCAGGAGAAGGATATTGGAAGTAACTGCCAGGAGGAATTCTCTCTCCCATCAAACAGAAGCAACTGTTCCTTTAAAGAGAAATCAAGAAACAGCTATAAAAATGTCTTCTTGAAAAACTCAGAGAATCGAAAAAGATGAACAGGGGAAATACGGAAAGAGAAAGCGAAGACTTGCTGGATAGAAGGGGCGACGAGTGATGGTGGGGGGAGGAGTGAGATTCAGGTTTGTATTAGTTGTAATGGAGGTGAGGAGAGTGCGAGACGGGGAGAGAGAGATGGGAGTGGCCTCTTTTAACGATGGAGTAACGGAGAGTGTTGATTAGTAACACCTCAAACAACGAGGTGCCATAATTTAAAATTTGAAGTTATGTTATTAGTTGAAGGGACCTCCATACTTTAGGGGTTATATTGATAATTACCTTTTTTTTAATATGATGAGCTAAATTGTTTGGGTAATTATGCTGGGGATTTTGAAAATTTGATAAAGTCAGTTCGAAAGTTCTGTGTGGTTGAGTTTTTTTTTGTGAGTTTAGTGAGAAGGATTGAGAGAAATTGGGTTTTTATGTTGTATATGGACTTCTCGAATGAGTACAAGAGCTGCTCATCAAATAGGCAATAAAAGAATAATATCCTAACTAACTTTTACATGTAATGGAGAGAGAATATAATGAGGAAAGCATGTACATATGCAGTGATGTTTACGTATGGCTATCATAGTCTAAAATATTTTTCTGTTCTTAGAAGCATGCAGTTAGATTTTTTTTTTTTGGTTCTTGTGGGAAGTTTTTGTGCATTAAAAGTGTGATTATCATTTGTGTGACAATGCTAATGCAAGGAATCAAGTTCAGCCTATTCATCATTATTTTGTTTGTCAATGATGTTCTACTTGTTCAGCTTGTTTGGAAATTGTTTTCTGTTTGTACTTCATTGTTTTCTCTGCTTTCTGTTAGTTTTCCCCCTGTTTTTATCTTCTGCAAATGGTAGATTTTTTGTTGTTTCTTTCAAGTATACATTCAGGTTTCCCAATTTCATCGACAACTTTTTTGTTGCTATTTCTATGAACTAAAGTGAACCACATGTTCTATGTATCATATTTTTTCACCAACCAATGTATGGAAATTTTATTATAATGTATTTCCTTATCTCCTAGGTTCATTTTAATGTAGGACAGACAAACATCCATCGATGGCATCACAAGTAATCAGGGAATGGATTGGGATAAGCACATTTGCAATGGCTACCCAGGATAAATTGCTGGAGTTGTTGGGTAGACTTAAGCAGGAGGTTCAAATAGCCTTTTCAATACCGTAGATATCACATTAGCTTTTTTTTGGTCATTACTGATTTGTCAGACTACTAAAGTTTAGGTTATTTTTACACTTGGTACATCATTTAATATATAATTGTAATATGTTGTTGGTGTCATTTAGAATGTCAGCACGTTGACAATACTTGTGATGGGGAAAGGTGGTGTGGGGAAATCTTCCACTGTAAACTCTATCATTGGTGAAAGAGCAGTTTCTGTTAGTCCTTTTCAGGTATTAATACTTTTTGCTATAGCTTCAGTTATGATCAGTTTTTTCTCCCATTGTTCTATTCACCGTTTGGATTGTTTAAGTGGGTGACAGGCTGATCCTTTTTTGTAAGCTGTCATTTGTTTGTTAGGCAGAGATACCGAGGCCTGTGATGGTATCACGTTCAAGAGCTGGATTTACGTTGAATGTCATTGATACTCCTGGGATAATAGAAGGAGGATATGTCAATGATCAGACACTTGAAATTATAAAACGGTAATTTTTTGAGATTTGTAAAATCTCAAATTTCCCCATTTAATGATTTTTCTTGATCTTGGTCTATGTGTTGACCTTTTTTTGTTCACACTTATTTACCCATTTGTCTGTTTTTGAACTGGGTTTCTTTTATGACCAGATTTCTGCTGAACAAGACTATAGATATTCTACTCTATGTGGATCGTTTGGATTCTTATAGAGTAGACAACTTGGATAAGCAAGTTGTTAAGGCCATTACAGAAAGTTTTGGTAAAGGAATATGGAATAGGGCTTTGGTTGTCCTCAGCCATGGTCAGTTTTCACCACCAGATGGGATACCCTATGATGAATTTGTTTCTCAAAGATCCGAAGGTCTATTGAAAACTGTTCGACTGGGAGCGTCCTTTAAGAAAAATGAGGTTCTCTCTGCTCATCTGTCTGTTTTTTGTCTTTGTTTTTAGTTCATTGTTGGTCATTCTGCTGGATTTTGAAGATTAGGAGTTTTTTAGTAGTGAAGTCTTCAGAAAGTATATTGAGTTTTGACATTGTGTGATGATTCGCCAGCTGTCTTACCATCATATTTGGTGGTTAAACTATGCAGTCTTATATATGCAATCCATTACGTGAATGGTAAACTTAAATTTCGTTGGTCCTTTATCCTATAACAATTTGACTGTTCTTTCAATATCCTAGCTTACCATATTATTTTATGCATAGAAATATTCATTTGCTGAAGACTATCATTTACCCAGTATTTATAGTATTATATCCCTTCATAAGGAGACATGTGTGACTAGAGAATAAAAGGTTAAAACCCTATGATTGACTTAAATCAAATCATGAAGAAAGATAAGTTTGGCTCTATACAGTCCTTAAGATATTCTTGAGTGTTTGCGTGAATATTATTTATCATTCACTAAATAATTAGACTATGAAATGAGGATTCTTTCTTTCAAGATTCATCTCTGTTGTTTTAAGTCTGATATCTTTTAGAGGTAAAATGAAAAGTTTCAAAGATAAAATAACTTAGTATTTCGGTCAGAGTAGTGTGGAACCATGTTATCTATTATTGTGTTGTTTTTTTTTCTGTTTTTGATTGAAATACACAATTCTATCTGACAATTAGGAGTAAGGATTGCTGAGCGATGACTGAATGATAATCTTACCACATTATTTACCATGATGTCGCAATAATACTTACAGTTTCATAGCTTCTTTTATTTCCTGCATTTATGATAGAATGGTTGTAAAAACTAAGGATACTTGTCTATCTCTACACGCGTACAGTTTCAAAATTATCTGATTAAACTAACTGTTACTTAAAAAGCTTATAGATTCTTAAATTGATTCAAGCAGATTGAATGCTATTGACTTTTCTTCTCCTGAATTCTAGTAGAATTCTAGTTTTGCTCCCGTTTAGCAGTTACCTTTAATTAATGAACTGCCCATCAGATAGGATCACCATTTTATTTGTGCATCTCTTCTTAGTCATTGTTTGTGTACATGCCATTATGTCATTCTTATAATTAAAGATTGCCCCACGTATTTCTATAATTTCAGGCTTCGAATATTCCGTTTGTCTTGGCCGAGAACAGTGGAAGATGCAATAAGAACGAGAAAGATGAAAAGGTTAGAAAAATACCACTTTCCATATTATTTCCTCTGCAGTTTATGTGCAGATTAGTGAGAACATATAATCTTTGGTAACAGATTCTTCCAAATGGAACTGCTTGGATTCCTCATTTAGTTCAAACCATTACAGAAGTAGTCTTGAATGGAAGCAACTCCATTTTTGTGGATAAGAAGTTGATAGAAGGCCCCAATCCTAATCACAGGGGAAAGCTGTTGATTCCTCTTCTCTTTTCCCTACAAGTAAATCTTAAACTTATATTTCTATTTTATTTATGATCTTTTACATACATGCATACATAAATGTATATATAGGTAGTTATAGTTATAAGTTCTTGGCTTGTTTTCAGTATTTCCTTATCATGAAACCAATTGAGAGGGCGATCAGGAGTGACATGGCGAAAGAGAGCAGACCTTCGTGGGAGACGCGGGATATGAGCACGGCAACCCGTAAGTCCTGAACCTGCTTTCAGTCTGTCTTTGTGAAATTCTCTCTGCTTTTTCTTCTTGTTTTCATCAGAGGTTTTGTAGTTTCAATTCAGAGGCTTTCTCACCCCTTTTGAGAGACAGGCTTTTGTGAACTCCAAATTCACCATGTTTAATTTTCAACATTGAACTAAATGTGAGTTGAATAGTCATTTGTTTAGTATTATGATCAATTACATTGTAAAAGAGATTAATCGATCAAATTTAATATCAATTGGTATCATAGAGCACCTTCTATATTTTCTTTTCAATATTTGACTTCAGTTACTGTATTTCCTAGTTTTAACAATATCAAATGATTTTAATGTTTTTTTTGTAACGATGAAATTTATTTGGAAGAACGCCAATATATGGTATCAGTATCCATTTTAATAGTACTGTTGTTAATAGTCAGATGTTCGTGCCGGTTTAACGTGACAATTATTAGTTGTTAATATGTTTGTGGTTAGTACAACTATAACATAAGAACGGGAAATTAATATTACAAACCCTATAGTTTAGAATCAGCAATATCGCAAACTCTATAAAAAAATTCATAGACAATTAAAATTTTGAACTATAAAAAAAGAATGGCGTAGTCTTTGTAGTCATGGTTTTCGTCGATGCAGTAACAGACGTTCCTCAGCTAATAACGAACGTTCCTTGTCCAAAATGAACGTACATTTTACCAGATTGGACATTCTTCAACTAACAACAGACATATTTCGTCCAAATTCGAATGACCCATGTCCAAAATGGATGTCCCTCTTTCCAGATCGGACGTCCCTCGTCCTAAAATGAACGTCCTTCGATTTGATATTACGTCGTTCTGTCAATAATGGACGTCTCTAATTTCACAACAGACGTCACTCGACTTAAGATTACGTTGTTCAGGCTGTAATGGACGTTCGTCTTTAGTCGAGGAATGTCCGTATTTGGGGGATGTCCTAAATTCATCCTTTGGGAGATGCCCTAAATCTATCATCGGCGACCATTTCAAAGGGCAGGATGGACGTTCCTAGTGTGTTGTTGCTACCTTAGACATCTTCGTTTGATGGTAAATGTGACTGTGAGGTCGGCGTCGTTCTTTTTTCATAGCTCAGGGTTTTAGTTGTTCATAAAATTTCTTCAGGGTTTAAATTGTCATTGATTTCAAACTATAGGGTCTGTGGTGTTAATTTTCTTAGAAAACCCAGTTTTTAATTGTTTTTTGTTTCTTTAATAATTATAATAATATAGCATTATTAAAAATTAAGGATTAATAAATTATGCGATCCTAAACATGTTCGAAAATTAAACTAATAACGTGTAACTGCATAGACATAATGATTAGAGTAACATGCTGGAAATGTGAACAAACATTAGCGTTTAGCTGTTATTCTTCTTCTCTTCTTTGTACCTTCACAATTAAATAACGTTTACTTATTAATAAAGCATAATTTATCTCATTCTTTTCGCATCCTTAATTATCGCCTAAGTCATTATCCAAATAGGAGAATAACAAACTCATTCTTCAGCATCAAAACCAAATTCTAATTTGTTATCAATCAGACAATTACAAGACATATTATTAAGTCACTGAATCAAACCAACCGCAGCTTACTATCCAACAGCAGAAAACATGTCCATTAACAGGGTATCAATCTATTACGCAAAACACTTAACTTAGATCTCACAATTCCACAATTAACCCAATTGCAAGATTCAGAGCATCAAATCAACGTTTCCCACTTTCCACAATTCATTCATGCTTTTACTCAATTCTAGCTTAAATCAACTTATTCTTCATACCATACTTTCACAACTAACAGAGTCCTTATATTCATCAATTAATAGAGTGTAACGTGCAGTAAGACTAATTTCCAACATGTTCATGGTTTCGGAATACCAACAGAGGGAATAACCCCACAATTCAAACCTAACAGAATAATAAGCATAATATTTCACAACATCCATGAACAGCACCACCACAGGATATTAAACCATTCATCAATAGAGTTTAACCTCCCACAACCAAAAGCAGTAACAACAGAGAGTAATATTCACCCAAGGAACATGCATCTTAACACTTAAAATAGAGAACCATAGCTACGCCGTCCATTGTCTACATTAAAATCCATAAAGCTTCAGAATGAAAATATAGAACTTCACTTACCAAAGAACACCCGATAGCTGCTTCCAGCTTCTCTGCATGTCACTACCTCCTTCCTCTCTCGGCTTGCTCACTCAAGAGCTCTTCTGTCCAAGCCATCTCCCTCCTCAGCATTTCAAGCCACCAGATAACACAGTTTGACAGCATCCCACAATTTCCTCCAGCTTTATGGCGTGTTCCCCAATCTGCATTTAGTGCAGAGTGCGATTTCAGGTTGGAAAAACATGGGAGTTGTCTGCATTGCCGATAGGTTCAGACGTAGCTGGGTCGCGGGTCGCCATCCGCACCCATCCCCGAACATCCTGCCAACGCGAGGATTGCCACTGCCAATCGTGAAGCGCCGATTCATCCTTCGAATCGCACCTCCAGACAACGACCAAAAAACATAATTACAAAGGAGGAGAAACTCAACCAAATCGTACCTCAATTCATCGCCGGAAACATGACCCGCGGAAGCCCCGATTCCGAGCCCTAGCCGCGATTCGTCGCTCCGCTCCAGCCGCAACCGTTTGCTTGGATGATGCGCACGCCAGAGCCCACCTCGTCGTCGCACAGAACTCGCCGGTGAGAGCTCTCCCCCGTGACGCGTCTCTCTCCATCTCAGTTCTCCTGTCTCCCTTATTCTCTCCTCTCGCAGAATGGCCGAAGGCCATTCTTTTGGCCTTCATCAAACCAGTTCACTTAGTGAACCTGTCCACCCACTCCTCATCACATAATTCTTTCCTTTTTAATTATTCCCTCTAATTAATTACCCCTAACTTAATAATTTAATTCATTAAATTAACATCCATTCATCCACTTTTTCTTAATTAAAAGAAAAACCAAGCCCTTCAAAATTTTCAGACGGAGCCGAACAAACCGGTTCAACTCATTCCTCTCCTTCAGAAATGCAATTTCAGACAAAGTAAGGCGTCTGTACCTGCATTCACATTTGTCCAAATTCGTCATTCAGATGAAGGAAGTCGTCTGCATACCGCGTCCCCACTCGTCCGAAACTATGCAGAAATTGAACAGATTGGAAATCTCATTGTCTGCAGCCGTCCCGTATCGTCCCAAAGCTTGGGGACGACATGACGTGCTTTTGCAGACGACATTTCTCATCCCCGTGTTATACGCATGCGTCTGAACGCATCCAGAACAGCTTTTACGTCACATTTTCCTACTTAATTTTCATCCCATAAATACCCATTCTTTCAAATTAAATCTTAATTATCCCACAATAAATTCCTTAATTTATAGTCTACAAATATGCCCTTGGTAATACACCGATAATTATCCAATAAATTCGAATATCCCCAGTTACTTTTCAATTATCCTTATTAAATTCCGACATATCAAAAGTCGAGGTATTACAGCACGCATGCATAAATTCCTCAGAAGATCTCCTCGTGAAGTGAATGCACGAGACTGCATGGACACACGGGATGCCAGTCAACTCCCATCGGTAACAGGTACAAGTACGCTTGTCCAAATCGATAGAGTACTGTTCGTTACCGTTGCTAACCTCAAACTAGGCAACTCCTGAAAACTGGGTGCTCCAATTTTGACCGGCAAGTTGTAGTTTGGGGTGCCGGTTGTTGATCTGCAAACACAATAGGTCTGTTGATCGCGCTATCTTTTCATTTTTTTTCACGATCTTACCCATGATGCCCTTTCGTATGATCTCGAACATACTTAGAATCGGTTTGTACCGGGCTGGTAGGATACAGGCGTTGAAGGACTCGCTGAGGTTGTTGAGGCTTAGGTCGCATTTTGGGATAGAGCAGAAGACATGTTTGTCTCATCATCTCACATCTATTCCTCGTAGATAGTTGTGGGCTGCCGGGTCCAGCAAAAATAACTTCGTCATCTCTCTCACAAACTGTCTCTTTGTTGTGGCTCTAGATAAGGCCCACATTGCATCATTGAACAATCTGCCTTTAATTTATTTTTGAAAATTGCCTTACTGGTGTCGGATGCAAAACAGATGGTCCGCATACCCTGCCACCTCTCAGACAGCTGGCACTAGCCCCTACAAAGATTCGTAGTATGAGTGAAACATTGGTACACACCGCATAACATAAACATAGAAGGTAAGAGCAATTAACCACACCTTTTGTCGGTCAGAAATAATTGTCCACCCATTGCCGCTCGGGGTGTTTAGATCGTCAAGCAACAATTCTAGAAACTAGCTCCAAGAAGCCATATTTTATGCTTCAATCATAACTAGAACAATCAGATACATTCCATCGTTCCCGTCAATGGTGACAACAGTGAGCAGCTGGCCCGAAGTCGCTCCCTTCAAGTGGCAACCATCCAAATAAATAATCTGTCTACCACAGTTCCGCAGGGCCATCTTGCATGCAGCCAAACACATGTACATCCTTTTAAATGCACTCATCTCTAGGTCAACACGCACCAAGCTTCCAGGATTAGACCTCCGAATCTCCTCGGCATAAGACCATATGAGCTTGTATTGCTCATTGCCATCCCCTTCATTAATTTTTTTTGCCGCATTTCTTGCCCTTCACGTAAGGCTGGGTGTGATGTTGATATTAAAGTCCTTCCTGACTATCTCAATTATGGAAGACAAGTCCCAGTTAGCCTGACTTTTAAATCTATTCAAGTAATGCGCTGCCACCTATTTGGTAGAGGCATGACGACTTTCCATCTTTCTTGAGCAAGTGTGAACGTCGTTGTAAACCTTTATTTGAAACGTCATTTCACCTTCCCTTTTTTAGGCGTGTAGCCGCCACGTGCATCCTTCTTGGTAGGCAGCCCTCAACTGATGTGCGTCACTGTGGGTGAATTTTATCTCGTACCCGTTCTTCAACGCATGATCGACAATTTCTTCTCTAATTTTATTCAGTGAACTATACTTTTTGCCAAGAGCCATACCAACGAAGCTGCATTCTGCTTGTGGTGGGCGTCTAGGCCTATTCTCGGCCATGTCCATGTCTTCGGCCAAACATATGGCTGTGGGCCCCACTTCAACTTGACGGTTAATAACAGATTCCTCAACACTCCAAGACGTCATTTGCTTTTCAACAAATTCTACAACTTCGCCAAAATGCGGTTCACTTCAACTCTCAAAAATCTCTAGGGTTCGCTAATCGCTGACACAATGTCTGAGAAAATAGCAAGGAGTTTACTCTGTACTTATACAATTCGAAGTAGGCACGATGAACCGTGGCGGTTTCATCTATTAAACCGCAGCGGTGTGTCAAGACACCGCAGCAATTTATCGACACATCGTGGCGGCTTCGTGTTAAACCGTGGCCGTTCATGACACCTGCTGGCTTATTTTTGGGAAACCAAGGAGCCAAGACGGTTTTGCTACGAACCACCGCGGCTCAACATTATAGCTTTTAACGGCAAACGTGACAGCGATGTTGGTTTTATCATTTTTCCATAGTTTAGTGGTTAATTTGTTAGCAAAAATAGTGGTTGATTTGTCACAAACAGTAAAGAATGATGGTTGATTTGTCATTTTCCTTAAAAATATCTCAAAAGAAAATTAATATCTACACTAATCAAATAAACAAAACAAATAATTACGAGAGTTGTAATCTCTCCATGTGGCATATTGTAATTGGTGGAGGCATCGTGATTTCATGCAGAAAAAAAAAACATATTTTGATCAATCTCCCTCATTTCATCTCGAAGCACAGAGAGCTCGAGAGAGGAATTCAATCCCTTTCAATCACAGAAAGACAGAGACAGAGAGTTCTAATGGCGGAAGAGCCCCAGACTGTCCCCTTGATCTCAAAGGCTTCTCCTTCTCAGATTCAAAAGGAAGAAGGTCTCAAACATAAATAGGTTTTTTACTTTTCATTGTTTTTCCCCCTCACTTTTTGTTTTTATCAATGGGGTTGTTCGTTTTGCTTGCTCGTGTTATTTTCTACCCCATTCTGCTGTTTTTGCTTTCAAAATAATGTGCTTTTTGTGTAATACCCCAAATTTTTATATTTAAATTTAATAAGGATAATTAAAAAGTAATTAAGAGTATTTGGATTAATTGGATAATTATTGAGGTATTACCAATGATGCATTTGTTAGATTATAATTTATGAAAATTTATCAGCTGATAATTAAGGATTTATTTGGAAGAAATAAATCAATTGGATAATTATCAGGGTATTAACAAAGACGTAATCGTCAATTGTCATCGAGCAATTTTTAGAATAAATCAGGAATTGGAATTTGGTGGAGAATAATTTAATTAAATGAAGGATTTAATTAAACTATTAAAGATGGGTTTATTTGGGAGGAGTAATTTATTGGATAGTTAAATTAAGAAGAATAAAATGAGATTTATTCGATTTGTTGAATTAAAAGATTCAAAATGTTAGAGAGTGATTTTTTAGAGATTTATTTGAGGAATTGGAAGTAAAGGAAATTAAAATGGAAATTGGGAAGGAGAGCCGGTTCAGTTTGTAGGTCGGCTAGTCCAGTTCTGGTTGTGTTGGTCGGTCTGGTTCGAAAATCAAATGAAAGGGATGGAAAGTTATGTTGGATGTTTGGGTTGCTGAAGAGAAGAATCCGGTAAGCAAGGGAGAAAGAGAGAGGGTGAGATCGAGAGAGAGACAATGAGGGAGATCGCGGGTGGCGACGCGGGAGACGATCGGCGAGCTCAGGCATGCGGGTTTGCGGTGAACGTTGTCTAGTGGCGACGAACGGCGCGGGTTCGTTCGGTGGAATGCGGGCATGGCACGGGATTGGATGTTCTGCCGGCAATGATTTTTGGCGTCGGTTTGAGGTAAGGCAACTGATTCTTTCTTCTCCTTCATGTTCTGTTGACCGGTTGTTGGCTGGAGGCGTTGGCAGGAACGGAATTGACGAATTGTAAAGGATGCAGGGGCTGGCGATTTTGCGAAAGAGCACCTAATGGCTCGCGGTTCACACTGGACCGGCCAAGGGCTTGGGTCCAGCTCTCGATTTGGGTTGAATCGTGTCTGGCGAGAAGAATCTTCCACGTAACTCTCCCCTTCTAGCTGTGTGGTTCTGCCGACACACGATGGGGAGCACATTTACTGGGGTTGATTGATGAATTAAAGAAGAGACAGCAAGTGGTTGATGAATTGAAGAGGCTGTCGACCCGTAGAAGAAATGATGATGGCTGTCGGTGGCTGGAGAATTAACGCATTTGGAAGAATAAATAGGCAGAGTTTTGTGTAGGAGATTTCTCTTCTGGTTGCCGAGTGAAGCTCTCTGGTGAGCTAAGTTTTCTGGAATCTGGAGCTGGGCTTCTGGAAGGGTGTTGGCCGAATCTCTCTCGGGTGTGCTGATGGCCGAGAGTGAGTTGGAAACCGAGAGAGAGATCTGCGTGGAGGAGAAGTGGTGAGCTTTTGTTCTGTCTTCGATGGTTGGTGTAGGTAGTGGTCTTCTCCTCTGTTTTTGGTTATGCTCTCCATAAGTTGATTGGTGTTATCTGTTTGGTTTATATTGGAAAAATGGTTTAAGCTACTGAAAATGATACTATGTTGCTGGGGTAATATTCTGGAGATTTTATTCTACTGTTTAGAATATACTAGAAAAATAGGTTGATTAAGCTGATGTTGGATATTCTGTCGATTATGTATAGTTTGTTACTTGATAGGAAATGTCGTGAATGATACGCTCTGTTAGATTCTTGCCTCCTGGTTATGGTAATTGTTTGGATCTATTTCTCTGTTGTGTATGGATCTTCTGGATGCTGGTTATGGTAGTTTGATGTAGAGTTTATTGGATAATAATATGTTGATTTGATTAAGTGTTCTATGAACTCTTTGGTTGGATGTTATTGATGGTCTGTTTAGCTACTGCCTTTATTGTTTTAAGAAGCATGAATTTATAGGATGAGATAATCTGTTAACTCGAACTGTGTATTAAGTGGATCTGTTCACCATTATAGTTATCAGAAATGCTAAAAGAGAATGTGCTAACTTGTTGTTGGGTGTTTCATCTGTTATTGAATGATGTTTCCTTGCTTGGTTATAAATGGCTCTACAGAGAATGAAGTTGAAATTGTTAATATGTTGTTGGACATTAATGAATGTTGGAAGTGTTATATTGTTGGTTATTGTTTGGACGAATATGGTTAAGGAATTTGGATATAACCTGTTAAATTATAGCTTTGGTAATATGCTTGGTTTAGATTTGAGTTATTAATTTTGGACGAATGTATGACGATAATTGGAAATGAATGTGAGGATTGATTCTAAAGCTAAGTAGTAATTAACGATGCGATCTCATTTAGAAGATTTTATTAAGTAACGAGAAATTAGGATAGAAAGACGTTAAGATGTAATAAGTAGATTAAATGATGTTATTAATGAATGAAGGTTTTTAATTATGAAGGTACTAAAAGAGAAGAAAAGAATAATGGTCAAGCGTTGAACGCTTTAAGCAGTCATGGTAAGTGATATGCATGTGTCTTGGTCTTCAGACCCTATATCGCAAGATTAAGAGATGCATGTTTCATTGCTTATCTCTTTTCTAGCATGTTTACAGTTATTAATCGTACGTTTCGTTGTTTACTGCTTTTACAGCATGCCTATAGTTATTAATCGCACATTTCGTTGTTTACTATTTTATAGCATGTTTACAGTTATTAATCACACGTTTCGTTGTTTATTGCATTTACAGCATGTCTACTTTTTATAGTACGTTTCTGTAATTCTCACATTTGAATGTTTATTTATGCTTTCATATTACTGTCAGAATTTGTATGCATTCACGAGCATCATCCATCACGATTTTCAAAAGAATACGAAAATGAATTTTGTGCACGATTTTAAAGAATGGTTAAAGGGATGCTTACACAAGCTAAGTGTACGGTGTTCTCGAGGGCTGATCATCCAAAGTGAACTACCATCATTTGGGTTGTAGGACTATCGAGTTTACCATGAAAAGCGAAACAGAAAATAAAGGAAACAAATAATAAACGAATAATAAGTAAATTAAAGAAAAGAAAAAGGCAAAGATATGACGCGAGGCCATTTAAGCCTTTGTGGCTAAGCCTTTGTGGCACGGCCGCTAGCGAGCTTTCAGATTATGCCATCGTCGCTAGCAAGCTTTTAGATTATGCCATTGCTGCTTGTAGCTGTTGCAAAGTCCCTGGATTATGCCTTGACATAACAGCCAATGATTAGCAGACTTTCGGATTATGCCATCGCTGCTATATCAGAGGTAAAAGACAAAAACGATGAATAAAACGTAAAAGACGAAAATGGTGATTAAAAGTACAAGATAAAAATATAAGAGAAAGACGAGAACAGAAACTGCATAATGTTTTTAAAAGAGCACAACATGAGCATTTAGTATGATAGTATGATAGTATAAGATATGTATTATCACTTACTGAGCATTAGGCTCATAGCTTACGACTTGCAGTGTAAGAAAAATGATGAACAGATTAGGAGCAGCTGATGAAGGATTCACACGGGCGAGACTTGCGGCTGGTTAGGCTAATTAAAGTAAAGATGAACAAGCTGTAAATATAAAGCAACATTCTATTAATTGTTTTAAATGAATTAATTACGTTTCTACTATGCTTTTAAAGAAAAAGGAATTTTTATAAATTAAATTACTATTTACGCTTCCGCCACGTTTTCAAAGAAAAATTAATTTACGCTTCCGCTATGTTTTAAATAAAAGATTTTATAACTATAGTTTTCTACAAAATCATCACGATTTTAATAACGAGTCAAAGTAAAAAAAAAGGTTTTGTTAATGGTCCGGTTATAAGAAGCGCACTCTGATTTCATATTAAAAATATTTTAATAACGATGTACAGTCGCTTTACAAAAATTTTAAATTTTAGGGTATTTTTAAAGGTAATGAAAAAACCAAGTCATTACATTTTGTCTACGAACAATCTGAAATCCCAATTTTGATGTTCTTGTACTTGGCAATAATTTCAACGGACTGAATTTGCCAATAGTCAGGCAGTTTATGCATAATATTGGTATTATACTGAATCATGGGGAAAACGAAAACAATGGTTCAGTTCCAATGAAAATGTTTTGTTAAGAAGATTGCTATTTGCCTGTATGTAGGAGAATTCAAATTGCGGTTATTGTGTTAGGCTGATTGCTATTATGTTGTAGAACTTGAGATGCTTCCGAGTTCTGTTTTGCAATGTCAGTTTTTATATGTCCTTAGATTTTATTTGTACGATGTGATGTTAGAAACACTTTAAACCTTTGAGATTGTTGATAATTTATTACAGTATCAGAGCTAAGATATCGTGAGGTCGAATCTCTATTAAGGCAATTTAACCTCATTTCTAAAAAAAAATCCACATTTAAGGATCAATAAAAAAAAACCAAATGTGAGGAAGAATGTTAAAAAATGTATAAATGACAAAATTATTCTTAACTAACAACTTTTTTAATTGCGAATTTAGATTTTAAATTATTAAAATTTTTTGGTTCTTTATAATAAAAAAGCGTGAATAGGTTGCCCACCAGACTCCCCTCCTATAAGCAAGTAATGGGAATGTGAAATCCAATTTTATGTGTTGTCATTTTAAGCATGGAGTTTAAAATTTATTGGAACTTGGAAGACGTAACGGAGAGCTTACATAAAAAGTAATGGATTTTGGAGCTAATGATCATGAAAACGTCAAAAGGGGTTTTCAATTTGAGAGCATGATAGAGTAAATTCGAAGTTTGACTTATCGAGAAATGTATTTCTATGGCTACCTAACAATTGAAAATATTTGGCCTAGTTGTAACTTTACAATGTAAAGTTTTTTCTCTCCAAAACATGAGAAATTTTATGGGACATTTGATTCCTAACTTTGACTTTTCAAGTTATTTTTGTTTTATGGCTGTCATCTATAACTGTTAGGGTTTAGTGGGACCCGAATTCTAATTGGGTCAGACCGGTTTGGCCACATTGAAGGTTTCCTAATTCCTGCAGGATTAGGGTTTCTAATTCCAATATAACTAGGGTTTCCTTTATTCTTATAAATATAAGCTTGAGCCACAAATCTTGTTGTACCGATTTCTATTAGTGATTTCTCTCCTCTGCCCGTGGTTTTTTCCCGTTTTGGGTTTTTCACTTAAATTCGGTGTCCACTTGTTTTCTCTTTCTCTTTTCCAAATCTCGTTCGTTACGAGTATGAATCAATCTCCACCTTGACACGAATTCCACTCTATAAATATATCTTTAAAACTCTAGAAAACCTCCTCTTCCACAAATGCCTCTCAGGGCGAAATCAGCAGCTAATACCAACCAAGCTCAAAAATGTTTGAACTTGGGTGTGGGCAAAGTCTTTGTCATCATATCAGCAGGATTATCATGAGTACTGATTTTACTAATTGTAAAATCACCACGAGCAACCACTTCACAAACAAAATGATAACGAATATCGATGTGCTTCGTCCTCTCATGAAACATCTAATATTTAGTGAGAAATATAGCATTCTGACTGTCGCAAAATACTGTGGCAATCTGCAAATCTCCATTGAGCGCACCAAACAAACCTTTTAACCATATAGCTTCTTTACAAGCCTTTGTAATAGCCATATATTTTGCATATGTAGTAGACAACGCAACGGTATCCTGTAAGGTAGCTCTCCAACTGATAGCGCAACCCCTAACTGTAAAAACATATCCGGTAAGAGATCTTCTCTTATCAATATCCCCCGTATAATCAGAATCAACATATCCAATAACAGTATCTTGAGTTCTTCAAAATTGAAGACACACATCACTAGTTCCCCGCAGATACCTAAGGATCCACTGAATAGCTCTCCAATGTTCCTTTCCTGGATTTGCCATGTACCTACTAACTGTAGGATCGACATACGCCTATAGAGGGGGGTGAATATAGCGTTTCTAATATTTTCGTACGATATTTTAATCTCTAATTACCCTAAGTGATTTAATGCATATAATTAAAATATCGATAACAAATATATGCAATAATGTAAAAAGTAAAGGTTAGAGAAGTGCACGCAATATTTGTTTACGCGGTTCGGCAAACTAGCCTACGTCCACGCTCCAAGTTCTACTTGGAGATAAACTAAGCAATTGGCTTACGGGTGCCAATAAAACCGTTTACAAATTGACTATTAAACAGGGCGTCACCCTTGACTAATTATAAGGTCATCAACCTTAGACTCTTACGAGTCGTCACCCTAAATTTGAGTATTGCGGGGCGTCACCCTAGTATGATGAATTCTTAGGGAATCACCCTTTACAATCAAGCACAATATTAAACTCGGAAATTTAAAGCTCAAATCTAGCTAATCCAAATTCTCCCAAATTAACTCACAAGTTTAAGTGTGGGGAGAATTGGATATACAACAATAGCTCACAGTGATTAGAATCGCGTATTAAATTTGGCAGGGCTTCGCCACGATTCCCGGTTCGTTGTAGAGAGCTTGGAGTGTTCTCATATTTATAAACACTACTCAAACGGTCGACCTTTTGCCCTAACAGGTCGACCCTTTTACTAGCCGTTGGAGTTCTTCCCATTGAGATTTGACCATTGGGAAAATATATATGGTGCGGTCGACCGTGCGGTCGACCTTTTCCTTTATGCAGAAATTCTGGAGCAATCTGTCCATTTCGCGGTCGACCGTCCGGTCGACCCTTTCCTTCGTTTAGAAATTTTGGAGCAATCTGTCCATTTTGCGGTCGACCGTGCAGTCGATCCTTTCCTTCATGAATGCATGACAGGGTCGACCCTTTTGTTCTGTTCGTCGACCTTTTGCTCATTTTTCACATTCTTGATTTTTCTAGTCCCGAAATGATATGTATTCCCTATATGGACTTAGATGAACTTGTTAGAACATTAATAATACCCATTTTGAGGGTATTTCCAATAAATATGGATAAATATTAATTATAAAACATTAAGAATAATATCCGAATAACTTAAAATACAACTTATTGACCATTTTAGTCATTATCAAAATAAAACTTAGCCTAACAAAAAAGCTAACACTAACCGCACTGACTGTGTAAGATAAATCTAGACGCGTACAAACCATAGCATACATGAGGGATCCCACTGCATTAGAATACTGAACTCGTGACATATAATTAATTTCATCATCTGAATGCGGACATAAGTCGGATGAAATCCTGAAATGAGCTGCTAAAGGATTACCAACAGGTTTAGACTTATTCATGTTAAACCTGCAGAGAACTTTCTGAATGTACCCACTTTGACTTAGGTACAATTTCTCAGATTTTCTATCTCTCTATATCTACATACTAAGTATCTTTTTGGCTGCTCCCAAATCTTTCATCTCAAATTCTTTACTCAGTTGTATTTTGACCCTTCGGATTTCTTCTATATCTTTAGCTGCGATTAACATATCATCGACATATAAGAGCAAATAAATCGCTGACCCATTCTGACTGTTCTTTAAATAGACACAACTGTCATAATTGCTCCTTATGAAATCTTGAGCAAGCATGAATGAATCAAACCTCTTATACCACTGTCTAGGAGACTGCTTTAGACCATAACGGGACTTCTTCAAAGAACAAACATAGTCTTCTTTTCCAGAGATTATAAAACCTTAAGGTTGCTGCATATAGATGTCCTCCTCAAATTCTCCATGAAAAAATGCAGTTTTAACATCCAATTGCTCAAGCTCAAAGTCGTGCATAGCCACAACACCCAACAAAGCTCGAATCGAATTGTGCTTAACAACTGGAGAAAACACATCAGTGAAGTCTACACCTGGAATCTGACTGTACCCCTTAGCAACCAAACGTGCTTTGTACTTGTCTTCTTCAACACCTAGTGTACCTTTCTTTTTCTTGAACACTCATTTGCAATGAACCACTTTATTTTCTTTTGGCAATTTAACTATGTCTCATGTGCCATTCTTCTGAAGAGACTTCATCTCCTCCTGCATGGTGATCATCAATTTCTCTGAATTTTATGAACTCACTGCCTTTAAATAAGTAGACAGTTCTTCACTAGAATCAATGCTTTTAGCTACACTTAAAGCATAAGCAACTAAATCTACTTCACCATATTTCTGTTGAGGTCTAATATCTCTTCTTGATCTATTCTTAGTGATGGAATACTCTGGCGAAGTTAATACTAGTGATTGTGTGGAAATGGTATCACCCTGATTATTTGAGCTAGTCTGACCCGAAGACTCTGATGTCGACCCTGATTCAACTTCAACCTCAACCTTGCTACTAGATGGATGATTAGTCTTATTTGTCAAGCCTTTAGAAGATGAATTACCAAGCATACCAACTTCATTAAATACCACATTTCTGCTTAATATGACTTTCTTGGATTTCATAACTTATATCCCTTGACACTAGATTAGTATCCAAGGAATATACATTTCAATGATCTGGGTTCTAACTTGCCATTATCAACATGAGCATACGTGGGGCAACCAAATACTCTCAAACCTGAATAATCAACAGGATTACCAGACCAAACTTCTTCAGCAGCTTTCTTATCAAGAGCATTTGACGGAGAACGATTCACAATATAATAAGCATAAGCAGCAGCTTCAGCCCAAAATGGTTTAGGTAAAACAAAATCTGAAATCATACACAGAACCTTTTCTATTAAAGTTCTATTCATTCGCTCTGCCACTCCATTTTGTTGTGGAGTACCCGGGACTGTCAGATGCCTCATAATTCCTTCTAACCTGCAGAAAGAGTTAAACTCTTCTAAACAAAACTCTAACCCATTACGGTGAGTAGATGTTTTACCTGCTTTCCTGTCTGCTTTTCAATTAAAGTCTTCCACTCCTTGAATGTAGCAAATACATCACTTTTCTTCTTTAGAAAGAACACCCAAACTTTTTTGGAAAATTCATCAATCATGGCAGCATATAATGTGCCCCTCCCTTGGAAGGCACCGGTGCTGGACCCCAAAGATTTGAGTGGATATAATCTAGTATTTCTTTCATACTATGAGTGGCTGTAGTGAATGTAACTCTCTTCTGTTTCCCAAAAACACAATGCTCACAAAACTATAATTTACTTGTGCTCTGACCATTCAAAAGTCCTCTTTTGCTCAGCTCATTCATCTCGTTTTCACTCATATGCCCCAGACGCATATGCCATAATCTGGTAAGATCTTCATCTGACAATGAAGTACTAACTGCAGCATCCCCAACAACTGTAGATCCCTTCAGAACATATAAATTTTCAGACTTTCTTTGCCCTTTCATCATAGTAAGAGAACCACAGCTAATCTTCAAAACTCCACCTTCATCGGTGTACCTGTACCCTTTCAGATCAAGAGTACTCAACGAGATCAAATTTCTCTTCAAGTTGGGAACATGTCGCACGTCACTAAGTATTCTGACAACTCCATCATACATCTTAATTCTGATCGAACCAATCTCTGCTATCTTGCACGATGAATTATTTCTCATCAATATTACACCTTTTAACATAAGCTCATATGTTGAAAATCAATTTTTATTGAGACACATATGAAATGTACAGGCCGAATCCAGAATCCACTCCTCAGATGACTTTGAGTTTTCGTCAGACACAACTAGAAGATCTCCTCTTGATTCACAATCGTTTTCTTCAGCGACAACTGCTTCACCAGAATTCACTGGTTGTTTTCCCTTCTGATCAGATTCCTCTTTTTTTTTATTTTGCAATTTGTAACACTTAGATTTAATATGCCTCTTTTTCTGATAGAAAAAACAAACTTTGTTTCTGTTCCTTGACTTTGATCTACTTTTTGAACCCTTTCTATTACTGTTCCTTTTATTGGACCTCTCTGATGTTCTACCCTGAGTAATCAATCCCTCTTCTTGAGTTCCAGATCCAACTACAAGGTGTTTCATCTTTTCTTTTGAAAGCAAAGCATCGTAGACTTCTTTCAGCGTCAACGTGTCACGACTGTACAGAATAGTATCTCGGAAAATATTGTATGATGCAGGAAATGAACATAACAAAATCAAACTCAAATCTTCCTCATCATATTTGCATTCCATTGTTTCCAAATCCGAAACAATTTCTTTAAATGCAGCCAAGTGTTCTTCAGTCGAAGTTCCTTCTCCCATATGATGAAAATATAACCGCTGCTTCAAATGCAGCTTACTCGTCAGGGTTTTATGCATGCATAATTCTTCCAATTTTATCCATATTTCAGCAGCAGATTTCGCTTTCAACACATCCTCCAAAATTGTATTTGATGAATGAAGACGAATCAAAGATAAAGCTTTTCTGTCTCTCAGATGTTTTTCTTCCTCGGTCCAGGATGCTGGCATTTTATCGAATCCTAATAACATATTGTCCAATTCCATCTGATCAAAAACATCTCGCATCTTTATCTGCCATATTAAAAATCTCGTATTCCGATCCAACATCGAAATTTCATACTTCATTGAAACTATATCGCAAAATTCAAACTTTACCCCAAAAATCTGACAGAATATCCACACCAAAATTGATAAGCCAAAAATTTCAGAATAATAATCCAGTCACAAATATTTCCCAAAAACTGAAATTTTTATCAACCAGTTCAATTTTCTGCACTGTTTCTTCACCCTCTTGTTTTTCAATCGGAGGCTGTTCAACGGAGATTCGTCGGCGACGGGCGGACTGATCGGCGGCGAGCTTCTTCTTTGCTGCTTCGGAATGAACGACGAACGGCAGCGCTTCTTCTTCTTCTGTTCCTCGACAATCGACGACGCGAGAGGTCTGTTGTTCGCTGCGGTTTTGTTCAACGCTTCGCTACACTGAATCGATCGGCGGGCGGCTTGTCTTCGGTGTGCGATCTCCCTTGTTCTTCGACTATCGACGATGCGCAGCTCTTTGCTGCGGTTCTTCGCTGCTAGATTGTCGCTGATGAAGGACACAGAGCAGCAGTTTCTTCGCTGGAGGAGAAGACGGATCGCGGGCAGGAGCTTCTTGGCGGGCAGTGGGCAGGGCAGCGAGCAGCTTGGCGGGCAGGGTCTTCTTCTCTAGGGCAGGGAGAAGAAAATAAAAGGGTAAATAACACTGCAAACCCTATAGTTCTGGTTCAATGACAAGTCAAACCTTGGAGAAATTTTTTTAATAACTAAAACCCTGAGCTATGAGAAATTATCGCCGGCAACCTCGCAGTCAAGTTTTCCGTCCAAATCCGTCAAATCTAATTCCTCAGTTAACTTGAAACGTTTTCCTCTCAATGTCGATCTCGTTCGTCGGCGTCGATTCTTAAAATCGATGTTAGTTCTACCATAT
>CM039475.1:9942343-10040962 GCA_022433065.1 Begonia loranthoides
GGTTTATTTTAAATTATTCTCGATAATAATTACCCGTCTAATTTAATTTATTCCATTATATTTTCAATAGTTGAGCCCGATAAATTTTTGGGTATTACATATATTGTTATTTTTCAATGAAATAAACAAGTCAGAGTTTTCTCTTAATTCTCTTTTTACAAGCCTCAACCTCCTATGGTTCAAAGATAAGTCATTGTTAGGAGATTTCATATTGCCATGCAGCTTGATTTGTTTCTGATTCTAAAGTTGGCAGCTGTGATCTTTCTATTTAACCAAGATGGTTCAAGACAGAGGCTTGTTAATCTTGTGGTTTTGCTTCACTAGTCTATTTGTGAGTATTTCTCTATATTCTCATTTTCATTTGGCAGAAATTTATATTGACACAGAAGTTTTCTAGTTGATTCTAACTTTTATGACGCTGCTAAAGTTGGTTTCCTTGAACTGATTGGTTGTGGGATGTTGTAGTTATCAAACTAGAGCGCTTGCACCATTTGTACAATGGCTTTCACAAGGAATGCATATGGCAATTGTGCCTCCTCCCCCAAGACCTGCCGTCAGGTCAGAAAATGTTCCCCCAGTTGTCGGGCAAGAAGCAGACAATGTTGTAGTTACTGGTACTCTTTTGTTTTACTAATTTTTTTTTATTTAAAAAAAAAATTAATTCATTGTTTTAGTTTTGCAATTTCAATAATATTTTTAGCCTAAAATATGTTTTTTGTCCCTATGATGTAGGATTCGTTTCATTTTAGCTCTCGTAGTTTTAATTGTCTCATAAAAAGTTCTCATAATTTCTATTTTGATTTTAAATGGTCATTTCGTCCATCCCCACAGTTAAATCTAACAGAATTTGCCATGTGGTTGTATTTTCATTCATGTCACATTGTCCCATTATGATTTGTTGAAATAACATTTTTAGTCTTGTTTAATTTTTTTTTAAATCGGTTTATTTTTTAAAATGACACCATTTTTTCGAAAGGGCAAAATCCCACCCACCTTCATAATAGAAATGTAATGGAGAACACTGGCAAAAATCCTAATTTGAAGACCTGGCCCCTCTGTTGAATCAGTATCAATCAATTATTCACTAACTAACAGCACTGCTTATTTGCCACTAACCAATATCCAGAGTCTGAATAACCACTGCTCTGAATTTATTCTTGTGTATGACTGACTTGAAACAAATTGTTGAGCTAAACAAAAACAAAAAGTGATCAGTTCAGCTCTTTGATTCTAAAACTTTGATATGCTCATGTTGGATTCTGAGAATTGAGAAATCTGTGGGCTTTGAATTGCTTATATCTGTGTCAGATATGCTCATGTTGGATTCTGATTCAGCAGAGGGGCTTGAGTCTCCCCATTACAAACAATCCCAAACTTTCAAGCTCTAGAATCCTAAGCCATTTGTCGAAATCACTGATCTTCTCGATTTTCATTATCTTTTACACCTTCAAGCTCAAGAATTCATGTACAGAATCACCAGGCCTAGGTAGTAGTGATAAAATGACTAGTATGAGTCATACCAACCAGCTTCAACATATGAGTACTTGGGTCATCTGTTAGATTATTTTTTAATAATCTATAAATGTGGTCTATGTTAATTAAAGTGTGTTGACTTAATATTACGGAGCTTAATGTGATGATTGTTAAGCATAAAATAATTGAGTTGATTGAGTTTTAATTCCCTCACCTTGACCTTGTTAAAGTAAATAATGTATGGTTAAAAGAGATGAAAATAAAGAATAAGAATGAAATGACATTTACGTAATTCCCTGTAAAGTGAAGGGTAATAAAGTAACTTCTATATAATGAAATATTCTTAAGTTTAAACAAACTTCTCTTCCTTCCCTCTTAATGATGGCCTTTCTTTCCTCTCGGAAGTCTTCAGACAGGTGTTTGAAAAGGTGTGAGAAAAAGAAGGAAAAGAGGGAATTTGCTTCCTCTCCTTTTTAAATGTCCATCTCTTTCTCATTAAGGAGAGACTCAAAATCTCTCTCGGTACTCTTAACTGGAGGGTTTTCTGAAGAAAGAAAACATACACTATATTTTTATCTTCTCTTCATCATCAAAGAGAATACGAAAAGGAAGAAGGTTCAAGGCGATAAACACTTACGGAGAAAATGTTTTCCGGATCAATGTTTACATCAACGAAAAGCATGGATCAAGGTAAGCATAAAAGTTTGTTTATCCATACTTAAACGTAATGGTTGGTTGAATCAAATGACGTTAATTGATTTTGGGAAAATAAAATTATTGTTCGTATGAAAGTATGAAATTAAAGAAACTAACAATTGGTATCAGAGCACGATAATTAATGTTTTGATTTTCCATGAACAAGAGTTTAATGTGTTTCGATACTGCATAAATATTTTGCATAAACGTTTCTACATAAAAGTTGAAAGTTGTTTCATAATAATTATGAACATAAAGGTTATTTACATAAAGGTTAATTTTGCTGTATAATCGTTTATGCATAATAGTTGTTGCGTTTCTTTGCTGTATAATTTTCTGTATTAAGATTATTTGCTGCATAATTGATTCTGCATAAACTTTGATTTTGATGCATAAATTGTTTCTGCAAAAAAATTAATTGCTACTGGATTGTTTAAGGTCCTGTATGGCTGTTAATTTGTTAAAATAAAAGAAAATGGCCAAAGAAATAATAGAGAGTCGAACCTAGCTCTAGGAGAAGGCAACCAAGTGGGTGACCACTTGGACTATGAAAGTTTTTGTGACTATTTATTTATATATAAATATATGTCATATGCATATTAATTTTGAGGTGCAGAAATAAAAACCTGGGGTTTAAACCCAGGCACTCACACGCAATGAACCATGCGGGTGGTCACTTGGACTGACTTGTTTTCAGTTATTACAGATTCATTCTTTATATATTTTCTGTTCTCGTAAAAATTGAATCTGTAATTTTAAGTGTCTATTTAAGATGATAGTGGCATAAAAATAAAAGTTAAAATAAATGAAATAAAGGAAAATTGACTCAATTAAATATTAATGTATAGAACCTTAGTAGTCACCAAAGTAACCTAGTTTGAAATGATCAATATTAAATTGTGCAATTTATTCATTTAATTACGGTAATAATTATGGTGATGTTATTGAAATGAAATTATTGATTGAAAAACTAGTAGGTCACCCAAAGGTGGACCAATGTTTATAATTAATAATATTTAAGTGACACATTTACATATTTGATTAATATGTTTAATATCCAAAGATATTAAATATATTGCATTAAATATGTTTATGAGTCTAGTAAAGTATAAATAATAACATCAATGATTGTTTAATTTTTTAAGAATTACCCAAAGGTGAACTTAAATAAATAAATTATGGTTATCTCAATTCGAATAAATTAATGAATGAACATGTGTTATATTTTGCAGCTTCAAAAAATTTATTCACCTCTAGTAATGAACTACTCAGATTCAATGGTCTGAACTATGCTGATTGGTCTGAACAAATTCAGTTTGAACTAGGTGTAATGAATTTAGACCTGACATTAGTTTGTGATAGACCACCAGCTCTTAATGAGACCAGTACGGATGTTGACAAGTCATATAGTGAGACTTGGGAGCGGTCTAATAGGTTGAGTTTGAGCTTAATGAAAATGAAAATGGCTGAAAATGTTAAGCCATCCATGCCAAAGACGAATGATGCAAAAGATTTCATGTCGAAAATAAATGCATATTCCCAATCAGACATTACGGATAAGTCTGTTGTAGGTAATCTGATGAGTGAGTTGACGACCAAGAAATTTGATTGGTCTCTGTAACATCCCAATATTTTAAGATGCCTAATAATCGAGAATTTGGATTTCGGGTTAAGAATAATTTAATTAATCGATGAATTTGGTGAAAAGTGATTCAAATTATGAAATTATGGAAGAGTTAATGAAATGGATTAGAATTATAGAATTAAAAGAAAATTTAAATAAATAAATGATTAATTAAAAAAAAAGGGGGAAGAAATGGCAAAAAAGGGGCCATTTCTTCACGGGTCCAAAAAGAGGAAAAAAGGGGAAATTTTCCCCTTTTGCTTCTCCCTAACCGCGACAGACAAAATACGAAGGGAGGGAGAGAGAGAGATCGAGAAGAGAAGAGGGGGAGAGGCGAGATCGACGGTGAGGTTCCGGGCGAGAGACGCATCGGGTGCAGGCTGGCGGAGAAGACGCAGTGGCGACTTCCACGGACGGCGATGGTCAGCGAGGTGGCGTTGTCCAGCGGCGACGAATTGCGAGCGAACGGCGATTTAGGGCTTGGGATCGGAGCTCCTGCCATGGCGTTTTCTAGCGACGAGCTGAGGTGAGCTCCGTCGACTTTTCTCCTCTGTTTGCTGATGATCGGGCAATGACAGGGTGGGTTGCTGGGGTTTTTTGTGTTCGGCAGATGTGTCGTTCGCGATGGACAAGGCCTATTCCGAGTTGGGCCATGAATGGGGGCTCCGGCCCAGCTGCGTCTGGATACCCAATCTAGCCGGTTCGGGTTGAGCCTAACTTTCCACATTGGCTGTCTTTACAGCTGGTTGTTCTGCCAACACTCAATGGGGAGCAGGTTGGTTGAAGAATCGAAGAGGAGACAGGAGAATTGATGAGGCTGTCTAACCCCAGAAGAGAAATTGAAGAAGTTGTCGATGAAGTGTGCTGCAGAGGACTTGAAGAAACTGTCGGGTAAGCTATTGTGAGTGTGAAATAAATGGACAGAGAGCTCGCAGTGGAATGGAGTTGGAAGCGGAGTGTTGGAGCTTCTGCTTGGGTCTTCATGGTGAGAAGAATCTCTTCTTTGTTTTCTGAATTTTGGATGACAAACATATGGAATTTAGAAAATTATCTCTGATAATGAATTGGATGGATGAAAATGTTGGACAAGTGCTTGCTGTTTCTTTGGAAGTAATGTGTAATCTGGTTGACCTGTTTTTCTGATGATGGCCGAGAGGTGTTGGTGAGACTCTGTTAATTTTGGTTGTTCATGGTCTGCAAACGGTGCACTGTTAAGTGTATTTGATTTGCACTATTGTTTAGTTGTTCTTTGTCTCCTTTGGTTACCTATTGGATGATTGGATATATATGGAAAATTGCTCTATTGCTTGGAACAATGTTCTATCACTTGGAATAGCATTTTGTGATGTAAAGTCATGAATATAATTACACTCTGTTGGTTATTTCTGAAAGCATAAATATGTTAGATTTGAGTTAAGCTGCTGGGAAATAAGTCGTTAAGTTGGATGAATGTTTTGGGTAATGGGTTTGTGTACTGTGATGGTTGTATGAGCTTTTGGCTGTAGGTTTATTTGGATGTTTGTGTTATGACTATGAAAAGTATCTAGATTGGAAATAAAAAGAAAGTGTTAAACAAATTTTATGGGTCAGCATATTAGATGATTATTCCTTGTTTGTAGTGATAAACTTTGGTTTGATATTCTATTTTAGCTATTGCCTTTATTGCTTTACGAGGCATGAACGTTGGATTTAGCATTTCTGTGGATGTATGCCTTTGTTGGATGTATGTCTCTGGATTTTGGAAAGGGAATGATTATCTTTCGATGGACAGTGATATGTAAGGAAGTGTTATTTTGATTTGGATATAAACCTGTTGAGTTACAGTTTGGTAATATAATCTATTTAGGTTTGAATTATTAATTGGACGAATATATGACGATAATTGGATACGAATACATGGATTAATTTATTAGACCCAGTCGTAATTAATGAAATGATTTTGTTTAAGAAATGCTAGTAAGCGACGAATAAGAATTAAGTTAGAAAAAGACGACGAATGGTTAATTATTTGATTAATAATTATAACTTATTAAATTGTGAAGGTACAAAGAAGAAGAGAAAAGGAATAACGGCTAAACGCTAATGCACGTTAAAGCTTCGAGGTAAGGATTTGGGTTGTCTTGGCCTTGTGCCCTACACCCAAGTAAAGTGTGTGTGAGTTGGAATTAGTGTTCTTAAAATGGATATTGATAGCTGTTAGATGTTCTATAGAATTATTGTGAATCTGTGATATCTTCTTTTTTATGTTCAGCTTTGTTTTGTTACATTATGTGATAAATGAAGGGATGATGGTACGAAAGTGGGACGAGTAAATGATAAGTTATTATGTGAGGTATGAAAGAGTCACATTATGTGATGAAAATGCTTAAGTGATCGAAAGTATGAAAGGAAGCTAAAGATGAAAGTAAGCTAAAGAGCTATTTACTTGCTGTGTAGCTATCGTTTTAATTCCTTACGCATATAAATAATTTACTGCCATTGCATGATAACTTGTGAAATTAAGTGTAAGCATAAATTAAGCAAGGGATTTCGTGTAATGAATTAATTAGCATGTCCACCTATTTAAGCATGTATAACTATCATGTTAATTAATAATGTCAACACTTGAGCATGTTTAGTTGTCGTATGTCACTTGCTTGTTATATTGTATTAATCACTATTAGAATTCAATATTATAATATCTCTTATTTTCATATATGCATTCAATTATTGTGATTATATATGCATTCAATTGTTGTGATTCAATGTAAGTTTTATGGATTAAGTTTCATGATAATAGAAACCAAGTAGGGGGTAACCTTCAGGATGGTACCCACATGCATGAGTGAGGATAAAGAAAGAACCCTAAAGGCGGGTATATGCCAGAACACAAAAGAACCCTAAAGGCGGGTATATGCCAGAACACGAAAAAACCCTAAAGGCGAGTATATGGCGGGAAAGAAAGAACCCTAAAGGCGGGTATATGTCGGGATAGAAAGAACCCTAAAGGCGAGTATATGCCGGGATAGAAAGAACCCTAAAGGCGGGTATATGCCGAAAAAAGAACAAACCCTAAAGGCAGGTATATGCCGGAACTAGGGAGTTGAGGTAGATGGGTAGTCCGGATCTAATCTAGCTTCTAGGATACACCCTCACCAAGTCGGAAAGGGACTAGTATGCACACAGAAGGTTAGGTTCCGTACAGCTATGCCATCTCAAAGGAAAACTCTCAATCTCTAGGCTCGATGTACGAGTTTTAAAGAACGAACAAAGAAAATGAACGAAATGAAAGAGTTGGTTTGGGTGGCCCCATTCCAACAAGAACAAAGGGGAGAAATGCATATTGTTTTACCCCATCTCCTTACTGGGCGTAAGCTCACGTCCTTACTTGTGGTGTAGTTAAAAAGACGAATAGATAAGAAGAAAATGATGAACACGTAACAAAGCAGGCTTGGATGATTTCGCACGCACAGGATTTGGGCTGGCAAGGCAAAAGACAAATGAAAGTAAACGGTTAGGAATCAACGAAGTTAAAGAAAAGTAAACGGTATTGAATCAATGAAGTAATGGTTCAGTTTTATTTGAGAAACGAAATGATTGTATGGTTTAGTATTGTTTAGTATTTCTTTTGAAAAAATTCTTACGTTTCCACTATGATTTAAAAAGGGATATTTTATAACGTTTCCGCAAGAATTTATTTTTAACGCTTCTGCATAATTACTAGGTTGGTTTTCATGATGAGTTTTAAGAAAGAGTTAGTAGCGATTCGGATTTACGCACTCTGATTTGTTTTTTAAAAAAAAAAAGAAAATTTTAAATTTTTATGCATTTTAATGATTTACGAAAATCTGGGTCGTTACAGTCTCAACCCATTCATGATCATGTAACAAGTATGGCCAATTTGGCAGCACGACTGAAAATGTTGGGTATGGATGTAAGTAAATTATTTTTGGTTCAATTTATCATCAACTCACTTCCTCTTGAATTTGGCCAGTTCCAGGTGAATTATAACACCATTAAAGAAAAATGGAACTTTCAAGAAATTAAGGCCATGTTAATTCAAGAATAAGGGAGATTGAAGAAATTAAAGAACCATACTGCTCATTTAACATTTCAGAAGGAAGCTACTAGTAGCAAAGGAAAGCCAAGTAAGAAGAACAAACAGAAGGGAAAAGACCAATTAAAGAAAAAAGATGGCGAAATCCGAAAAGAGCTTAAATGCTACTTCTGCAACAAAGCTGGACACATCAAGAAAGATTGTCCGAAAAGAAAAGCTTGGTTCGAAAAAAAAGGTACACTATTTGTTTCAGTATGTTTTGAATTAAATATTATAAAAGTGCCTAATAATATTTGGTGGTTAGATTCTGGAGCTACTACTCATGTATCTAATCTTACGCAGGAATTTCTTTTGATCCAATCCATAAACGAAAATGAAAAATTCCTGTATATGGGAAACAAAATGAAAGTATAAATAAAAGGAATTGGGACGTGTAGATTGATCCTAGATACTGGATATCGACTGGATCTAGAAGAGTGTCTCTATGTTCCTAAATGTGCTAAAAATTTAATTTCTGTTGCAAAGTTGGATTATGTGGGATTTAACATTGAGATTGGTAATGATGTGTTTTCTTTGTACAAACAAAACTACTGTTATGGTTATGGTATTTTGAAGAATGGCTTGTACTGTCTCAACCTTGATGCTAAATATTTTGAATCCTTGTTTAATGTTAATCATGTGATTGGAACTAAACGTAATACAACAAATGAAAGTTCTGCTTCATTATGGCATAAACGTCTAGGTCATATATCTAAAGAAATGATGTTGAGGTTAATAAAAAGTAATATTTTACCTCAATTAGATTTAAATGAGTGGGACGTGTGTATAGATTGCATTAAAGGAAAGTAAACTAAACACACATCAAAGTATCATATCACAAGAAGCAGTGAACTTTTAGAATTGATACACACTGACATACGTGGTCCATTTGACACTCCTTCATGGAGTGGTGAAAATAATTTTATCACATTTATCGATTACTTCTCATGTTATGACTATTTGTATCTACTGCATGAAAAGTCTCAAGCGATGAATGTTATAGAAATATTTATCAATGAGGTGGAAAGACAGTTAGATAGAAAAGTAAGGGTAGTGAGGTCTGATAGAGGTGGTGAATATTACGAAAAATTTGATGAAAATAGACAAAACAAATGTTCATTTGCAAGGTTTCTCAAAAGTCGAGGCATTTGTGCACAGTATACAATGTCGAAAACACTACAACAAAATGGTGTAGCTGAAAGACGGAATCGTACTCTTATTGAAATGGTTAGGAGTATGGTGAATCAAAGTGATGTACCTTTATCGTTGTGGATGCATGGTTTAAAAACTGTTGCATATCTGCTGAATAGGGTTCCTAGTAAGGTAGTTCTTAAGACACCTTATGAACTTGGGACGAGAAGGAAACCTAGTTTGAGACATATCCATGTTTTGGGTTGTCCAGCAGAAATAAGGATATATAATCCACATGAAAAGAAGCTTGATGCAAGAACCATTAGTGGTTATTTCATCGGCTATCCGAAAAAGTCAAAAGGGTACATATTTTATTCTCCAAAGAATAGTACAAGAATAGTTGAATCTGGAAATGCTCGATTCATTGAGAATGACGAATTCAGTGGGAGCGATGAATCATGAAAGGAGAATATTCAAGAGAATCGGGTTGAGGAAACAACACCTAGTAATTCTCATCAAGTTGTCATTCCTTTTGTTGTATCACAGTCCAACAACATACCAGAATGACATATGAATATTCAAACCAATCAAAGTAAACGTGTCAATGATGAACATATTAATATTGATCAAGTCGTAAGTGAACCATCACAAGAACCAGTATTGCGAAGGTCTGTAAGGCAAAGGAGACCAGCAATTTCTGATGATTATGTGATTTATTCACTTGAAGAGGAATGTGATTTAAGTAACGACAAAGATCCAGAGTCATATAAACAAGCCATAAAATGTAATAATTCCAAAAAGTGGTTAAATGCTATGAAAGTAGAGTTGCAATCGATAGATGACAATAAAATCTGGGAACTTGTAGAGTTACCTGAAAGAAAGAAACGTGTTCGTTGTAAATGAATTTTCGAAACCAAATGTGACTCAAAATGTAACATCGAAAGGTATAAGGCCAGACTTGTCGCCAAAGGTTACACTCAGAAAGATGTCATTGATTATAAAGAGACCTTCTCTCTAGTTTCAAAGAAGGACTCTTTAAGGATCGTTATGGCTTTGGTAGCTCATTATGATTTAGAGCTTCACCAAATGGACGTAAAAATTGCCTTTCTGAATGGTGACTTAGAGGAAGAAGTATATGGATCAACCGGATTTTCATTTCCTGGAAATGAAAAGCTAGTGTGTAAATTGAATAAGTCATTATATGGATTAAAACAATCTTATAGACAATGGTATATTAAGTTTAACAATACCATTACGTTGTATGGTTTTATAGAGAACTCCATTGATCGGTGTATCTATATGAAAGTCAGTGGGAGTAAGTTTAGTATCCTGGTACTATATGTTGACGATATTCTTCTTGTTGCAAATGATAAGGGAATGTTACATGACGTAAAAGCGTTTCTCTCTAAGACTTTTGAAATGAAAGATATGGGTGAGGCATCCTATGTAATTGGAATAGAAATATTCCATGATAGACAACAAGGTTTGCTGGGATTGTTTCAGAAAGGATATATCGATAAAATTCTAGAGAGATTCAAAATGGATAAGTGTTCCGCTAGTGTTGCTCCAATTCAAAAAGGGGACAAGTTTAATCAAATACAATGTCCGAAAAATGATTTGAAACGTAAGGAAATGGAATCTGTTCCATATGCATCAGCAGTAGGAAGCTTAATGTATGCAATGACATGTACTTGGCCAGACATCAGTTTTGCAGTAGGGATGTTGGGCCGATATCAAAATAACCCAGGAATGGATCACTAGAAAGCTGCAAAGAAAGTCCTTCGGTATTTACAAGGAACAAAGGAATACATGCTCATGTATAGAAAATCAAATCATCTTGAGGTGATTGGGTATTCAGATTCAGATTATGGCGGATGTGTAGACTCGAGGAAATCTACATTCGGTTACGTGTTCCTATTAGCCGGAGGAGCCGTATCATTGAAAAGTGGAAAGCAGTCCTTGATTGCTACTTCCACTATGGAGGCAAAATTTGTAGTATGTTTTGAAGCTACAATTCAAGCATTGTGGTTGCGGAACTTAATTCAGGGTCTAGGAATGGTCGACAATATAGATAGACTGCTGAAAATTTATTGTGACAATTCCGTAGCTGTATTCTTCTCGAAGAATGACAAGTACTCGAAAGGAGCAAAATATATGGATTTAAAGTACTTGTCAGTCAAAGAAGAGATACAAAAACAAAAGGAGTGTATAGAGCATATAAGTATAAGTTTGATGATAGTGGATCCATTAACCAAAGGATTGCCACCCAAAGCCTTTAAAGAACATGTTGAAAGGATGGGTTTAGGTGACAAATCTTTGTACATGTAATTGTAATAACATAACTTGCATCTTATTACACTTTTGAATTCATTAAGGAAATGTTTTTGTATGCGTGTTTATTATTCATAAAATGGTGTATACAATTAAAGTTGTTTATGAATAATATGTAAATTTTATGAAAAGTTAAAGTTGAAAGGTAAATATATAGTGTTCCTTGAATTAATACATTGTATTAATTTATGATACATGGAAAGAATCATGTCATCATTATAGACTTGTGATTGCCATGATCCGATTATACAATTCATTATGAAAAGAACACTTATAAATTCACATTAAAGTACACTATAGAAATTGATTGTGAATTTCAAATTGTGACAGCTGAAAAGTAATAGCTAGAAATCGATTTTATTAAAGTTAAAATAACATAGCCCAAGTGGGAGATTGTTAGATTATTTTCTAATAATCTATAAATGTGGTCTATGTTAATTAAAGTGTATTGACTTAATATTACTGAGCATAATGTGATGATTGTCAAACATAAAAGAATTAAGTTGATTGAGTTTTAATTCCCTCACCTTGACCTTGTTAAAGTAAATAATGTCTGGTTGAAAAAGATGAAAATAAAGAATAAGAATGACATGACATTTACGTAATTCCCTGTAAAGTGAAGGGTAATAAAGTAACTTCCATATAATGAAATATTCTTTACGTAAAGGAAAAGGAAGGAGAGAAGTTTAAACAAACTTCTCTTCCTTCCCTCTTAATGATGGCCTTTCTTTCCTCTCGGAAGTTTTCAGACAAGGGTTTGAAAAGGTGTGAGAAAGAGAAGGAAAAGAGAGAATTTGCTTCCTCTCCTTCTTAAATGTCGATCTCTTTCTCATTAAGGAGAGACTCAAAATCTCTCTCGGTACTCTTCGCTGGAGGGTTTTCTGAAGAAAGAAAACATACATTATATTTTCATCTTCTCTTCATCATCAAAGAGAATACGAAAATGAAGAAGGTTCAAAGCGATAAACACTTACGAAGAAAACGTTTTCTGGATCAACGTTTACATCAACGAAAAGCATGAATCAAGGTAAGCATAAAGGTTTGTTTATCCGTAATTAAACGTAACGGTTGGCTGAATCAAACGACGTTAATTGATTTTGGGAAAATAAAAGTATTGTTCGTATGAAAATATGAAATTAAAGAAATTAACATCATCGCCATTGGAAGGTTGATAAAGATGAGTAGTTCTTGATATCACTTAGCCCTCAAAAGTTCCCTCCAAAGTTTGGTTGTGGACATGATAGAAGACGGGTCAACCACGATAATGGCATTGTCTTCTTCGCAATAACAAATTTGAATAGCAGAATCTGTCAATTTGCAGAGGGGTTTGGACATGTCAGGTGCAGTTTTTGGGAAAGCTTGAAAGGAAATTCAGCAGGGGGGCTTGGGACTGCAGAGGTGTTTATTCAGATTTTTGTCTGTTTCATAGGAGAGGGGCTTGGGTCCCATCCCGCGTCTTCCATTGCATTTCTACTCTGGAGGAGGGTGGGGGATTTTGCCATTTATAAAAAATGAATCATTTAAAATCAAACCAAAAATCTTATTTCAACAAACCGTGACATGGCAATGTGACATTGATGAAAATAGTCACATGGTGGATTTCATTACATTTAATAGCATAGATGGATGAAAGGATCATTAAAAAGCCAATTTGAAACTACCAAGACTTTTATGAGACAGTTAAAAGTGTAAGGGTTAAAATGAAACAAACACTAAACTATAGAGACTAGAAGCATATTTTATGTATGTTTTAAAGACATTTACATTTCTTTCACAACATCCAAACTTAAATTAGAAAATAATAATTTAATGTTATGATTTTGTGCTTTTAATTACTTTGCTAATCCATATATTGAGGATATATATATATATATATATATATATATATATATATATATATATGTATATTATCATTCATGAAAGACTGTTTTTTTTCTTGAGTGGAAAACTCACTCAAGAAACATTGAGTGAAGGATGGCCAACTGGGTTTGCACTTTGCAGAGAATGGGCAGGCTAGAAACTGGAAATAACCCTCTTGCACGTAACACTACAAACGACACTGCTTTGTGCTCTTCATATAATTTACATATCCTAACCAAATTAATTTTTATTTTTTGTGGTTTGATTATGATTTCACAACCCATGAAGCATTAGATCATGGTTTGGTGAGACGTGGGAGCATGTGGGAAATGCATGACACAGATCGCATTGCTTAAGGTTGGTACCTGTTGTTAGTTGTAAGTGTAAGAGTTCAATTATATTGTTTTACTGATTATTTTTTATTTTTTTATCAAATAAAGTACTTCAAAAAGTATTATTTTTTTCAATTTAGGAGAAAAAAATTGCCTTCATTGAAACTTCGTGCAGTTAAATTATGAAATAATAATAATATTACTTTTGAAATTGTTAAGTAAGATTTTAAAATGTTTTGAATATAAGTATTGAAAAGAAGGAAACTAAATTTCTAAACTCGATAATTGAAAGCATTCTCGTATTTACCTATGTGACAGAATCATGAGAGAATAAGAAGCCAAAAAGTAGGTAAAACTTATAATCTCATTTGCTTGGGAAAAATAAATGATAATATTTCAAATATAACATTTTATGTCGAATAATTTGAAGTCATTTTGAGGTTAAACCCAATTTCTCTATAACAAAATCATGTGTGCAACGTCCTAAAGCAAACAATACTAGACTCTTTAGTGTTATATTAAGATGTTATAAATAATATTAAAACTAAAACTCAACTAGAAATATGACTAAGGAGATGCTAAGTCCTTCAAGTAGGTGATTATAATACACTTTTTTTAGCCGTAAAATCTCTACAACAAGTAAATATAAAATTATGTGCATTTTCATAACAAGACAATATTATAAAATCGGGAAAATGATAAATTAACCATTGTGGTTTACGGTCAATGACAAATCAACCACTGTGATATATTTTTTAACAAGTTAACCACTGACGTATGAGAAAATGACAAATTCAATATCGCAGTCACATTCGCTGTTAAGAAGCTGACAGGACGCCACGGTGTCTTGAGAGGACGCCGCGGTCAGAACGCCGAATAGATTCATCAGCTTTGTATGGAAATTCAACAACGATTTTACAAGGTTTCCAAACTCAGAATCAGCAAAATTCAAACTCCATGGAATTCTCTTATGGAACAAATTTTCTCAAGAATTCTAATGAATTTAAGCCTTCTTCTTGGTCTTCTTCTAAAGTTCCTCAGTCTTTAAAAGCTTTACCTCCTAAACAACAGATCCACTATAGCCATTTGCACTTTTGTAACAACGCTCCCTTCTGGAATGCTTTAGAAGCCGCCATTAAAGACACACCAAACCATGCTTTTTTCCTTCTCTACAAACACAATTCTACTCACAAACCTTCAAGGAAAAGCCTAAGGTAAGAAGAAACGAACGAGTAATACTACTCAGAACGCCCCGATGTTCTGAAAATCAGACGCCACGGCGTTCAGAGTATTAGACGCCGCGACGTTTTGCTTTCTGACCGTGGCGTCCAGATCGCGGCGTCATCCCAAGACACCACGGCGCCCTATCAACTTCTTAACGGCGAACGTAACTGAGATGTTAGATTTGTCATTTTTCCATACGTCAGTGGTTAACTTGTCAAAAAACATACCATAGTGGTTGACTTGTCATTGATCGCAAATCACGTTGGTTAATTTGTCATTTTTCCTATAAAATTTGAAGAAGATCATAACGTTGCATGTGAGATTTGAAACATTGAAATTTGCGAAGAAAAGTGTGCTCTAGAATTTTCATTCATTTTTTTTTGGAAAATGACAAATCAACCATCGTGGTTTCAAGTCAATGACAAGTCAACCATTGTGGTATAGGTTTTAACAAGTTAACCACTAACATACGTGTAAATGATAAATTAACCATCGCAGTTACGTTCGCCGTTAAGATGTAGTCGGGACGCCGCCGGGGTTTCCCGGGACGCCGCCGCGGCGTCTTACATAGTTTAGAGTTAAACATGTTAAATTGCAGATTTGAGGGCTTAGATGATGGATTTAGGGGTCGAAACAGGGGGGTCTTCGGGTGAACCCCATGACGAATGTAGATCTCTGAAAGAGCTTCGATTTGATACCTTCTGCGTCCAATTCCGACACTCGTAGCAAAAGTTATGGTCATTTGAAGTTGAAGAGGTCGAAAATCTAATAAAAACATTGATTTTGAAGGAGACCGCAGGGGTGTCGTGAGAACACCGCAGCAGGGGCGTTCTCACAACACCCTTGTGGTGTCCAGACAAAACTTTGTGTTTTCCTTCACAACACACGACACCGCAGCGACATCCTGACTAATTTTTAATGGCGAACGTCACTGCGATGTTAAATTTGGCATTTTCTCATACGTTAGTGGTTAACTTGTTAAGACTTAAACTACAGTGGTTGACTTGTCATTGATCTAAAACCACGATGGTTGATTTGTCATTTTTCCTTTTTTTTTTTTGGATCCAGCATAAAACACGCTACCCAAGTTTTACATTTGCACAGAATTTGATCAAATTACTTTACCATTCAACGAAAGAAACATGTTTAGAAAACATATGTATAATTCATTTCAAATGTTTTGATTTTGTGAAATACATAACTAATATACATCCTTTCCTACGATGCTTTCTTTCTCATTGAGGCAATTCTTTCAAATAATAGACACTCAAAGAAAGCATTCCGTCGTTGGATAAACTTTGGAAAAATGATTTTTTAAACCATTCTAAATGAAACTAGGTTGATACATACAGGGAAGAAAACAAAGATGAAGTCGGAGGAGATAAGGATCTTCATCTTTCCTCTTCAGAATTAGAACTCGGTTGTACCTTCACTTCTACTTCCGCCTCATCCTCCTTATGAGGAGAATCAACAGTTTCCGAGTCTGCATTTGGGATTTTCACAGGCAAAGTTAAGATATTACAGAAGTGGTCTATCGAACTGCATACATTTTCTCATTCTCACTTCATGGTAGAACTACAACAATTCATGAGTTATAAATGTTATTCAAATTTCAACTCAACAACAGAAGAAACACGGAGTGTCTTACTTACATACCGTCTTCAAACAACAAAAGTCTTCTCCAGAAAAAGCAACTGTTTTTCTTTTATAATTTATGCTTTTTTCTTCCTCTTCTTGGAGAGTAGGGCTGTAGGATAACATTAGTGATGCAAGACCATCACTTGGACACGAGAGTAGATCCTACTTGTAAGGAGATTCTCAAAGTAAAGCCCTAAACAAGATAGACTCCGCTATTACACTCCCATGTTTAGTTTTGGGTGGTTGATAAGATTAACATGCTCTTCTCCCACCAGTTGCAACTTTTGAAAGGATTCATAACACTTTTCTGCATAAATTGGTCCCTACTCATAAGAAACTTCTTGGCCCTATATAAGTTGGACTTAGAGAGTGTGTTCTCGCCCCAACGCCTGAGTGGTTGATAAGATTAGTAGCCCTCCTCTCACTTCTAAAATTTTAAGCGAATTTATAATACTACCCTACATTAGTTGGTGGAGAGATCTCAAATTCAAGTCCAGTTGAATTTTCTCCACAGAGAAGCATGAGACAGTAACACTAATTGAATATGGGTTTGGTCCCTACTCATCTGGAAATTCTGTATGGACCTAATAGATGGAATTTGAGAGAACGCTGCCCTGCCTAGTACTGGGTGGTTGATAAGATTGAAAATAATGCTAAGTTTATCATTTATTTTTACATTTTAATTCTTATATCCTGCCGTGACACTAATTACTTAGTGTAATTAATGTGACAATTTACAAATAATTAAAATAAGTCATTAATTGTACTAATTGCCAATTAATAAATGACACATCGTAAAAATAGAGAGTAAACATAACATTGACTTAATATTAATAGCCCTCCTCTCACTCCTACTTAAAATTTTTTTGAGAGTGATGATGCTGCCCTATATTAGTTAGTGTAGAGACACCACTACTAATCTAGCAACGAAGCAGTTATTCAATCACAGTTGAACATCTCCCGTTTAACCTTTTCAAGGTCAATTTGATCAGGATGTTTGAAGGTGACATTTGTTTCAGAAAGATTAAAAAAAGAAGGATAATTATAAGATATCTTGCCCTTGAACACTCAAGGGTCAAAAGAACTGTTAGAAGATTATACCTCTGCCATAGAAAAGAAACTTTTTAATATTCCCTTTTACATCAATTATGTAAGAGGAGTTTAATTCTAATGAACTAAGAATATCCAGACAAATTTCTCCCATTAGAACATATGGTATTGCAATTCTCTTGGACATATTAGTCTAAGCAGAAGACAATATACATGGAAAACAAAGGTGCCATCAAAAACTAGTTTCTCTCTTCAAAGTTATGCTACTATCATCAACTAAAAAAGTTTTTCTGTATTGACTTTTAAATATTAACTATAAAATGCAGCATCACATTTGATGATTTTCAACAAAGTGAGAAACAATCAGCAAAACAGGATTTCACTTCCAATAATTAAACGTCAGTTCTCTTTCCCACGCTCTTTACAGTTCGTCCATGAAAAAAAATATTTGAGAACACTTGAAATTAAGAAATAATGAATAACAGTCACAAGCAAACAAAAGGCTGTAATCCACACTAAAATGTATTATGATGTTTTTACTCGTTCCAGAATTAAGGTCGTCATATGGTGAGCAAAATTGGTTTTTTGTCATTCACCTATATATTAATACTCTGTGTAGAATAAAATACAAATATTTGAAAGAAAGACTCTTCTTAACAAAAATTGCAAACTAATACTAAGCAAAGAAAGTCAAAGTTCTAACCTTACCAAAAGAATCACATTCACAATAATTCTGTAGCTACAAAATCACACTCTAAACAGGAATGATATTGAGATCGATTAGGTATAGCCTTATGAACCAATTGAGACTTTTCTTTGATAACCTAGGACTTTCAAGCAAACATCCATAATTTTTCAACAAATGGCATACATATAAAGAGGCCATAATTGTGGTTGATCTTTTAGCTATGGATGTTATGGTTTTCCCTACTTAAAGGTTTTGAAATTAGAAAGAGTTTGTTTTATTTCTTTATTGTATTTCTCTTTTCTACATCAATGGCATCTCTCCTACAAGGTTTGTAACCTACTTGGATACTCTTTTAGAAAAGCCAAGTTTCAAGGGTGAATGCTGGCATTATCGATCCTTATATTGGTATAACATTAGGTAACTCTTAGGGCAGCCCTGATGAAACTGGCAACCATTTGGGATAACCTTTGTCAAAGATGATGCAAGGTATAAAGTCACCTTCGTTCTAAGGAGGTGGAATATAAGGAACTAATTTTCCTAATTTGGATAGCTGAAGATGGCCATGTGGGTTTATAACTCAGGGTAATCTCCCCCAGCAAGTTGGTTTGAATTTGATAAGCCTCAATTGAGGTTTACTTATGCGCGAAGAAAGCCTACAGCAGATAGACACGAAATTTGTAGCTTACAAGCTATTGTTAACAGTTACTGCATTAGAGTGCAAGTTAGTGGTGCCTTTCCTATATAGCTAGGTAGTTACCAGTTAGAGGAAGTTCAGAAAAAACTAGAGGAAGTTTGTGTAGGGAGAATTCCCGAATCTTGAATCTCCTATCTTGAATTTTTGGACTACCAAATTGCATTCGTACCAATACTAGTACCAATCACACCAATTTGGATGTTAAGTCTGTCTTTCATCGTCAATGCCTTAACAAAATCCTAGCTGAAACTACCATTGGTTAAACTTTCTCTAACTTGCAGATTAACAATCTAAATCCTCAGAAGAAGAAATCTAAAATACAAAAAAAAAAAAAAGACACTCACCCATTTAATTTCACAGCCCATCTCAACAATTAATCAAATTAAAAGCTGAAAAATACGCAATAAGAGATCGGCAATACCATGACGACGACTAAAAAATTCAGAGCAGGGCCAGCCGCGCGACGTGGTTAAGGAGAGGGACTCCTCCTCGGGGAGCGGTTCCGCCAACTTTCCAACCAGATTAATCACCTTTAGGGAGTCGAAGCGCCGGGGAGGGACCCAGAACGAGGATCCGGGAACAAAGGGAAGCCAATCAGGCGTCGATCGCTGCACAATCAACCGCTGCACCATGTCCTCCAGCTTCCTGATAGCCATGACCTCAAACTCGCGTTCCGAAGAAGATGACCACGAAGAAGACGAAGAAGAAGATGATTCGAGGTCGATCTCGATCAGTTGAGCCTTACCGGATTGCGTAGAACGATTTCGGGAGGCGAGAGCAGGGGTAGATGGATAAGAAGCAAATTGTGGCGACCGAAGGGGTAATGAAGATGCGGTTGAATGGCGGAGAAGGGTTCGGTAGATGATCGTAGCCATGGAAGGTAGACGAAGATGAATGAGATTACAATCAACGAAAAGAGAGCAGCTCCAAGATCGATCATTTATCGATATGCCACCGGCCTATCTCTCCTTCTCCTCCTTCAAAAAGGCGGTGTTTTTTTTTGTATTTAATTTAATAATTAAATTATTTAATGTAATTTTATAAAATTACTTAGGGTAATTAAAACAAATTGAGAAAATGACAAATCAACTATCATTTTTTATTATTGGTGATAAATCAATCACTATCATTTTTTTTAACAAATTAACCACTGAAGTATAGAAAAATGTCAAATTCAATATTGCTGTCATGTTTGCCGTTAAATGTGATGATGTGGCACCGCGACGGTTCGTATACAAACCGCCGCAACGCCATAGTTTTTAAAAACTAAGCAAATAATTGTGATGAATCGCCACAGTAGTTGTAGGAACTGCAATGATGTCTCAATACACCGCAGCGGTTTCGTATGAAGCCGCCGTAGTGTATTGACACACCGCTGCAACGTATTGACACACCACTGCCGCTTGACAACGAATCGCAGTGGTTTCGTCGTTAAGCCCCAGCGGTTCCTGGTTTATGGAAGCAGAACTATAATTTTGACATCTTCAACGTCAAATGACCATAACTTTGGCTACAGGTGTCTAAATCGGCTCCATAATATATCAAATCGAAGCTCTCTAAGAGATCTACAACTTGTCACTAGGTTCACTAACGACCCACATGTTTTGAACCGAATATCACGCATTTAAGCCTTCAAATTTGCGATCAAAGATTTTAGACGTGACAAACCGCCGCGGTTGGTCGTGAAACCGCCTCGGTTTGTTGTGCAACCGCCACGGTTTCATGCAAACCGCGGTGGTTTCATGACAAACCACGGCGGTTATTGTCAAAGCGTTAATGGCAAACGTGACAGGGATGGTAGTAGCGTCAATTTTCTATAGTTCAATGGTTAATTTGTTAGCGAAAAAATGATGATAGTTGGTTTGTCACTAACAGTAAAGGATGATGGTTGATTTGTCATTTTCTCAAAAAAATGATCAAATCAACCACTGTACTTTGTGGTAAATGACAAGTCAACTACTAAAGTATTTTCGCTAACAACTTAACTACTGACCTAAGGAAAATAGACGCTGCAAACATCGTTGTCACGTTTGTCGTCAAACGTTTTAATTTCGTTCCACGGCGGAACACAACTTGTTTCTCCGCATAACGTCAATCTTAATTATGAAGATGCTTGTTTGTTGTTCCTCTACAGCAATGTCATACGTTACCCGGCAGAACGTTCTTGTTTGTCTTTCCTCCTTGCGAAACATCATACTTTCTGCAGCAGAACGTTGGTTTTCTGTCTCGGAATGACAACTTTCAGTCGCAGAACATCATGCATCCTCTGCATGTATGAATTCACACTACACTCAACACGATTTTCTCAGCGATTATTGAACCGTAGAGCTTTATGAGAGCTGAAGTGTACCGCATGAAGGCAAAGTTGAAGAGTTAGTAATTGTTTAACACTAATGACATTTGGGAGTGTTCAAGAATCTGTTAACTGTCCATTTGAAGTGAAGCCCATGTTCACAGTTTTGGCACATGATGTACATGCAATTGGAGACAAAGCTACTATAGTGATGCATTCTGTCTCGAAAACTCTAGATGAGGAGGAGTTCCATTTATTATGCGAATCTAGTGACGAAGACATGGACATAGGCGAGAGTAGGCCTCAACGACCACCACAAGCAGAATGCACATTCGCTAGTATGTGTCTTGACAAGAAGTATAGTTCATTGAATTAAATTAGAGAATAAATCGTCGATCATGCGGTGAAGAATGGGTACGGGATAAAATTCACCAATAGTGACTCTCATCGATTGAGGACTGCTTGCCAGGAAGGATGCATGTGGTGGATGCAAGCCTACAAAATGCAAAGTGAAATGACGTTTCAAATAAAGAGCTATAACGACGTTCACACTTTCTCAGGAAAGATGGAAAGCCATCATGCCTCTGCCAAATGGGTGGCAACGCATTACTTGGAGAGATTTCAAAATTGGGCCAACTGAGACATTCATTCCATAATTGAGAGAATCGAGAAGGATTTTAACGTGATCATTACACCCACCTTAATAGAAGGGCAAGAAATGTGACCAGAAAAATGAATGAAGGGGAAGACAATGAGCAATACAAGCTCATATAGTCATATGCTGAGGAGATTTGGAGGGGTCTAATCTTGAAACCTCGCTGATCCGCAGGTACATAAACTACTTGAATAGAAGTTATGGACCTTCCTTGGTATAAGTAATTCTTTCTTGCAAAGTCAACCTCTTCGACTTTCAACTTTCACACTTTATTTAAGCAGTATTCCTACCCGTATCGAATAGAACTTGCCGAGCCAAATCTTCTTCATGTAAAACCACACAAGGGCTATAGCTTAGTTAGATAGAGCACCTTGTTTACACGCGCAATCAATAACGGGTAGATCTATAGGACATACACGAACACATATTTCAAAGAAATACATTTATCAAATTCAAAATGGGGCGAAAATGTATCGAATTTCTCGATGTGATACAACCTTTTCTATTTGAGTTGGGAAAAATGAAGAACGGGAACGAAACCAAATGAGGCCTTTCTAGTGGATGAAGTTCAGCTAGAAATCAATACATTTAAAAGGATGTACATGTCTTTAGCTGTATGTAAGATGAGGTGTTGAACTGTGGTAGACCGGTTATTTTTTTGGAAAGTTACCATTTGAAGGTATTGACTCCAAGCCACCTACTCACTGCTGTCAACATCGATGAGAACAATGAAATTTATCTAATTGATGTAGCAGTGGTTGAAGCAGAATGTAAAAATTTTTAGAGCTAGTTTTTGGAATTGTTGCTCAAGGATCTAAACACCATATCCGGCAATGGGTGGACAATCATTTCTGACCGACAAAATGTACAGTTAATTGCATTTGCCATTTATGTTTATGTTATGCATTATGTACCAATGTTTGACTCATACTGTTAATTTTTATAGGGGCTGGTGCCAGTTGTTAGAGAGTTTGCAGGGCAAACGAAGCATCGTTTTTGCATTTGACACCGGTACGCAAATTTTCAAAAACAATTTAAAGACAGGTTGTTCAATGATGTAATGTGGGGCGTTTCTAGAGCCAATATCAGCCCACTTTGAGACGGAGATGTGGAAGCTATTTTTACTTGACCTAGCAGCCCACACATATTGATGTGCCCCAAGACCCTCCACCAAAACCTGAGCCATGAGGATTCTTGTTTAATTAATAAGTTGTTATTTTGTAGGTTGGAATAAGTTAAAGAACCTTGAAGATGAGCCAAAGCATAAGGATAAAGAGGCTTCTAAGCTTGCACTTACTTGGAAGCAAACTTATAGAAGAAAGGGTAGACGTTACAAGTCTGCCTACAATCCGACCACGGTGGAGTATAACGGGCACAGTTTCATTATTAGAGTGTACTTGTAGTCCATCATTCTCTCAGGGTTGAAAATGATTCGACCTCGAATCATGTCTTGTGTTTCCATAGTCTTCATAGAAACTAGGAGATTCACCATGGACCATCAAGATTGTAATATGTTCAATGTCTTCATAATAAGGAAACTGATCTTGTTTGGTGTAGTAGGTTGATGATATTAAGATTTCCATAAACCTCTTCCAATGCTTGAACAATAACTCGGATAGTAGATTCTCATTCTTTGCCTTCGAGTTAGAAAAAATGTAGACATTAACAATTACCATAAATATAACCTTGAGAACACTTTTAAGTATGTGTGGCCAAAGAGTAATTCCTTCACAATCTTCTTTAACCACATAAGGAGATGTGTCATGGGCTTTGAGATTTGTAATGGCTTCAAATTCTCTGAGTATATGGGGCCAAAAAACAATTTTTTGGTAGCTTCCTAAGTAGTTCTTCCCCTAATATGGTTTGCTAGATTCCCACCAAGAACTTTCCTTATTTAGTGATTTTAGAATTCCATAAATTGGTATACCAAGCTTGCCATCCTTGGAAACATAATCTTTGACTCAGAGTATTGGCCACTAATTTTGTCTTTCCCTTTTTTGCACTTGATCATATAAGAAAAATATTCCAGCAATTCATTCTTAGACAATGATTCACAACTAGGTAAATAATTTTTGAAACCAAGGAAAAAGCAATTATCAAAATTAACAAAATCTTCATCCTCATTGCTATAAGAATCTTGTTGAAGAATCAAATCAATATCATCACTCAATAGCAAAGTCTTCCTCAATATGTAATATGTTTCTCTAGTCTCAAAGTAGTAATCAAATTCAACAAAATTATCATCATCTTTTTTGCCATAAGAGTATTGCCCAATAGTCAAATTAATATTAACAAATAACAAAATTTTCCTCAAGATGCAATATGTTCTTCTAGTTCCAAAATAGTAATCAATTTCAACATCATCCTTATTGCCATAAGGGTCTTGCCATAGAATCAAATTAACATCATCAAATTTCACAATTTTCCTCTTGATACAATAAGTTCTTCTAGCTCCAAAATAGCAAGTAACTTTAACATCAAGATTCCATAATGGAAAACCTCTTTTACTACCACTATGCATACTAACAATGATATCCACAAGTGAGTTTCAATCATAACTAAAAAGAACATTCGTATAGTGATTGCCATAGAAACAAATCAATATCATCACGAAATAGTAAAGTCTTCCTTTCGATGTAATATGCTCTTCTAGTCCCAAAATAATAATCAAATCCAACATCAAGATTCATTAAAACCAAGAACAATCCACTAAGCATAATCAGAAAAGAACTTCCACTAAAATTAAAGAGAATAACTTTACCACCACAATTGTCATATCCAAATATCATGTCAATAATAAAAGAAGCTTTAATCCATCAAACTCTAAAAATCTAAGTAATTAAGTTATCCAATGGCACATAATGTTTTCAACCTATTTTCCTTTAATGCATCATAATCTATAGCAACTTGCTTCGGTTGAAGTGGAGCTAGCTTAATCATCCTTTCATTATCCTTGAATGAATAAGAATTAGAATACTAATTTGAATATCCATCATGTGTATGCTTCTTATCATATAGCCATGGTATATCCCAAAGCAAATGGCTTGTACATGTTGGCATCACATCACAAAATACTATGTTAGTACAACTTCCATTAGAAAATTTGACCAACGTTTGATTTACCTTGATGTCTCCTTTATTATTCAACCAACTCAAACTTTCCTTAAAATCCATGGAAAACATAATGGTGTAATTTCTTTCATCATCGATTAAAGAACCTACCCTTTTCTTGGTTAGACTTTGGTCATGAGAACTTTGTTCCTTTTCGATGTGCCACCATAATTTGTAAGGAATGGCATGCATCAATATTTCCACGCCGATTCCTTTAACTATAATCATAGAAATGATGTTAACACAAATTTCTCATCAATGAATAAAGATCAAACCTTGTTCTTGTTGGAGCCTTGGAGATGAAAAGTTTGTTCCTCTTGTATTGTGGTTACAAAGGAGTCAACTTGGCCTTCTATTGTTTTGGCTTTGGGTGCTTGTTCTTCTATATAAACCTCCTCATCTATTTGAGACTCCAAAGATAGTGATGGCCCTTCTTGAGGTATTATAACATCTTTTTCATTTTGCTAAAGAGTATCTTCTAATTCCTCATCATGGTCTTGCGTTTGTAAAGTTAGAGTGTTTGCAGAACTTGATTTCAATTTGTCAAATTTTCAGACTATCTCTTCAAAGGAGACATACCTTTTACTGAGTTGAGCTTGCTTACTTTTGGAAATCCCCTTTAAATACCTAGTTGGTGGTGGTGCAGATGGAGCAAATTTTCTCCTCAAGAATTGACTCATCAAATGTCACGTGGTGATGTCTTCTCTTCCACCCATCCTTTGGTAATTTATCAAATCATCCCACCAAAAATAAGCTACCATGGTCTTCTCCGAAAAATAAGAACTTTGAACGATTTCTTCGATCTTTGCCTCCCAATCCAAATAATCTTATTCATATATCGACCCGCTAAAAGTAGGAATACATGATTGTAACTCCTCCTCGTTCGTAATGTGATTGCAACCCCTCGTCATGATGTTAAAAAAAAAAAAAGAATCACAGATTAGTAGGAATTTCAGCTCTGATACCAAATGATGCACCAGTAGAAGGGGGTAAAGAAGATAACCTGTTAAGTGATGAACAATCAATGATTGGTTGAGTGTTGAAGAATTGGAATCAATCGGATGCTTTGAAGAATGCAGGTGGTCGATCAAGAGTTGGAGACTATAGGCGGTGATCAACTGGTAATTCACAATTTTGGTCGTCTAGAAACTTACGATCGGGTGGGGCGGTCGATCATCAATGTGTAGAAATAAGATAGAGGCTAGCGATTTGGTGAGCAATTGGTCGGCTTCAGTGAAGGTGATTGACCGGTCCTTTAGAATTTTCGTAACCTTTGCCACAAACCTCTTTATGGAAAGTTCGTCTTTGAGAAGCCATAACTCTATAACTTTAGAAGCTTGTGATCTAAAATTTGGAACACAGCTTCCTTGACGAATGAAGAATAATCCTCCTAAAAATAAGAATAAGAAACTTCATGGATTTGGAAATATGCACTAAAGAAGTCAATTGGTTGGGAATAGCAAGTAGGCACAATTGTCACTCTCGTAAGGATGTCTCTGCCAATGAAACTCCTTTTAAAAGTTGGACACCACTTCACACACTCTTCCTTCAAGAAGCAAGAACGCGGATGTCGATAAGAAAAGCTACCCAACTTACAAGTAACCTTAATCTTGTGATATAACACACACAAGGGAAACTTTGGATATAACTCACCAAAGGTTTGAATGAGCAATCACTTCAATTTCGAAATAAGCAAAAGATTTTCTATATTAAATCTTCACTATCTAAAACAATTACATAAGGTGGTTATAAATAACCAATTACAAACTAAAGAATAGTAAATAACTAAACAAGAATAATATCCCTAAATCGGTTATAATATTAGCTTGTCTAATATTTTACTTAATGGTTACTAGGTAAATTAACTAAAAGAATATTTAATTAATTCTTCCTTTCTTCTTCTCCAAGTCTTGATGTCTTTTGGGAGCTATTTTCTTCTTGAATTTGTCCACTTGGAAGGTTTCCATGTATTGACTTTCTTTGGTCTCCAAGTTTGGCCCCTTGGGCGTTGTACAATATTTGCTCTCTGTTCTGTGGGCTTTTGTCACAGGAAACAAACTCCAATTTTAACAATCTAGCTCATTCTAGAAATCTTATAAAGTCAACTACAATCTTTATGAATCACTTTTTTGGATATGACGTTGTTCTAAATGCCAAAACTGTTAAACACTTGTCAAAGGTTAGAAAGTAGACAGATTTGTGAAGTCCTTCAAATATTTTACAATAGTCCTTGAACTTCCACCTATACTTGACCTTGAATGACTCCATGATATTATCTAAAGCTTGATCATTGATAGAGTGGACTCGTAGTCCATCAAGATGGTGGAGGGGTTGCTTGCTACCCCATTCTTTGTAATTTGGCCAACATCTCATGATGGCGCTCCTCTGCTCGCTCCTTCATTCTTTGCATTTTGTGTAGCCCCACTTGATGGTGCTCCTCCATTCTTTGTAGTTGGTGCAACCCCATTTGATGGTGCCCCTCCATTATTTGCATTTTGTGCAACCTCATTTAATAGTGCTCCTCCTTCTGTAGAAGTTGGTCCTTCATCCTTCGAACTCGATCCAACACCATTTGATGTTGCTCCTTCACTTGCATCTCCAATCTTTACATCCAGCTGGAAATCTCCTCAAGTATCAACGTAAATTGAGATGATCGAGGAGGGGGTGGAGTCATCATCTATGGAGTATCATCCTCCATGTGCTGCAGAGGCGATGATGGAGGTTGTTCCTCCGGAGGGGGCTGGAAGCTATACAACTAATGGGGATGGAGGTCATACGACTGAGGGGGATGGCGGCTGGAAAACTTTAGCTCGAGTCTTCAGGGCAGGCTTGGATGGAGTCTTGTATACTCATTCCCCTCCTACTTTGTAGATCCCCATGCAGTCCATTTTCAATTTGTTGTAGATGTCGGCGACCTTCTCTTCAATTCTCAGCTCCTCATCCGAGACTGGTATCTCGTTATGATCAATAATCCTCTGAATGAGCCAATTAAATGGTAGATTCTTGGCTGGGTTGTTGAGGACTTCATACATATGACTTAAAATCCCATAGTCGATGTTTAATTTCTTTTGGTTGAACACTTTTTCCAGCATATAGAGATCCATGTAGCTAACTATTGGTTTTTAGGTCCCCTCGCATGGCGGAATTACCGATATTCATAACAACGGTAACGTGTGTAACCTATGTATCATGAAAAACAATTTTAACATGAACATAAAACTGGATCGTTGTTATAATATATTAATAATAATATGTATTTAAAATCTCTATTTAAATCTAAAATAAAAGATGAAGAATATTACCTTTGTAGCTTACTTCACACGGATACAAAATCAACCTTCGATCTTCTCCGCCAATCCTCCTCGCCTCGAATAAGCACGTGTGGGCGTGATGAACGAAACAAGATCACACTCAATTTATGATAGATCGTATTCTCAGCACATGAGACGATCTATTTGGATTTAGAAAATACTTTTCTAAAGCCAACACGGAAGACACAAATTTTGCTCTCAAAATGAATTTCTTAATCTCAAAGATTTCAACCTCAACTTCAACTTTTTTTTTTTTTTTTAACTTCATCTAATGAGGTTAAACCTCTATTTATAGTAGTATTGCTCCATAATGGCCATGATGACATTTAGAGAAAAACACTATAAATTCGTCATTACATTTATAAAAATGTTATAGAAATCAAAAGTCTTGTCACCATATCTCAACACTTGGCACATTTAAGTTATAACACATTTATAACAAAAATGTTATGGAAAACAAAAGGTCATGACATTAAATCAAATTTGACATTAATTCAAATTTGACAAAATCCATTTTTAAAAATTACTTTATATTTGTTAATTAATTGAATAATCAATAATTCAATTATTTGATTTAACAAATATATTAACTTTGACAACTTTTGTCATTATGTCTTAATTAATTGAATAATCAATATTTCAATTATTTCATCTAATGAAAAAATACTAATAAACTTATTATTGAGTGTATTAAATAATTAATTCATAATTAATTATTTAATCTTCTTTGTTCATTTTTCTATTATTCGAATAATGATAGAATGTGACGAAGGGACCGATGGACCTATAGTTTTAAGCTCCAATAATATTTCGTTAATTAATATAAACTTTTTATATTAATTAACATAATTATTAACTCTAAAGTAATTCCACTAAATACTTAGAGTTGCACTTTTAAAACTATAGAGTATGTTTACTTAAAGTAATGTCCATTGATATAGTCATTACATATGTATTAACCCTCCATTTAGATTCATAATAGAGCTAGGTTTATAATCCGTTAACCTCTCATATTGCTTCTTTATCCTTGACTACCATTAGTTCTTAATTGAATAATTAATTCATAACGATTATGAATTGCGCGCTAATTATTCGATCCTTGAACTAACAAACAAGGGAATCTATAGAAATGGATTTCATTGTATCGATATTAACATTCTCAGCTATTCATTTTAATTTACTCCCAATATAAAAGGTATACGAATCGTAACTTGTACAAAACTTTACCGAGTAAATCAAAGAATAAATTAAAATAAAATAGGAGTTTATTAAATACAACGAATTAAGATCATACATATATAACCATTATTATGATTAAATTAATTGTTCTATATTTAACAGAAATTATCAGAATAATATAATTTTTTGGTCCAGTCCTATATAATCATATTATATAAAAGCATATTTATCTTATTTCATTACATATTTAGATGGGATATGACTATATATTTTTAATGAGATAAACTGTGTTTATGACTATGAACTATTTGAAGATTTCGTACTTCAAATATAAGTCATGGACATATTCTGGTTATTACTCTTTATATTTTATCCCACATATATACAATATATATGTCAATATAAAGTTAGCATAAATAACCAAGGAATTTTCTATGAATTTTATAAAACATAATCTAAAATATTAACATAATATCAATCAATATAAATTTATTCATATATTATAAAATTGTTCTATTACATTTGCTTGTTGGGCATATTACTCCCAACACTAACAGGGTCTTGATGTCCATCCCGAAGCAGAATAGTGTGCGTGGTGTGGATAACTCGGGCTTTAGCGTTCAAGTCATTGGACTTTGCCTTCTTGAATGATGTAATCTTAGGATCACGGTGCAACAATCTAAGCACTGCTAGACTTTCTCATTGTCTGATGAAATCAGACTCCTAAGACACGTAGTAATATTCCTTCCTTGGTTCATTAATGAAACATCCAAGGAGTAGGTTAATATCGTTGGGAGTCAGCCTCAACTCCCATCCAAACATATAAGTCTGGACCTCTAATGGTTAGGTGGACAATTCCAAATTGGCATAAAATAGTTTGACAATCCGTTCACAAAAACTATCACTCAATCTGCACAACCCGACTAAGTCGGCCCCTTCAACCAATTCTTCAATTTCCAACTCAACCAAAAACTCAAAGTCTACTATTCTATATACAATAATTGAACGAAGTTTAACATCAACTTCGTACCGATCGTTCGTTGTGACAATTCTGAAGAGCGAAGAGTGGAACTTATCTATAATAGATTAAAAATAGACCAATTGATCCACTGGTCTTTGTCGAGGCTGAGGCTGAGGTTGTGCTTCAACCTCAGCTTGTGTAATAGGGTCAACTACGGGTGCTCAAACTTCAACGATGGGTGCTCTAACTTCAACCACGGGTGCTTCACCTTTAACCACAACTGACACTTTAAGGTGAAACTGACCGATAATGAAATAAGTTGCAAGTCATCTGTGTTCACAGGTCGAGTCCGTTTCTACCTAAGGTATAGGCTGAGATTGCGACGGAGCAACATTATGCTTGAGAGTCAATTTTGTTTCCCTAGAATCCATTGGAATGGATTAAACAGTGACAAAATTTGCTCTGAGTGTACGAAGGTTTGCCAAGGAATTCGGGGTTTGCTAAGGAAATCGGTGGACTCACCAAAGCGCGGAATGCCAATTATATATACTAGGGCAACGGAACACAAAACAATGCATGATGTTTTGCAGTGGAAAGTTGTCATTCTACGGTAGAAAGTTGTCGTTTTGCGGCGAAAAGTTGACATTCTGTGCTGAGGAACATCAGATAAGTATAAATTTTAATTATTATTGACGTTCCGGGGCAGAACGTTATACTTTCGGCTCGCAGAACATCATTGCTAAAACCTTCATATTTAGCATTGACATTCCACAGAGGAACGTTTAGTGTTCCGTCACAGAACAAAAATTAAAACGTTTAACGACTAAAGATACAATGATGTTTGCGGTGTCTCTTTTCCATAGTTCAGTGGTTAAGTTGTTAGCTAAAATACTTTAGTGGTTGACTTATCATGGATCACAAAGTACAGTGGTTTATTTGTTAATTTCCCTTAAAAAACCACTGAATTATGGAGTCAGTGACAAGGCAAACACTAAACAATTTTTGCCAACAAATAAAACACTCAACTTTGGGAAATAAACCAGGCAAACATTGTTGTCGCGTTTTCCATTAAAAAGTTAAATTTTTTTTGGTAGCGGATATGTCTTCTTTCCGCAGCGGAGCCGTACATGAAGTATTTGTAGTCAATGACTTACTTTCTGTAGTGAAAGACAAGTATCCACTGCGAAAATGGTATTTTTCACAGCAAAAAGGGTAATTTTTTTCCTCAACTGATATGAGTTTTTCCACAACGAATCTGTATTTGATGCAGTTGTAGTCAATTACTTCTTTCCGTAACAGAAGACAAGTATCCACTGCGAAAAGGGTCTTTTCTGCAGTAAAAATGTGTCTTCTGCTGCGTAAAGTAAGTCCTTAGGATAGGACTTATTTTCCTTCATAGATGGCTAGTTTCTGCAATGGAAAATTCTATAATCCTGTGTGTATATAACCCAACATTACTGAGGGTTTATCTTAGCAAACCCTAGATCTTTTCTAGAGCCAAAGTGGACAACATCCAGGAGAGTTTGAAACATTTTTAATTGTTGCTCACCAATGGCGTTGAGGAGAGGTAATATTTGTGCATTGATAACATCACACTCCCATGCACGTGCAATATTAGCCTAACTAATTCTCTAATAGAAAATAAACCTACAGAATTACAATTTCTTATTTGCATTTGCTCATTATCATTTTTTAAATGGATCTTATATGTAACGCCCTGTAGCGTAAAATCTTTTTCTTGCCATTTTTTTTAAAAATCCATTTATAAAAATCATGTATTTGAAACAATATAATGGAAGTCTTAAAGGAAATCTTATTTAAAACTCAAACAAAATAAATCCTAACACAAATATAAATATTTGAAAAATACTTTTAACTTGAATCCAAACATATTAAGAAAATGCAATTAAAATAAAAGGTTTTTCTTTTTAAATCTGTTTTCCTCAAATTTTCACCCACGAGTTAATTTCATTTCAACAATGCCTTAGCTCCGCCCATGAGAATTATCCATCAACCGTAACTTTTATGCGTTTCTATCATCAAGTATATCATCAATGTCATCCTAATCTATACGACAAAGATTCAACTATGAACCTAATGCTCAGTAAGAGATGCATAAATCATGAGCATGGGATGGAGTTTTTCACAAAAACATGTTCTTTCATTTTTCAGTCTTCTTTCTTTCTTTTGTTTTTCTTTTTTCTTTCTTCTTTCTTTCTTTTGTATAGGGAACAGTAGTGAACTTCGGCCAAATCATACCCCGAGAATAGTGGGCACGAGTATGGAAAACACATTACTTACATCTCATGAACTTCGGCGAGACATTCACCATTCCATGAGACGTCTGTTAGTGTTACGCACTAAATGCGCAACCACCTGGTGAACTTCGGCCAGACCCTTACATTATTGGATTAACAAGCTTATTACCCATAGGACCAATCTTTCTTCAACTCTTCATATTCTTCTCTATTTATGTTCATTCTTTCTTACATAAAAATATATGCATGAAAGTTTTTTTCGTTGTTTTCTTGAAAAACGTGATGCATGAAAAAAAATGCAACATATGTGTATCTCATCCTATCATATGAATATACCACAACATGATAACACATATTCGAAACAATGAAACATAAAACATTATAGCATATCCTCAAAGTAAACATAATATAATAACATACACTCGAGTCAATGAAACATAGTGTATCATCTAACAATATAACATATCCTCATAAATCACAAATAGAGCAACTTATAATACAAATAGTGTAACATATCCTCGAGCATCATACAATCACAACCTAATAGCTATAAAGATAAAAAAAATCTTAGTGTCTTTGTGATGCAGACTAAAGGCCAAACACAAGCAAACATCACTTATATGAAGTTCTTGGTGGAGTTTGTGTTATCCAACTTTTTTTCCAACACATTTTATCTCCCTTCAAATTAAACAGAATTTGGTTAATAAGAAAAGGAGAAACTTCTAAACCTACACAGCGTCCACATTTTCATCATTCCTCACTATCGCCTTTCTAAAATATGAAGTCTTTAACTATAGCAAGTCTACCTTTAGAAAGCTTGAGAGAGAAACCTCTAGACCTCGCAGTTCAAGAATGATTTGGGTTTCGCCCCCAATCCTTCATATTTATAAACTGTCAAAACTGAAAAATCTAGCATAAGAAATCCTGCAGATAACACATCTTGAAATTATCATTTTCTTATTAGTCCAAGAATAAAATCCTAGCTCATGGATTCTATAAAAAAATTGTGTTTTGAATCTGTCCGTAGTTACAGTGGATGCATGAGCTTTTGCTGTGGAAATCTGCTTGCCCTTCTCTTCCAATAACAATCTCCATGTATACATTGTTCTCTCTTAATTCTACAGAAACCAATGTTTCTATGATCACCTATGCTTCCACGGACGCTAAGGTTTCATGGATTTCTCATCCTGTGGATCCTTCTTTATTTATCTATCAATCACTATTCACCATATACATATATTCTTTAGAGGATATCTCTATGTGGACACCAATGTTTCTATGGACACCAATGTTTTTGTGATATTCACTGTTCCTCGCAGATCCTTTGATCCAAACGACAACGTTCTTTACCTTACTTATCTGTAGTGGATGAGTTCACTTCCATAGGTCCTCATCATCAGTAAATACTTAAACCAAATGACGATGCTTCTCTTCTTTTACTTATCTGTCACAATCGAGTTTCTTTTTTTGGATCCTTTTTATTAACGGATACTTAATTCGAATGATGACATTTTCTTCCCTTTACTTATTCGCCGTAGATGCATACCCTTATGCAGATACATTCCTTATCCTAAAAAGATGTTGTCCATTTTGCATACATGTTTTTATTTTCACGGGCATATTCCTACGCGTTCCTTTTTGCAACTCCACTGTTCACCATAGACACATTCCTTAATATCTGTGGACATTTTTAAATTCAAATGATGATGTTTCTTCCTCATTACTTATCGGTTGCAGACGCATTCCTTTCAGAAGATATGTTCCTCATCTTAAAATGATGTCTTACATTTTGCGGATGCAAATACTTCTGCAAATTCTGACTCTTCCGTGGACATTAACGCTTCCGCAAATCCCAACCCTTATGCGGATACTACCTTTTCGCGTTGTCCACCAATAACTATCCTCCATGTATACATTTCCTTTGCGGACACAAAGGCTTCCGCAGACCTATTCCAATCTGCAGGCGTCGACACTTAACATATTTTTTTCCTACTCCTTTCATGCCTAGCTATGCTTAATCAAAAATTCTTTTGTGGACATTCTTACCATTTCCTTCTGTACTCCGCTTACCTAATTTCTTAATTTTCTTAATAAATCTAGTATTTTTATAAACATAAAATCTTTCACTCCAGCCTTCAAAATTCTGTAAGTTGTCTTGAAATAAATCCTTCACTTTAATTTACCAATTACGACAATAATTATTTCATTTAAATTATAAAGTGTCACATTAGATACAAAATTATTAGAACAAATTTTTATAGGTGTTACAATATAAGCACAAAATCTCAATTATCTTTGATCATGAGACATATGATTGTCACTATAAATATAACTATACATATTATTAATAAACATAATTGTTACTTATTTTGATGATTGTAACAACTTATTATGTAATTGGTGTGTGAATGCATTGTTTTTCAGACACCGAAGAGAGTAGCGATCAAGAATCCTTGTTTTTGCAAGTGTTGCATATGGATTTTGATTGTTATTTTGGCAGGGGGTGGACATTAATTTTTAATCAACAAAACATACGGTGAATTGCTTTTGTAATGTATATTTATGTTATGCATTGTATATGAATGTTTGTCTCAACTTGTCCATTTTTGTAGGGGTTGGTGCCTACTATTGGAGATATTGTAGAGCCAATTGAGCATCGTTTTTGATTGTCAACTTCAAAAAACAATTTAGAGACAAGTTGTACAATGACGCAATGTGGAATGCATCTAGGAACACAACATCAGTGCACTTTGAGAGAGATGAAGAAATTACATTTGATTGATGAGGCAGCATACACATATTTACAAGGAATCGCTTCGAGATTCGGGTCAAAGCATGCTTTCAGTTCAAACCCAAAAGTGCGACATAAGCCTCAACAACTTGAGTGAGTCTTTCAATGTCTGCATCCTACCAGCATGGGATAAACTGATCCTTACTATAGTTTAGATTATAAGAAATGATATCATGTCAAGGATCATCAAGAAGAGCCTTGCTAAACTACAAATTCCAACTCAAAATTGGAGTCTAATATTCGTAGGAACTGGCTGATTAGGGTCAGTGACGGTAACAAACAATACATAGTCGATTTGGACAGGCATACTTGTAACTTTTACTAGTGTGAGTTGACTGGAATATTGTGCATTCATGCAATCTTGTGTATGCATTTTATGAGGAGATCAGTTGAGGAATTTGTTCATGAATGCTATCACAATAAAATATACATGAGGATGTACTTGCACTTTGTCCAGCCAGTCAATTGACAACACATGTGGCCTATAACAGATCAGGATCCAATTATGTCACCACCAATTAAGAGACGTTTAGGAAGGCATCGAAAACAAAGAGTCAAGGTTATTGATGAGCCTCATAGCCAGACAGTCCTGAGCAAGAGAAATGTCAACATGATGTGTAGTCGATGTCGGGGTGTGGGTCACAATACCTGCACTTGTCAAGGTGGAGGCCCAGACAATTGCGATACAAGTGGCAAAGACAGGTCCAGAGGTAGAAGTGGCAGAAGTGGGAGTGGAAACTCGCATGACGCATTTATGAGTTTCACAACTGTTGTGACGTAGATGAGCACATTATTACGTTTATAGTTTCAATTGTTATTTTAACTATGCTAATTTTTTTTGGCAATGTGTTTCAAATGTTATGCAGGAGTCTTGTCACGACCCGGAAGTGGGCCTAATAAAAATTTTAGGTCGAACGACCCGATCCTCGATGAGTATCCGATTGCTCAGCCCAATGCTAGGATGTCAGCAAAAGTCTTAGTATAAATTTAAGCTCAAAACCCAAAACCAATGAGCGAGGGTCCACAGAGTGATCAACAAGAGTTAAACATAACATAATAATAACAAAGAAAATACATTGTACTAGAAATAAAGCCATTCAACACTACACAACAAACTTAACAAACTAAAATAAAGAAACAAATCCTCACCAAGAACAAAAGAAACCAAATCCGAAGTAACCACGCCTTTGACACCACACCAGACCACCACGATCATAACCTGAGATGGAGGGGTCATTGGGGTGAATGAATAACTCAGTAGAAAACTTATACTAAATGCAATGCAAGTTAAAAACTAGTTTTCTCTTTTCTCATCAAAACCATGATGAAAAAATAATACCGTACTCGTACATGAATTTAAAATTATTTCTAAAACATTCTTTACCATCAAAACAAGCTCCACTTGCTACCAATGAGGCAATCATCAAAACATCGCCAAATACCTAGCCAGCTATAGTAAAATATGTTTACATCATTTTTTACAAGTCATAAATAAGAATCCGTGAAAAATGAGGGTCACACAAGAACCCCTCCGATACAAACACATAGAAAGGCGACAGTTTGAATATGGCAATACCTCATGAGCCTATAGGAAGAACTGTCAGTGCGATCTCCAGATCTAGCCCTTCATAGGGGTTGCTGGGGAACCAATTTGTGATGAAACAACCCAAAACATATATACCCTAATCAGGTTTAGGGATTCAAAATGTAATGCCCCACGTTATTAAACCATTTTATTTCTTACTTTTTTAGCCATAAAAAAATTTCTTTAACTTATTTAAAAATGTGTATTTAAGAAAGCAAATCAGTGTATTAAGTGGAATAAATTCTAAACATAATTTTAATGATTTAAATAGCAGTCCATAGTTTAGATAACATTATCAAAATTAAAATCATAATTAATTATTGAAAAACAATTGGTTTTATTTTTCTATGAGCCATAACACATTAGGTCAAATCCGGCTGATAACCCAAGATCTAAACAACCAATGCTTCCTACTCAACATCAGTAATATTGATCTCATTACCGTCACCTGTATCACGGGTAAAACAATAAGTCTAACTCTCAGTAAGAAATAGAATGAAATGCTTATGCTCATGCATGCTTATGCAGTTCGTCTCCAGAAAAGAACCTATCTTTTCTGCCTTTACATTTCGTTATCAGAGAAAGGATACATCTGTTGGTCCGTGTGGCTTAACTAACTCCATCCATACATGGGCGAGGTTTCAATCAGGGGTGTCACCATGACCGTCTCCAATCTTTGTCTTTTCAGACGTTGGGGATTTCTGGAACAAGAGAAGGGATATATCTATTGGTCTTGTGCCTAAACTAACACTCCACCCCTATGTGGGGCGAGCTTTCTATCAGGTGCGTCACCACCAAGAATCGTCATCCTATCTCCTGAATCCCCACACGCCCATTTACGTTTATTCATTCATTTCATTAAACATGTCGTGCATATGCCATATTTTCATAAATCCTATTATGATGCATGAATGTCATATCATATCCATTCCACAATCATAAACAAATATCATGATATAATAGTTCATGCTTAAGCTCAAACAAACCATTCTATCCTTTAACATTTTATCTATAATTTATAAGGAGCAATCAAGAGTTCTATCAAATTAAACTAACATTTGTTAACAGAGAGCAATTAATTTAATAGAGAACAATACATATTAATTAACAAGGAGCAATTCATATTTTAATTTCACAGAGGGCAATTATAGTTTAGCAAAAGACAATTAAAATGCCAATTAACAATTGACAATTTATATGCTAATTAATAGAGGGACAATTCCCTTATTTAACAGAGGTTAAAAAAAGACAGTAACCAACAATTCATCTTTCTTTTATTAGAACAGATTAACAATTTGTTAGAACAGATCAATAATTTGTAGCAAGATCCAAGGCAGAAATCAAAGTCACAAAACTCCCGTGATGCAGGGCCTCCATTGGCCACTGCATCCCATTTCTTACATGTAATTATTATTGACAGTATTTGATTTTAGCTAGCAATCATTGACAGTATTTGGTTTTAGCTAGCAATCATTGACAATATTTAGTTTTAGCAATTGGCAGCATCGACAACAATTATTCAAGGCAAAAATCCAAAACAAATAAATCATACAAAATCTCGTAATGCAGGGCCTCCACTGGCCACCACATTCAATTTCTTACCTCTCTTGATGATTTCCCCTGCCAAATCCCCATTCCTTCAAGGATGAAGACAACAACCTCCCTTATTGGAAGAAGACAGAAGTCCTCACTCAGCATTCCCTTTCCTTCTTTCTTCACAAAACCCCTCTGCCTTCTTTTTCCTCTCTTTCATGAAATCTCTCTCTTTGGAAACAAAATACCCTTCCTTTCTCAGGCCCTCCCTTTCCTCACTTCTCTCTCTCTGCCCTTCCTTCTCCAACTCCCTCTCTGACTCTTATCCTCTCCCTGCCGAAGACACCCACAAGACAGGGAAGCAGAAAACAAGAAAGGAGTCGATCCTTTCTCCCCTAAATTCCACGTCTGTCTTTGTTTCATTTGACAAAAGAGCTGTGGCGGTCATGAAGTGTGGGACGATTGTGGGAAATAATTGGGGAAAAATGCTACAATCATTCGCTGGAAAAATTCAATTTTCACTGAATTACATGGGATCGGTCAACAGCTACAGTTGACCCGTGCTCTCTACCATCGACCGATCCAACTGCACCATTTTTTTTTCTTTTCCAGATGTTTTTTGAGCCATTCACTACTTCATTTATTCAGTTAATCCATTTCTTTTATTCATTAAATCTATTTACAATTCTAATAATTTTCATCTATTAAGTTTTCAATAATTATCCAAATATCCCATATTCCAATTTACATCTACTTAATTTTCCGATTATCTTTACTTAATCCCGTTACGGGAAATTAGGGTATTACACAAAATCCAAGGAGCTCGTCAACACTGCGCTATTACCTATTTTCACATAGTGCACAAACAAAACATCTTTATGCAGTAGAAAATGTATTAGGATAGCCTCTTGATACTTTGACACTGTGACCGTCTAAACTATCAAGAGAATTCATCCTCTCGTATCAAATATCATAGCACACCATGAAATACCATGCATGTAAAGAAAACATGTAAAACTCATGTATATATATAGTATAAAAAATGACGTGTTCTCAAACAATCCCCGTCGGGTTTTCATATGTGGCAACCCACAAAATAAAGTTTAGAAAACCATGATGCAATGCAATGTGATAAAGTATAAAATCTCTACCTTGATGACGACAGAAACCTGGCTGACCAGTTGCACGCATTCGAAACAAGTACCAAAAATTTAGGAACACCATCGGAACCTAAAACCAAACCGACCTCAAAACCGCAAATCAACACTAAGGAAAAAACACAAGTCCTAAACCAGAATTCAAAACCCAACCGGAAGGACTAACACAAAACTTCATAGTTTAACACAAGGAGCAATAGAAAACTTCACATTGAACCGAGAATCAACACTTACCGGAAACAAGACATGGTTGAGGAAGTCAAATGAAGATCATTAAACTAAAACTCTATGAAACAAACAGTATGTTTGACTAAGACCTAACAGTGGCCGACCAAGGACATCAACAGTCAACCCAAAAGACCCATTAGTCGATAAGACACTGCTACGATCAACGAGATACAACTATGCTCAACCCAAAAAACACGGTAGTTAAGGAAACATAGTTGAGGTCAACCAAACATGACTACGGTTAACTAGGACTACCCAATGTCAACAAGGCATGGCGACGGTCAATCGTGACCACCCAATAATTGACAAACACGGCGATGGTCAACCAGGACCACACAGTGTTGACAAGACACAACAACGGTTAACTAGGACCACACAGTGTCAACAAGACACAACAATGGTCAACTGAAACCACACAGTGTCGATAAGCCACGACGACGGTCAACCAAGGCTATATAGTGTAGACAAGACACGACAACGGTCAACTAGGACCTTGCAACGATGGACGAAACTCAACTAGGGACAAGCTAAAAGCAAGCAGTAGTTAAAAACACAGTTGCGATTGACAACCCACCCTACGATTAACTAGGACCATGTGGGAACCCAAACCGGAATGGAAGGAACCATGCTCATGAAGTTCATTAAGGCACGTAGCGCTAAGCGGCAAAATTTGACCAAACAATTTCTTCTGGGGTCGACTGGTCTGTACAGTGGACAATTGTCTAGAGTGTAGACGTCCTGCATGGACCACCCACACAACCGCGGGCGTCCATACTAGCATGAATATTTAGCATGGACGTTCGCATCTTTTCAGACGCCCAGAAGCATCCTGTAACCGAGCAAAATCCCAATGCACTCGATCAGACACAGGCTGTAACACCCAGGAAATTTACTCGTTTAATTTTGTGTATTGTGGCATTGTATAATTTAAATAGATTAATTATTGTCACAATTAGAGAATTATAGTGAATGATTATAAATATTATAATTATTAAATAAGTCATGGAATTAGGAAAGTTAAAATAAAGAATTTTATTTTTAATAAAATATAGAATATAATAAGGAAATTAGGGAACTAACACAAAAGGATGTCCATGAAAGGTTGGGTGAAGGCTAGACCCTCGAATGAAGAAACACAGAAGAAGGATTGGCCATCAGATTTGAAATGGGCAGATAGAGATCAGTGTTTGCGGATGAAATGGAATCCGTGAGAGTGTTCATGTATACGTAGTGGGCAACTATTGGCAGACATTACAGAAGTGTTAGGATCCACGGGAACATATCGTCCCCGGAAGGGTTAGAACCAGCAGACGTGTGGGTATCCAAGATTAGAATGATGTTGTTTTGATGAAGGAACATTTAATGGAAGAACGGATTAAACAACTATTGGATGAGATCAAATAACGACTGGGATCAAAGATAGGGAAAAAAAGTAGAAGAAGGCAAAGTAAAAAAATACTTCTATGGAAAAGAAAGATGTTGTTGTGGGCCTATTTGATATTAGGCTATTTGTTTTGATGATGACGGTTTTTAATTGTGTAATTAAGCTGTTTATTATTTTGTGATTGAATTATATAAATATATTATTAATGTTTATTGGAAATACCCTTAAAACGGCTATTAATGTTGTCTAACATATTTACCTAAGTCCATGTAGCTCATATGACGATATTTGGGACTTAATGAATTCAATGAAAACAAAATTAGAGGAAACGATCGACTAAACAGCGGACAAGGTCGACCAAATTTGGCAGTAGTAAAGGAAACAGTCGACCAGTTGATCGATCAGAAAAACAATAGATTGTTTGAGATTTCATCTTACTAAAGAATTGGTCGACCAATTAAGAAATGGTCAACCGTAAAATAAGACAGATTGCCTATTGAATCTGCGGTCGAGCAGGTAGACAAGGTGATTGATCGCAAAATGGACAGAGTTGGCGAAGAGCTAAAATATAAAGAAAGCAGTCGACCAAAATGAAGAAGGTGATCGACCGATTCCTCTGCACAATGTAACAGCTAGTTCCAATGGTCGAAAGGCGGTCAACCAAATTGAAAATGGTAGACCAATTGCACAGAGTCTATAATTATAAGACTCTTCAAAGCTTAATGTAACAAGCGAGAATCGAAGCGAAGCTCTGCCAAAATTATTTATCGATTTCTCATTATTCAAAGAGTGTAAATCCTAACTCTCCATACTCCCAAACTTGAGATTTTTATTTGGGGAGAGTTTGAAACTTTTAGTTTTCTTTTTTATTCTACTCAAACGTTGAAAGGCAAAATTGACGCCCGTGAAGATCAATCGAGAGAGTGACGCCCTGAGAATAGTCTCTAAAAGGTTTTGTTGACCCTCGTGAAGTCAATCATTGCCAATCGGGGAGGTTGGGTGATTAAGGATCTTCAAGTGGAAAGCTTGGAGCGTAAACCTAGGCCGAGGTTGTCGAACTGCGTGAACAACATCGTTTGCATTCTCTTTCCCTAACTCTCTTATATTTGTGATTATTTATTTATTTATTATTGATAAATCACTTAGGGTTTAGAGAATTAATTATTGCACTAAAAAATTAGATAGCCTAATTCACCCCCTCACCCCACCTACCTCTATAGGCGTGCACCAATGCCACAATTAGTATCAAAGTGGGGTTAATAAAACTTTTTGTGTAATATTGTGCATATTGTATAGTTTTTGTTGAATTTGATTAAATTTCTTGTTATAAATCTTTTTGACAAATATCTTGAGATTTTATATATTATAGATTTCAATATGCATGTTGAAGGTTAATCCATTTCTAGACCTCCATTGTTTGAGGGTAATGATTATTTATATTGGAAGTCTATGATGAAAATATTTGTACAATCGTTGGATTATGACTTGGGCATATTATTGAAAATGGGTCATATGTGCCAATGAAATGTATAAATGGAATTAATGTTCAAAAATTGTATATTGAATTTAATGAAAATGATAAATGCAAATTGAGTTTAAATGCTAAAGCTACTAATGTGTTATATGTGCTTTAGCAAGAGATGAATTTGAAAGAATTCAAAGATGTGAGGATGCACATCAAATTTGGAGACTCCTTCAGGCCACATATGAAGAATCATCCTCCGAAGATGAGGAGTTGATCATTTTAGCATGCTTAAACAAAACTATAGATCAATTGAAAAGGAAAATGAAACTTTGATGAAAATGCATGTTGATATGGTTAAATCCTTTGAAAATCAAATTTGTGAATTAAGGAATTTGAATGATGGTTCAAATGCACTTATTCAATCGTTAGAGAATGATATTTGTGAATTAAAAGTTAAAAATAAATATTTGAACAATGTTGTGCTTAATCTCACAAATGAGAGCAAAAATTTAAATATGCTTCTAGGTAAGCAAATAGTCACATTTGATAAAGCTGGAATTGGGTATTAACCCTTTGCTAAAAATAAGAATTATAATAATTTCTTTGTTTGCCCATCTATTTGTAATACTTGTAATTGCATAGGGTATAAACTTTTATTTGTCCATTGAACTTGAATGTTGATTTGAAATCTAATTTGGGTTCTAAATTTGTATGGGTTCCTAAAGGAACCAAATCTATAACTAATAGACCCAAAAAGGTTTGGATGCCTAAGAAAAGCACTTATGTGTTTTGAATTTTTGAATAAGGAGTTTGCATATAGATTGATGAAATTGACTAATATTTATACTCTTGATTTGAATAGAATTTTCTTAATATATTCATATAGGTTAAAATCTTTTACTTTTTATTAATTTTGATTCTATTGGTTGCATATTTTTGGTATCATTGGTTTAAGTTGTTTTTAAATTATTCAAATGTTTTAATTCTTCAATTGGTTTATTTTTTGGTTTAAACTTTGTTAATCCAACAATTGGTATCATAAATTGTGTATATTGATTTGTTGTTGGATGTTTGATTTTAATATCTTGGTAGATCCCCTTTGGTTTGAAATTGTCTATTGAAATATGGGGAGAAAATAGTTTTATCTTGAATAATTCTTTTTATCAATTATTAAAGGTTTTCATTTCTCAACAATTGGTAAATTGAATTTTTTTTTCTTGGTATATAATTTGATGTTTCTCCCATCAATTTTTTTTCTAAGGGGGAGAAATAGAAGTGTTTTGTTTGATGTTTTGAATTCCCCCCACAATTATATGTGCTTAATGACAAAGCGAGAAAATTAATTTGATTGAGTTGTTTTTGGTTTGTAGCTCTCCATTGATTTGAAATTGCCTATTGAAATAGGAGGAAAAAATTGTTTTAACTTGGATATGTTTTTTTCATTATCAAAGATTAGGTTATTACAATTGGTATTATATTCTTAAATTTTGTTTTCCCTTCAATGATTTGTATGGTTTAAATATTGAAAAAAGTGGAGATAATATTTGTTTTGATTGGAATGTTGAATTGATTTGTTGATATCTTTGGTATTTGTCTTCTCCGTATATTCTTGTTGATAATTCTATAGGGGAGAAGAAAATAGATTATGTGATTGCTTGATTAATACCCTTGACCTTCATGGATGTTTTTATGACAAAAAGGGGGAGTGTTTTTTTATCTTTAGATTTCCTCCCCATTGAATTCTTTTTTATTATGACAAAAAGGGGGAGAGATATGGATAAGTTCTTATGATAGCATGATTTGCATAAAGTTAAAAGTGAGAGATTGCATAAACTAAGGGGGAGAAATCATATTATGCAATACTCTATGCACAAGCTTAGGATAGATAAATAAACAACTTAATAAGTTTTCTCATCATAAAAAAGAGAGAGATTGTTGGCCTATTTGACATTAGGCTATTTGTTTTGATGATAACGGTTTTAATTGTGTAATTAAGTTGTTTATTATGTTGTGATTGAATTATGTAAATATGTTATTAATCTTTATTGAAAATACCCTTAATATGGGTATTAATGTTGTCTAACATATTTGTCTAAGTTCATGTAGCTCGTATGATGATGTTTGGGACTTAGTGAATTCAATAAAAGCAAAATCGGAGGAAAATGTCGACTAAACAGTGGACGAGGTTGACCAAATTATGCAACAGTCGATCGATTAATCGACCGCAAAAATGGTAGATTGTCCGAGATTTCATCCTGCTGAAGAATTGGTCGACCAATTGAGAAATGGTCGACTGCAAAATAAGACAGATTGGATATTGAATCTGTTGTCAAGGAAGTGGTCGAGCAGGCTGACGAGGTGATAGATTGCAAAATGGATAGAAATGGTGAAGAGCTAAAATATGAAGAAAGCGGTCGACCAAAATGAAGAAGGCGATCAATCAAATCCTCTACACAACACAACGACTAGTTCCAACGATCGAAAAGCGGTCGACCAAATTGGAATTGGTCGACCGATTGCACAGAGACTATAAATATAAGACTCTTTGATGTTCAATGTGTAATACCTCGATTTTTTATATCAGAATTTAATAAGGATAAATTGGAAAGTAATTGGGGGTATTCGGATTAGTCTGATATTTATAAGAGTATTACCAAGGACGTAAACAATAGATTATAATTTAAGGAAATTTATTGAAGGATAATTAGGATTAAATTGGGAAGAGTATTATATTGGGTAATTAAATTTATGATGAAAAATATGTTTTGTAATCCTTAATTTGGGGCTTGATGCGGCATAAATGAGGGAATAAATATTTTGAAAAATTATAAAGTGAAGGATGGTTACGGATTTGGTATTCTACACATTCGGTCGAGTTGAGGTCGAAGTTGGGGGAAGAATTCAACTGAAATGTATTCCAGGTCAAATTTGTGGATTTTTAGTCAACCCATGGTCGAGATTGGGTCGAGTGTCTCGACCGAATTTCATTTATGGTGACTCCTTGCATTTTGGGTCGAGCCAAGGTTGAATGTGGACTTGAAAGATTTGAATCTTGTCGAGTTAATTAATTTTTTGGTCGCTCTGCAGTCGACTACCGGTTGAGTTGCGGACGTGAAGGATTTGAATCTATCGAATTAATTGATCATTCAGTCGATATGCGATCCAGGATTTCAGACGCCTTCCTCTACCAGAAAACCAATTTAAAGCGAGAAAGCCATTTTCCTATCAGTCATTTGTCTCTCTCCCCCCCCCCCCCTTTCAAATGCCTCTCTCTCTTCCGACGTGGATCCCTTCCCCGAGAAGATTGAGAGCTTTCCATGTGGCCATTACCTGTTGGACCTCTTTTCTTGAGATGGGGAACTGTCCATCAACCTTCAACATTCACGTGGGTATTCTCCTTCCTATAAGTCAATGGATGACTATGTGGGTAATGTTGTTTTCTATCCTACTGTGTTCTGTGATTGAGTGAAGAAAAGGGTGAGTGTTGTGTTTGCTTTGTGTATGAAATTATTATGTGGGCTGTGGAGAAGTGGTGAGCCTCTATTTGGTGTTCCCTATGTGTTGCTCTGAATTTACTACAGCTTAGGAATTTTGCTGAAAGGATCTTCAAGAGGTAAGAATTGGGATGTTAGTTGGCGAGTGGAAGCCCTAGGTCACGGATTTTGTTTGTCTTGATTGTTGCTTTGGTTGTTAAAACTTTGGATTGCTGCCTTGAATTCTTGTTGACAATTGTGATGGTATTGCTGTTAAGAGAAACAAAGATTGCCAATAATAGATGAATTGTTAACTACTATCATTTTGTTGGGTTAAGAAACTCGTGCAAGTATCAACTTGGGATGCCCAGTATGAATTGCTAAAAGTATGAGATCTCCCTGTTTGTTGAGTATTGTTACATGATGCTTGTTGTGAACCTACTTGCAAATTACTTGAGATGCACGGTTGCTTCTAGTGTTACTTCAATTATTATGGTGGAAATTGGTTGGCCTTAGGTACTCGCTGTTAAGTGTTAAACTGTTGGGAATAGAATATGTTAACAATGCAAATAATAGGCGATGGGAAGGACAGTGAAGAACTATCTTGTTTAAAATCATCACCCCCTGGTGGACTTTGTTCTGTCAAATTGTGCTCGGTGGTGAACATAAATCTTACTATCTATTGATCGATTTAAAGTATAAATTGCCCTTTGTGGATAAGACATAAACTATTCCCTGTGAGGTTTAAATATGAGTTACCCCCTTGTAGGTTACACTGCTAGTAAATGTTTAGCTTAATTGATAATCTCTCCTTGACTTTAAATTGCTCTCCATGATTTATTGATAAATGTTGGGTCTCTTTTTTATATATGTTGTAAACTGTACGTGACATTCATGCATCATACTTAGAACTTATGAAATTGTGAGCATATTGCATGACATGCCGAATATATGTAAATAGGTGTGTGGGGGTTCGGGAGAATTTGTGACGGTCCATTGATGGTGACAACTCGAAAGGAGCTACCTCCTCCCACATAGGGAGCGGAGTTACGGTTAAGGCACGTAGGATGTATCCTCTTCTCTTGTACGAAAATCCCCAACATCTTCAACAAAAGAGTGCGGTGATGGCGTGTGGTGACACCCCTAATGGTGTATCTCCTCGTTGGAGTACGATTAAGCTACATGACCATAGGACGTATCCAACTCTCGGCTTAAAATAAAAGATACGGTTCTTTTATATAACGCATCGCATGAGCATACATAGCATCTGCATCGCATTTCATTCTAATTCTTGCTGGGCATTAGGCTCATTGTTTTCCCCGTGATGTAGGTATATATACAAGAACGGAATTTGAGCAGTTGATGAAGGATTTGCATGGGCGGATCTTGTGATTGACTAGGCTAAGGAGATTAAGGAAAAAGGATTTTGTAATGAAACAGTTGAAAATTTTTGTAAATGTTTTTAGTAAATGTCTTAAATTACAAAGGTTTATTTATTGTAATTTAAATGTTTTGTTCAAAAGTCTTCCGATGAATTTATAAAAGGAATCATTTTAAACTTCTTGAAATGTTTTTTAAAACATAAGAAAGATAGGGGCTTTACACAATGCAACAAGCAAGAATCGTAGCAAAGCTCTGCTAAAATTATTTATCGATTTCTCATTATTCAAAGAGTGTAAATCCTAACTCTCTATACTCCCAAACTTGAGATTTTTATTTGGGGAGAGTTAGGAACTTTTAGTTTTTTATTTTATTTTACTCAAACGTTGAAAGGCATAGGGGTGGGCAAGAACCGAAACGAACAGAGAACCGACCCAGAACCAAATCTCGGTTTTGGTTCTTGGTTGCCAAATTTTTAAATGGTTTGGTTCCGGTTCTTGGTTCTCAGGTCGGTTCGATTCTTGGTTCTTGATTTATGAAACCGAACCTAGAAAGAATAATTATAATTGGTTCAGTTCTTGCCCTTCCCTCAGATAATTTCTCGGTTCTGGCCCTTCCCTCAGATCGTCGTCGCACTTCCCTCAGATCGTCGTCGCACTTCCCTCAGGTTCGTTTCTCTCATCCTTCGTTTCTCTATGATTTCTGATTGTAACTTTCCACTCCATTCTAGGATTTCTTTCCCCTAAGTTTGTCATTAAGGGTTCTGATCTAGAGAAGAGAGATTCGATTTGGTTGTAAACTTTGCATTCCTGCTTTGTCATTAAGGGTTCTGATCTTGTGTTCCCGATTTGGTTATTCTACTTCTATTGTTATTTTTGGCGATGGTTTAATTCTTGGTTTACCGTTTACTTAATCGATTTTGAACTCGGAATCAAGTAACCAGTTTTATTCTCTTCATGAGATTGCAAGAGTTGAATTTAGAGCTTTTATTCTTTGCAATTTTGTAGTCGGCTGGAAATGATTTGAAGTTTTTCTCCTTGAATCTGCTAGAATGATTTGCAATTTTTCTCCCTGAAAAATTGTTTTTTTTTAATTACAGCATCCCATGTTTCTTTTTTTTTTTTGTGCTAGTAGAAAAGTATCTATTTTTATCTGAAACAGTTTCAACTTATTTTACCTATTGAATTTCACATTCAACTACTGTGGTGTGTGATGCAAGCTTCTCCTTATTGGTTCTTTTGATCCTTCTCCATAAGTTGATGTAGTAGCTGATGAATGTTCTTGTGGAAAATGCAAGCTTCTCCTTACTAGTTATTTGCGAGCTCACAGTCTCTGAGTGAACCAGTTGGTAGATATGTTGATTTACTAGATACTCGCTCACTTGTTATTTACTTTTCTTTCTCCTAGGTTCATGTTTTTGGAGGAGGAGATTTTCAGATGTGCAAAATTGAAATTCTCAAGGACCCTCATCCTCTAAACTCAAGAAAATAATAGGACTTCATGGAATCTGATGATGGAGAGGTAGGGATTTTATTCTTGGATATCATAGCATGTTTCTTCACTACTACAAGATTGTCAACCTTTAGCGTTGTATATTCTAAAGTTGTATTCTCCAACACTTCTAATTTACCTAATCATTTTTTATGTATTTTTTTCCATCTTTAGGTCATAAGGTCAATTGTTCCAAATCCTTTGAAGCAGGAGAGTTTACTTGTTTAGAATACTCCTGATCCTCTTGCTGGAGAGCAGGTTAGTTAGGCAGAATGAGTAGCATCGTTCTACTTTGTATCACAAATTTTAAACTTGAAATTAAATGAAGTGTTATTATTCACTGGATGTTAATGGTTCAATCTTGTGGTTAAGCTTATAGAAATTACATTCAATTCAAGTTTTAGTTCTATTTTGTATTCAAGCTTCTGTTCTGTTTTGTATTCAATTTGATGATTCAGATTAGGGCACTGGTAGCTCTTTTTTTTTCACTACCATTATTCAGGAAACAAGTTCAGAACTAGAACCGATTGGAACCAAGATTCGGTTCCGGTTCCTTGCAGTTCTGGTTCTGATTCCTCACTCTTGGAACCAAGAACCGAATGGTCGGTTTCAAGAGGTCCAAAACTAGAACCGAGAACCGGTTTGCCCACCTCTAGAAAGGCAAGATTGACGCCTGTGAAGATCAATCCAGAGGGTAACGCCCTGGACTGTTTGTAAAAGGTTTGGTTGACGCCCTTGAAGTTAATCATCACCAACTGGGGAGGTTGGACGATTAAGGATCTCCAAGTGGGAACCTTGGCGCGCAGACGTAGGCTGGGGTTGCCGAACCGCGTGAACAACACCGTTTGCATTCTCTTTCCCTAACTCTCTTATATTTGTGATTATTTATTTATTTATTATTGAAAAATCACTTAGCGTTTAGAGAATTAATTCTCGCATGAAAAAATTGAAAAATCACTTAGGGTTTAGAGAATTAATTCTCGCATGAAAAAGTTGTGATTGAATTATGTAAATATATTATTGATCTTTATTAGAAATACCCTTAATACTGGTATTAATGTTGTCTAACATATTTGACTAAGTTCCTGTAGCTCATATGATGATATTTGGAACTTAGTGAATTCAATAAAAGCAAAATCAGAGGAAAATGTTGACTAAATAGTGGACGAGGTCGACCAAATTATGCAACAGTGAAGGAAACGATCAACTGGTTGATTGACCGCAAAAGTGGCAGATTGTCCGAGATTTCATCCTGCTGAAGAATCAATCAACCAATTGAGAAATGGTCGGCTGCAAAATAAGACAAATTTCCTGTTGAACCTACTGTCAAGGAAGCGGTTGAGCAGGCAGACGAGGTGATCGACCACAAAATGGACAGAGTCGGCGAAGAGCTAAAATATGAAGAAAGCGGTTGACCAAAATTATGAAGGCGGTCAACCGATTCCTCTGCACAACACAACGACTAGTTCCAACAGTCGAAAAGCGGTCGACCAAACTGGAATTGGTTGACCGATTGCACAGAGACTATAAATATAAGACTCTCCAAAACTCAATGCAACAAGTGAGAATCGAAGCAACGCTTTGTCAAAATTATTTATCAATTTTTCATTATTCAAAGAGTTTAAATTCTAACCCTCTATACTCTCAAACTTGAGATTTTTATTTGGGGAGAGTTAGGTACTTTTAGTTTTCTATTTTATTTTACTCAAACGTTGAAAGGCAAGATTGATGCCCGTGAAGATCAATCCAGTGGGTGATGCCCTACGAACAGTCTGTAAAAGGTTTGGTTGACACCCGTGAAGTCAATTTTTGCCAACCGGGGAGGTTAGGTGATTAAGGATATCCAAGTGAGAACCTTGGAGCGCGTACGTAGGCCAGGGTTGCTGAACCGCGTGAACACCACTGTTCGCATTCTTTTTCCCTATCTCTCTTATATTTGTGATTAATTATTTACTTATTATTGATAAATAACTTAGGGTTTAGTGAATTAATTATCACACAAAAAAGTTAGATCGCCTAATTCACTCTCCCTCTATAGGCGTGCACCGATCCCATAGTTGTGAGGATGCAAGAGGAAGAAGGATTGTTGGATCAAATTAATGGATGGAACGTGAACAAGATGCTTCCACGAAAGGATAGATTCCTCGCGGAAAATAAGGATGCCACGTGGAAAGTGTTAAGTAAATAAAAGTAAACAACATCATTTTATGTTAAAAAAAAAAAAAAACTTATCTGCAGAAGCGAATGCGCCCTCGACAAAGAAGGCGAATAAGTGATGGAGGGAATGTTGTCGTTTAGACGATATATCCATAGGTGAAACAAGTGTTCGTAGATGGAAATGTATTCGCGAAGGATAAGATAGACGATGAACATCGTCGTTTCATGTTGAATCTGGGTGAACAGTGAAGATGCGAAAGTGTACACTTCCATGGAAAGGGAGATATCCACAGAAGATAAAAAGATTGAGTGAAACATCGTCGTTTAAAGTAAAGACAAGTATGCATAATGAAGTATCTGTGGAAGATTTGGCTTTTACGGAAGGATTTTCGATCGCGGTAACATTAACAACCACAAATGTAAGTATAAAGGCTAATGTGACAGATTACTATTGGACAAAATAGATTATACTTTTGGTGCTGCTGCAAACAGATTTAATGATCCAAAAGCTCGTTAGTGAGGAAATTAAGAACCTTAACAAAGGTTGTGAGGTTGTCATGTACAGGGAACTCAACAAAGGTCACGAGGTTGTTGTGTATCGATGTGTACTAACAGAGGTCCCTGAGGTGGGACTATCTCAACAAAGATTGTGAAACGTAAGTGGCGTGTTACCCATAATTGTGCCTAATGTTTCCCTAGATAGATGTCCTATGGTAATAAACAAAAAAATGAAAGAAAAGAAAAATAAATAAAAGAAAAGAATGAAAGAATAAAATGACATTTTCACAAAAATTGCTTTTCATATTAATGTTATGATTATGCATCTCTTATTGAGTGTCAGTCTCATAGTTTGAATTTTGGGATGTAGGTGATGATGAATATATTAAAGAACCTGATGATAAGAACAAGTATAAGTGGTGATTGATGAAGTAGTCTTATAGGTGAAGCTAAAGCGTTGTCAAAGTGAAATTGACCGTGAGTGAGGATTTCAAGAAAACGAAAAGAAAAAGAAACATTTTTTAATATGTTTTGATTAGTTGAATTTAAGTTTAAATATTTTATAAATATTTATTTATGATGGGTTTTATTACGTTCAGATTTTTAAATGAGATTATTTTTTAGTCTTTCGCTATATCATATAAAGGCATGAACTTTATGATGTATGTATATAAAAAAAGGAGACATGAAAAAAGGTTTTACGTCACAAGGCGTTAAACAAAGAATAGAAGTCCTAAGCCAATATCTTGGACTACCAGACCCAAAAAGTGGTCGACTAGACCAAAACCATCTCGAACAGAGAGACTTTTGGCCAAAATTGCGGTCAACCAAACCTAACCAGTGGCCAACCCAAGAAAGCCTTCAAGCACAAAAACCGCAAGGAAACTCGTATTCACTCACTGATTCTAGACCCTAATCAGCTTAAATTATAACGACCCGATTTTTTATTACCTTTAAAAAAACATGTAAAATTTAAAACTTTTCTTTTCTTTTATAAAACAACAAAATCTTTATCAAAACCTTTTAAATTGTAATAAGAGTTCTTTCCTTAAAACCTGATCGTTAAAATCTTTTACTTAAAACACGTTACTTAAATCCTTATAAACAGTGAATGACTATTGTTATAAATTTTTTTTTTTTCAAATTACAGCAGAAGACTAAAATTATAAAATCTTTTTTCTCATTTTGTAGCGGAAGCATAAATAATTCATTTAAAGAACAATGAACAAACCGTTTACTTATTATTTACAAAACCCTTTTTTCTCTTTATATTCTTTAACCTACCTAGCGACAAGACCCGCCCGTACAAATCCTTAATCAAATGCTCCTTCACCTATTCTCGTGCATGTATCTACACCACAAGCAAATTGTGAGTCTAAGGCCCAACAAGAAAATGAGATATGCAATATGATGTATGTCTCTAACTCATTATGTCAAAATGGAATCCACCCAAACTGTTCTTTACTCACGGTTACATACACTAACTCATACATTGAGCTGGGACATTGGAGGTTTTGTCAAAGGGAGAGTGGTCGCTAGTCGGCATCTAACCCTTTGGGTATACAGACTCTCACAACCGGATAAGGGAAGGACATAATCTCGAGTCTACCCAGTTATGATCTGAACCACCTCCCCAACCTCCAACTCCCCTTACATTCATTTCCTTTATCCATTTTTCTCACACAAATGAATACCAACCCACACGTGATGTTCCTAAGAGTTTATATTATCATAATGCATGTCAATGCGGCACAACAATCAATAACATGCCAATATCGTAAAATGGAAATATAAATGAAAGCAATCAACGTAAATCCAACAAGCAAAATTAACGAATTAAGTAATGGAAATTACACGAGGCAATATAATACGAAAGCAATTAACTAAAGCATGAAAACATGGAAATAATTATTAACATGCTATATTTATGGCAAGATATTCTAAAAACATTTTGAGCTATCTAGCGTAAGCTACTCAATTTAATTTATTAATGATGTAGCATGGAGCATAGAGCAGCATTTTTAAGCACAACAATAACAATAGCCGGGACCTTAGACATACTCGAATTTAAAGAAAATAATAACACGTCTAACATTCTAAACATGGTTGGCAAATCTCAAGAAAACAGCAGCATATAATTTGGGAAAACGGTAGTATTTTGTGAGATAGTAAACATGCTTGATGGTAAATTAAAGATGGGAAAACGAACACAAACATAGTGACAATTAGCAGCCTAATATCCAGCAAACAAAGCATGCATGTGAGGTATAACAAGACTTTATATTTGACAGCAAGGAACTAAACAAAGAGCTGTCAACAAACTTGAAATCAAGCTGAAAACTAGCAATGAACCTATTATCCCACACATTATGTAACATTTAACTATATGAGAAATAAGTCAATTTTAAAGCAACAAATTCTACTAAAAATCTAAACAAGGCAGAAGACTAACAGTCAATAACCATACATTAACTAACCAAAGCCCTATCAACCATTTACAGATTCTGCATAAATTATGAAACATTTAACATTATTACCTAATGAATCAATCCAAACAGCAGGGAGGTTAGTAACCGTAGAGGACCAAGCATGCTAGTTGGAATTTAGAGTTAAACTAACCATGGATAACTTCAAGCTAACAAACCAGAGAGAAAATCAAAGTCCAACCTACAATTCATGCTTCAGATAACAGGGAACTAAATCATAGTTCAAACATCTCATATCAAAGGCTAACTAAGCAGAGACTAACATTGCATAATCGGCCAATTAACTAAACCAAGAGTAGGGGTATCCATCAGAAGCATTACCAAGAATCATCCAGAATACAGAAACATTATCAACAATCAAGAACGACTCTACTTGTGGTGTAGGGCCTCCACTGGCCACGTCTGAAATCATTTTGTAACCTTACAACAGTTGAAGACTCATAATATAGAAAATAGTAGCAGCAGAGAATGTCCACCATCGCAGCAGAACTCACAGATCACGACACACTCACGGATCACCAACACACACAAAGCACTAGTATAATCTTTTCCTCACTCACTCACGCACGGTTCACTCTTACTTCAACTAACAGTAGGATTTTCGCCAAAAGAAGACACTCAACTCACCACCCACAGTCGCAGCTCACAGCCAGGAGGATTATATAACCCGAGACTACACTCGTCCATTCCTTCAAGAAGAGAGAGACTGCCAACGAAAGTGAAGGCTGATGGACAATCACCCATTTCAATGGAGATGGTCCAACTAGACGATGCCACATGGAAAGTTTCACAATCTCCTTAGGAGTAAAGGAAAGCATCGAGAGGAGGTTCAGAAAAATAGCATCAACTAAAGCTGTAATTTTGTTAAAATTGGACTTTTCGGTCGAGGAAGTCAACCAAACCATCAACCGCACAACGACCGAATACCCAATTTTGCCATAGTTTTGCTTTTTTGGTCGGACCATACGACCGCGTCCCAACCTATGATTCGACTGCAAAATCGATGAATTTGGCAGATTCAAAACTTGATGTTTTTCGGTCGCGAATCATGTCCGCAACTCAATCGCATTGCGTTCGAAAACCATAAAACGTGATCTGGAATGCATTTTGGACGCAAACCCCGACCGTGTCTTCGACCGCAATGCGACCAAAAACCCAAAATGCAGTATGTAATGCATTTCGGACGAGAAGCTCGAACATGATCGAGACCACTCGGCGACCAAAAACCCAAAATGTGCATTTTTCATTAAAAATTTGTACTTTAATTACCCCACAATATTTTCCTTACATTTACATGGTATTACTTCGTCAAAATACTGTCTCGCACTATAATAAATTAATTTCACAAATTCATTACATTATATAAACGGGAAAAAATTATCGGGGTATTACATAAATCCCTACTCAAACACTAAATCTACAACAATAATACTGAAACAATCAAAAAATTCAAGTTTCCAAGCTCAAATCTGAGACCAACACAAATGGAAATTTCAAACGAAAAAAAAGAGATTGGAACCGACCTACCCATGTGACGGAGATCTAGACACCATGAACGAAAATAGGGCGAAAAAAAACAATGAGGTTTGCTCCCCGGTTTTCCACCCTCTCTCTCTCTCACTCTCTCTCTCTCACTCTCACTCTTCGCACGGCTGACTCCCTAAAGGAAGAAAAAAACCTTCCTTTTAAAAAAAGGAATATAAATTAAATTTTAATTATTTTATTTAATATATATAATATAAATTAATATATTATAAATATTAAATAACACGAACTTGCCGAACATAACTCCATAGCTTCTGGCCGCAGGGGAACACGAACTGCACTAGTTGACCACTAACCAAACTCATCACATGTGGCCGAAGACTCACGACATACGGCAAAGATCTGGTCAACGCAAAATAATTGACCCCGATTAAAGTGAAAATTTTAATCATAAAAATATAAAATAAACAAATTGCAGATTTTACAAGTCTATTCACATATATGGTGATCTTGCAAATGATGTGTTGTTGTAATGGATATGTTTTAAATTGTTGTAATGGAGATGATTATTAAACTATTGTAATAGACATGTTGAACATTTTAAATGGTTGTAATGAACATGTTGAATATGTTAAATTGTTGTAATGAACAAACACACCAAGTTCGCATACAAATACACATTTCATGTCACATTTCAGAAAATCTAAATACACATTTCATTTCAATAATAAAGTTTCACAACTAATACACAAAGTAAGTATACAATTATTAACAACCCAACATATCGACCACCTACGTCGGCACCTTGCTGTGAGATTTCCTTTGTAGATCATGTAATACTCTGGTACTAACTTTCCCACGCACGCAATGTAATCAAATTTGGAAATAATTATACATTGCAGTGCGTATATGTGCTTGTTTATTCATGACATGTATTTTTTGGCGGTAAGATTTTGGGATGAAGGGTGTAATTCGAAAATGTGGGAAAATTCTGTTATTGGCATTTTTGGAAGTCTGCGGACGACTTGCGGACAAGACTTGTCATCTGCAAGTGATTGGAGCGCCAGCCTTAGGACTTGGGACAAATCAAGACGCGAATTCGCATCCTAACCTTACTGTATTCCAAACTTTCGGACGAGTTTGGACGACATGTGGAAGAGTCTGAAAGACATGCAGACGAGTCGGGCCTCCTCTTATTTGACTTTTTCCAAGTCTGGGAACCTTTGGATGCTTGCGGATGAGGATGGGTATCATCCGATTTGAATCTGTCCAATTTATGGACAAATGCGGATGATACATGCGGATGCCAAATGGCGTCCGAAAGTCTACTGCGAATGGTACGAACGAGGTTGGGGATGACTTTTCTCGTCCGAGGCCAAAATTTGGCCTGTGAAATTTAGCCTTGCGGACGACGTGTGGACGAGACCTGTGCGACCGCACTCGTCCGAAAGATCACAAAATAGTGAAAACTTAGGGATTTAAGTCAGACAACTTGTTGTGTAGTCCATTAATACACGAGATTTCGACGAAGAAAAACACTCTAGACAAGGGAATCGCCCAGCTCCAACTCCAGCCTAGGCAGCAATCATCCTTTCCCATCCCCCTACGCAATAAGTACCTAATAAACCTCTCCCTCAATTTTAACTTCCAGTTGCCCCTTCAACCATTCCATTCTCCTTCCTCTGTGTTCCTCTTCTTTGTCAGCTTCTTCTTCTCTTTTGGTGGGAGACATTGTTGCTGGAAATCGAAGTTCAGTTGTCCTTGTTTGATTTCTTCAACCACTAAGTAAGGTAATGGGTAGTCGTTGGCTTGAGGAAGCCCTACCCACAAGTATAACGTGTCTGTGTGTGTTGACTGTGATTTGAGACTCTTACTTTCTGTGTTCTACTGTAGATTTTTATGTGCTCCTTTGTTGCCTTTAAATGCTTATTTACCTTCACAAATTAGTGTTACTTGGTTGTGTGCTCTGGATAGTGTTACTTGGTTGGGCTTTGAGTTTCTCTGTCGTTATACTTTCATACTTGCTCAATGGTTGAACTAGATTATGACATCAAGCTTAGTAGAGGAAAGTTATGAGACATGGATTTCATAATGACTGCTGAGTAGAGATGAGATGAACTAAAAGTTAGCATTATTCTGTACTGCGAATGTTCTATTCTCTATTCTGTGAGCTTGATCTGTTGTTACACTGCATTATTGTTCTCTATATTGTCTTGTGTTATTTCCTTACTAAGCATGTTCACTTTAATACTTTTCAGTTATTACACTATTGCTTTCTCTGCTGTTAATTTTGCTGCTATATCTTAAAGCATGTATGTTCTGCTGCTATATTGTTGTTGCTATATAACTCTAACGCATGATAACTCTAGCAAACAATAACTCAAAGCATGTAAATTCCCTGTTGTTATGAAGCATGTCCTGTGAACATATTAAACTAACTTGTTGTGTTAGCGAACTTGTCAAACTTGTAAGCATGCCAATTAGTTGTTATCTTGTACATTCCCAAGCATGTAAATTGCTATTAATTATCAAGTATGTTAATTCACTCTCATTTAACCTTCAAACGCGATAACTGTGGCGTAGATAAAATTTTTAGCATGATTAGTTAATTAGTGTTTAAACTTCGAGTACAGTAACTATCTGCCGTTATGAAGCATGGTAATTCTGCGTATGCTAACCAACTATTATTGTGAGTTAAGTAGTCTATTGTTGCCTTCAAATGTTCGCGCATGTTAAGCTACCTATTAATCTTCACATACATTAATCTACCATGTTAGATTAATTGACCATTAATTGCTAAATCAATTCAAGCACGTAATTGACATTTAAATTGAGCATGCTTAGTTGTGAATGAGTCGTAGTTAGCATGTTCTGTTGTATATATATTGGGTACTATAATTCTCAGTCCCCACGCGTTTTCCTTTATAGTTGCCATGTAATTATGCTTTTATTTTCCTTATGCTTTTATTTCGGCATATATATATACCTTTAAATTTCCGTCACTAGTTATTGAATTGTCATTTCTGTATTAACCCTCCGTATTTACTTTCCTTATTATGTCTTCATGCATCATGCTAATAGAAACAAATAAGGAGTGCCACCTTGGGGTGGTACTCTCATGCATTGGGAAAGGAAAAATGATAAGAAAATGCTAAAAGAAGTAGAAAAAAGGAATTGAGGGTGGATGAGTATCGAGCCTACTCTGTAAACTAGGCGAAACCCTTCCCTCATAGGGTACGGGAGTTCTAGTTTACAAGTAAAAGGTTAGGTCCGATCACTATGCACTTGCATGAGAAAAACCTCCCAATTCCAGCTCGAAGTACGAGTAAAGGACAAATGAACGAATGTAAAGAGAGGCATATCATAAGCATAACCCCTATTTCTGTACTGGGCCATTGGCTCACGTCTTTACTTGTGGTGTAGGTAACGAAATGGTAATACCCAGCGCAGAAGAGGAGGCCTTCCCCATGGAGCCTACGGAATATCCAGAAGAGACGAGACCGGAGTAGACTGATGGCTAAGGGAAAGAAGAAGAACATATTTTGTAAGGGTTAAACAGTTAAACAGTAAAAATATTTTGTAAAAATATTAACTATGGCCCTAACTCGTATATTTTAAATATGTGGCAATTTAACCCTGAACTTTAAGAAAGTATGATTTAGCCTTTCCATTTAATAAATGCTTTAGCTAAATGGTCTTCAAATTTGTTTCCGCTATTTAATCTCATTTCTGTTAGATTTTCCGAATAAACCAATGATTTAACTTCTTACGATTTAAACGAGTTCAAGAAAAATGTAGTCATGATCATGATTTCAAAAATGGCACTCTGATCTTAATTTAAAGAGATTTTCAATAAAGGTTTTGCCACATTTAAGGTTAAAAATTTTAAATCACATTTAAAAAAAACTAAAATAAAGTGGAAGGATAAAAATCCAGGTCGTTACAGATCAACAACCCCGAACCTACAAGTGAGGTTCATATATACGTAAGAACATTGGTCGTACAAGGGAGTCTCATCTGGTAGTTCTGTGTGGAGATGGAAGTCAGTCTTCTTACAATTTTGTATCAACCCTAAACCCCCACTGGTAGAGTGAAATATGTCGTGCAGGCTGAAATGGAAAGAGGAAAATTAGCACATAAGTTGAAAGCAATATGAATATACACAAGTGAAAAGATATATCTCTTTTATCTGTTGGATCCATAACAATTGCAATTGATTATGGCAGCAACACTTGGTATGAGTAATGTGTAATACACAGAATTTTTACAAATAGTTTAATGAAGTAACACGATAATTTAGAATTTCATAAATTGATAAATTAATTGCAAAATTTCAATGAAAGATTTAAAATAGTAGAATTATTAAATAAGTATTGGACATTAAGAAAGTTAAAATAAAGGAATAAAAATACAAGAACTATTAAATAATTATGAAACTTATGAAAGTAAATTAAAGGAGTTATAAATTATTATGTAATTATAGACTTAGGAAAGATTAACGAAAGAATTTTATTTTATAGGTAATAAAATAAAATAGGACATATGAATGAATTAGGAAAACCAAATATAGAAGAATTAGTAAAGAATATTGTGTAATAATTCATGGTTAAGGTAAAGTTTAAATTGTTAGTTTAATAATATATGCGGAAGAATATAGGAAAAGATTTAAGTAATAGTTTAATTCTAGAAATTAAAGAAAACAAGGGTAGGTGGGATCATATGCAATAAGGACCATCGGATGAAGCTTAGGAATAGCTGAGATTGTTTAGGATAGTGAAAGATTGTCCGTGGAAGTGTTGGATGCGGATGAACGTTGAACTGTTGGATCGGTTTGGTGGAGGAAACATGGATTGTTGGATTAAGAAAAAAATGTTTTTGCGGGAGTGTTTGATATCGTGAGTGTGGGAGAGTTCTTGTAATAACCAAGATTTTCATTTTATGGTTAAGTGAGATAAATTGTAGGATATTGTGCAATAAAAAGTTTAAATTGGAGAAAGGAGATGATGTGAACATGGATTTACGGATGGGACTGTGTCTGCGATTGTGTTGGCGTCCGCAACAAATGGATCTAAGGAAGGAAATATCGTCATTTGATAAAAGATTTATGTGTATAGTGTCTACGCAGAAGCTTAGGTGTCCACGGAGGGGGGATTGCTACAATGAAGGTTTGGATAAACAACGTCATTTTGGTATGTCAAACACTGAGGAATTAAGGAAATCTAAGTGTCAGATCAATCGGATGTGTTTGGAGCCGTAAGATGAAGTTTAGGAATGGTTGTGATCATTTAGGATACTGGAAGATTCCTTAGCTGGAGCGTGTTTGGCCGTTAGATTAAGGGGAGAGATATAGCGAGGGTCGTTAGATCCTTGATTTAGAGGCTTTGTGAGGGATGAAAGATTCATTGCGGTTGAGTTGTTGGATTTAGAGATCAGGAGGGATGTTAACCATTGGATGCGGATGGTGCGGTAGGAAACACTTCAGCAGTTTGCTTCACATCTATAATTTAAGATAGACGCTGTCATTTCACGGGAGGTCTTTAAGTTGGACGATGCCATTTCAAGGAAATAGCATGCGATGGCCCATGCCCGTGGGAGCAAACGCGTCTGCAAAATAACGTGGTGGCTGTTGTTTGGTCATTGGCACTCCAACAATGGAATATTCACTAGGAATATTCTTAGCACATGGAAACGTAGCTGCTGCGAAAGCGTAGGCTTCCACAATTGTAGATCTTCATTCTACAACAACTTTTGGACGACTTGAGGAAACACATAACTAATTAGGTGATTTCGTTTTGTTGATACCAATGACATTAGGCTACCTTTTATCTACGGAAATAATGTAACGTGGGGGAAAAGTTACTAGGAGATATTTCGCCTAATTATGAATCAAAAGTGGTGATTATGAAGCTAGATTTACAAGTTAGTTAAGGATGAATCTGAATGTGAATAATGGGAAGAAACAGAGACGTAGATTTAAATGGTGCCAACATATCTAAGAAAAATACTTTAGAAAGTTTTAATGAATTTTGTATATATGAGTCTTGAGTCGAAACCTAGAAGTCGCAGGGAGAGAGTGAGTCATCTCTCACACCCTTAGATAGATCATTCTCCGGCATTTGTTAAGTTAAGTTCTCCTCTGCTATTTTGAGGTTATGTTGGCAGCAAGAAATGTTAAAGTTATCCTTTTTAATAACAAACTCTTTGTTTTAAAGGAGAGGTTAGTGTAAGGGAGAAATAAGAGAATCAATCATCGGTAAAGGAAGCAGGTAAGAAATGTTGGATGTGTTTGACCCTTTGGGGACTACACCACAGCATGTTAAGTTAAGTCAGTGATGTCTTACAGATCCTATTATATGATAAAATGCATTTCTCGATGATGATGGGCGTTATTATGGTTTCAATTAGCCAATGTTATGTTTTCTTAAGGATTTGATGACCCATTTCTTATGTTACAGACTTTGAGGATTTTATGATGTGTTAGATAGAAATGCTTTAAGTTGTTTGAGGGTTGCATGTCCATGCAACATGTTTTTAGAAAAATGAACAAAAGTGTTTTCTCATGCTTAAGTTTTCATGTAAGAAAGATAAAGAACATAAAGAAAATACATAAAAATTTTGGTGATATGGTACCAATGGAGCTTTGGGTGGTTGATGCCTCCCAATGAAGAACAAACAGTTTTGGTATTATGTCCCAATGCATAACAGAACAAGAAAGAAAAGAAAGAAACATTTTTTACAATAATTTTATAAAAGAGGTTTTTATCATTCATGAATATTTACATTTCTTTCTAAGCATTAGGCTTATAGATGAATTATGTGGTCTAGGTCATAGGAAAGGTGATGACTTGGGATCAAAGAATAAGAGGAAAGAACTAGTTGAAGAAGTATTCTCCATGATGATGAAGATGACTTGGCGTTGTTACAGTAAGAAAATACGTAAAGAGAAAAGAGATTTCATCATGTAATATACGTTATGAAAATTAGTTTAAAGTTTATGTTTTATTTAATTACTGTTTAAAGAGAAAAGTCTTATGCTGTACAAATGGTTTTTCAGAAGAGAATAATACATTTTTAAGATTAAAAATATGTGATTTTCTTTTAAAAAGAAAAAAAAAAGTTTTCAAGACGTTACAGTTATGGACTATAGGATTAGATTAGCAGGAGGAACAAGGACCGTTAGATTTAAGAAAATTCTTCTGTGAGAGCATTGGTTGCCACTCGGGAGCGAAAGAATGATGAGCCATCAAATCAAGTTTAGCGGAAGAAATGTAAACTGTTGGATTATGAAAAGATTCTTCTACAGAGAGGAAAGATTAGGAGCATTAAGTAAATAGGAAACCTAGTCATTTTAGGTTATTGCGTGTTTCCGCGGCTACGTTCGTGTTCACGGTAGCATGTTTAGGTGATATGAATGGCATCGTTTGGATTAGTAATGCCTTGGTTTAGTGTTTATTAGTGGAAGCTTTTGTTTTTGCTGATTGTTTCGTGTCCACGATTGAATCTAGAGGATGTGAGACGTCATCGTTGAGTTTAATGAGTTTGCGTTGAGTGAGAGCGTTAGCGTCCATGATGGGTTTTAGCGATAGATTAACACACGTGGCATATAGTGAGCCCTCGGATTGGGCACTTTCGCGGCAGCATAGACGTTCGTGATTGCTTTGCTAATCACAAATATGAGTTTTAAGGTTGATATGTCTGTTGGCCATTAATCTAACGGCTTGTTGTGGACATCCTCTGCAGCTGGCTACCCGTCTGCCGTAGCTCGGGCAATTTTTAAATACGATAGTTTACAGATTGCTTTGCGAGCCATGATTTAATCATTAGACAGTTTAGGGAAATGATAGATTTAGGATGCGATTTTCATGGGATTTACTTTCATGTGGTTCTCTAATTACAGGTCTTTAAATAGGAAAATTTGGATTGAATCCTAGTTACCCTAGAAGTCGTGGGAACGATGAGAGCCCTCTCTCAAGCCCTCGAGTAGACTTTCCTCCAGATTTTCTCAAGGTGAGTTCTCTATTGTCTAGTTCTGAAATTCACGTTGATAGTGAGTAGTTTTAGGTTTATTCTCTATTAGCTAATTATGTGTTTATTTAAAGGGAAAAGACAACATATGGATGGGTATTGGAATAGACAAAAAACCATGAATATATCCAGGTAAGTGATGTTGTTTGTGTTTAGCCTTTGGCCTACATCATAAAGTTCTAGGGTAGGAAAGAATTACGATGTTATTCTATGATGTCTTCGGGCTATTGTTTGAGGATATGTGGTATGTTGATTGTTCACTACTTGTTATAATGACTTAAAAATTTTCATACTTATGAATGACATATAAGCAATATGTAAAATTAGAAATTAAAGAATTATGTATATTAAGATTTGGAGATAAACTATTTTTCATAATAGTTTGAATACATAACATAGTTGAATATACAAATATGCATAGAATTGGATAAAATTTTAAGATGATAAACTAGACTTCTTAAACAAGAAAATGACATTGGAATTATATATATTGGACTTATATAGCAAAAGTTATAGTATTTGGAAGTCAGACTAAGTATACATGATATTATTGAACTATTTCCGTTAAATATTTAATTTAGACAAATCGAATAAGAATTTGAAAATGTTATCTAAGGATGAAACTTTTTGAAGACATATATCTATAATGTCATGTAATAAAATGTGGTCACCAATTAGGTCGTGCCACATGTAAAGCAGAAACAAATAGTTTAAACCATAAATAATGCAAGTTTAAGAGCAAAATGGTCTTCACTTCAATAATTGAGGACAAAATGGTAAATGCCAATGGAATTCTCTAGATTTAATCTTCCCTTAGAAGACAAAGGAAGAAGAAATCATGATATCTAAAGAGATAGAGATAGATAGAGAGAGAAAGAGAGAGAGAGGAGGAAAAATTAGGGTTGTGAGAAAATGAGAAAAGAGTGAGATTTTGAGTTTGAACTTCAAGGGAAAGTTGTAGCAAATCTGAAGAGGATTCTAAAACACTTGAGGGTGAAGGGAAAAGTGAAGTTTGGAGCTGAATTTGAAGCTTGGTAGTGTTAGAAATTATGGTAAGTAACTATAATCCTTAGATAGTTGTAATTTTGTGTAATTGCGTGATAGAGGTGGAGATTTTAGGTTATAATTACTTAATTCTATGTATTGGATGTTATAGCACAATTATATTTTGGATTGGTTGAGTTTTATCTAGGATTGGAATAAAGGAGATCATGAATGTTGAAGAATTTTGACATTCTATCTCCAATGTTGTCAATCGGTGTCGGGGTATGGTCGACCAGATCTTGTTATTTATAAGGGAAGATGACCAAAATTGATCGACCACAAATGAAAGGAGTGAATTTGTAGGAATTGCGGTTGACCGATATTTGGGAAGGGGTTGATCGAAAAATAGATGGAGTCTCAAGTTTATAAAATTGAATACGAGAGTGATCAACCGCTGTTAAGGGGTGGACAACCGAGACTCCATATTTTAAAATTCTAATAAACTAATTATTCAATTCATTAGTCTTTGGGTGATTATTTAAATATAGATAGAATATGTTTAGAAAGAGTAAATGATACCAAAAACATTCATCATTTATGTATGCTTAACAAAATATTTGCATGATTCATAATTCATGCATTATTAGTATGTACTATATGTATTCAATGTATACATAGTGTGAGGATACAAAATCATGCATCATGATATATTTATATGTACAAAACATATCATCTGAGTGGTGTTATTGGTCACAAAAGAACCCAATATACCTCTCCAGATTATGTATTGTGTGATGTATGTAAAGTGAGAAAATAGAAGGGGAGTGACTAAGAGTCCACCTTGGGTTGAAAGTCCCTAGCTCCACGGAGATTTTGATATTCATGGACATTCCTAATTGACATAGTGGCCAATATGGTGAAGTTTCATGATTGCGTGCGACTTTACATATGATGATGTATGATCTGCATATTGACATTCAAGAATATGCTAAAATGGTACTTGTTAAACAACTTCATTATATAAATTAAATGAACATTGCATTATTTTATACCATCATTGCATTATGGAGAGTAGAATAGAAATGATGTGATATTCATATTGCATATCATTTTGGTTTATAACATGGTCTAGATAGACCTAGGTAGGGGTGTGCAAACTAAACCGGAACCAAAGAACTGAACCGGAACCGGTCCATTCAGGTCGATTTAGTTTAGTTTTGCACACTAAAAAAATCAATATTTGGATCATTTTGATAAGAACCGAGTCTTGCTGTTTAGTTTTTGGTTTTGGTTTCTCAAATCGACAAACCAAAACTGAACCGCATTTGAGCCTTTTGGGGCTGTTTGTTCCGTGTTCGAGTGTTTGTTTGTGCCTCCGCAGTCCGCTCTGCCTCGTGGTTAGTCTTCATCATTTTTTCTCTCAACGCTCGTTGCTCTGCCTTGAGCGCAGAAATAACTACCAGCTTGCCTTTTTCCTTGATTCCACGGAAGATGTGTTGTTCACCATCGAGAAGATGGAACAGACTTCTCGTCTTGTACAATTGATAATTGCCTAGTTCCGGGTCAACCAATCCATGCCAAGAATAACATCAAATCTTTTTATGTCCATCACTATCAGATTAGCGTGGAATTCCATAATGTTTATCTGAACTGCATAAGCTTCCAAAATACTGCTAGCAGCCAAATAGTCTCCAGAAGGTATAAGTACTTGATACCCATTCTTTGGAATACTAGGGTGACAATTTTCCTTTGCGCAAAATTGGGTCAAGATGAATGAATGAGTAGCCCCAGTATCGAATAAAGTGTATGCGGCCACATTATTAACATACGTAGTACCTAGGGTGATGAAGAAAGTTATTTATTTAAGGATAAAAATTTCTAGGGCTACGGGGAGCATTCCAATATCATATAAAAGAATATGGATAATAACTTCATAACATTTTTGTGTACCTGATATAACTGTCGGTAGCTCCTCTTCTTCATTGTTCCCATATAATGAGAACACTCGTGGAGTCGCCCCACCAGATCTGTCAGCCACTGTCGGGCAATGTCTCGACATATGTCCAAGCTTCCCACATCTAAAACATCCACCAGTGCCAACTCTGCACAGTCTGAGGTGACTCTTCTAACATATAGGGCACGGGTTGGGTGGAGAAGTAGTTGCTTCAACCATGGGACACTTCTCACACCCCCGTTGCGTCTCATTTCCTGGTGGCCTTTTTACCCCATGGTTCATCGATGGAGGACCACGCTGTTGTAGGCCCTAGTTTTTCCGTCCAACCCGTTGACTAAATTCTCATTGTCTTGCTGCAATGGTTTCAACATTCTCCGCATCAAGTGCCCTAGCCACAATTTGTGCATAAGGAATATCCCGTATACCAACAAGTCTGACTCCCCTTAAAATCTCCACCTTAAGTCCTTCGATGAAGTGCTAGACCTTACGTCCATTATCAGCCACCAGATGTGGAGCAAACCTTGACAATGATTCGAATCTTCGTATGTATTCAGATACGGTCCCCATTTGGCGTAGTCTAATAAACTCCATCAATTTCTAATTTTGGACTGTAAAGCTGAAGTATTTCTCATTGAACAATTCCTTGAAATCCTCCCATGTGAGAGTCTAAATATTCAAAGTCGTTTTTACAGAGTCCCACCAGAATTGTGCATCGTGGGTCAGCAGGTTGGTAGCACACTTCACCTTTTCAGTTTCTCGTATATCTGCATACTCAAACATCTTCTCCAGAGAGTGTATCCATTCTTCCGCTCCCACAATATCATAAATGTTGCCTTCAAAATTAGGGGGTTTAAGTCGCTAGAATCTTTCCCAGCTAGCTTCCGCAGGTACCACTAAGGCACGGTGGTTCCCATTTCCGTTACCATTCTCACTCTTTATGAATCTTTCCATAAACTAGGCTTGTTGTTCCATGAACTGGGATTGGCATTCAACTACATCGATGATACGATTATGGGCCTTGTCCCATTAGGAACTGGAATATTATTTCTCGCTCTTCTTGTCATTTTTAGAGTTTTCTACATTTCAAATTTAAGGAATAGTAAGTTTAAAGGAACATAATTAAAATTTAAGTTGAACTAAACTTACAATCGAACGAGTATTCCACAACGAGCCTTGTGTTATCACTAGTCTACAAAATAGAGTTTAACCTGGTTATGCTCTGATACCAACTGCAATGCCCCATTTTATTTAAAACAATTTTTCTCTATTTTAAAATTTGGTGACGTAAAATTTTTTCTAAATTCATTTAACACGTGTAAAGATCGATTTGAAATAATATATCAAACGAAAATATAAGTTAAATCTTCAGAACGTACTTGCGTTACTTCCAACAAAAATCCATGATTACAAAATGTTTTACCATGTCAAAATAGGAAGTTAACTTGATCAAATTAACCGACACTATTTACGTGAGCCACAACCATTAGGTCAAACCCGGCTGATAACCCAAGAGATCATCCTGCAAATGCCTCCTCCTCAGTTTACACATCACAAGAAACATAAGGATCACCTACATCACGTGGAAAACAATAAGCCTAATGCCCAGCAAGAATTAGAATAGAATGCAATGCTAATGCTTATGCATGATCATACAATGCATTACAGAAAAGAACCTTATCTTTTCTGCTAAATCGAGCGTTGAATACGTCCTATGGTCATGTAGTTTAATCATACTTCCGATGAGGAGGTACACCATTAGGGGTGTCACCACATGCCGTCACTGCACTCTTTTGTTTAAGACGTTGGGGATTTCCATACAAGAGAAGAGAATCCCAAGGTCCATGTGGTGTAACCGTAACTCTGCTCCCTACTTGGGAGGAGCTATCCCATTCGGGATGTCACCACCAATGAACCGTCACCAATTCTCCTGAACCCCCACATGCCTATTTATATATATTATGCATGGCATACAATATGTAAGCAATTTCATAAGCCCTAAGTATGATGCATCAATGTCATGTACAATTCACAATAATATATATACAAAGGGAACACAACATTTATCAATAATTCATGCAGAGTAATTAAAAAGCCAAGAGAGACCAACTGTCAAGCTAAACAATTACTGGCAGTGAGAAATCTGAAATCTACAAGGAGTAAATTATGTATGTTGTTTGGCAGAGAACAAAGCCACTATTAACCTCAACTTTTTACTATTATTAACAAGGAAATAGTATGTGAGTTCATAGGTTCAAATCATGCTTAACTCAAGAAATTACAGGTTCATTTTAGGCTTAATCCAAACATTCTCAGGTTCCCTTCACACAAGTTCCTTTCATGCTTAAATCCAACCATGAGTTCACAGGTTAATTTCATAATGCCCAACATTTTACAGAACAGGGAAATAGCTATCTGAGCAAGCTTTAACCTTAACAATTGATAATATGTAGTCCAAGCAATAAATAAATCTCCAACAAAGATAGTTTTTCACTATAACAAACCTGCAAGCAAGGATGATTTCTAATTATCTTTATTAATATGATAGTAACTGTAATATTTCAAATTTTCGTTGAGCTAAGCACAAATCTTAGGTGATGATTTTGGGATATTTGAAGTGGATTTGGACTGTTTAGAAATATTAGTCAAGAGAAATGCATTTGGAATAAGTGAATTATGATACCCCGTTATATTCATAATTAGGTTAAGGAAAGGATTAGGGTTATTAGAGAATGGGTGATGATACTTGGATTTAGAAATGATGATATTAGGACCTAATTAGTGATTGACAGTCAGTGGATTAGTAAGAGAAAATACACTTGGATATAATAATGTTAAAGTTATAAGATTTATAATATTTTGAAATATATTGGATTTAATAAAACAATAAGATGGAAGAGGAGTTATAGTATATATACTTCGAGTATTAAGGAATAAATTTAAGGATAGTTGGATAATTAGACAATTCAAGTGTTAGCTTAAGAGAAAATATATTTGAACGTAATTGGATGTAGTTGGATATATTAATAATACTATAAGGATTGGAAGTTTGGATATAATTGGGTATGGAAATGTGAAGCATATAGTATAAGTTGGTAGATGATGTAAATGTTTATATATATATATATATATATATATAAGACGAAGTGGTTTGGAGGATATTTCAATTATATGTAAGACATTATGTGAGGATTAGATTTATATAATGTTTATGCATTGCATGTGTCACGTTACAGGAAAATAATCTTAGTTTGGTGAAGATTTAATATATTGCGTAGTAGGAAACTACGGTCGATCTCGATGGTTGATCGACCGGCAGTAAAACAATATGAGATATGCGGGCGTTCGGCCAAAGGACGGTCGATCGTCCTTCAAAAAATTTGATCAGCCGCAAGTCTTCAACGTCGTCTAGAGATGAAAAACGCCAATAGAACTGGAGAGTCTTCAACTTCAATGCTTCATTGATGCATAGAATGTTATTGTTGTCACTTATTCACCTACAGAAAGTTGCTGGAGGGACATTAAAGAGTGGCTATTCATGTGGGTCATTTGGAAAGTTGGTAACCGCCGTGGAAAGGTCATCTAAGTGATTAATGGACGTGTTCCGTGGCCTTTTGTCTACAGTAGGACGTTAAGGAGTCAGTGGTAGCCATCTATAAATGGAGGAACGATGGATGAGAGTTGGGAAGAAAGAATGTATGCGGAAGCTCTGTAGAAATTCAAAGAGAACTTCTGTTGAAGTTTAGAAAGAGAGAAAGAACTGGCGAAAGTGTGTTGCGTCTGGAGATTTGGAATGAGAGTATAGTCTCTGTTTTGGATGAGAGGTCTGTGAGAGTTAGCATGAGGGCTGCTGTGAATATGTGAGTGTTCTGGAGTTTGAGTTGGGAGTCTATGAGAGAGAGATATTGTGAGATATCTTATTTCTTTGCTTCTTTGTAAGAAACAGATGATGAAGTTGCATGGTTTTGGATAGAATGGAGTGTGTGTTACTGTATTATTTGGACGATGGAGAATAGCAGAGAGAAGGCTAGCTAGTGTCTTCTTCTTCTGGAGTTTTGGTGAAAATAAAGGAAAGATATTGTGTTGGAGGATGAAAGAATGATAGTCTGAAACCGTGACTCATCAGACTCAGACGAAGATGAATAAAAGTTCTGAAGGTTGATGGTCCTGGAGTTTTGAAAGAGTAAAGAGAGAGGAGCAGACGGGTCGCATGATTTTATTCTATTCAGAAAGGGATGCTACGACAATTTCTGAAGGGTTTGAAGAGAATCTATGAAGGGTGTATTTTACCGAGGGGGAAACCGTGAAACATACATTACATGCTAATTTAGTAAAGCTACGGATTTCAGGTAAGGAATAATGCTTGTGTTTTGTCCGAAAGGACTTACATCATGGGAGTAGGATTTTTATGTAAATTGCTATGTTAGTATTTAATGATGGTTATTTGGTTAGGTTATATATTCCTATGTTAGTTTATTAATAGTTATGATGGAAATGGTTTTCTAAGATAATGGTTATTGATATAGGAAAATTAGTATAGGTCCTAAATTTATATTTAAATGGAAGATATCATAGGATAGTGCTTATACTGTTTAAGACTAAGTTAGAAATAGTATGTAAAGAATAGAGAATTTAATATATGACATTATAGTGCAATAGAAACGTGTTTAATGTTAATGTTATAATTGAAGCATGATATTGTTGTTAATTGTTTATAGTATTGTTTGCAATATATGAACTGTTGTGTGTGACACTTATGTAGATATGTTAATAGAATGTATGTCATGCATTTCATGGCTAATAATGAAGATAAGAATGGTGTTTCTACATGGGTTCGGAAACTAAAGGGGTTGCTTACATGTAGAAACAACTCGTTTGATTAAGTTCAAAAACTAAAGAGATTGCTCTTACTCAACGAGTGGTGAGTTCGAAAATTGAAGAGGTTGCTCTTACCTAACGGAAAAATGGTAAACGATAATGAATGTAAATTTAGGTGGGTCTATTTTTACTGAGTTTGGAGATTGAAGAGGTTATTCTAATGTAAAAACGAATCCAAGTAGTGAGTTCGGAGACTGAAGAGGTTGTTCTCACTCAGCTTACAATGGTATATGAAACTAAAGCATATAGAATGGTCATAGAGATTATAGTTGGATGTCATAATTATACTCCTTACTGGGCAATAGGCTCATTATTCCTCCTGTGATGTAGTTATGCAAAGGATTAAAGATAGTAGCAGTTGATGAGGCATTTATGCTTTGCGGACTTGGCGGCTGGTTAGGCTAAAGGGTTTAAGAAGAAATGAAATGTTTGAAAAAAAAATGACTTTGTTATGGTATTTTGTTACATTAAGTAGATTTTTAAATGACGTTAAATTCTTTAAGTATTCGAAATACAAGTCTTCCATTGTTGCAATGTTTTAAGATTTTACAGTACGAAATGTTTTAAGTGATAAATGGTTTAATGAAAAAGGAATTTATTTATGTAATTCTTATTTAAGTTAGTTTTCAAATGAAAAAGTCTTGCACTGTGATTTAAAAGAAAAAGTTTTCGAAAATCATGAGTTTTAAATTGAAAAAATAAACGGGATGTTACAGTAAGGATTTCTATCAGTCATCAACAGAATTCACAGGTTCACAACCACACAATTTCACACTTCACAATCAACTAACCGAAGAAAATACTCAAAATTAACAATAAGCAATCCGCATTTCACAATGACTAAATCCATTCAGTGTTCAATATCAAAACAACAAAAAACCAGTGATGTAGGGCCTCCACTGGCCAACTTACATCTAAATTCTTACCTCTTGAAGATTCTTTCAGAAAATTCCTAAGCTGCAACAAGTCAAAGCATCACCCAGGGAATACCAAACGGAGGCTTACCACTTTTCCACAACTCACAGAATAATTGCACACTCAGAACAACACAACTCTCACTCACTGAACAAATGCAGCACTCACCTTTCCTCTTCACTCAGTCGCAGCACACACAGTAGTAGAATGGAGAGTCTAGAATTATTACCCAATACTCCATTGATTTATAGGCAGGAGGGAGGAGACCCGCGTGAAGGTTAGTAGTGAAGGGACAATCACCCCATTCTATGGAGGGTGGTCCAACCCAGCCCATCCATGTGGAAAGCTCCTTATCACATTAGGGAGGAAGAAACTTCGCAATAGAGCAAAAAAAAAATCAAAGGGAGAGAGAAATTGTTTAAGAGAAAAGGGTTTCTCGCTTTAAGTTGATTTTTCAGTCAAGGGAAGGCGTCCGTAGCCTCGATCGCGTATCGACCGAAATGTCCAAAAATAGAAACAGATTCAAATGCTAGTCAACCGCATATCGACCAAAAGGTCAAATAAATTTGACAGATTCAAATGCTTCTCGACCGCACTCGACTGCTAGTCGATCGCATGTCGACCGAAAACATCCAGTGTGACCTGGAACGAGTTTAGGTCGAGGCACCATGTCAAAATCTCGACCTCGGCTCGACCAGAAATGCAGGGAGTCACCATAATGCATTTTCGATCGAAGCATTCGACCGAGTCACGACCACAAGTCGACCGAAAACTCATAAATATACAATCTGTGACAATTTTCAACTTATAAACTCCCAAAATATTTCTTCCTTTAATTACACCACACCAAGTCCCAAATTAACGATTACGGAACATATCTTCATTTATAAAATATTCGTTCGTACAACAAAATCTTTACATAATACAGGGAGAATTTATCCAGGCATTACATATATAGTGGCTCAAGTGTTATGATCAAATAAAGATTGTATGGTTTGAAATAATCCAAGTTAATATGTTAAAATAAAAATGTGGTTGTTATTAAATAAAATCACATATATGGTTTTAATATACATATTAAATAAAAAGAAAAATTTTATTTAGACTAAAATATTACAAATTGCCTTGTGATTACTTGTGTTATTATTCTTTGTAAGAATACCGAGATGATGTAATCAAATGTTATAATATTTCAATCCGAATAATTATGTACACGTGTCATTCTCTAGGCGGAGAATCCTTATCACAACCTCGTATTTGAGGGGATTCAAGGTCGAGGTTGTGACAGCATGGTATCATAGCTCTGAAGAAGAGTTCTATGTTTGCTTAGATAGAGTTGTGGGTAGAATGTGTAGAAAAGTCTCTTAATTTGCCTTGGCATTGGTTAACTCGTATATTGATTTAGAATTTTGTTTATGGTGTAGATGAAAAGTGGTGAACCATCTCACGGAGGAAAGAAAGAAAGAGAGGAAATGCCTAAAATGATAAGGACCATGAGGGAAATAGCAGAGTCCATGGCAAAAAATGTTGCCATGAACATTGCTGCAAAAAGAACTGAACCAACAGAAATGCAAATAAAAAATGAGTTTCGAAAGAATAAACCTCCAACTATAGGAAATAGACGTCGCAAATATCATTATTACGTTTGCCGTTAAACATTTAAATTTCATTCTGTGGTGGAACATCAATGCTAAACATTAAGGGTTCAGCAGTGACGTTCTGGGGCGGATAGTGTAACGTTCAGCGGCGGAACATTGATTTTAATTAAAATTTACAATGTTCCGCCGCAGAATAATGACTTTCTGCCTTGGAATGACTACTTTCTGTCGTGAAACAACAACTTTTTGCCGCATAAAGTCATGCATCACTTTGGTTTATACCCAAAGAAATTTCTGAGAGCTGAAGTGTAACACATGTTGGCAAAGTTGTAGCATTAGTAATTGTTGAATACCAATGGTGTCTAGGAGTGTTCAGGAATCTGTTAATTGCACATTTGAAGTGGAGCTCATGTCCACAATTTTGGCACATGATGTATGTGCAATTGGAGACAAAGCTACTACAGTGGTGCATTCCGTCTCGGTAACTCTAGACGAGGAGGAGCTCCATTCATTATGCAAATCCAGTGACGAAGACATGGACATGGGCAAGACTAGGTCTCGACGACCACCACAAACAGAATGCACATTCACTGGTATGCGTCTTGGCAAGAAGTACAGTTCATTGAATCAAATTAGAGAAGAAATCTTCGATCATGCGTTGAAAAGTGGGTACGGGATAAAATTCACCCACAGTGACTCTTGTCGATTGAGGGCTACTTGCTAGGAAGGATGTACGTGGCTAATGCACGCCTCAAAAAATGCATGGTGAAATGACATTTCAAATAAAGAGTTATAACAATGTTCACATTTGCTCAGGAAAGATGGAAAGCCGTCATGCCTCTGCAAAATGGGTGGCAATGCATTACTTAGATAGATTTAAAAGTCAGGCCGACTGGGACCTTCCTTTGAGACAGTCAAGAAATATTTTAACGTGAACATTACACCCAGCCTTGCTAGAAGAGAAAGAAATGCGGCTAGAAAAATGAATTAAGGGGATGACAATGAGCAATACATGCTCATATGGCCGTATGCCGATCAGATCCAGAGGTCTAATCCTAGAAGCTCATTGTGTGTTCAGCTAAAGATAAGTATATTTAAAAGGATGTACATGTGTTTGGCTGCATGTAAGATGTGAGTGTTTGTGGTCGACCGATAATTTGTTTGGATGGTTGCCCCTTGAAGGGATCAATTCTAGGCCACATGCTCACTACTATCAGCATCGACAAGAACGATAGAATTTTTCTGATTGTTGTAGCAGTGGTTGAAGCAGAATGTAGGAATTCTTGGAGTTAGTTTATGAATTGTTGCTCAAGTATCTAAACACCTCATCTGACAATGAGTGGATAATAATTTCTGACTGACAAAAAGTACGATTGATTGCTTTTGCCATCTACGTTTATGTTAGCGTTGTGTACCAATGTTTGACTCATACTGTGAATCTTTGTAGGGGTTGGTGCTAGTCGTCAGAGAGTTTGCAGGGCAAGCAAAGCATTGCTTTTGCATCCGACACCTATATGAAAATTTTCAAAAATAATTTAAAGGCAAGTTGTTCAATGATGTAATATGGGGCGCTTCTAGAGCCACAACATTAGCGCACTTTGAGAGAGAGATGGGGAAGCTATTTTTGCTTGACATGCAACCCACACATGTGACGCCCCGCGTCAAATTCCTCTTTAACTTTTCCCTTTTTTAAAATTTCTGTGTACAATTTTTTTCTTTTTTTAAAACAGGCGAAGAGTAAATACTTAAGGTAGATGAGGAAATATGAAAAGCAAAATTTAAATCAGAGTTAAGCAGAAACATAATTAATTTCAAATATATGGTTTGAAGGTTAAAGTGTGAGTTAATAGTTTTATAAAACATTAACCATTTTCAAACCCTTTCAAAATAGCATTTCTTCTTCTTCTTACGAGCCATAACCATCTCAGGTCAATTTAGCTGGATAACCCACAGGCTCAATAGGAAATGTCTCCTCCTTTGCTCCTGGAATCATTACTTTTTAACAATTACCTACACCACAAGCAAATTGTGAGCCTAAGACCCAGTAAGAATTTGGGGTATACAATATGATGTATGCTTCCAACTCATTATATCGGAATGTCCCGTCCCAACCTTTCTTTTCTTTACGTTTCATTCATTCATTACTCGTACGTCGAGTTGAGATATTGGAGAAATCCGTGGCAGAGAAAGTAGTCTCTTATCGGCTTCTAACCACCTAGGGTAGACTGTCTCTCGCAACCCGACAATGGAAGGGCATCATTCTTCCAATCTACCTGGTTAGATCCGAACTACCCCTCCATCCCTAACTCCCCTTTTCCTTTTTCCATTCATTTTCATTATTCATTTTTTCTCACATAAATGCATATGAATAACCTCTCCGACGGGACATTTCCTACTTGTTTCTATTATCATGATGCATGTCAATGCGAAACAATAATTACAATAACATGTCAATATTGCGGAAATGAAACGAATCCAACTAAATTAAGCACAAGTAATACAACAAAATATCAGGGAATTGAGCTAATATATGATAGCAATTATCATGGAATAAAAATACAACAATAGAACAAGATATATAATAAAATAGCCAACATGCTGTAAATCATGGAATCATATCTAGGACTACCTAATACAACCTAACAATTCATCTTGTTATTAGTCCAAAGTTCAACGTGGTTTGCAAAACGTTATTTGGCTACAACGATTAATCATAAACGGAACGCATGCTATTTAGTTGATAACACAAATAACTTTCAAAAGTAAAACATGGTTTGTTAACAATATTTCTAAACCAAACTAACAACCTATGCATATTCACCGAAACAAGACAGTTCATAATAGAGGTTAATTAAATGTGCTCACATCCAAGGAAACATTAGTATTTAGCAAGCAACAAGGAAACAATGATAGGTTAATATACTACATCGAGACTATCAAACAATGAGCAGGACAAATGTTCAGTAAATTCAAAGGAAACAGAACCAATCAACGAATAACAGAGGGTTAATGTTTACAACTACTAAGAGAGAGTTATCTATACAAAAGTAACTAAGAGTTTAGCTGATAGTTTATTCGAACTTAACGTGTCGTAAAACATTTCACAGTTGGGCAGTTCATATCATAGAGTCCATAGCAGAGACTATAATTTTAACAGGAAACATTATCACTTTCTCTACAAAACTACGCATCGATTTACAAGTAAGAAAACACAGAACAATAATATTGAAGACAAACAGACACTGCTTGTGGGTAGGGCCTCCACTGGGCAATGACTCTACCCAATCCTTACCTCAAATTGCTAATCGTTGAGGAATTTCTATGCTGGAAGAAATGTAGCAACGTGTTGTCCAACTCAATTTCGCCCTTTAGTCTACAAAGCTCACACCCAACGCACAAAGCTCCACCTCATAGAGCACACACTTCTCACAACTCAACTCTCGCAGAACAATCACACTCTCCAGAGATTTCACTCACGCACAGAGAAGAGAAGGATTGTAGAGAATGATTCAACTTGGACACTTAATACACAAATCTTACTTGGAGGAGTGGCGGTGGTTCACCAACCGCGTGGGGAGGGGGTTGCCCAGGCATGGGAGAGTCGCTTCCATGTCGATTGAGTGGGAAATAAATGCCTAAACGAAAAAACGCTCATATATTTAAAATAGAATTTTTGCAGAATCGTGCGATTTTGGTCGAGGGAAGGCATCCGTGCCTCGATCGCATGTCACACGAATTCTGCATTTTCATTTCAGAGTTACATTTTTAGTCGAGGGAAGGCATCCGCACCTCAACCGCATTCGACTGAAAATTCGAAAAAATTGGACAGATTCGAACTCTCCTAGACCACATTCGTCAGCATGTCGTCCGCGACTTGTCCAAAAACTCATTTTACAGACAGAGTACGATTGTGGACATGAATTGTCGTTCAGTATCATCCCAAAATGCAGGGAATGATTCGAGACACTTTTCGGACGCAAGACCACAACCGCGTATCGACCACATATCAACCAAAAAGTCAAAATACACCTTTTTCCTTCAAAACTTTAATACTTTAATCACTCTAAAATATTTTTCCCATATGTATACGACATTAATCAACAACATACTGCTCTACAACACAACACATTAATTCTTCCAAAATTCACTATATTATATAGACGGGGAAACATTATTGGATTATTATAACATATATCTACGAGGAATAGATGCGAGGTTCTAGGCCAAACATGCCTTCAGCTCCATCCCAAAGTGCGACATAAGCCTCAACAACTTAAGCAAGTCCTTCAGCGCCTACATTCTACCATCCCAAGACAAACCAATTCTCAGTATGTTTGAGATTATATGATGTACCAAGGGGTACAACTCTTGAACAAGCACTCAGGTAGAGGCTGGTTGCCGAAATGGAAAACAGGATGCCAACTTTCTATTTGCGTAACTTATTCTCTGATAATCCAATTAGTACCAACTTTGAACCACAATCAATATATCTAAACTAAAATATGCTGTTTAAAATTCACATAAAAATTTCAAATGTAGACGAAGTTATGCATTCGCAAACTTCAATTCCCCGAAAGGGTACCAACAAAAACATTTTACAGTCCAAATTGTAACGAATTGACATTTTATAACCCTTTTTCAAATGTGTTAAATTTAAAACTTTTCATTTATAAATAGCAGAAAACCTTTTGTTAGAAATATGATCAGAGTGCCCTTCGAAATCTGGACTGTTAAAACTCTTTTCATTCTACCTGCTATGAAAATCGTAATAAAATCTTTTACCAAAATACAGCGGAAGTCAAATCAAGAAACATAGCGGGTTTATCAAAACATAGTGGAAGTGTAAATAATTTGTTTAAGGAAGAAATACTAAACAAAGCATTACATGTTAATTACAAGCCACTTTATCTTTTATTTCTCTTAGCCTGACCAGCCACAAGTTCCCGCGCATGCAAATCCTTCATCCTTGCCTTTTGATCTGTTCATCGTTTCATCGTATATGTACCTACACCACAAGTAATGACGTGAGCCTAAAGGCTCAATAAGGAAAAGGGTTATGCAGTATGATATGTCTCTCTTTAGTTCTTTTGGAATAGGGGCACCCAAATCAATCTTTTCATTACGTTTGTTGGTTCTTTGGTTCTTTACTCATACATCGAGATGGAGATTAGACAACCCATATGGAATGGTATAGTTGATCGAACTAATCTCCTGTGGGCAACTAGGTCCCATTCCCGACAAGGTAGGGGATTCGCCTAGTTGCCAGACTAGATCCGACTACCCATCCGCCCCCCCAACTCCCTTTTCTTCTTTTTCTTTCATTTTCTTAACGTTTTTCCCTCACATAATGCATGTGAGTACCACCACCAAGGTGGCACTCCCTATTGGTTTCTATTAACATGATGCATGATGATACATTCTCCAAATAACATGATGCAATATAACGTAACAATTGAATTGCGCATATGAAAGAAGGTAAATGACAATAATTGAATAACGCATATAATGGAAGTAATTAACCACAATTAAATAGCACATATAAGCGAAAGTAATAACAATTAAATACTCAATAATTGAATGACAGAATTTAAAAGCAAAGCACATAAAGGGACAACAAAGGACATGCTTGTCAAAGAATATTACAATTATTGTTCTAGTTAGTTATCCTAGTTATAGTTAATGAACGTGCTCAAGAAAGATTACGATACTCTAGTTAAATAACATGCTCTAATTAAGAGGATAATAACTTCTAATTAACACCGAAATTCCAACAACAATAGCAGAACAAAATAGCATTAATAGCAATAACTAGTTATCACACAATAATTGCTCAGAATAGAAAGGAAACTCTTAGCTCATTCATAATCATTCTACATTCCACATTCCATTCTACAAGCTTAGCTCATTCATCCAAGTAGTAAACATTAACAGCAAGTAAAGAGCACAAGTAACGAGTTTAACAAAGGAAATTACAAGGAACTAAACATAAAACTCACGCACACTACTTGTGGGTAGGGCCTCCACTAGCCAAGACACATCCAATCCTTACCCTAATGAAGGACTCAACTCACAGATAGTAAACTCTAGTTCACTCCTCATCTTAGGGACGACAGCTCCTAGCTCACCTTTAGCTTCAGAGCCCAACAATCACCCACGCAACACACTTAACTCACAATAGCTCACAACACAGGAAGGTTTCTCCCTCACTCACAGGACACTCTCACTCGCAGGGAAAGAATGCTCTCACAAGGGAGAAAAAATGGCTGGAAACTGGCATAGGAGAGGCTTAAAATCGACAGCCATACATGGAGAGGGAGACGCGCATACTGAAGGATCATCCTAATGTCTCCTTAGTGCGTAATAAATGGCTAAAAAAAAGCCCTAATATTTTATTCCCTAATTTTCGCAGGTCTGGGATGTTTCAGACGCGAGGATTCGTCCTGACCTTGTAAGCATGCGCCCGAAAAATATTGTTCCTAAGGTAGAAATGCACTTCCGGACGAAGGATGGTGTCCTCACCTTTGTCCGCACTCGTCCGAATCCGTCATTCGACGAAGAATGGCATCTGCATTCAAGCATCTGCACTCGTCCAAAAGTGTCCAAAAATTGGACAAATTCGAAATGCCCGCGTCCGCATGCGTCTGCCTTCGTCTGCATCCGAAAGTTGAGCATTAGGACACAAAACCACGTTCTGCATCGTCCCAAAGTGCAGGGACAACATCCTATGCATTTGCAGACAACATTTCTCGTCCCTATGTCGTCCGCATGTGTCCGAATTCGTCCAGAATGACTTTTCCTTCACATTTTCCTACTTAACTTTCATCCCAACATATTTTCCCCATAAATAAACGTCACAATGTAGCATGTATCAATACGCAATGTAATATATAATTATCCCGTGATTCAATTACATCGCGTATAATGGGAAAACGTTATCGAGATATTACACAAATGATACGAAACTTCGAACACACTCTCCTTTACTTGCATAAAAAAGACCTTCAAAAAATCACATCATAATTCAAAAGGGAATGGAAGTTATGCGAACATAAAATGCCTTTCCCATAATGGCACCAATAAAATAGTTTTGAACAGAAAAGGGATGGCTCACAACTTTCGTGTCTATGAACCAAGTAACGCAAAAATTGAACCACACAACCCGTTAAAGGTGATTAAACAACCCTCAAATATTCAAAGTCCAATTCATTGAAGAAAAGAATCAACAACAGTTACTTACAAGCTGGTCCAGGGATGCTATTTCGGCAACCTTTGACTTCAATGGATTCCTTTAAGAAACCTCTCTAATTTGCTTCACAGAACGTCTTCTAATCTTCCACCCTAGATGCTCACCTCTGGAAAGAGATAACGGGAAGACCAGTATAAGAAACCACCCTAAGACAAGCCAAGAAAATGGTGGATTAATGGAGGCTCACTCTATCTCGGGTTAGCCCTTGACGATGGAGGTCGAAATGCAATGGTGAAACTCAAACGCACAAGGTTTTTGCTGTAGCTTAAAATTCTCAACTAAAAATTTAGACAACCCTAATGAGGATATTAAAACCCCCCACAAGGATTGCCCTATTGTAATAATTACAAAAATGTTCTAAAAATAAAACACACAAAATATAAGGTTCTCGGCTAACACACCTAGCCGAGAACATCCAACAACAACATTATCCAAATCAACATTAATCAATCCAAAAAGGTAACACATGCAAACATATCATCAACTAATGAATAAGAAAGCATTGAATCACGTTGGCTTGCCATATCTTCAACTATCTCCATAAGTAAGCACAGAATTGTGTAAGCATGTTTTGCCCTCAAGTGGATTTTAGCTCTCTGTTAAAAGAGCGTTTGACATAGCAAACAAACTCCAAATTGAACGAAAGACCATATTATGGAAATCTTGACAAGTCAGCTGCAAATGCATTGAAGCTTGCATTTTGATAAGAAGTTGTTCTGATTGCTAAAAATGTTGACCGAGTGCTCGGAGGTCAGACTGAGGACAGATTTGGGAAGTTCTGTTACACTTGATCTTTTACCTATGTTTTAGTTTCAATATTATAAGATCATAATTGAAGACCTTAATAGCCATTTCCCCTTGAATACCTACAAAGAAAACACTTGAAGAATAATTAAACAATTTTATCATTTTATCAACCTTAAGAGGATTCTGTGGTGCATCATTATAAGAAATGGCATCATGTGTAGGATCGTTAAAATGAGCACTCGACGGACCTTTTGTGTCCACAGGTCAAGAATCGGCTTGCCAGATTACAACTTACAGGTCAAAATTGGAGTCTTATTTTTTTAGGCGTGACCCAATTTGAGGTGAGCAACGGTAATGAACAGTACGTTGTCGATTTGAACAGACGTACTTGTAATTGTTACCGGTGGGAGTTTACTAACATCCCTTGTATCCATGCAGTCCCGTGTATGCAATTTGAGGAGATCTCCCGAGGACTTTGTGCATGAGTGCTACTATCGGGAAACGTACATGATGATGTACTCCCACTTTGTCCACCTCGTAAGTGGACAAATCATGTGGCCTCCTGTGATGGACCTTGATCCAATTATGCCACCGCCATTTAAGAGACATCCCGGAAGGCTGCGAAAATGAATAATTAGGAATGTTGACGAGGCCCCAAGCCAGACAGTGCTGCCCAAGTGACATCTGAACATGACATTTAGTCGGTGTGGAGCACAATTTCTGCACGTGTGAAGGTGGATACCCAGAGTCAAGTGCATGTGGCAGTCGTAGGGCTAAAGGCAGAGGCGGTAGAGGAAGCTCGCAAGACACATTTATGGGTTTCACAGTTCCCAACATAGTCTCCAAGACAGTCCCCGAGATAGTTCCTGACATAATTCCTGAGATGCAAGTGAGCACATTATTACGTTTATGTTTTCATATGTTAGTTTAATATGCTAATTTTATTTGCAATGTGTTACACATGAGTATGATGCACAAGATCCACAAACACAAACAAACACAAATGTGAACCTTAACCTTCCTTAAAATATGCTACTTTGCCAACATTGCAAGCTTGAGAGAGTATTAATAATCTGGGAGACACCAATTCTTAGTGCACATGTACATTATATATGCCTTGTAACGAAATTGATAAATTGGTTTGCGTTTGTAACACACATATATATGATATGATTGTAATTAAATTAATAAATTGATTGCGATTGTAATGCACATGTACATTATATAGTTGTAATGGAATTGATAATTTGGTTGTTGATGATAAATGAAAACTGATTAGTATGAAAATGTAAATTTAGAAAAAGTGGAATTGAGACAAATTAGAACTAGGCTAAGTGGAATTGCGGTCTATTGGAACCAGAGTAAGCGTCCACGTTCTGCCACACAATTATGACATTCATCGAGGAACATCTATGTTCTGCTGAACCAGAGAAAGCGTCCACGTTCCGCCACACAATTATGACATCCGTCAAGGAACATCTACGTTCTGCTGCAGAAAGTTTACGTTTTGTGGCAGAAAAATGACATTCGGCCACAGACCATTATACTTTCCCCCGTGGAAGGACTTATTTCTGCGGTGGAACATCGACGTTCCTCGGTGGAACGTCAGCATTCCTCTGCCTTATATATTTCGGTATTATGCACATGTTGTTTACATTGTTGCAATGAACTTGTTAATTGTTTGTTGATGATGAATGAAATGAATAATTTGGTTACAATCGAAGTTTTTTTTCTTTCTCTTTCGAAAAAAACCAGAAATCCAACCCAATCAGATATTTTCTAAACATAAATGTAAACATATATAATCCAAGTCAAAACAATTAACTTCGCAAAGAGAAAATTAACTACGCAAAGTGATAATGAACTATGCAAAGAGATAATGAATTTTTTATTATGTACAATGAAATCAGTATCTCAATATGTATCTTTACAAATTGGTGTCTTCTTCTTGCGAGATTTCTTCTGCAAATTGATGATTGTGAATGACAACTACGGGTCGACGTATACATTGGACCCTTTGGCGAACAACAGGCTCTTATTGAGTGAGATTTTTTTGATGTTGGAAGCCGGTCTTCTTGCAATTTTGGAGCAGCTCTAACCCCTCACTTGTACGCCAAAAGATGTCGTGTAGGCTGAAATGCAAAGGGAAAAATCAGTACATAAGCAAAAAGCAATGTGAATCTACATAAGGGAAAAGATATACCACTCTTTGTCTAATGGCACTACGACGATCGCAATTGCTTCAGACACTAACACCTGGTAAGGTTAATGAGTGTGCAAGTCAACGGACGACATAAAATGTGGTTGTTTTGGGTGTGACTGAAATGTAAAGCAAACACGCATTAGAACTGTTCAAACATGAAAGACAAATAGGAAAAGTGAGATGTTTACTTATATGAATTCACTCTAATGTCATTAGCGATTTTTTAAATTGAACATTGAAGTATTTTTCTTTGTCCAATGTATAGCACTGCATACAAAGAACGCAACACAAGGAAGAGTACTAAGATAAAATCTTCTAAACTACTTAATGTAACAGAGCGTAATTCTCATTATGTTTGCCGTCGCTTTTTGCTTCTAGAAGATAATCTCAATGATGTGGTATTCATCCTAAACCTTAAAAAGGAAAACAATAGGCGAAATATCCTAAGAATGCGATCCAAAACACTTAATGATACCAAATGAAAAAGCCTATCATAATTCCTAAAAGAACTGTGCATGTCTCTAGATTCTTCTGGATATTTGCATAAATAAACTTTGTGAAAAGATCAATCAATTGACCTGGCTGCAATAAACAGTGACAAGTTACCGTCAGACTAATAAAGCATGAATAAGTGCAGACATGTAGATAACCAAATCGAAGACGTACCAAGCACACAGTTTTAAGTGGCGGAGGTTGCGATCCACCCGACGTGGGTGTTGATGGAGGAATGAGAGCAACTATCTCCAGCACCTTGGCAAGCACAGCAGAAAGAGAAGGTTGGCGTCTGAGGGCAATGGTGCTTCAAATTTGAGACACGTTATTATGTTGTATATAAATAGAGTAAATAATGGAATTTGCCTATAAACTAAATAACTTACAAGCAGTCTGTGAGTTCGGTTGCTGAAGAAGACACTAGAGAGGTACTGGAGAGGCTACTCAAGAGGATGGTGGAGGGGCTGCTCGTTGCCTCATTCTTTGTAATGAGCAACAACTTATGATGACACACCTCTGCTCGCTCCTCCATTCTTGCATTTGGTGTAGCCCCATTTTATGGTGCTCCTCCATTATTTGCATTTTGTGGAACCCCATTTGATTGTGCTCCTTCATCCTTCCAACTTGATCCAACACCATTTGATGTCATTCCTCCGTTTGCTCCTCTATTCTACGTATCCAGCTGACAATCTCCTCAGGCATCGATGTAAAGTGAGATGACTGAAGAGGGGCGGAGTCATCGACTATGGAGTATCATCCTCCATGTGCTGCAGAGGCGATGATGGAGGTTGTTCCTCCGAGGGGGTTGGAGGTTGTACAACTGAAAGGGGTGGAGGTCGTACGACTAAGGGGGGTGGAGCTCGATTCTTTGGGGTAGGCTTGGATGGAGTCTTGCATACCCATACCCCTTTAACTTTGAAGATCACCATTGGGTCCACTTTCAATTTGTTGTAGACGTTAGTGGCCTTCTCTTTGATTCTAGGCTCCTCATTCGTGACCGGTATCCAGTAATGCTCAACAGTCCTCTAAATAAACCAATTAAATGGCAGACTCTTGTTTGGATTGTTGAGGACCTCGTACATATGACTTAAAATCACATAGCAGATGTTCACTTTCTTTCAGTTGAATACCTTTTCCACTATATAGAGATTCATGCAACTAACATAGTTTCGATATCCATCCCGAGGCAAAATAGTGTGCGTCATGATGGTGTGGATCACTTGGGCTTTGGCGTTCAAGTCATTAGACTTTGGCTCTTGAATGCTGCGATCTCGGGATCACGGTGCAACAGTCCAAGCACTACCAGACTTTCTCCTCGTCTGATAAAAGCTGGCTCCCGAGACACGTTGTAATATTGCTCGCTTGGTTCCTCCATCGAACATCCAAGCAACAAGTTAATATCATTGGAAGTCATTCTCAACTCCCGTCCAAACATGTAATTCCAGACCTCTAATGGTTGGGTGGACAGTTTCAAATTGGCGTAAAACAATTTCATAATCCAATCACAGAAACTTCCACCCAACTTGCACAAACCAGCTAAGTCAGCCCCCTCAACCAATTCTTTTATTTCCAATTCAGCCAATTACTCAAAATCTACTTTTATAGATACAATAATTGAACAATGTTTAACATCGGCTTCATACCGATCGTTCGCTTTGGCAATCCTAAAGAGTTGGGAGTGGAACCTGTCTGTAACAGGTTGGAAACAGACCAATTGACTTGCTATTGGTCGTTTTCGAGGCTGAGATTGAGGTTGAGGTTGAGGTTGTCCTTCAACCTCAGCTTGTGTAACAGGGGTAACCACAGGTACTCCAACTTCAACCGCAGGTGCTCCACCTTCAACAACGGTAGGTACATTGCGGTGAAGCTGACTGACAATGAACTCAGTTGCAAGCCGTTTGCGTTCATGGGTCGAGTTCTTCATTTTTGCTTGAGGTTGCAGTTGAGATTGCGACGGAGCAGCCTTACGCTTGAGAGTCAATTTCTTTGTTCTAGAATCTATTAGAATGAATGAAACAGTGAGGAAATTCTCTCTGAGAGTACGAAGGTTCGTCGAGGAATTCAGGATTCTTTGAGGAATCAGTGAATTCTCCGGATCTCCGAATGTCCATTATATATACTAGCGCACCAGAACACGAATGATGCATGACGTTCCGCAACGGAAAGTTTATGTTCTGCAGTGGAAAGTAGTCATTCCATAGCGAAAATTTGTCATTTCGCGGCAAAATGTTGTAAATTTTAATTAATATCCACGTTTCGTGTGGAACGTGTAGCGTTCTGCTGTGAAACGAAATTTAAATTATTAATTTCAAACGTGATAATGAAATTTGCGGCGTCTATTTTTTATCGTTTAATGGCTTGACATTGATAACAAAAGTACAATGACTGATTTATTAATTTTCCTTAAAAATAAAATGAGCAAACTGGTCCCCGCCTACGCCCTCCATTGATTTCCAGGGTTAGGGATTTGTCAGCGAAGGCGGCGATGAGGCATTTCTACAACGAGATCAAGGGCATGAGAGTAAAGGAGTTGACCAGCTACGTTAAGCCGATGCTGTCCGTTGGTTACGCGAAGAAGGCTGTGCAGAAAAGCCTAGATAATTACCATGCCAAATACATTGAGACTAGCTCCATCGATCCTCTCTACCATGTCTGCTTTGGCGGTATGATCTTCTCCTATCTCGTCGCTCTTCCAGAGGAGCGACGCCATCTCGAGCACCAGCAACACGCCAAGGAGCACGGTGGCCATTGATCAACCTGTTTGGTTGGGTGCTGAGGGTATGTGGTCTAAGGTCAACCAAAGTTTCAATTGTTGAATTGTGCTTCGTGTTTTTGTTTGTGTTTGTGTTTGGGTTTGGGTTTGGGTTTGGGTGCTGTAGGTATGTAGTTCAATGAGTGCGATTGCTGTTTTTGAATTTAGTTATATCTAAATTGGTCAATGAAAGTGTCGGATTTTTTTTTTCCGTGCATATGCGTGCATTCGTGATAATAAACTCTTAAATGTACTTATCATTTGATTGTTCTATTTTTTTTCCTCCATGTCATGGCATCATCTGAAGTTGATTCATGTGAATTTCATTGAAATGTGAACATGTTTGCTTGAAGAGATCTTATTTCTTTTGATTACTGGTAGAACTATGGACAGCCTTTTCAGATTGTAAGAACTTTTGAGTTCATTGTTTCTACTTTATATATTAGTAGTAGCTTCTTTCTCCAAAGCTTTGAAATTTTACAACTTTCGGGTGTATTTGTAGACAGGCAAGCTAAACAACGAGGACTGAGCATGTAAATTTGCTGTTACTAACTTTCTGGAACTTTTATAACTCAGATCTATAAGTGAATCTTGGCTCTTGGTGTCACAACTGAAGCCATTGCTGTTATGAAATCATAGTAGGAATATCATCTGTTTTCTTACTCCGCAGTCTCTTTTCATTTCTATGATTTTATCTTTCTACCTGTTTTATATCACTTGGCATGACTTGTTAAATTTTGACCCAGGGCTGTTTTAGTATGTGTGTTTGATCTCAAAATTAAATCAAAACCGATTAACTTAATTTGTTGAAGATGACCATACTGTGGGGCAAAGTATTATGTTTATCATCTCAACAAAAAGAAAAAGATAGAAAAGGAAATGAAAAACACTAAGTTCTCCTTTATTTAAGAACTATCTCTGATCGTGGAATGGCATTTCCTTGCATAACAAGATCCAGTCCAAGTCTCTGGAATAATGGTCGCTGTGAGTCAATCGGATTGTCATCTGCCTGCATTTGTTATTTGTTTGATCTTTTGAGCTGCTCTGTGTGGTAGTTTTTGTATGCTTGTTTATGAGATACTTATTCTTTACAAAGAGATGTGCAGAGTATGAGGTACATCTTGTTTGATAGCTTGAAACTTGTTTTATTGATTGTAAATTTGGTTGCCTAAGATTGTCAAACTACAGAAGCAGCAAAATGAACAAATTTCTGCGCGTTTGCACTTTTTAGAAAATTCGATAAAACTATGTTATTCCATCCAAATTTGTTTGACATGATGTGATTTTCACCGTCATTTTCATTTTTTGCAGGATCGAGAATGAGCAAGAGTCAAGTTGTTGATGTATTGACCCATTATTTGTGCATTTATTTTTACTCTATGGATAATGCAGGCAAAAATATACAGTTGTCTATGCCTGGGTGCATTTTGTTGAAATAAAATCGGCCTTTTGAGTACTAAGCGTTCATTAATGTTGTGTTAAATTATGCCTAGGCTATGTAAGCAAGAAAAGAAGAATTCTTTGTATTGTTTGCTTGCTACTACCTCCAGTTTAGTTTGCCTTGGTGAAGAATAAAATTTTCTATTTCTCAAAATATTCTACTTTTGACCATCTCTCCACGTAAATAGCAGGTGGTTAAATTTTCAAATGTCTTTCTGGGTAGACCTTTTTGTGAGGATGACTCTCTCCTAGGTTTAGGGGTGTGCAAAAGTCGGTTCGGTTTTAGGTCGAACCAGAATCGAACCGACTTTTTTTGGTTTGTAAAAAATAGAACTGAAACCGAACAGTGTAGGAATCAAAACCGAACAGAAACCGAATTGAAATTTTCGGTTCGGTTTTGGTTTGGTTAGGTTCTACTCATTATATAATATAATATATATATTTTTTAGTTGAGAGACGTTCATTTTAAGCGAAGAACAATATCGTTTTTGGTCATTTTAAGTAAGGAACGTTTGTTGTTAGTTGAGTGACATTCATTTTAAGTTGGGAATGACATTGTCTTTGTTCGTTTTAAGCGAAGGACATCTGTTGTTAGCTGAGGGGCGTTCGTTTTAAGATAAAACAATATCATCTTTATCTGTTTTAAGCGAGAGACGTTCGTAGTTATCTGAGAGACGTCCATTTTAAGCTAAGAACGACATCATCTTTGTACATTTTAAGCGAGGGACATTCGTTGTTAGCTGAAGAATGTTCGTTTTATGTTGGAAACGACGTTGTCTTTGTCCGTTTTATGCGAGGGACATCCATTGTTAGCGGAAGAACTTCTGTTTTAAGCTGGAAACGACATCGTCTTTGTTCATTTTAAGAGAGGGATATCTGCTGTTAGCTGAGGGACGTTCGTTTTATGCTGGGAACGACGTCGTCTTTTTCCGTTTTGAGCGAGAGACGTCTATTTTAATTTGGAAATGACATCGTCTTTGTCCATTTTAAGCAATGGACGTCCGTTGTTAGCTAAGTGACGCCCATTTTAAGCTGGGAATGACGTCGTCTTAAGCGAAGGACGTCTGTCATAGATTGAGGGACGTCCGAGGAGCGTCCCTCTCTTAAAACGGACGTCCCTCAATCTATGACGAACGTCAGATCAATTATGTTTTTTCGATTTTGCAAAATATAAACCGAAAACTGAACCAACATTTTCAGTTCTTACTAAATTAAACTGAAACTCAGTTCTACAATGTGCAAAACCGATCTAAACCAAACCGAATCAAATTGATCGGTTCCGTTTCAATTCATCGGCTCCGGTTCAGTTTGCACACCCTAACTGGGTTTGATACTACCAGAGTTTAGAGAATGGAGAGTGTAAATTCTGATCCCTTTCAATGTGTCTAATTCGATAACAAGAAATTGGGTAGTGTTTAATATTGAAAGTTGCTCAAAATAGAGGCGTGGTAAAGTATGAATCTAAAAATATGATTTCTTTTGGTAATGATGCACAAATTTCCATAGCCATTGGAGAATCTCTGAACTTCAAGGATTGCTAAGCCCTGATTCTTTTTTGCTTAGTTGTAATGTTTTTCAAGGAGAGACATGCATGCTATTGCTGTAAATTACATCAAATTAATTCATAGAAATTAATCTTCTCCACTGTGGCGACAGAAGAATTTTCAGACCATAAATAGATAGTAGATAGATTAGAGTGAGGGAATTGAGAGAAAGTTGAACAGAATGAATGTTTTACTTGGAAAAAGAAAAAGAAAACATTTGTCTCATATTCGAATGGCCATTTTCCCTGGTAAAAACAGGGTAAATGACAAATTAACTATCGTAGTTTGTGATCAATGACAAGTCAACCACTATGGTATTTTTTATAACAATTTAACTACTGACGTATGGGAAAATGACAAAACCAACATCGCGATGTCTTACCAAAAAGACACCGCGATTTTTTGCGGTGTCTTGCACAGACACCGCGAAAATTGCGGTGTCTCACAAGGAAGACACTGCAAAAATCGCGGTGTCTCACAAAGAAGACACCGCGAAAAATCGCGGTATCTTCACACCAAAGATGAGCTCCTTGAGATCAAGAGTTGGGTCTAAAATGGCGGCACGTAATCTTTGATACCCAGATAGGAAGCTGATAAAAAAACATTCTTTTAAGAACCTAAAATGTGAACATCAATATTTGTTGAGTAGAAAGAATTAATGATTACCAATGTAATTAGTGCTTAGACGGCCATTACAGAATCTTCCGGTTGGAGTTTGATCCAAAAAGTCTTGACCATAAGGAGGAAAATTGCCCTTGAAAATGGTGGGTACGTAATTATTATTTCCAGAATCGACAGTAGAGTATCCAAACACTAAAATGGTAGAGACTGAGATATTAGAAATTTTATGCTGCGCTACAGCACGATGGGGTTCAGAAATGGAGAAGAACACAAAGAGGAAGCAGAAAAGACACCGTGATGTTGGTTTTGTCATTTTCCCATATGTCAGTGATTAAATTGTTAGAAAAAATACCATACTGCTTGACTTGTCATTGATCATAAACCACGATGGTTGATTTGTCATTTACCCAATAAAAAATCTCATCTTAAGCCAAGTTTTGATTTCAAGAACTCAAATCACCAATTACCCACTCATGATACAGGTTGGTAGATTTCAATGTGACCCAAATTCTATTGGATCAGATCGGCAGTCTTGCATTGTTGATCTCATTTAAGATTTTGTTTTTTTTTATAAATTCATATAAGTTAGAATCGCAAAACTTACTGTTGCATTTCAATTTTCATAATAGATTTGTTTTTCTGTCCATAGTTTATTCTTAAAAGATATTTTGTATGTAAATCTGGTATCTTACATTCTTTTTTCGGTTATTGTTCGATTTCTAACGGGGCAAGAATTAATCCTTTTGGTTTTTGTCACCCCAAAATTCACCAAACACGATCAAATGGACTTGTGATTTGTATGATATTACTCAGAACATACTATTAGGATTCCCCTGCTTTAAAAACTTCGCAGGAGAGAAATGGCTTCTGATGCCATGATTCCTCAACTCCATTTGAAGCCCCTCCCTTGCATAACTCCAAAGCATAATATGTTTTTTCGACCAGTATCTATGTCAGTGTATAAGTACTGGAAGTTTATAAAAGTGATTGCTAAAAAGTGAATGGGTGTCCAAGATAATAACCAATCTGTTTGCCATCCATATGTCTTTTACTTCAAGAGAATGTTACCATGTTATACGAATTTGAAATCAAAAGGAATAACTCAAAACTGCTGAATATTTCTTTATTTGTCAAACTAAAGCAGAATTAGAAGTTGGAAGTAAACCTTTAAAGTGGCTGAGAGGTACTTAAATGTAGGGACAATATAGATCCCAGCCTCCAAATTTATCATTTCCACAACCATAATATACCACCTTTATACCTAATATGACAATACATTTAAAAATTATTATATCTCTTGTGGGAACATTGGCTTGTAGACTCCAAATAACCACCAAACAATTGAATCGCCGTTGTCAATTTTAATAGAGATTGTAAAACAACTAATTATCATTTCAACCACTTTTATACTTCTAACATCTCATAACATGAAAATACCTTCAGACCGACCCTAAGCTGGCAAGACAGTCCAATTCTTGAAACAAAAACCTCACACTTGTGAAGCCAAGGTGTTGTTGATAGACTCTAATTTTGTTTCTTGTAAGATAACAATATTTGGATTCTCTTTAGTAATAACTTTTTTGATAACTCTTTTTTTATCACTAGATCGCAACCTTAACACATTCCAATTGATTATCTTCAAGCCTTAAAAACCCAAGCAAGGACAATCAGAAATGCATATGAGGCCAAACTTAGGAGGATGAAGATCCCAAGACCACTGATAATTTCAACTTCTGCAAAATAGTTTTCCAACCATTCCATTTCTCCTGATTCAATTAAGGGAAAACTTTGCTAGCTTTCTTCCAAATATGATCATCCATATCATTGATGTTTGGTTCAGTTGCTAACTCGCCATTATGGGATTCTTCTTGCCCAGAGCATATATCTTTGTCATGTACTTCTTTAATAATTTGTCTTATTTCACAACCTTAAACAATTATCTCTGTAGAAACATTTAAATCAAAATGCATTGAAAGAGAAGGGTTAGGGATACGTTCACATAGCATGCGTTGTACGATGGCTGACAGTAATGATAGTGTGTTGCAGTAGCATTTATATTATACTAAGTTGATTAGATATACATTAATCTTATTTATGAGTACAAGGGAGAACATTGAAGCATGTTATTCTATGCTCTACTAAATAGTTGCACGTTGTAATGGAAGAGACAAGTGTATGAGTAGTCAGTGAAGCTAATTGAGGATTGATAAAGGATTGTATGGCATGATGAAAACGAAAGGGATCGATTATGGTTTTTAGGATGTGTTATGTCCTAAGCCATGTATGGTTTGATGTGAAAACGAAAGGGATGTTATCTCTCGTACTTGAGCATTGATGTGATGTATTCGAGGTACTACATTGATCAACGAGCATCAATTAGTACTAGGTGGTATAAGACCGTAATTCTTTAGAACAATATCAATTGTTGGTGGCCAAGGGTGTACATGAAGATTGGCTTATGGATGTTTTAATGCTAGGTTGTAAGACATTAGTCACAAGTGTTACACGATCCTGTTTGAGCGAGAATGAGCACGAGAAAGACCACTCACTTTTAGAATAGCACTTAGCTGTTAAGGAACATGTATTAACTTTCTGACTTATGGAGCTTTAGAACATCCCTGTTGTTTATATATTTTACCAATACAATTGAAGAGCATGAGAACATAGGTAAAAGTGAAGATGATATAACATAGTCAAAGGTAGAGCTTTGAGTCGCATATTTATTTTATAGGGAAATTAACAAAAAAAAACCCTAATTTGATATCAGTAACACGATAAACCTTGAAGAAAAATCGCAGGCAACTAAAATATCGAATTATGAAAAAATAACGACGCAAAATCTCAGTCACGTTTTCCTTCGAAAAACGCTGAGTCAAATGTCAGAGTCATATTTTCTGTTTAGAAAACACTAACGATGTCACCTAAACCTCCAATAGACATCCAAGGATCAACCTTGGACGTCGTTCAACAACGAGGGATTCCAAAAGCCGATCCACGAGGAGACGAACATCTAAAGGGAATTAGATTAGCTCTAATACCAAATGATACGAATAAATAGCTTTAATTTCAAATGATGGGCAATAGAATGAGTGACAAGCGGAACACTTGGATAATAAAAATGAAAAATATTGATTAAGAGAGAAATGAATCAGAGTAAAGGGAGGTTAGACCGAAATAGGGAGGTCGGACCGAAATAGAGTGGTCAGTAGACAAGGAGGAATAACGGACGATCGGATGGAAAAAGACTGTTGGATTATATTAAGGGATGCTCGATACAGAATATGGACGTTTGATACGAGAGATGAACGACTGGGATGAAATATTTGGAAGACCCTCGACTTAAAACGGACGTCCCTCATCCCACAACGGACGTCCCTTGACTTAAGATGGAAGCCTCTCGCCTCACTACAGACATCCCTCAACTTAAGACGGACGTCTCTCATCCTACAACGGACGTCTCTCAACTTAAGATGGACATCCCTCAACTTACGACGACGTTTAGCATTGAGGGATGTCCGTGGATGCTAGGGGACGTCCATTTATGTTGAGAAATAAAGTCGTTTAGTATTGATAGATGTCTATATTGACGAAATATGTGACTGTGAGGTTTGCGTCGTTCTTTTTCCATAGTTCGAGGTTTTAGATGTCTGTAAATTTTTTTTAAGGTTTATCGTGTTACTAACCTCAAACTATAGAGTTTTTTTTGTTAATTTTCTTATTTTATATATCGTTGGGGTTGCAGTTCAATTGAACTATATTTTTTCTTTACATGTATTTGGTGGTCTTAAACTCTGTATACAATGCAAGTGAGTGGATAAATAGATGATCTTTTAAGATCAATAATTAACCTTAGGTTAATGTGCTTTTTCAAGGTCTGAACTTGTCATTTTGAAAAATTTATGCAATGTTTGAAAAGAAAATTCAAACCATAGATACTATAAGCACAATGATACAAACAATCAATAGATAGCACAAAAAAAGAAAGTTAACAGAGATAATATAAACGGGTTTGATGTGACTACCTACATTCATGCTCCAATTCTTTTCGATGCTTCGATTTCTCAATAATATCTTAGAGATAGAAACTTCGCCAACTTGATTGAAATTTTGAGTGTCAACCAAACTTTAGAATCGATCAGATGTTCTCTCTTTCCCAACAAAAAAAATCCTTTACAAATATGAGTTTTGGCTTTTTGACAAAAAGAGATCCTAGTAACTTAGAAACAAAAAATCACTAGGTGTGGGTCTTGAGAGTGGCAAAGAAGTGCTCAAAGGTAAAGATAATACAAACATTGAATTTCGGTGCTCAGAGTTCTGTATCATGTTCTCGAGTAACATGTTCACATCGGCGTCCCCTTCCTACATAGAGAATCAAGCATTCAAATGGCACCAGAAGATTCAATTTTGATAGTTTTTGAGCCGAGTTATACACTTGATATCAAAGCATTAGGTTGAGTCTTAGGACTTACAATTTGGTCCAACAACCCTGAGGAAGTGTGTTTATAATGTAATGCTTCTTCATCACTTGTCGGAAGTCAGTCACTCCACAAGTTTAACTAAGCTTTTATGAGATATGAATAGATGATGAAAGGAAACTTATAAAGAACGGAGAAAGACATATGGGCCGAGGTAATAGAATATTGTTTATCATGAAAAAGTTGACAATGGCAACGATGGAAAAACGGATACTAAAATGTATGTAAAAAGTGATGAGACGTGATAGGGTAAAACGGAGCGTGTCTTCGGAACATAACTCCTTAAAGGGTATTAGATGGTTGAAAGGTCATGAAAGGTTCGACATACCAGGTACATGAACTAAGTGAATGAGAAAAAACTTTAAAAAGTACCAGTTAAATGAAGTACCACTGTGTTCGAGGCCGCGACGTTGACATCAGATTGTGTGTAAGTCAAGAATCTTTTTTAATACATTCATTCTCTCGCAGGTTGTTGCTACATATATAGCTAAAAGAAGGTGAAACAACGATTGAATATCAATAACCTTGAATCTCACAACAATGAGGGAGAAAATGAGAGTTGGTGAAAATATATTGCGCCGCAGGAAATCCTATTGTGGGAGACAAATACAAACGTTTACCTAAGTATCATTCAGCCGCTAAACCACCATTAGAATGATAGACCATCATGTCCGATCTGTGACGATCACATTGATTTCTCGACTTTGTTGGTGATACAAAGGATCTCTTGGAAATTTTCCTCTTTGCTCCAACTGATTTTACTGTTTTCTAACTGCGGACGCTTCATCGGTTGAAGTTTTTGTCTCCTGTTTTCTTCTTCGACACTTCGTTGGACGTTATATTCATCTTTATCTGCCTTGATTTATTGGTTCTGGTCACGACCCCAAGGTGGGCCTAATAGAATTGTTGGGTTAGGTGACCTGATCCCTTGGAAAGAACTCGATTGCCTAATCCAAGGTTAGGATGAAGCGGAAGTCTTACATAAAATTAAGTCCAAAACCCAATATACATGGGTTGAGATCCACAAAGTGATCAGCGAGAGTCAAGATAATATAAAAATAAACAAAGAACATACTGTGCAGGAATCAAATCAATCAACACTTTCGATAGACCTCCACCCATCTAAGGGGAAGTCAAAACATTAAAGAAAATCACAAGCAACACCCCACAAATACCCCGTGAAGATCCTATACACCAAACCAGAGAAAAATATAGTTTAAGGAGTGAGAGACAAATTCAGTAGGGGAATCTATACTAAATGCAATGCATGAGAAAAAAGTTTTACATATCTTTTGAAAACCAAGATCATGCTTCTTTTTACCGTACATGGACTTTTAAATTAATTTTTAAAATCTCTTCATCATTTTATCAAAATATGTCTGTGGGGCATAGATGAGGCTTTATTAAACACGCTGTATATATAGACAACTATATCACAAAGTATGCCAACATCATTTTCCGTGCATAAACGTCATTAATGAAAATGAATGGTCACACAATGACCCATCCGACACACATCACAGAAAAAGTGACTATCCGTCAATAGCAACACCTCATGAAGTAGAAGAAGATGGTACTGAAGGATCGATATGAACCTAAGAGGGGGAGGGGAGGGGAGGGGAGGGGAACGGGGGTGAATTAGGTGTTCTAATATTTTCTTACGGCATTTGATTCTCTAAATCCTATATGATTTAACGCATACAAATCATATAATTAAAGCAATAATAGTAAGGAGTAAGGGTTAGAGAATAGCACATAAAATTTTTTTATGCAATTCAGTAACCCCGCCGATGTCTGCACTCCAAGAGTCCACTTGGAGATCCCTAATCTGTCCAACCTCATCGGTTGACAATATTTGACTTACAGGTGTCAAACAAACCTTACAGTTGACTATTCTGTGGCACCACCCTTTCCTTTTAACTATTGCAGGGCATCACCCTTATTTGACGAATTCGTAGGGCGTCACCCTTTTCATTTGAGTACAAAGATTGTGGAATTGAAATACAATTTAATTCCTAACTCTCCCAAATATAATTCTCAAGTTTAGGGAAGGGGAGAGGTACGTTATAAGCTCACTAGAATAGTTGAGAAGACGAGTGTAAAATTTGGCAAAGCTTCGCTACTTCTCTCATTGGTTAATTTGAGCTTTGGAATGTCTTTTATATATAGACACGGCTTTATTCGGTTGACCAAATCTTTTTGGTCGACCACATCCGACTGTTAGAAACTAGCCATTGTGCCTACTGTGCTTTTTCGATTCCATCTCTAGACTGTTGATTCGACCGCTTCTCATTTGAAACGCTTCAGAGCTCTTTGTGATGCTTTTTGGTCTCCTTCTTCGACCGTAGACTTCAATTGCGTCACGTCTGAAAAGTCTAGCAAAACTCCAAGAGCAATCTGTGTATGTTTTCGGTCGCCATCTCCCACCGCGACTTCAACAGCGTCTCGATCAAAAAACCCCAGATTGTACAACATACAAATTCGGACGCTTCAGCCGCGTCCTCGCTTCGCCCAAATCTTTGAAGAGTAATCTATAATGCATTTTGGTTGTATATCCTGACCAGGTCTTTGACCACTTCGCGACTGAAAACTTCCAAAATGAAATTCTTCTTTTTGATTCGCAATCCTCGAATTCTCTAAGTCCCACAATGATATCTCCTCACTACATAGACTTAAATAAATTTGTTAGCACAACTTTAATACTTGTATTGAAGGTATTTCCAATGAATATATATATAAATGTTTAGATTATACCATTAAGAATATTATCAATAAAACCACAATAAGCAACTTATTATTTCAATCAAAATATTTATCATCAAAATAAACTAAGCCTCACACATTTAGGCTAACAGGTACTAGCATTCGTAAACCAGGCGAAAAAGCCATCCGTGATATCAATAACGAATAAGGTTGTCGGCATTGAGTTGCTCAAGAACAAGCCACCTACTGTATCCAAGTTGACGAGGGTTGCTAGTGAGCGAAGCTACAAGCCGTCGTGTCATCCATCAAATGGAAAGTGTAGGATCGCGGTGTGAGCCTATAGAGAGG
>CM039475.1:10041356-10095051 GCA_022433065.1 Begonia loranthoides
GGGGGGGGTGGGGTGGAGACATAGGGAAAGAGAATGCAAACACAATTTTTCACGCGGTTCGGCAACCTTGACCTACTTTCGCACTCTAAACTTTTCACTTGGAGATCCTTAATCATCCAATCTCCCCAATTGGCGATGTTTGACTTCATGGGTGTCAAACAAACTTTGTACAATTGACTCTTCACCGAGCATCACCCTTCACTCGACTAATTCACAGGGCGTCACCCTTCATTTGACTAATTCGTAGGGCTTCACCCTTTTCGTTTGAGTACAATGCAGAATGAAAGTTACAAACTAAATCTTAACTCTCTCAAATGTAAAAACTCAAGTTTAGGGATGACGAGAGTTAGGTTACATGCTCAAGAAGTGTTTTGGAATTGAGTATAAAAATTAGCAGAGTCTTGCCTCAATTCCCAATTCGTTACATTGAGCCTCGGAGTGTCTTATATTTATAGACACTGAGAAATTGGTCGATGCATCTGACCATTGAAATTGAGTTGTTGCATTGTCCAGCAATTTCGGTCGACCACTTGCTCAACCGCTACCTCGACCTCAAATCTGAGAGGCAATCAGTCTTTAAAATCGGTCGACCAAATCTTTGCTACTCAACTGCTACCTTGACCACAAAACTTGGAAGCAATCTGTATATGTTGCGGTCGATCATCTAGTAGACCAATTCCTTAGTGTGGGTAGTTTTTGGTTGACCTCCTTTGCAGTTTACTCAATCTCTTGCCTTCCATTTACCATATTTGATATTTCTAAGTCCCAATATGATATCTATTCACTACATGAACTTAAATAGACATATTAGCATAACTTAATACCTATATTGAGGGTATTTCTAATGATTATAAATATAAATATAATGATTAACCATTTAAGCACAAATAATCTATAACAACTTATAATTGCAATTAAAACATTCATCATCAAAATAAATAAGCCTAATGACACTTAGGCTAATAGAAATGTGCTAGGCATGGAAACCCAGCTACTGACAACCTCCAATCCGTGCGACTAAACCTTGGCCAGGTTCTGGGGCTCGAAACCCAAGGAGCAAGTCATCACCACTCTATCACCCTTTCGACTTCTGGGGCTCAAAACCCAAGGACATGTCACCGGTGCCCTAACACTCTTTACATGCATACAAGCAACTAACCTTCATGCAACAAAAGATTGCACGAGATAGCCTCGTGAGGCTTTAGTGCCAAAACTACCTAAAGCATCATGAGAATTTATCCTCTCAACATAAGCACAGAATATCAAACAATATACCATATATGATAAAGTAAACATGAGAAAATATACATATACGTAAACAAATAGTCCAGCCGAGTGAGGCTCATCTAACTCAAACTCTACCAAACAAATAGTCCAGCCGAGTAAAACATAATAGTGGTCGACCCGACACATCAAGAGACAACCAGAAAGACGTACAGGTTGACAAGACACGACTGTAGTTGATAAATCACAAAACACACAAATCAAACAACCAAGCAGTTGAGAAGACTCAACTAGAGTTAACCAAACCTAACCATGGTCAATTACAATCGTTTGGTGTCGAAAAGACACCACATTGGTCAGCCAGGACCATAAACGTTCAACGAGGCAAAGTGGAGGCCAATAGAGACCTCACAACATCGATCAAACTCAACGACGATCAACTGAATAAGAATTCATGGAAGATCGGCTCAAAATCCAAAAACTCGGTCCAACCTAAAACCATGTCAAAATTTAGAAATTTCCTTCAACAATGACAAGGAAAGAGTGAAAAGGGCCTATACTGAGCTTAGGAACCTAACCGACATGTAAACGACTCAAAAATATGATAAAATACATTGTGCGGTCGACTAGGGCCCATTCTTAGACAATCAACCCAATTCGTGGTCAACCGAAAATAGAATTGTGATCGACCATTACTATTGTGGTCAACCAGTTTTGCGTCTGTGGTCAACCATGTACATGCGATCGACCGCACAGACCAATGCAGTTGACCACTGTGGACAACCGTAAGTGATCTGGTCGATTAAAAATTGACCTGTGCATTTTCAACACCCGCAGGGTCTACTCTGGTCGACCAGGCCCGACCACTGGTGTAACGACCCATTTTTCCTTATAATTTTTCTTAACATTTGTTTAAAATCATGAGAGAAATAATATTTGATACATAGCGAAAACATTTTTATATAACATTTTCAAAGATCTTTGTCATTCAAAATATCAAACGATAATTTACGCAATATTATTCAAAACGTTTTACAAAACTATTTAAACAGTTTACATAAACTAGGTGAGTCAAAATTCATTGGTCAAAAGCACAAATTGACATAAGTGCTTGATGTAGCTACACTCCTTCAGCTACAGTTCATGCAATCAATCTATACTTTCTACAATCTGATGAAACTCCTCACCTACATCACAAAATTCACCTATGAGCCTAATGCTTAGTAAGAGATAAAATAAATATAAACATTGTAATGCTCATGTTATGCAATTTTATTAAAACAAACAATTTCGTTTCATTTTTTCTTTTTTCCTTTTCAATCACATAATAGTCCAGACATTGGAGATTCACAGTCCAAGGATAAAAATATATCCTATGATCCTTTTAGGTAGAACCATCACTTAATCCCACCAGGGAAGAGATATATCATTATGTAGTTCTCCTAAATAGGATTGTCACTCAACCCCCCAATCTCACAACACCTATTTACATTTATTCATTTCATTTACAATTTCATTGTCAACATATGCATGTAAACATTTTCATTTCTTTTCTTGAAATCATGATGCATGACATGAGTGAACTATTCAGCACAATGATCCAATATCTTCTACGAATCTAACACATTAAACATGTGAGAGCATACAAATTACAACATTACATCACACTAACATCCTACTACATTCAATACAACAAACAATACCATCAAAGTAATACAACCCTATTATCTTGTAATGTAGGACAAAAAGCCAAAGATATGCATGTCTTTTAACTTAAGTCGGTAATGTGGTTTCAACACTTAGAATATCTTTTTGAACAACAACACCTTCAAATTTAATAACATTTCCATCAATAACTATGTAATGCATCAAAGACAAAAGTAAGCATACATACAATCTTCTTCATTAATAGGCCCATTGCATAACCACTTAGCATATACTATTTGTACATGATTAAAGTAGCACATTTTTTTAACTTCAATCCAATATGCATACATTCCAATATGCATACATTCTTGAGTTTTTCTTCCTAATTTTTGCATAACTTTGACTATACATAACTTTTTTCATATTAAACCAAATTTATTAATTCCAAAACTTTTCTCTTCCTGAAGATATCCAAAATAATATACTTAATTGGTTTTACCTAAAAATCCCATGAAGATAGACAACATATATTAAATAACCTAACCACTTGATTACACTATTTCCTTCATTTTCACTTCTTCCCTCCACCACCACTTCTATAATCTTATAGAATTCATACAAATTATAAAGAAAACTCTTGATACCTTCAAAATTCTGAGAGAGAGAGTTTTTTCCTTTGAGAGTGTAATGCCCCGTTTTCACTTTTACTTTAAAACGTTGAGATTAGAAATACTTTTTTTTAATAAAAAAAAAAACCATTTGAGAAGACTTTTTTTATATTAAAACCATTTGAGAAGAAAAGTAATGAAATACCATAAATAAACTGTCTTCCTTAAACCTTTATACTTTTACAAAACATGTCATCAATTGAAAACAATACACATTTTCATTTTTCTTTTCCCGTTTAGCCCAACCAACACAAGATCCACAACGATCAAATCCTCCTTCAACTATTTCTTTCCTTTCTTACCCATGCTTACCTACATCACAAGACATAATCTATAAGTCTAATGCTTAATAAGAAATGAGATGCATTATGAATTATGAAATGCACTTTACATAAACAATTTCCATTTTAGTTTCCTTTCATTTTATCATTGGAAACTTAACTCATAGCCTCCATCATTGGGGAAAAAACCCACCAATGCCTCCATCATTGGGGAAAAAACCCTCCAACGCCTCTATCAATAATTCAAGTATCCAAAGCCTCTATCATTGGGGACTTGTCCACCAAAGCCTCTCTCATTAACATTCTTAAGCTTCTTTGCCTTTCTTTACTTGAAAAATCATATGGATGACAAATCATTTTCATACATTTCTTAGAAACCCCGATGCATGATAAGTGAATGCATACAATTTCATATAGCATCAACATATTCTCAAAGCAACTATCATATAAAGAGTCTAACTTCTAACACATCAACATATCATAAAACCAATCTACACATGCTTTCTATCACCAATCTGATAATTATGCTTAGTAATTAACATTCAATTAAAGTAACAAATCCTCAAATAAATCGTATCATGTACAAAGCCTCATTTCTCTATCATAATAACATCTCCTCACAAGATAAAACCATAACTCCTTTGATGTAGCTCGAAGGCAAACGCAAACAGCCATTACTTACCTTAGTGTCTATGAAGTTATTGCCTTGTTCTTCAATTCCTTTAAGAAATTTTAAGCCTTCTTTTCTTCTTCTCCACCTTCATGGCTCCTCCTCTCCTCTTCTCTCCCAATTTCTTCCTTTTCTCTCTTCTTTGTTGTTTCCACTTAAATCAAAGGGAATGGCCTTAAAGCTACTATTGTTAGTTGGTATTGAGGTGTCCAACGTCTAAAAAAAATCCATGATGAGTAATCCACTTTCTTCCTCTTAATCATGACTTCTGGCAACTTTTCACATTCTCAGTTGACCACCTCTCTTAGTCCGATCGACTGTAAAACAACCCAAGGCTCAACTTTCATATTCTGTCACAAAGCCAATCGACCACATATCCTTATCTAGTTGACTGCAACTCTACACAAGAGCCTTCATTTCTCACTGTATACATTTCAATCGATCAAACCTTCCACACTAGTCGACCGCAGGCCTTCCCAAATGTTCCTAACATTCGAACTTCTCATCCTTTAAAAGCCATAAACACAATCCATTCAATAATCGCAACAACAGCAAAAATATACTATTAAACACATTCCAAGCAGAACTAAGATGATGAAATTCAAGGTATTATATAGAGCTCTTGAAAATGCATTCTTTTTTTCTTTTTGAACTTCAAGCTTTCATAACACTTTAAACATTTCTTCTCTAGCATCAAGCTGGAGGTGTGTCTCAAGTGGACGTGCAGTGGCAAGTCACCCCTCCCATCCTCCAATCAAAACATAACCTTGTACATAATTCTACGTGACCTTTCATATTACCAGTCAACCACTTTTCCAATGTTAGTCAACCACAAACCTACCCAAGATTCCACTAACTCATTCTGTCACAATTCTGGTTGACCACATTCTTACTTCCAATCGACCGCAAAACAACTTGAGAGCAATAGAATTCAATCTGTCCTATTTCTAGTTGACCGCCAACCCAATTCCTTTCAACGGCAAAACAACCCAAGAGCAACAAATTTCAATCTGTCTTGTTTCCGATCGATCGCCAACCTGATTATGGTTGATTGCAAAATAGCCCAAGAGCATCCATATTTTACTATCTAAGTTTGGTCGATCAAACCAATACAATTGGTTGACTGCACTTATGCCACACTACCCATAACATTGAAAATTCCACTCCTCCCAAAGCCATAAAATACCAATTCACAATACACAACAACATTTACCATTCATAACAACCAATATTTTCAACAACCATCCAAATTTTATCATTTCTAAACATATTATCACTACCAAAAATTTCATGCATAATTTACATTGAGTAAACTAAAAGTTTTTGGATATTACAAGTGGTCGACCGGAACAGAACTCTGGCGTTGTTTCCTCACTGGAAACATGCCACAATTACAGAAGCCTACGCTTTTGCAGTGGCTACGTATCCTTCTGCTAAGAATATTCTCAGTGAATATTCCATCAGTGTAGTGCCAACGACCAAACAACAGCCGCCACGTCCTTTTACAGATGCGTTAGCCCCAACAGGAACGGCCCATCCCGAGCTATTTCCTTGAAATGACATCTTCCAACTTAAAGACCTCCCGTGAAATGATGACGTCCAACTTAAATTATAGACGCGAAGCAAACTGCAGATGTGTTCCTTACCGTGCCATCCGCATCCAACGGTTAACAACCCTCCTGATCTCTCAATCCAACTGCTCAACATCCTTCCACAAGGAATCTATCATCCCTTGCGAAAGCCTCTAAATCGATGATCTAACAACTCTCGCTCTATCTCTCTCCTTAATCTGACGATCAAACACGCTCCTGCTAAGGAATCTTCCACTATCCTAAACGATCCCAGCCGTTCATAAACTTCATCCTATGACTCCACAGACATCCGAATGATCCAACAATTAATTTAATTTTGGAAATCAAGTAGAATAAAGGTAGAATAATCAGATGCCATAGGAGTCGTAGGAACAACTATGATTATTTAGGATAAAGATGAATTTCTCATATACGTGTTTCTGCAGATGGACACTTAGTCGTAGGATTGGTTTAGCAGACGATGTGCAAGTCATTGTATTAAGGGAATAGATATTCCCGCAGAATGCCAAAGACTCCTTCCAGGAGTGTTTTCAACCTTTGGATTGAAGAAGGAAATTAGGTGAAGTGTCAGCCTTTGGAGGATTTGGGCGGAGTGAGGATTTAATGTGGAACGGTGTCGTTTGGATTGATAGTGTCTAGGTTAACGACATTTTAGCGGAAGTGTTCATTTTCAAGGATGGGTTAGTGTCTGCAAATAGGACTTTAGATGGTGTGAGATGTCGTCATTTGGTCTAATGAGTCAGTTTTACCAATAGATTAGAACACATGGTAGATGGTGAGCCTCTAGATTGAGGTTCCAGCATAAGCCAACGCTTTAGTGGTAGTGTAGCCATCTTCAAATGCTTTAGTGATCACGAATATGAATTTTAGCTGATGTGGCAGTTGGCCATTTGATGAATGGGCTTCCGTGGATGTCTCTTGCGGTTGGTTTCGCATCTGTTGTGGCTTGGGTGAGTTTTTAAACATATTAGTTCTAGATTTCATGCGAGCTATGAGTTGATCATTGGACAGTTTTGAAAATGGGAGAATAAGGATGTGTTTTTCATGGGATTACCCATCTTTGTTGATGGGTCCTTAAATAGATAAAGATGGACCGAAACCTTGGTTAACCTAGAAGAGGCAGGAGAGCTTCTCTTTAACTCTCAGGTATATTTCCTCTAGAACTCACAAGGTATACTCTCCACAGTTAGCTTGGATATTATAATGTGCAGTAGGTGATGGTTATGGTTATTATTTAATAACCAACTCTTTGTTTATTTAAAAGGAAGAACAATGTAAGGTGAATTTGGAATAGGTAGTGAATAAGATTGTTAGGTATGCAGGACTTCGGTGAAGGATATCCAGGTAAGTGATGTTGATTGTGCTTGGCCTTTGACCTACATTAGAAAGACGCTAGGGTATGTGTTTTGATGTTTTATTATGATGCCTTCGAGTTATATTGTTCGAGGATATTATTTGATGTTATACAGTGATGCCTTCGGGCTGTTGTTCGAGGATAGTATGATTGTTACAATTTATATCATAATTGTATACAGTTTATATGGATAATATCAGAGGATAGGTTTGATGGATTTGTTGATGTTGAGGATTTGATGCTTTGTTTTAATGTGTTGTTTTATAGTGTTTATTTTATGAATCAAGGATGTGATGATAAATGTTAGGTTATTTACAATTCATATATATGTATATGTTGAGGATTTGTTATAGTTGCTAGATGGTTTTGTTGATCATGATATATGCACCCAAGGATTTGTTGCATATGTTTGTTAATAATATATGATGCTCTTCTTATAAGTCTCGAGGATATGATCATTGTTATGTTTATGTTATTGTGTTTATGATACTTACGGGGTATTGATCGAGGATATGTTATGTGATGCTTGTAGATTTCGTAAGGGATGTTAGATTAGTTATTAGGATATGAATATGTTGACTGATATCAAGTTGTTGGAGGATGTGCTTAGACTGTTATCATGTATCATGTGCATTCCAAACATCATGTTTTTCAAGAAAGTAACAAAAATTATTTACATGAATATGTTTTCTTGAAACAAAAGCATAAATCAAATAAAAGTAAATGATCGTTATGGGCAGGGTTCAAGTTGGCTGTACCGCATGAGGTGGATCTAATGGTGTCACTCTCTTTTAGACTGATGTCCCAAACGATTAGACTAAAGTGAAAGAAAAGAAAATAAAAGAAAAGAACAGACATGATTTTAAGTGTTGCATCTCGTAGTCATGTTAAGTGTTGCATTTCATAGTCACAATATATGTTACATATTTTATGTTATATATCTCTTGCTGAGCATTAGGCTCATGGATGAACTTTGTGAAATAGGTAATGATGAAGATTAAAGAGCATAATGAAAGGATTTATTGATAAAGTAGTTGAAGTGGAATTCTTATAGGCGAAGCTAGAGTGTTGTCGAAGCGAAGTTGACAATGAGTGAGGATTTAAAAAAAGATAAAATTAATGATGTAAACTCTTTGTTAAGGTTTAATTATGTTAGATTTAAAAGAAAATAATTATAAATGCTTTTGGTTATTTTAAAAGATGAGTTTTACTACGTTTAACTTCAAGATGAGTTTTCTTAAAGACTTCCGTTGCATGGTTTTAAAAGAGTACGGACATATATTTAATAAATGTTTAGTTTTACTGTCCTTAGATTTTAAATGAAGTTTTCTTAAAGACTTGTGTTGTACATTTTCTAAAGGACCTGGTTTTCTACGAATGTAATGTTTTTAAAAAAAGTTTTCGAGGCATTACAAAATGGTATCAGAGACAAACCGGATTCTAAAATCAATTATGTAGACTATGTAACAACTCAAGCCATCGACATGGAAATGTTTCATCAACTGTAATTACGTTCCAACTTTATTAATAGAATTTCATTACTTTTCTAATTTGTGAATTTTTCCTATTGTAGAATAGAAAATTTACCTAGAGTTTGCAATTTTGGTCATAGGAAAAAGGATATGGACGATTTATCTCTTGAATGTTATATAAGTTACTATGGGTGTAGCAAATTTTGAGGACAAAATTCTTTAAAGGAGAGAATATTATAATACCTAGGATTTTCATTTTAGGGTTAAGTGAGATAAATTGTGGGATAATTACATTTTGGATTGGTTTAAACGATGTCAATTAGAGAAAAGAGACATTTTGAACAATGGATATGTAGATGGGATTGTGTCTGTGTGTGTGTTGGCGTTGACAATAAATGGACTTAAGGAAGGAAACGTCGTCGTTTGTTAAAGAATTGGGTGAACAGTGTTGATTGCGAGAGCTTAGGCGTTTGTGGAAGGTTTTAGTACCACGAAAGTTAGGTTAGACAACATCGTTTTGGTGAGAAGTGCGCTGAGGAATTAAGGAAAAATTAAGGGTCGGATCGATCATATGTGTTTAGAGCCATAGGATGAAGTTTAGGAATGGCTGGGATCGTTTAGGATAGTGAAAGATTCTTAGTGGGAGCGTGTTTGACCGTTAGATTAAGGAGAGAAATAGAGCAAAGGTCGTTAGATCATCAATTAGGAGGATTCTGTAGTGGAATGAAAGATTCCTTATGGAAGAGTGTTGAGCCATTGGATTGAGTGATCAGGAGTGTTGATAACCGTTGGATGTGGATGGCACGGTAGAAAACACGTCCGCTGTTTGCTACACGTCTGTAATTTAAGTTAGACGTAGTCGTTTCGTGGTAGGTCTTTAAGTTGGACGACGCCATTTCATGGGTTTAGTGCGGGATGACCTGTGCCCGCGGGAGCGTACGCATTCGTGAATCAAAGTGGCGGCTATTGTTTGGTCGTCGATGGAATATTTGCTAGGAATATTCTTTGTGGAAGGGAACATAGCTGCTGCGGAAGCGTAGGCTTCCGCAACTATTGATCATCGTTTTTCAACAGCTTCTAGACGACTATAGAAAATGGCAACTGATTAGGCGATGTTGTTATGTTGATACCAAGGATGTTAGGCTGCCTTTTAGCTACGGGAATAATGTAACTTGGAGGAAAAGTTACTACAAGATTATTCGGCTGATTGTGGATCAAAAGTGAAGATTATGAGGCAAGATTTATAGGTTAGTTAAGGATGAATTTGGACGAGAATAATGAGGAGAAATAGAGACGTAGATTTAAATGGTAACTGCATATCTAAGGAAAATACTTTAGGGAGTTCTAATGAATTTTATCTATATGAGTCTTATGTTGAAAATCTTAGAAGCCACCAGGGTGTGGAGAGCCGACTATCAAACCCTCGGGTAGATTTTTCTTTAGATTTTCCAGGTAGGTTCCCCTATGTTATTTTGAGGTTCTTGTCTGAAATGTATTAGAGATTGTATTTTTGAGTTCTCGATCGAGTATGCGGTCGAGAAGTTTGACCGAAATATTGGACAGAAGTGAAATTAGAGCATTCGGTCGAAGGGCAGTTGAAGACGCGGTAGACTTGCTCGATCGAAAAGACAGAATTTTGATGAAGGAGTGGGCGATATGGCAGACTACACAACGGGCGATAGGGCGGGTGATTATAGCAGTCACCCGAACCTCATCTGTTGATTGGCCTGGGAGGAAGGACGACTCTGAAGAAATGGAAAGACGAACCGTGCGTTGCGAAGCCATTGTGAACCGCGAACTATGGCAGGGTGGGAGACTATTCCTCGTTCTTGGTCCTTGTCTCGCTCCCGGTCTTGAAGGAAATGAAGCTCCTAGTCTTGAAGAAAGAAAAAATTAAAACCCAAAGCGCGCTACTTCTCGGCCATTTTGTAAAAATTCAGAGCAGGAATTAGGGTAGCAATTTTTGTCAATTACTCAGTGGACCTCTAGTGTCTTCAGATCAATAACATGTTTTGGGTGGCAGTAACTCGTTTTAGGTGGCAATCACTTAGTGTAGGTGTCTGTCTACCAACTACCTAGAGACTTGTTCTTGCTTTAAAATGGGGAAGGAAGGTCTTCTGCAAGGTAGCGAGAGAGTTCTGCGAAAGGGATTTTTTAATGGTTGATTTGTGACTGAGTGAGCCAAGAGAGTGTGAGTGAAGGAGAGAAACCCACTGTGTTTTGTGAAGGTGGTTGTGAGCTGAAGCAAGTCATTGGTTTCGACAGTTTGTTGTTGTGTTTCTCCAGTGCAGAAGACCTTCATCGGTTGGTAATTGTGAGGTAAGAAATGGGATTGAGTCATGGCCAGTGGAGGCCCTATAACACAAGTAGTGTCGTTCCTGATTATTGCATGAATATGTGTTTTCTGAATGATCGATAATGCTAGGATTCTTGGTCACTCTCTGGTTGTTAATTCCCTGACATTGTTGTTGGTTAATTCTCTGTAAGTGCTTACCCATTTTATTCCCTGCTATTACTTACAAAGTTTAACTCTCCATTATTCTCTATCATCTGGACGATTTTGATTAGGTTGCTGTCTAAACTTTCCTACCTAATCAATGCATAGTGTTATGAATTTGTAATATTGTTCTCTATTAAATTCATAGTCTTTGCATAACTATACTCCTTGCTATATAATCATATTGCTAGTTTAGGATTTTTACTCCCTGCTTGGTTTCATTGGCTGTTGGATCTTGGTTACTCTTGGTTGTTAACTCCCGATTGTTTATGGTGAATTCTACTCCCAACATGTTATGTTTGTTACATAAGATTTAAGCTACCAATATAGGACTTATGCTGTTAATTGTTTGGGATGTTGAAACTGAAAAAAAATAAGTGCTGCCTTGGGCTGGTCCGATCACTTGTTATTTAATGGCCATTGTTGACTTAACTCTTATCTTGTGTGATTATTTCTCTGTTACTTGGTTCAAAGAATCTGTGAGATTGGAAATGTTGAATAATGTGGTCTAACTCTTGCTTAATAATTGTTAATTTAATCACTCTTTTATTTGTAATCATAAATGTCTTGCTATTTAATAATGCTCACTTTTCCGTTAACTAAATAAAATGGGTTGTTAGTTTATATTTAGATAACTTTGAAACATTCCATTTTAGAACATTACTCCATGTTATAGCATGTTATTAGTTCATACAATGTTCCATTACTCCATCTTATTAGCATGTTATATCATGCTAATTGTCATCACGTTATATTGCCTCGTGTTAGCTCTACGTTACGTAATTCATTGATTTTAGTTAATTGGATTATTGCTCATGACCACGGTATTATATTGTGTTGCTTGGTAATATAGGTTGTTGGCTTACTCTTGGTTGTTAGATTGGATCTAATTTAATTGGATTCATTTCATTTATGTTAGATGATGTATATATTGTTGTGATTATTACGCCGCATTGACATGCATCATTATAATAGAAACAATTCGGAATGCTATGTTTGGATTGGTATTCATATGCATTTTATTAGAGAAAAATAGATAAAGTAAATGAATGTAAGGGAATTGGAGATTTGGCAGGTAGTTCGGATCTAACCGGGTAGACTCGAGATTATGCCCTTCCCTTGTCGAGTCACGAGAGCGTGTCTACGCGAGGGTTATTTGCCGACTAGCGGCTATTCTCCTTGCGACGGATACCTCCAATGTCCCAACTCAATGTACGAGTTAATAATGTATATAACTGTGAGCAAAGAACAGTTTGAGTGGATTTCATTCTAACATAATCAGTTACAGACATGCGTCATATTGCATCTCATTTCTTGTTGGGCTTTAGGCTCATAGTTTGCTTGTGGTGTAGGTAACTGTCAGGATATTAGCGTTCTCAAAGTGGATGAGGAGCCATTCCCCGTTGAGCACTTGGGTTATCCAGTTGAATCGACTTGAGGGGTTATGGCTCGCATGAAGTAAAAATGTCATTATGAGATGGTTTGAGAACTGATAAACGTTTTGTAACACTATGAACTCACGTTTTAATTGTCAAACCGTATTTTGAATTATATTAACGCTTTCTTCTTTTACTCTGATTTATTTTATGTTTTTTTATTTATCTCGTTCATTTTAATTTATTTTCTCTCGTATGTTTTAAACAAATAAAAAGAATTTTTTTTTTTTACATGGAAGTTAAAAGGAAAAAGGTTCAAAATTAATGCAGGGTGTTACACACGAACTTTATTGAGGCACGTAGCGCCTAGCGATGAAATTTGTCCTAAAAAGGGTTGCCATAGTTGGTCGGACTGTACAACGGATGCTGATGCATGTGCGGACGTTCTGCCCTCCCACATATGACCTGTGCTTCCACAAACACCTATGCTCCCACACATATCTATGCTCCCATGGACGTCTGACTTTGCATCGTAATGCAGATGTTGAGGATGTCTGATGTCCCCCAAAGTGTTACAAAATGTAGTAGCGATTGATCAGACCCGGGGATAATGCTTCCAGCGTGAAATTACGAGTAAAATATACCCCTTTCACTGATTATCAGCTCGAATAGACTCAAACTCTAGCCTATATTCTAAATCAATGACATTAACAACACAGAAACAACTAATGGAGTCGGGTTTCCGATATCGAATTTGAGACTGACACAAAACAAAAACTTCAAAAGGAAAAAGAGGTTAGAAAATGACATACTCGCGAAGTTCCTTCACAAAAGTTGGAGATCAGAGTGCCACGAATATGATCTTGACTTCGAAAATCCTCTACACGCCCTCTCTCCCATTGTACCTCCGCAGGGCAACACAAAGGAAGGAATGCTTCATTCCCATTTAACAAATAAATAAAAACAAATTTTATTAATTTATTTAATATATATAATATATAATATTATATATCTTAAATAAATTCTATCATTCCTAATCAAACAGAAAATTCAGATGATTTGAAATTTAATCTACGATAATAAGAAATTATGGGACATAATCTCATAGTTTTGGATGACAGGGAAACACAAATTTCATCAATTGTCTATTTGACCAAACTTTTCACATGTGGTTGAAGACCAAAAAAATGCAATAAGGACCTGATCAGAAAAAATAAATAATATAATTATGATAAAAATTTTACTTAAAAAAAATATAAAATCTAAAACTTTGTGATTTTTTCAATAAAGATTAAGTCAAAGGGAAATAATTTTGATGAATAGACCTGGTTAGCGTATTCATTCAATATATATAACACTAGTGCTTAGTTATGTCGAAATGATTTAACAGAAAATAGGATGCATACTTAGTCTATTTATCTCGCTTGAAAGTACTATTTTTCAATAAAGAGTTAGAGAGGACAGGGCCAAGCCGGACAAGACTGAGGACCTTGCTATGGGCAATGCTTGTTGATCTTCAAGAGATTTTAGAGAGGAATTATTACTGTTTTTAATAAATTTAGATGACTTTAATAATAATTAGATTAGTGTGTTTAATTTTAGATGTTTGCAATTGTATATTGTTTTCTTTTTTTACTTATTTCTTTGGGTAAATAACATTGTAGACCCTATAGTTTACATTCAACGACAAGTCAAACCTTGGAGATTATTTTTTAACAAGTAAAACCCTGAACTATGAGAAAATGTCGCCGGCAACCTCGCAGTCACGATTTCCGTCCAGAGCCGTCGAGGTTAACGCCCCGTTTGTACCCTGTCTAGCGGCGTCGAACGGAGTCGAAGGGCGATGGCAGAGCCGACGGTCGAATAGTCCAGAGCCGACTGAAGTACGACATTCGCTGGCTGTTGGATCGACGAGGATCGCCCCTCGTCTGGATCGACGGCCAGGATTGAATCTGGCGTCCATGCCAGATGCGATGACGGACAAAGATCCTTGGCCGTTGGATCGAGCGAGGGACGTGCCTCGGATCGACGGCCAGGATTTAATCCGCCTGGCGAAGACGGACGTCGATCCTTGTCCGTTGGATCCTCACCTGGATCGAACGGTCAGTAGTGACTCCAAATTAATTGGGTCACGTGCGGGTTACATGCGATCCTAAATCGCCAGAATTCCCCATTATGATGGACATCCGTGGGAATACCACGGACGTCCGTCTTTAAATAACACGTCATCAGCATCTGGACGGCGTCCGTCGGACCATGACGGACGTCCGTCATAACCAAAACGACTGCGTTTTCGTCCTGACGGATGACAAAACGCTGCTTATGCTCGCAAAGGGCGTCCAAGCCCTAGAAATTGCCCTGTACTTCAAATCGCGAGCGAATTCCCGATTTCCCCCGACGAATTCCCGAACTCCCGATTTCCCCCTACGAATTCCCGAACCCCCGAGTTTTGAATCTGAAAATGGCGTCGAGGAATAGTCAAGCGTCGAAGAAGCGTAAGGTGGTGGCTCCCACCGAGACGACGGGTCCAGTGGAGTCTGTAGAACCTAGGATGTTCAGCTCAGCCTCCGCCCATGTACGGTACGAGAAGGACATTGTACCCCGTGCAATAATCATATCCAGGAAGGTAAATTTCAATTCATTTGCTGATTTTGGATTGAAGGCAATGTTTGAACGAATTGGATTGGATAAACTGTGCACAATGGGAGGTTATTTCTATGAGAGAGCTGTCAAACTGTTTTATGCCAATTTGGAGTTAGACAAATCAAGTGATAGAGAGTTGAGGAGTTTTCTGTTTGGAAAACAGATTAGGATAACTCTAGGACAATTAAATGAGCTCATTGGATGCTCCATGGAGGAGCCGTTGGAGGAGTATTACCATGCGACAAAGGACCCCAAATTTGTCCAAAAAGGAGAAGGTCTTGCATTGCTGAAGCAATTGGTTCGCAATCCTACAGCCGTTGAGTCTTTCTTCCGGCTTAAATCAAAAGACCTCGATGCGAAAGCAAGGGTCATCCATCACATGATCACGCACACATTTATGCCTCGTGATGGACATAGAGACCTTGTCACAGCCATGGATTTGTACGTAATGGAGAAGCTATACAATGGGAAGAGGTTCAACCTTGCATACGTCATTATGCAGCAAATGAAAGCAACTCTGAATAGTGCAAGGAAGAATCTCCCATATAATTGGCTCATTCAGCGCATTAGTGACAGCAACGGGTTGGTTGTCCCTCACACAGAGTGACAAACAGACGAAAAACCACTTGACATGTATAATGAAGTTACATTGGCTCGGATGGGGTTGCAAAAAGTACGAGGGGAGTGGGTATTCAGAGGAGATGTGGCAGCTGCACCTCCTGCACATCTTGTACCTCCTGCACCTCGTCCTTCCACTTCAGCTGCTCCACCGCCATCCACGTCAGCTCCACCACGGCCATCATCGTCAGCTCCACCACCGCCATCCACGTCAGCTCCACTTGCTCCTTCCATGTGCACTGCCATAATTCCGTGGACAGCAAACGCACAACCGACATATCACGTGGAGGTGGATGACAATTTTGTGCGTCCTATGGATGACGATTTTGTGTGTCCTATGGCGGATGATGCACCCCCACCCCAGTCCTCATCGTCACCCTCCGTACTCAACAGCGAAGAGAGGTGGCAGTGGCTTGTCACCCAACTTGGCGAGATTCAAGCCAAGTTGGATAGACAGTAGAGTCAACTTGGCCAGCTTCAAGCCAAGTTGGATAGACAGGAGAGTCCGTCACCCCACACCCACATCCTTAATCATGGAGCTTCATCTACGTATTTGTTTTGTTCATGTATAATACACTAAAGTTTTTAATACATTGAAGTTTATTTGTTCATTTACGTAGTTGTTTGAAGTTTTTAGTACGTTAAAAACTTTAGTGTATTATACATGAACAAAACAAATACGTAGATGAAGCTCCATGATTAAGGATGTGGGTGTGGGGTGACGGACTCTCCTGTCTATCCAACTTGGCTTGAAGCTGGCCAAGTTGACTCTACTGTCTATCCAACTTGGCTTGAATCTCGCCAAGTTGGGTGACAAGCCACTGCCACCTCTCTTCGCTGTTGAGTACGGAGGGTGACGATGAGGACTGGGGTGGGGGTGCATCATCCGCCATAGGACACACAAAATCGTCATCCATAGGACGCACAAAATTGTCATCCACCTCCACGTGATATGTCGGTTGTGCGTTTGCTGTCCACGGAATTATGGCAGTGCACATGGAAGGAGCAAGTGGAGCTGACGTGGATGGCGGTGGTGGAGCTGACGATGATGGCCGTGGTGGAGCTGACGTGGATGGCGGTGGAGCAGCTGAAGTGGAAGGACGAGGTGCAGGAGGTACAAGATGTGCAGGAGGTGCAGCTGCCACATCTCCTCTGAATACCCACTCCCCTCGTACTTTTTGCAACCCCATCCGAGCCAATGTAACTTCATTATACATGTCAAGTGGTTTTTCGTCTGTTCGTCGGTCTGTGTGAGGGACAACCAACCCGTTGCTGTCAATAATGCGCTGAATGAGCCAATTATATGGGAGATTCTTCCTTGCACTATTCAGAGTTGCTTTCATTTGCTGCATAATGACGTATGCAAGGTTGAACTTCTTTCCATTGTATAGCTTCTCCATTACGTACAAATCCATGGCTGTGACAAGGTCTCTATGTCCATCATGAGGCATAAATGTGTGAGTGACCATGTGATGGATGACCCTTGCTTTCGCATCGAGGTCTTTTGATTTAGGCCGGAAGAAAGACTCAACGGCTGTAGGATTGCGAACCAATTGCTTTAGCAATGCAAGACCTTCTCCTTTTTGGACAAATTCGGGGTCCTTTGTCACATGGTAATACTCCTCCAATGACTTCTCCATGGAGCATCCAATGAGCTCATTTAATTGTCCTAGACTTATCCTAATCTGTTTTCCAAACAGAAAACTCCTCAACTCTCTATCACTTGATTTGTCCAACTCCAAATTGGCATAAAACAGTTTGACAGCTCTCTCATAGAAATAACATCCCATTGTGCACAGTTTATCCAATCCAATTCGTTCAAACATTGCCTTCAATCCAAAATCAGCAAATGAATTGAAATTTACCTTCATGGATATGATTATTGCACGGGGTACAATGTCCTTCTCGTACCGTACATGGGCGGAGGCTGAGCTGAACATCCTAGGTTCTACAGACTCCACTGGACCCGTCGTCTCGGCGGGAGCCACCACCTTACGCTTCTTCGACGCTTGACTATTCCACGGCACCATTTTCAGATTCAAAACTCGGGGGTTCGGGAATTCATCGGGGGAAATCGGGAGTTCGGGAATTCGTCGGGGGAAATTGGGAATTCGCTCGCGATTTGAAGTACAGGGCGATTTCTAGGGCTTGGACGCCCTTCGCGAATATAAGCAGCGTTTTGTCATCCGTCAGGACGAAAACGCTGTCGTTTTGGTTATGACGGACGTCCGTCATGGTCCGACGGACGCCGTCCAGATGCTGATGACGTGTTATTTAAAGACAGACGTCCGTGGTATTCCCACGGACGTCCGTCATAATGGGGAATTCTGGCGATTTAGGATCGCATGTGACCCGCACGTGACCCAATTAATTTGGAGTCACTACTGACCGTTCGATCCAGGCAAGGATCCAACGGACAAGGATCGACGTTTGTCTTCGCCAGGCGGATTAAATCCTGGCCGTCGATCTGAGGCACGTCCCTCGCTCGATCCAATGGCCAAGGATCTTTGTCCGTCATCTCATTTGGCATGGACGCCAGATTCAATCCTGGCCGTCGATCCAGACGAGGGATGATCCTCGTCGATCCAACGGCCAGTGAATGTCGTACTTCTGTCGGCTCTGGACGATTCGACCGTTGGCTCTGCCATCGCCCTTCAACTCCGTTCGACGCCGCTAGACAGGGTACAAACGAGGCGTTAACCTCGACGGCTCTGGACGGAAATCGTGACTGCGAGGTTGCCGGCGACATTTTTTCATAGTTCAGGGTTTTAATTGTTAAAAAATAATTTCCAGAATTTAACTTGTCGTTGATCACAAACTATAGGGTCTACAGTGTTATTTACCCTATTTCTTTTGTCTATTTTTGTGGTACTTATTAAAATATATTGGTACGGGGAATATATTAAAATAATTCATAATTGTTTAAGGGTTTCAGCAACAAACCTTTTCTGCAAACCATTGTTGGGTAGTCAGAACTTCGTTCATGTGGAAAGAGGGTGTGGTTGCTTTCCCTTTGTGTCATCTGACCACGCCGGTCGTAATATTCTCTAACATATAAGAACACGTATTTTTGGGAACCCAACTAGGTTAATTTGAAAAAAAAAAAAAATATTAACAACTGAGTTTGAAGAGGAAGATATTAGGAGTAGCTTAAACATTACAAATTTACGACTTTATTTAACATAGAAATTAACACCATAATCATGAAGCATGAATAAGAAATGCATCAACATGATTTGTCATGGTTGTGACAAAGTCGAGGTACATGTAGGGAGGTGGGACTTCGTCGTTTTGTTTCTGGTATTCAATAGTCCATTGCACAGAGCTTCCTTTGGTCTTTTTCTGCATCACCTCCATTGTAGATGTGAAGGTTTCATAAAAGTTCCTCAATTCTCCTTCCAATACCTCGAAAGTTATTGAATTTTTTTCTTCGTCAATTGCCTTCACCTTCTCGCTTCCTTTCCGGATACTTATCCCTGTCAATTTGAATGTACTTCAGCCTCATATAAATGAGAAGTTTCCATTGATTTAATTCTCAAACAAAAAATTATTGATGAAAATATCAGTGTACTGTTTTGGAACAACATTCTGTCTTCAATAGTTTCTTTTGAGAGAACCTTAGGAATTGCAAAATATTGCAGGTATGAATTCACAAATGAAGTAATCTATATATTCATGGTAGAGTTTTTTAGAGTGAAGTGAGGAACCATACCTGGACCATAGTAAGTCCACTGCTTGACAGAACCTACAGTTTCCCAGTCACCCTGAAGGACTTTAATATCCTTTATCATCTTAGGGCAAATCTTGGGCAATAAATGTGCTTTTCGTACAAATATTTCGTAAAATCTTTCAGCAGAAGATTTTATCTCTACTTGGACATCGATTTTCCCACTCTGAGCCATTTTGTTTTCTGAGAATTAGGTGTGTTCCCCTATTTCCTATTATTTATAGAGGCCAACTTTAGGGCTATTCGCGTATTGTCAGTTTAAAAATAGTTTTTGTTTGATTGAATTCTCAGGTAGAATCTCTCGCTTTTAAAAGGAAAAATAACACTCCAAATTTATACTTCACGATCAATGATAAGTCAAATTCTAAAGATTATTTTTTAATAACTAAAATTTTGAATTGTAGAAAAATCTCTCCGACGACCTCGCAGTCACGATTTTCATCCAAGACCATCGAGATTAACGTCTCGGTTTTTACTCTGTCAAGCGACGTCGAACGACAGACGAAGGACGTCAAGCTCCGTCCTTCCTTGCGGTTTGAAGAAGATGGACAATGGCAGGCGAGGGCGGAGACACAGAGATTGAATTTGGAGTCTTCCGAATTCGACAGCCGTCCATCCACTGTACGTGCAAGGCACATATGATTTGAAAACGCGCAAATTTCCTCAATTACAACGAACGTCCCTCGCGCATGACACGGACGTCCATCGGACAATACTACGTTGTTTTGCCCTCAATGGACGCTGCTCACCTTGAGACGGTGTCGTCTAGGCCATGACAGACGTCCATCTTAGTACGACGGACGTTCGTCCCTCTCGAATTCCATTAAAAACTGCCTTTAGATAGTGTCGTTTAGGCCATCATGGACGTCCATCTTAATAAGATGGATGTCCGACCCTCTCGGTATCATATGACACTGCAGCGATTTATTGTGTCTCGTTCTGCGTTCCTAGAACCCTAGTATATAAGAGCATGTAAGGCCTAACGAGTTCACCGCGAACCACGACGGCCTCAGCGAGGTGGAAGTGGAAGCAATGTTGGAGTAGAGCTCAACGGCGATGTTCCGAGGGTTAGGGTTTTCGTCTTCCATGTTTTGGGAGGGTATGTTTTGGCCATTGTCAATACAGTTACAGGACTCAGAGTGCTCTGAGCCAGTGGCATACAATGGCGTTCCTCATAGCACTCCGAGTCCTATAACTGGATTGACAATGGCCGAAACATACCCTCCCAAAACATCGAAGACAAAAACCCTAACCCTCAGAACATCGTCGTTGAGCTCTACTCCAACATTGCTTCCACTTCCACCTCGCTGAGGACGTTGTGATTCGCGGTCAACTCCCCAAAGCATCGGTTGAGGGATGAGGGGCTGTTGTGGAGGACACTACTGCGGTGCAAGAATTGCAAGCTACTGCAGTGCAGACCCTATAGTTTGTTGTATATTTTTTTTTGTAAATAAGTGAAAATAAGTGGCTCAATTGAGTGTTTTTGTAAAGTTTGTTGTTGTATATTGATTTTACAACTTTAGAAAGTTCTTTTATAAAGTTTATAGTTGTGATTTCTGCTGTTGGTGTAAATTGTGTTCGATTTTGATACAAGGAGGAAGAAACAAACTTATTATCTTGGCAAGGTTATGAAACACTGAAATGGTCGGACGTCCATCGTATTAAGATGGACGTCCGTGATGGCCTAAATGACGCCGTCTACAGGCAGATTTTAATGGAATCTAGGATGGACGGACGTCCATCGTACTAAGACGGACGTCCATCATGGCCTAGATGATGCCTTCTAAAGGCTAATGGCATACATTTAGGGCAGAACGACGTAGTATTGGATGACGGACGTCTATCGCATGCCGAGGGACGTCCGTCTTAATTTGGGGAATTTGGGTGTTTTAAGATCGCATGTGCCCCGCACATGGCCCAGTTAATTTGGAGTCAATCCTAGCCGTCGATCCAGAAGATGGACTTCTGTCTCTCGATCCTACGGCCAAGGATCGTCATCCATCTTCGCCTCTGGAAGACGCCAGATTCAATCTTGGCCGTCGATCCAGAAGATGGACTTCTATCTCTCGATCCTACGGCCAAGGATAGGCGTCCGTCTTTGCTGCTGGAAGATGCCAGATTCAATCATGGCCGTCGATCCACAAGATGGACGTCCCTCAATCGATCTAACGACCACCGCATGTCGTCCGTCTGTCACCTCTCGACGATTCTAGCTTCGTCTCCACCCTCGCCTGCCATTGTCCATCTTATTCGAACCGTAGGGAAGGACGGAGCTTGACGTCCTTCGTCTGCCGTTCGACGTCGCTTGACAGAGTAGAAATTGAGACGTTAACCTCGACGGTCCTGGACGGAAATCGTGATTGCGAGGTCGCCGAAGAGATTTTTCTATAGTTTAGGGTTTTAGTTGTTAAAAAATAATATCCAGGGTTTGACTTGTCATTAATTGCGAACTATAGGGTCTGCAGTGTTATTTTCCCCTTTTAAAACCAAAAATACAAATCATAAAAAACTGCCCCTCCCCAAACCTCTCTCTCTCTCTCTCTCTCTCTCTCCATTCATTGTCCACTTAGAGAGTCCCTTCCTCTTCTTATTAGAGTTCAGTATAATCTAAATTCTAGTTTGATCGGGTCAGACTCATATCCAATATTAAATTTTTATATTTTCTTTATATATTGATTATTGAGTCACAAAACTCATTGCACTATGATTTCAAATAATGAATTTTTGCTATGCCCGTAGTTTTTTCTCGTAAGGGTTTTCTATGTAAATTTTGTTGTCCCTATTTCAGCAAGTTTCTTTTTCCATTTTGTGTTCGATTCTTAACAATTGGTATCAGAATAAAGTTGAGATTGTAATACTTGAATCGAATGAAATTTGAGTTTGCAATTTTTGTTGAAAAATTGCAATTTGAAAAAGAAAATTAAAACAAAAAAAATGTAAAGACTTTTATTTATTTTTTGTTTCCCCTGCATGCATCTAGCTTCTTCAACAGAGAAGACGTTGCTCCCCCCAATAAAAAAAAGAGTCCTCCCAGTCGTATGCCACTGTCTGTCAATCACTAAGAACCCACTACTATCCATCGAAGAGAAGAGAGGGGACTCAGTTGTCAATCGTCGCCGAGGAAGAATAGTTCTCAGTCACCAATATTCTGCTGCCACTCCAAAGCTACAATGCATGCAAAAGATGCCATCCGTCCTATTGTACTGCTAGAAGTTGTCACTAGCCCTCCTTAGACCCGCCGTTGGGAAAGCTGCTCCACCCACCGCTGCCGTCTGTCGTCAAAGAGAGAGAGATAGACACCGTTTGAGAAACAGAATACCTCTTCTATCTCGTCATTCTCTGTCGCACGCATGCTGAGTTTGTACGCCACCGATTAGGGAAGACAATTGCGGCCATTGATGATTTGCACCCACAGAATACAACAGCTCTCGCACGCCACTGTTCTTCACCGAGGAAGACAGTAAAGCTCCGTGCTTCAATCCTGTTTGTCCAATTGTTGGTCCGATTAAAGTAGCCTTCGACTAGTGAATTGATTTTTTGGATTGTTTTCTATACTGCCCGATTATTGAATTGGTTGTGAGAATATTTGGTTAAAAATTTTGAATTTACAGTGATTGGATTTTTTTGGGGAAAATTCTTTGTAATTGTGGATTGATATTTTGTTAGATTTTTGGTCTAATTCTGAATTCTTCTAGAGATGGTTTCGATGAAGTATGATATATTGAAGTTGGATCAGAATACATGATTTCATTTATGGCATGTGAAGATGTGAGATGTTCTAGCATAGATGGGTTTAGATAACTAGTTGTTAGGGCTCGATAAAATGCCCACGTCTTCGAGTGAAGAGGAAAAACTTTGAAAGGATCAAGAAGCCCTCCTATTTTTGATATGTCTACATTTGTCAAATTAGATTTTGCAAGATGTTTTCAATGAGATGTCTTTCATTGAGTTATGTTTTAGATTGGAGCAATTGTGTATGAGAAAATTCCTAACTAGCAAGTTCCATTTAAAGCAATGACTTTGTTCTCATCAGTTGATAGAATGATGTTCTATTGAAGAACACTTGACTGCATTTTTTGAGACTATTGGGTGCAAGTATGATGATGAGGATTTAGGGTTGATTCTACTATGCTCGTTACCTACTTCATATGGTACTTTCAAAGATACGATTTTATATAGTAGAGAATGTAACACCCCCGTTTTAAAACCTTAACTTTTTCTAAGCCATATAAAATTTTTCTTTAATTTATTTAAAATGTGTACTAAGAAAACAGATTAGAGTAATTAAGCAAAAACTAATAATAATTTCAAAACATGGTTTTAACACTTTTAAACAAAAGTCCTTTGTTTAACAAAACATTTACCATATTCAAAACCATAATTACTGTTCAAAATAACCAATAAAACTTTCTATAAGCCATAACCCTCAGGTCAAACCTAGCTAATAACCCAAGAACTCATCTTACAACACCTCCTCCTCCACAGGTATATCACTGATATCATGACAGTTACCTACATCACAAGATAAAACAATGAGCCTAACGCTCAACAAAAAATAGAATGAAATGCATTGCTCAATGCTCATGCTCAATGCGTGCTTATGTAGTCTGTCTTAGAAACGAATCTATCTTTTCTATCTTTACATTTCATTATCAGAGAAAGGATACATCCTATGGTCATGTGGCTTAACCTTCACCCCAATGAAGAGACATATCCATTAGGGGTGTCACCACCTATGATCATCACCAATCTCTTTATTTCAAGCGTTGGAGATTTCTAGCACAAAAGAAAGGATACATCATATGGTCCATGTGGTTTAACCGTCACTCCCTCCTTATGTGGGATGAGTTGCATCCATTAGGGGTGTCACCACCAATGGACCATCCCTTATTCTCCCGAACCCCCACACGCCTATTTACGTTAATTCATTCATTTTATTATCATGGCATGCATATGTCAGCATTTTTCATAAGTCCTAATCATGATGCATGTATGTTATGCCATATGTAGTCCAAAACAATATACAAAATATATGAAAAGGAAATATAGCATTTCCACACTGAGGTAACAGTTCATGACTCAAGCTAAAACAATCCCTTCTATCATGTAGCATTTATCAATGACATAGAGAGAACAACCAGGGATCTATTATATTAAAGAATAATTATTAAAATAACTATATAAGGGAATGACTATTATATTAGCAAAGACTAAATCACAACACAGAGGCAATGTACTATAGCACAACAACAACACTGATAGGAATAACAGCACACTTTTAATCCTCTCGAAAACCAACTTTCCAACGGCAGAGTAAGGATCCATTTTCAATAGGGAAATATTGTGTGAGTAATTCAACAGGGCTAGCTCAATATATTTCTCAACTATTTTAACCAACCAGTTCGCTCTTTCCACATTCAATATGTAGGGAATAATTTAACACTAACCGAGTAAAGCATAACCAAATTCCAAAAGAGTATCCAAAGCAACAACATTTATGAACTAGGTAAAACACTAATAAACCGTTTAACTTTTAATAGGAATTCATTCAGTGAATTATTTGACAAAACTAGCTTCATATGTTCTTCATTGACCAACCCTCACATTCACCGAATCACAATTAACAATAATCATGGAATATTATCCAGTCTTTCGTCCAACTATAAATGGTAGTGGCTAAATTCATCTAACAACAGCAGCATAACTGTAATATCTTGAATTTTTGTTGAGTTGAAAGCATAGCTTAAATGATAATTTTGGGAATGATAGAAGCTAAGTTGGACAAATAAAGATATTAGTCAAGTGAAACATATTTGGAAATTTAATTTTGAATAGTTTGGATGAGTGATTTATTAAGGATATAGATATTTATATATATATTGGAGATGAAGTACTATATATATATATATATATAGATTAATGAGGATATATATAAAAATATATATATTTATATTGTTTGAAATATATATTTGGAGAAGAATATGGCGAATGATTGTTTGAAGGGGTGGTTGATCATAGTGGTTGATTGTGATCAAACCGTGTGATCAACCTGTAAAAAAATATGGGTATTGAATATGAGTATTGAAATGGTGGTTGATCGTAGTGGTTGACTGTGATCAACTAGTGTGCTCAACCTGTAAACAAAATGTGGGTATTGAAATGTGCGGTTGATTGTGATCAAATCAACTTGTGATTATAAAAGAAGAAATAATATATATATACACACACGTTAAGGAATAACATGAATAAAACATAATTATGAAGATGGAATGATCTGCGGTTGATCGACGAGGTGTCGATCGACCCGCGTCGATCGATTAGCATGATAATTAAAAGTTTTTGAAGGAAAACGTAGCTACTGTTTGTGGCGGTCGTTTGGAATGGGGAGAACGATTGGCGTGATCATCCGCAAATTTATGAAGAGTAATCTGAAGAGCTTTAACTAATGCTTAAGGTGAAGCGATTTGCTGTCTGAACGTTTGGACGATGAAGAGTTGCTGGTCATTGATGGGTTGTATCCCATGGCCTTCTGTCTTTTGTGAGTAAATGTTGGGGCATTGGAAAATTGCCTATAAGTCGAGAGAGTGGCAGCGTGAGTTCAGGGAGAAGAATGTTTAGGGGTTACTCTGCTGAAATATTGTGAGGAACTGTGAGTGCTGAGAGTTGTGCTATTGGAGATGTGAGTCTATGAGAGATATGAAACTGTGTTTTGTGGATGGTCGTGTGATGATTGTGAGAGTTTTTGGACATTATGAGTGAACTGCTAATTGTATGTTTTGAGAGAAAGAAAGTGGCTGAAGAATTTAGAGAAGGATAGAGTAGTGAGATTTTGGAAGAAGTTAGATAGTGAAGAACAACTGAAGAATTATTCTGGAGGTTTGAAGTCTGTGGAGTTCCCTTTAGATTTCTGATTCTTAGATGCTGGTAAGCAGATCTTCACTCACATTTTGTTAAGAATTATTATATGTGGTGGTTGTTGTCTATCATTATTGTAAGTTGGATTTTGATTATGATGATAACATGTTATTGGTAGATTATTATTGGAGAAAGTATTAATGGGTTAAGGTTATATGATATTGGTTTTGCCAAGTGGTAGGATTGTAAATTATATTTTGGGATATAGTGAATGGACTATTATTATACAAGTTATTGACTATTATTATACAAGTTATTGGGATTATTGTTTAAGTATTCAATTAGTTGTCATGGAGGATAAGCTATTGAGTTGAGGAATTGAGATTGTTGGAAAATAAGGTTCTTCAACATAATGGACACTATAAGGAATAAGGTCTTACATGTTGGTTAATGATTATAACTGTTACGTTGGTTGTAGGATAGTATTGATCATGGGATACTTACTGCTAGTTGTTAGGATTGTTTATTGGGAAATCTTTATTGATTATCTCATGTTGATAATAACCAAGTTTTTGTGATGAATCTTAAAGTGTTAAACCATTAAAGCTAAGGACTTCAGGTAAGTGGTACTGCATGTATTTTGTCCAAAAGGACCTACATCATGGGAAATTAGGATTTTGTTTGATGCTTGTTTACTAGAGGCATAGGTTTTGTTATTATTTGGAAACATATGTTGTTTGCTTGTATGTTTATTATATTCAAGTTCGGTTACTAAGTTAGGATGAGTCACGTTTTAAGGTTACAATTAAGGAACACGTTAGATATGATTGTATATGCACGACAACGTTAAGACTTAGAATCCTAAAAGTACACGAAAATGGAATATAAGTAAACAATTGTGGTCCGGTTGGTTACGCCCAGCACAAAAATCAAAGTATATGAAAATGAAATGAACATAAATAGTTGTTTTTATGGACTAGTGAGTTACGCCCGTCACAGAAACCAAAGATAAGTAAACAGTTGTTGACCGATTGGTTAGGCCCGACACAGAAATCAAGATAATTAAACAGTTGTAGACTAGTTAGTTAGGCCCGGTACAGAAACCAAAGAAAAGTAATTAGCTGTGGACTGGTTGGATATCCCCGGCACAGAAATCAAGATAAATAAATAGATGTTTGTGTGGTCCAGTTGGATACGCCGGGGACATAAATAGTAAGAGATAGGAACAGCAAACAGATGTTTATGCGGTCCGGTTGGATACACCCGACACATAAACAGATTGAATAATAGCAAACAACATGAACAGTAACAGAGAAACAAAACAGAAAACTGTATATGATGTTATAGAAATTATATGTGTTGTACATTTATACCATGTACTGAGGTTTAGACTCATAGTTAGGTCCAGTTGATGTAGGTAAGGAGCCGATGATTGGATGAAGCTGTTAATGGAGGCAGCTGATGGAGTATTGTTGTGTTGGTGTATATGCTGTTGGCGACATTGACCTTAGGTTATGGCTCATAAAAATGAAATAAATGTATTTAAATGTTTTAAAAGCTTTTAAATGTTTTATGACTTTAAATAAATACTTTAAGTTAATGTGTTTAATAAAAAAATTAGCTTATGGTATTTAATTGTAAAAGACTTCCGCTATATGTTTACTCTGAGACTTCAGCTGTATGTTTATTATTTTGGTTTAAATGATTTAAAGAAAAGAAAATTTTTATACGAAAAAAGTTACAAGATGTTACAAATGGTATCAGAGCATAACCGGGTCAAAATCATTTCTGTAGGCTACCAATAGTGCAAACTCAACTTGGGGATACTTCATCAACTATACGTATTAAGTATAGAGCTTTTCTAAGAATAGTGTTTTAATATGTAGAATTAAATTGTAGGAAAATATAATGGCGAAGGGAAGAAGGGGTCGTGCCCGTAATGATAATGTTAGAAGGGGTGAACCTGCTGGTCGGGGAAAGGATGTACTTGTCAATCCAGAAAATAATGTATCTGCTAATAATGTTTAGAGTGATGAACCTGCTAGTCAGAATAATGTAGTACCTTTTAATTTGGAGAATAATAGACTTGTCAATAATGTTGGAGGAAACAGTGTACCTGTTAATCCAGACAATAATGTACCTGCTAACAATGTTGGGAGGAATGAACCTACTGGTCAAGAGAATAATGACGAATCTGCGGACCAAGTAATTAATGGACCTGCATGGACCTGCTGGCCAAGGAGTTGAGGAGAATCAGACTGTGCATGGAGGCACAATAAACCGCTTGACTGGTATGATGGAACGTCAATTCCACTATATTGAACATCATATCATTCACAGACGTTGGTTTTGTTGAAGAAAGAAAAGAGAAGTGTGAAGAAGAAAATGGCTCTGTCATTTTTTGAAGAAGAGAGAGGGAGAGCGATTTAGGAGAGAGCTCGGGTAATAGGGGAGACTCAAACGATGGACTTCACGATGCGGGTACGATGAATGGTTTAGTGTCACTGTGCAAGCTAGGAATGACGGCTTCGGTGGGGCGCGACCATGGAGTACGAACGGAGCCCGCGGGGTTGGCGTCGAGGAAACGTTCGGGCTAGAACCGGATGAATCATGTGTTACATATTTGTAGCGCCAAGCCAAGACGAGTATTGGCGAAGGTGGGGATTGCGAAGTGGACGGCAAGTTGCAACATCTCCTTTGATTGAGGTAAGTTCCTTGTGTTTGGCTTCTTGGTCTCCATTGCCGAATGCTGTTGATTTTCTTGGTGCTGGTCTAAATGTTGAGTTCGATTCTGATGTGTTCCTCCATTCTATTTTTGGTTGTGGAATTTGGTGCTTCATGGTCGGGTGGTTCTGATTAGAATGGCCATGAGAATGGCTGTGGCGATGAGGCAATGGGCGATTGTAGATGCTGCCAGGTTTGCAACCGGTTCTGTGGAGCTGAACCCAGTTCGAGAAGGATTGTGTTCTGCGGAGAAGAAAATAAAGATCCTAAGGCAGTTGCATCCTTGTGATTCCTCCACGATGGCTTCCTTTACATGCGGCAAATTTCAAGGGTTGTTAGGTGAGATTGTGCAGGGAGTAGAGATAGGCTTATAAGAGACGCTGGAAAAGAAAGGAAGAAGAGTGATTGGTCGAAAGTAAAACAGAGAGAAAAGCTCTCTGGAAGGTAGAGAGTTGTAAGAGAAAGAGAGAGGCTCTCTGTAGAGAGGAAAGTTCAGAGAAGAGAAAGAAATAAAGAAAAGAAAAACCTAAGGAAGAAAGAAGTAAAAGAGGAGAAGAAGAAGTCGTGAAGCTCGCAAGTAGTCTTCACGTGTGGGATTTCCTCCCTATCTCCTTATGGATTATGTTATGTTAAAATAGATTTTTATTATGTTAAGAGAAGCAGAAGAGGAAGAGAAGGGAAGGCTCTGGCAGCGGAAGAACTTTCTTCCTCTGGTATGTTCAGGTAACGTTGAGTTTCCTTCTTGGATTTATAGACTTTAGGAAAATGTTGGATAGTGCTCCATATGATTCACTGCATCTTGGTTCATTGTTTGGGGATTTATGTTCTACAAGATTAATTACATATTATTGGATAATAATTGAAGTTGTAAATCTATGATGTTCACTTTATGTTGTTGTTAGGAGATGCTGCCTTGTTGAATGCTCTGTGGGGGTAGGATTTAATGCTTGGTAGTGGGATTGAATTACGGTTATTATGCTTAATGCTTATACGTGAAGTTAATGACCCATGAAGTGATGACAATAAGTGAAGGGAAAATGTTAGATGATTAAGTGATATTCAGATTATTAAAGTGATAGATGTGGAATAATGGAATAATATTATTGACAGTTCTTTATTAATTGTGAAGGTATTGAAGGAGAAGGATAAGTGCTAAAACTCCGTAAAGGCGCCAGGTAAGTGATACGTATGCGCTTTGGTCTTCGAACCATACATCACAAGAATTAGAATTGTATGCTGATTGTTTATTAGAAATAGGTTCTTTTAAGTTATAGATTTAATATGATAAAGTTATGCTTTGAGGATTATAGGATTTGGTAGAAACCATATTTCGAGGATTGTGTTGATGCTTGCTGCATGTTTATTAGATATAGGTTCTTTTAATGATATGATTAGTAGTTTTGAGTTAAAGATAATGATAAGGAGATTAAGCATGTTTTGAGGACTACATAGAGGGGATAGAACTGTATGCATTCACGAGCATCACGCATCATGGTTTTCAAAACGATATGAGAGATGGTTTTACATGCATGGTTTTAGAGATGGTATAATGGATGCTCACTCATACTAAGTGTATGGGATTCGTGGAGGGCTGATCACCCAAAGTGAACGACCATCATTTTGGCTGTAGAAATATCCATTTTACCATTGTAAGTGAAACAGAAACAATTAATATGAGAAAGATAAGAGTAAAAGAAATGGGTAAAGAAAATGAAAGGGGTTTGAGTCAGGTTGAAGGTCACCTGCTCGATCCGGAATGACTAATAGAAAAGGTAAAAGTTCATCGTGATTGCACGCGTTCATCATCATGATGAAGCTTACCAATGCGTTTCACCATGATGGCATGTGTTCATCATCATGGTCTATAGTTCACCGCACCTCATCACAGTTCATCATCATGGCCATAGTTTATCACGAGGCATATGTTCAAAGTTCATCACAATCATAATTGTTCTACAAGAGAGTAAAAGTAAAAGAAAACGGTAAAGGGTAACAGGAAATGAAAACAGAAACTACATATGGGTTTTTAAAAGCTACATAGCATATGCATCTTATAGTTTATTTTATATCACTTACTGAGCATTAGGCTCATTAGTTTAAGCTTTGTTGATGTAAGTACACGTACGAGAATAGAATGACAGATTAAGGAGTAGTTGATGAAGGATTTGCATGCGCAGATCTTGTGGCTGGCTAGACTAAAGGTTTTAAAGAGAGAAAAATGGTTTTGTAAAGTATTTGAATTGTAAAAGGTTGTATTATACATTCTTCCGCTGTGTTTTAAGAAAAGGATTTCAGATATTGTCTTTAAAGTCTTCTGCTGTCTTATAAAATAAAGATATTTTCAAAAGATTAAAATTTTACACGTTTTTCAAAGGAAATAAGTTACGGGTCGTTACATGCAACGTCTCACCAACTGGGAGGAGGTGATCCAATTCAACGTTGCCACATGGAAAAATCTTATCGTTTCTGGAGAATCGAGGCTATCGGGTAAAAATTGGCCGCTGATGAAAACACAGTTTATGCAAAACTGCATATGTCGACCTCCAGCACCAGCCGCTCCAATACTGAAATTCATTCTTCGCGTTTTCAATTGGGACTAGTGGATAGTAATGTCAACTGCTAATTCCTGGTCCACATTCCATGTCGACCGCTCAGCTGGGAATGTGTCAACCGATGGATCGAGCTTCTTCTTGCTCGTTCCTTTGCCACGGCTCTTCTCTTTCCTCCATTTGTTTCTTAATTAACTTAATAATTCCTTTTTAATTAATCAACTTGAATTCTACTGCTTCAAAATTAATTCTATACCTTAATTATTATCATCCTTATTCTAAGCTTATCGTTACCCAAAATTTCAGGTATTACACAATAGTCTTCCTATGGTTCTTAATGCGCCAATGGAAAGGTGTAAGGAACTTAACTTGTGAGTGGTTGATCGCTTGAAGGGAGTTGAAAGACCGATGGTTTCTTTCATATAACCGGGCGGTCAATTAAATTAATGGATGAATGACCCAGATGAAGACAGATTTGATCGTCCACAAAATTGAAGGCGAAAAGCGGTTGGTTGGCTGAAGGGAAGAGATCAACCAATTGGCTAGCTTTCTATACTTTGCTGCAAATCTTCTTTATGGAAACTCCGACTTTGGAAATTAATATCTCTCTCAATTTAGAAGGTTTCCTTATAAAATTTGGATAGTAAATATTTTTATGAATTTTGAATAACTCCTCCAAAAATAATGGTAAGAAATACCACAAATTTGAAAATATGACCGGTTGAATGAGATTGGCCAAAGATAGCAAGAAATCACAACTTGCACCTTCGTATGGAAAACTCCACCAATTTCGATTATTCTTGAAAGTTGAACACCACTTCACACATTCTTCCTCCAAGGAACAAGAACACAAGAAATGTTACTCAACTTACAAAGTAGCCTTAATTTGTAATATCACACCACAAGAGAACTTTGGATAGAATATGCCCAAGTAGGAAAGAGAAATTACTCCAATTTCAAGAGACAAGGAAAAAGCTTTTAATATTGAAACTTCAATGTCCCAAACACATATACTAGGTGGCTTTATATAGCCAATTACAAATTATAGAATAGGAAATAATAAGATAGGGAACAAGCTAATACTATGCTATATCAGCTATCACAGAATTGGTCAATTTTCATACTATGTTTAGGCAACTTACTAAAGTAAATTATTTAACTATTCCTTGCTTTTTTTTTTCCTCCAAGTTTTGATGGCTTTTGGCTGCTATTTTCTCTTCAAGTTTTACCATTTTGATGGTTTCCTTTTCCATTCTTTCTCCTACCTTCCTTTTGTCTTCTTGCTTGGCCGATCAGAAACGTTTCTTTATCTCTTCTTGCCATGATCTTTCTTGCTCCTCAAGTTTGGCTTCTTAAGCTCCTTTCCATAGTAAAGAATGTGTTAGCTTTCCTTTGTCTTCATGAGTGAGTGGCTCCTCCATTTGGCCCATTATTGAGTTACCTTCCAATCTTTGAGACATTGCTCTTGTGATTAGACCTTGTAGATCATCATCCTCTCTGGGTTTTTAAGGATTTAACCTCAAATCTTCTTTAAGGTCTGGATCTATATTATCCTCTTTGCATTCACTGAGGGACGATAAGTTTTGTAGGTTGCAAGTGGTGGAATGTCTTTGAGATAGAGCATAGGCCTTTACATTAGTGTCTCCCTTCTTATACTTGATTAGGTAAGGATATCTTTCCAAAAACTCAACCTATTTGACATGTCTTTGATTCATCTTGCCTTGACTTCAAATGTGCTTAAGAGTATCATGATCGGTGTGGATAATAAACTCCTTTGAGAGGAGGTGGTATTGCCATACTTCTAGTGCCCTTATAACCGAATAAAATTTCTTATCATACGTGGAGTAATTCAAAGTAGCTCCTTTCAACTTCTCACTAAAGTAGGCTAGAGGCTTGCCCTATTGCATAAGTATTGCTTCAATTCCCACTACGGACGCATCACATTTAACTTCAAATACTTTGCTAAAATCGGGTAATACAAGAACCGGGACTTTGTATAATTTTTTGTTAATTTTTTCAAAACTTTTTTTGGCAAGCTCGATTCCATGAGAATTCATTTTCTTTCTTTGTGCAATCCATCATGGTGGCCATTAAAGTGCTGAAATCTTGAATAAACTTCATATAGAAAAAGGCTAGGCCATGAAAACTTCGCATCTCTATAATGCTTGTAAGGATAGGCCATTCTTGAATAGATTTTATCTTTGAGTCATCTACTTCCATTCCATACTTAGAGATGATGAATCCAAGGAAACAGACTATTTCTTGTGCAAAAGAACACTTCTTCAAGTTCCCATAGAATTTGGTCGATCGGAGGTCTTCAAAAAGCCTTCTAAAGTGCTCAATATGTGAGGATAAATCCTCACCATAAACCAAGATGTCATCAAAATAAACCACCACAAAATTTCATAGAAAGTCTTTGAGCATATGGTGGATGATCCACATGAAAGTGCTTGGTCCATTTCGTAGTCCGAATGGCATGACCATCCATTCATATAGTCCATGCATGGTCTTGAAGGCCGTTTTCCATTCATCTCCCTCTCTCATTCTAATTTGATGGTAACCACTCTTTAAGTTGATTCTTGAGAAAAAATAGTCTCCACTTAATTCATCCAACATGTCTTCGAGTTGAGGGAATGGAAATCGATACTTGATATTGATTTGATTAATAACTTAGTTATCCACATATATCCTCATACTTCTATCTTTCTTTGGCAATAGTAGTGATGAAATGACATATGAACTTAGAGACTCTCTTATGAAACCCTTGTCTAATATCTCAGTCACTTGCTTGTGTAGTTTTTTGGCTTTCTCCAGATTTAGTCTATAAGAGGGTCTATGTGGAAAACTTGCACCGGGTACCAAATCAATTTGGTGCTCAATTTCTCTAATTGGTGGAAGCCCTTGAGGAAGATCTTTAGGGAACACATCTTGATACTCTTCTAAAAGAGTTAGAATCGATTCAGGTATCCCTTCCATCTCAACAAGTTTGTCACACAACATCATAAAAACAATTATGTTCTTTCTCTTCAAAACTTTTCACAATTCCTTATTTGATATGAACAAAGTATTCTTCTACCTACTTTCCCTTATTGATTCAAAACTTTTAACTACTTGCTCCAGTTAGAGTGGAGCTAGCTTGATCATCTTCTCATTGTACTTAAATGAATAACAATTGGTAAAACCATCATGCATAGTCTTTCTATCATATTTCCATTGTCTTCCGAAATGTAGATGACTTGCACTCACTGGAACCACATCACATAGCACTTTGTCCATAAAACTTCCAATGGTGAACTCAATTTGATGCTTGCTTACTAACCTTGATGTCTTCTCGGTCATTTCTCCAACTTAGCTTGTAAGGAGTCAAATTCATGGTTGTTTCCATTCCAATTTACTCACTAAGTCCATAGAAACTACATTAGCACAACTTTGTCCATCAATAATTAGAGAACATACTTTGTCTTTGACTTTGCATTGGTTGTGGAAGATGTTTTCTATTTGATAATTATCAATGCTTGCTTTTGTAGTAAGTGTCCATCAAATAACCATAAGGAGAGGACCTTCTTAACATTGAAGGTTCTTCATTTGTGCTTCTTTCTTTTATGTCTCTTGTTCTTCAATCTCATTTTCACTTTCAATTTCATTGGTGTCTTCCCATAATACAATTACCTTCCTATTTGGACATTGATAAGCATAGTGTCCTATACCAAGGCATTTGAAATAGTTGATCTCTCTTGTCTTTGGATTTGGTGCTTCAATAGGTAACTTCTAGATGTCACTTGTTTTAGGGGTAGCACTCTTCATGTTTATACCTTTGTCTTCAAGTTTGAATGGTGGCTTGAAGAAGCTTGTATTTCTCTGAGGGAATTGGACACCCAACTCCTTGCTTTTTCTCTTCCTTTGTCTTTTAACCTTTAGATCCAACTTGATAACATCCTCCAAGGTATTTTAAGGTTGTAGTTCAACAATATCTCCAATATCATAAGTAAGACCTTGGATGAATCTTGCAAGAGTTTGGTCATCCAACTCTTCTAAACCACAACTTGTCTTCAAAGTTTCAAATTCGGCCACATATTCATGTATTGATGAAGAACCTTGCTTGAGGCTTTGCATTTGATAATATAATTCTTGCTTGTAATGACTTGGAATAAATCTCTTACTCATAAGTTTCTTCAAAACCTTCCAAGTTCGGATTTCTTCTTCTTCAGAAAACCTTCTCTTTGTTATAATATTGTTTCACCATAGACTAGCATATCCTATGAACTCAAGTAAAACTAGTTGAATCTTCTTTCTTTCTAAAAAATTGTAGCATTCAAATATCTTATCTACCTTTTCCATCCACTCTAGATAATCATTACCATTGCAAGAACCATTGAATGATGAAATGGTTACCTTAACAAGATTTAAGTCCTTCTTTTGGGTAGGTCTCCTCCTTGGAATATAGAAATCTCCATGCTCAATTTCCTTCTCTATGAAATCTTCATCAATATCCGAATTGAAAAATCTCTCTTTTGGTATTGTTGACCAATGGCTCTCCCTTTGTTGATTTCTAGAACCCATGAGTTGCTGAAGCATGTTTTGAAGCTCATCAATTAGTGCTTGCGTACTAGATTTTGCTTCTCTAGTTGATGGAAACTCGGTGTCGAAAATATTGGTTGGATTTGCCTCACGAGTTTATGTCGCCTTTGTTGCTCCTCTTGTCATCATGAAGAAAGAAAAGAATCACAAATTAATAGGAGTATTTAGCTTTGTCACCAAGATGATGCACCGACGGAAGGGTGTAAGGAACTTAACCTGTGAGCAGTCGATTGAAGCCAGTTGAATGACCGATGGTTTCTTTAATATAACAGGGAGGCTTAATAGATGAATGACCGGGATGAAGACAGATTTGATCATCCAAAAAATTGAAGGCAAAAAGCAGTGGGTCGGCTGAAGGGCAGAGATCGACCGGTTGGCTGACTTTCTATACTTTGCCGCAAATCTTCTTTATGGAAACTCTGACTTTGGAAATCAATATCTCTCTCAATTTAGAAGCTTTTTTTTTTTATGAAATTTGGACAATAAATACCTTGAGGAATGCTGAATATCTCAAAAAATAATGGTAAGAAATGCAACGAATTTGGAAATATGACCGGTTAATTGAGATTGGCCAAAGATAGCAAGGAATCACAATTTGCACATTCGTATGGAAAACTCCACAAATTTCGATTCTTCTTGAAAGTTGAATACCACTTCACACATTCTTCCTCCAAGGAACAAGAACACGAATTCTAATACAAAAGGTTACTCAACTTACAAAGTAGCCTTAATTTGTGATATCACACCATAAGAGAACTTTCGATAGAACACACCAAAGGGGACAGAGGAATCACTCTAATTTCAAGAGGTTTTAATATTCAAACTTCAATGTCCAAAACACATAAACTAGGTTACTTTACATAGACAATTACAAACTATAGAATATGAAATAATAAGATAGGAAACAAGCTAATACTATGTCATTAGCTATCACACAATTTGCCGATTTTCATACTATGTTTAGGCAACTTACTAAAGTAAATTATTTAACTATTTTCTGCTTTCTTTTCCTCCAAGTTTTGATGGCTTTTGGCAGGTACTTTCTCTTCCAGTTTAGCCACTTGGATGGTTTCCTTTTCCATGCTTTCTCCTACCTTCCTTTTGTTTTCTTGCTTTGCTGATTGGAAAGATTTCCTTATCTCTTCTTTCCATGATCTTTCTTGCTCTTGAAGCTTGGCTTATTGGGCTCCTTTCCATAATAAAGCATGTCTGGGACTCCCTTAGTCTTTATGAGTGGGTGGCTCCTCCATTTTGCCCATTGTTGAGTTACCTTCCAAATAAGTGGAAAGGTAAGTGTTGATAAGTGTTTGGGTCTTTACTCTTGTGATTGGACCTTGTACTCCATCAGTTCTTTTCCAACGTGCTTCTCCTCTTCTCCCTTCTTCTTCTTCTTTCTCTCTCAAATTCTTCTTCATGGTTCCTCCCTCATTTGTCTCAAGTCTCCCCCATATATAAGCTTAATTTCCCCTTCAGCCATCCCACCACGAGGTTGCACTTCATCACCAAGGAAGTGCTAAGTCATCAACTATAATGCTCAAGTAAAATTGTGACATTTCATTCTAAGTCGGTGACTTTTTCACAAGGAGTTTGACTTGTTTAAATGTTGGAAGAATAAGTAAGAAATTCTTAATTACATAAGAAAATAGAATTTTTTTCATGGTGACGATTGATCACCAGGAGTTGCGGTTGATCTTCTTTTAATCAAAATATTGTAGTGGGCAACGAAATTGGAATCAGTCGATCAGCTAAAGAGGGATGATCGACTTATTCCAAAGTGAAATATTACAAAGAGCAACAATTTCGTGAGTGGTTGATCAACTAAAGGAGAATGACCGACCGGTAATTCTTGAAAAGGCATTTTTACTGTTGATCGTCGATGATTCGTGGTCGATCATGGTAATGAAAATTTTAAGTCTGATGAATTGCAATCGATCATGGGAAGAGGGTGATTGACCAAAATGTCAAGAATTCCCCAAAAAATATTTAACTGACATTTGGAAAATCGAAGGGGTGTCTGGAATATGGAATGTCGCGACTTGTCTCCTTTCTCTGTAGGATTGTAAACATATTAGAAGGGGTTTGACAGAAGAAAAATGCAACTCCTAGTATTCTTTCAAGATAGTTTATGTTTAGTTTTCTAGAGAGTTTTGTGTGCTGTTGTGAAGTTATGCGGGAGAATTTTTAAGGGAAATTGCTGCTACGGTGTGATTGTTGGAAGAAACTTCATGAAAAAAATATTATAGCTAAGAGAGGTAAAAGATTATGCATGTGTTTTGTTAGAGGTGGCCTACATCACAAGAATAGGATTTTGTGTTATCTGTTGATGATATATTTGCTTTTGTGTTGATAAAAACTTGTCAATGATGATGTTTTTGTTGGATGAAAAGCTCTCTATGTTATTACAGAGTAAATAGAATCTTTTGATGGTTCTCTGTTCAGTTGGCTTCAGCATGAAATAAGGTCTTGTTTATTGTTGATAAACCATACTCCAATGATACACATTACTTAATATCTATTAATGCTTTGATAATGAGAAATCAGGTTGTTGGATTGAAATTGTCTCTTGCTGACGATAATACTGATGAAATTGGTTTAGGATGAGGATATATTGTCTCTTTTGATAATTCGTAAATGAATGATACTTTGTTGAATTTGTTTTGGTTCTGTTTATTGAATGTTGCCTTATAGGTTGTGGAAAGAATTTGTTTGGGTTCTATTTATTGACTGCTGCCTTATAAGTTGTGGAAAATGAGGTTAATTCCGTTTAGCTCCCTATTTTATTTAAGATCTTTATAGCATGCTGATAGGTTGGAGTTTAAATTGTAGAATACCCTCTGTTGGTGTTGTTTTATAACCTGTTAGAAATGTAGTGTTTTGTCACTACCTTGTTAAATTGTTGGTTTACAGCATGTGATGGATGAACTGAAATTGCCTTGTTATGCTTCAATAGACTGTACATAAACTGTATTGTTTCTTCTATGTGTAGTATAAACAGTTGAGCTGTGTGAACTTCATGCATGACATGCAGCATGAGTAGAAATGCTATGATAAGGTTGATATGAACATGCATTGCATATTAAAGGAAATGAATGGAATAAACGTAAATGGCATGTGGGGGTTCGTGAAATTGGTGACAATCATAGGTGTTACACCCCTGATGGATATAGCTCATCCCATGATGGAGTGACGATTATGCCCAGCATGGACTATAGGGTTAATCTTTTCTTTCGTACCAGAAATCCACAACGTTTGGACTGATAAAGGAAAACGTAAAGGAAATGACAGAAGAACCACGCCAATAGGGGTGTCAACATGAGCCATACCCAGTCGTTTTGTTGAAAACATTGGGGATTTCAGTAAAAGAGAATTGAGAATCTTACGATTCTCGTGGCTTAACCGTACCTCACCGCTCCCCAAGTGGGAGTAGGCACTCCAATAGGGTGTCACCACGACAACCATTCTCAATCCTCCCGAACCCCCACATGCCTATTTACATATATTTTAGGATGACATACAATATACTCGTGCCTAAATACAGTCCTATATGATGATATAAATAAACACATCATTAAAAGAACCTAAATCTAGTAAACACAGCATGGAATCCTAATTCTTGCGATGTAGGGTCTGAAGACGAAAACACAGTAAGTAGCTCGTAAGTTCTTCCTCTTCAATACCTTCACAATTAAAAAAAATTATTCATTAATCTCAACACATTTTCATTTACTACCTATTAGAATCCTTAACCCAAGTTCAACTTAGACACTTAACCATTTCCAACAATACAACATTTCCAATATCTCTACGCTTATCAACTTTCAACAACATAATCAGTTCCATTTATATCAAGTCTTTCTCTAACTAATCCCTTTTCATAGACAGAATATTACACTCAGATAAAATCGTGCTTCTCAAGGCAACAAAGGCAGAACTGCTAACAATAGCCTACTACAACAAGCAGTTAATATTATTTTCAAACTGACATATTAACAATTCCACTCAACAACTCATCCAGACAATCTAACGGAACCACTACTTATCATCCAAATAAAATGATTAATCCGTTAAACTCATGCTTCACAAAAATTCACAGTAGTTTAAACGATATAGGGGCAGTTCAACTCAAATCTATACCTTCCACAATTGACAGGGAGGTTTAGTTCGATTACTACACTATAACAATGTAAATGACAGTAAACCATCATAAATCCACACTAACTAACCTTAGAGTTTATCACATTAGGAAGGATGATAGCAATATAAATCCTTTGGTTTATTTCTTGGCAGTTGAGCAAGAAAGACCAACATACGCCTATTAATGGTGTTCCCATATGATTCAGTAAATTTTATACAAGTCTCCCACTTTAACTCTTGTAGTTAAGTTAAACATGCTCTCAATACAATGACACCAAATGTGAGTAGAACCATGATTTTTAATACTCAAATCCATGCTCCACAACATTCAGACTAAACCATGCTCAAAACAATGACCTTTGCAACTACTACAGTTTTAATATTAAACTAAACAGAATCGTCACTAACAGCATACTCACCCTATTCTTCATGCTTCTCAATATTAAATTCCACATTCTAAGCATTGAACAACCAAGCAAAATCTCCAAGCAAAACATGACAGTCACAATCCCTAGCAATTTAAGCAGAAACTAGAAATCCAAAAGCAATTCAACCTCAAACAACCCGTAATGTAGGGTCATCCCTTGGCTAACAAAATTCTAGATTCTTACCTCCAATATCCAAATTTAATAACCAGCAGCAAGATCATATTCAACAGCAACCAAACAGCAGAACACAGAGTTTTTTGTTCCAAAGCAAAATAGCATGAGTAGTTAGTTGAATTCCTCATAATCAACACATGACTGGAGATCCACAACTAAGTCAAGGAATCCCAAATAATCAGATCTTACCTTCCAAATTTCATGGATGAATTCATGGTGGAAATCCAGTAATTCACCAACTACCCAATACAACTCACACCACTCATCAATTTACTTCACACTTAACAAGGCACCCCTTCCAGACACTTCACTCAAAAACCAGCATAAGCAAGGATGCAAAACTTACCATTTATAGATAGAAGGGAGAGAGAGATGGCTGCAGCAGAGGATAATGTTTCTGCAGGGGCAGTCATTGTCCAAACCAAGGGGAAAGTGGTCCAATAAGGGAGCTCCATGTAGAAAAGCTTCCACACCCTAAGGGAAAAGCTGGACACTGTAGTGGGAGGCTAGAGAGAGAAATTTTGTAGAGTGTTTTACGAAACCGGAAGAAAGAGATTGAATTTAAAATGGGTTTCTCGAAAATTCCCGATAATTTGGACGAGACGTGTCGTTTGCAACATCGTCCGCATCCGTCCGAAACTCGATTTGGGACGCAAAAATGCGTGCCAATGCCTTCGTCAGTACCATTTGTAGGTGTCTTTCGGAAGAGGAATCTCGTCCGCACGTAGCGTCCGTAGTCGTCCGAATTGTCCAAAAATTGTCCAGAGTCAAATCGGATGCTATACTTCATCGTCCGTAGTCGTCCGCTACCGTCCGAATTGTCCAAAAATTGTACAGATTCAATGCAGATGTGAACCATCCTTGTCCGCGTCGTCCGCATAGGCGTCCAAAACTCCACTGTTATGCATTTTTCCTTAATTTCCACACTTAACTTATTTTCCAATAATAACACTATACTTTTGCAAGCATAATTGACACGTACCATCGCATAATGCGATACACCATTCACATATTAAAATCATCAAGATTTAATACATTATCAAAAAGGAAATATATTTTCGAGGTATTACAACATGTGTATACATATGTGTGTGACATTAAGGAAAATAATGTGTGTATAGATAATAATCTGGAGAATATGCGAAATTTTTCATTTGGTATCTGCGGTCGATCTCGGAGGTCGATCAACGAGCTTCGATTGACTGGCATTGATCAACTGACAATAAAATAAGAAGAACAAAATATGCAGACGCTTGGCTAAAGGACAGTCGATCATCCTTCATAAAAATCGATCGTCCGCCATTAAAAATTGTTGTCTGGAGATGAAAAACATTGCTGGAACTGATAAGTCTTCAATGTGGACGCCTCACTGATGCATGAAACCTTATTATGGTCCCCTTTTCATCTTTAGAAGGTTGCTGGAAGGACGCAGATGTGTGGCCATTGATGATGGTCGCCTATTGAAGGTAATGAACGTTTGAAGATGAAATGTTTGGTTGTCTGAAACGCCTGGATGTTTATGGGTGATTTATGGAAGCATTCTATGGCCTTTTGTCTTCAGTAGGATGCTGAGGAGTCGATGGTAGTCATCTATAAATGGAGGAATGATGGATGAGAGTTGGGAAGGAAAAAGTGGTGCGGAAGCTCTACCAAAATGAAGGAAATTGGCGAGTAATTGTGAGGTTCTAGAGTTGATGAGTAAGAGAGAGAGAGGCAGTGAATGGGTTTCATGGCCATGAAGGTTTTATGAGTGAAAGATGAACTATGAGATGGTTTTGAAATTCTGAAAAGAAGTAGAAGTCGTGTGAGTTGAGGAAAGTTCATGTAATTCAAATGCTTTTGTGAAACTGTGAGAGTTTTGTTCATGAGGGTCTGAGTGAGAAATGGAGAATCATGGAGGGTGCAGTCTGGGCTCTTGTGTCTTCTGGTATTAACAAGGAAGAATATTTAAATGCTAACTTGGTAAAGCTAAGGACACGAGGTAAGGAATAATGTTTGTGTTTTGTCCGAAAAGACCTACATCGTAGGAGTAGGGTTTTTTGTGTAAATTGCTATGTTAGTCTTTAATGATGGTTATCTGGTTAGGTTATATTCATACGTTAGATTATTAACAGTTATGATGGAAATGGTTTTCTAAAATGATGATATATGATATAGGAAAGTTAGACTAAATTAGAAATAATATGTCAAAGGTAGAAGATTAGAAATATAATGTTATAGCGTAATAGGAACATGTTTAATGTTAATGTTATAGTTGAAGCATGGTATTGTTGTTAATTGTTTATAGTATTGTTTATAATATATGAACTGTTGTGTGTGACACTCATGTAGATATGTTAATAGAATGTACGTGATGTATTTTGTGGACTAATAATGAAGATAAGAATGGTGTTTCTACGTGGGTTCAGAAACTTAAGAGGTTGCTCACACTTAGAAACAACTCGTTTGAGTAAGTTCAGAAACTGAAGAGGTTGCACTTACTCAACAAGTGGTGAGTTCAGAAACTGAAGAGGTTGCTCTCACCTAACGGAAATAATGGTACACGGTAACGATTGTAAATGTAGGAGGGTCTGTTTTTACTGAGTTTGGAGACTGAAGTGGTTACTCTCATGTAAAAACGAATCCAAGTAGTGAGTTCGGAGACTGAAAAGGTTGCTCTCACTCAAATTACAACGGTATATGAAACTAAAGCATATAGAATGGTTATAGAAGTTATAGTTGCATGTCATGATTATATTCCTTACTGGGCAATAGGCTCATTATTCCTCTTGTGATGTAGGTATGCAAAGGATCAAAGATAGTAGCAGTTGATGAGGCATTTATGCGATGCGGACTTGGCGGCTGGTTAGGCTAAAAGGTTTAAAGAAGAAATGTAATATTTAAAAAGTAAACCTTTATTATGATATTTTGTTACAGTAAAGAGGTTTTTAATTGATGTTTAATTCTTTAAATATTAGAAAAACAAGTCTTCCGTTGTTGCAATGTTTTTTTTAAGGTTTTATAGTATGAAATGTGTTAAGTGATAAATGGTTTAACGAAAAAGGAATTTATTTACGTAATTCTTATTTAAGTTAGTTTTCAAATGAAAAAGTCTTCAGCTGTGATTTAAAAGAAATTTTTTTTCGAAAATCATGAGTTTTAAATTGAAAGAATAAACGGGATGTTACAGATAGGCTCACAGTTACTCTTGTGCTGTAGGTGATGACTATAATCCTAATGAAATGCACGTAGAAGAAGTATGAGTCGATAGCGCTTTCGTGTGTTAAAGTATTTTAATTATTTTAATTGTTTTAAATGATGTATACTTTAAATTGTTTTAAGGTGATGTTTGTATGTTTTTATTTAAAGACTTCCGATTATACACACTCTATTATTTGCCCTTCACATGTTCTTACAAAGGAATTTAAAAAGAAAAATTTTAAATGAAAAACGGGATGTTACAACATGTCACCAATGTCACATCCCCATTTCACACGTAGAAACAATCAACTTTCACGCAGTAGAAGGTTTAGCTGGATAACTTCGTGATTGTTTAGCGCCAACACTGCCTAAAGTATCAAGAGAGTTCATTCTCCCATCATATATCAGAATACCAAAGAGAATGCCATGTACGAAAAAATAAACGTGAGAAAACATACATATACATAAAAACAGACATGTTGTCGAAATAGTCCATGTTGGGTTTTTAAGTGTGGTATCCCACAAAATATCAGTTTTTGAAAATATGATGAAATGTAGTGCAAAAAGTATAAAAATCCCTACCTCATAAGCGATCATGACATTCTTACCGACAAGTCAGCTCCACGTGCTATCAGAAGTGAGAGTTGAACCAACCATATCTCCAAAACCTATAATAAGGTCGATGTCAACATCCCAATAATCATACAAGGGATACAACAAAAATCCTAAACTGGAAACCAACTCTGACTGGAAGGACCAACACAAGACTTCCTAGCTCAATCGAGGAACCACGGATTCTGTACACCTCGAGCCAAGAATCTAAACGAGGGATGACTGATAAGCCTCAAACAAGACTAGGAATCTAGGACGATTTCTATGGACAATCCCTAGTCTCAAATCGAAAATCATATCTAGGAATACCCTCAAGGGTCATATATCAAAATACAAAACTAGACTGAGACCCAAATATGGCCAAGACGAACGAAGTTTGCCAAACCCAACTCCAAAAAACAAATAGTGCAGTCTACCAAAACATAATGAGGGTTAAACCGGCACTCCATAGACAACAAGAAAGTCTCATTAGTGAACAAGACATGGTGATGGAAGACGGAACACAACATGCTCGACCTGATCTACTCTGCAATTGAGAAGACATAACTGAAGCTATTTGAACCTAACCATGGTTGATGAGGAATCACAGTGGCCAACCGAGATCACTCAACAGTTATTGAGGCAAAGCAAAGGTTAACCGGGATCTCGCAGCTTTGACCAAACTCAACAGTGGTCAATCGGGACCTTTCAGTGTCGACGAGACATATCAACGATCAACAGAAACCTCATAGCGATAGATAAGACATGTCCGCAACCATCCAAGACTCAATAGTCAAGGAGACTCATCTGAAGTTAATTGAGTATAACTTTAGTGGAAAACCGGGTTGAAAACCATAAACGAAATTGAGCATAAAACTTTACCAAAAGACAAGAATTTTCCAACAATGAATCAAAAGGAATAGGTGGAAGGGCCCTATGTTAAGTCTAGGAGCCCAACCAACGCACAAAAGGCTCAACATGAAAAAATGTGGTCAATTTTCACACTTCTGGTCGACCAGTGTCACTTCTGGTCAACCAACGATCAACCAGTGACACACTGGTGGATCGGTGTCGACCAATAGCCTTCCCTGGTCGACCCATGATCTACCAAAGACATAATAGTCTACCAGTGTCGACCTGTGACCTCCCTCTGGTTGACTATCGGTCGATTGGAACCCTTTTGGTCGATCTCTAATTGACTAGTATTGCAGGTTTCCTTGTGTTTCGCCCAATTTTTTGACTTCTAACGATATATAACCTTGTATAAACTCAAACACAACCAATATGACATAGAAATTTATCTCTCATTTGAGTTTTTAATCCTGAATCTGGAGCCAATAAAAATCCAAAACTTGAACCCTAAAAACGGATAGGAAATATAGAAATACTCACCAACAACCTTCACAAAAGTCAAAATACTCGACGACAGGAACACAAATCGAGCAGAGAAATGATGAAAATAGTCTGCTAATTCCTCCCCCTTTCCTCTCTCTCGGTCTTGCGTGCATTAACAAGAGAAGAAGAATTTCTTTTCCTATTAATTTCTTTTTATAAAAAACAATTTAATAAAATAAAATAATATATAATATATTATAAATAAATTCAATTAAAAATCTGATTCATAACCCGACTCGTTCAAAACATTAACCGAAAACAAGTCTTTAGTCAATATAATTTCTGTAGGATCGAATTAACCTAAAAGGGGGGGTGAATTAGGTTATTTAATCTATTTCGTGTAATAACAATTTTTCTAACTAGTATCAAATTAATCACAATAAAATCACAATATGAAAAGTAATGCAAGAGATAGAGTTAGAAATTGTGAAACCGAGTTGTTAACGCAGTTCGGCAAAGCACGCCTACGTCCGCGCTTCAAGGTCCTCCCTTGAAGATATATTCAATAAACCTCGTCCGGTTACACTTGATTGAAATTGCACGGGTGTCAATCGAACCTTTACAATAACTCAATATTCTTAAAAAAAAAAATTGAGCTCTCACCAATACAACAATCCTCACTTCAATTAATAAATACCAAACAAATAGCTTGGAGGATGTTTTTAGCACTCGAATTCATTCACAATGTTGAGTCAGAAATTTGGCAGAGCTTCGCTTAACAATCGCATCAGTTCCTCATTTCATCTCTTCAGCACACTTATTTTTATAGAAGTACTCGAGGCGGACGTCCTCGTAACCTTTAGGATCGTCCTCTCCTCGACCGTTGGAAACTAGCCGTTGTGAAAACTGCGTATTTGCAGACGCAAATCTATCATCCGCTTGATATGCAAGTGTCATCTGCGTTGAATGGACAGAGGCAAAGCGGACGCAAAATCTGGCGTCCGCAACGTCCGCAGGAATCATCCGCGTGAGCTCTGAAAACAGATTCAAATTGGACGACATGGATTGGCATCCGCGGCGTCCTCAGCTTCTTCTGCCCTCCGCTTCGCTGAAGGTACACGGACGCCGAATGGCATCCGCCTCGTCCGTGTGATGCGTCCGCGTGAATCTCCAAAATGGCAGATTCAAATCGGACGACTGGAAATGGCGTCCGCGATGTCCTCACTTTATCAATCTGCGTCCGCATAAGTACATAACACTTCGATCTTGCACGAGACACATCCTCTAAGTCATACAAATCTTCCATATCACTGCATAGACTTAGGGAAACATATTAAACAACCCCAATACCCTTGATCAAGGGTATTTCCAAATTAAACATCAAAAACAATAATTATAAATTCAATGAATAAACAACTTTTACACTTTACTTAAAAGGTTCATCATCAAAATATAAATATGCCTAACACACTTAGGCTAACAATCTCCCCCTTTTTGATGATGACAAAACATATTAAGTTGTTTATATCCAACACCTAAGCATGTGCCACAAACATTGCATATTTGATTTACTCAATTAAGTTAATTCATTCATGTAACATGCTACTACTAAACAATTCAAACTCCTTTTAAAGTTTAACACAATTATGGTTCTCCCCCTTTTTGTCATAAGCAAAAAGAAAGGTAAAGGAAGTGAGAATGCATAAAAAAAATATCTCCCCTTGAATCAAGTAAGACTATGTAATGTACGTTTCTCCCCCTGAATTTAAGGTTCTCCCCCTAAATCAAGGATTCTAACTTGATTCAAAATTAAACAATATAGCAAGCAACAAGGTATAGGTTTTGGTTTTTAAAAAAAATTGCATGGTAATGTCTATTTCTTAAACTCCCCTTCAATGCCAAAATTAATCTGTAAACACAATTTATCGAACCCAAAACGATCCAGAATATTCAGAAAATGAAACACTCATATAAATCTTGACAAGTTCATTCATAATATTCAAAAGACCATATAACACATAATGAAGTCAAATAGGAAATACACTTAAGAAATGCAAATACTAGGCATTACAACAAAAATGTTTTTACTTTCCTAAGCAAATAACAAAATACATAAGAAAGTATAAAGTCCTAATCTATGCATCCGGGATGTGCTCATCGTCTAAATCAAGCGTAGGTGTAGCAGAAGACGCAGGAGCAGCAGGAGGAGCAACCGGAGAAAGAATGCCAGTGGACCAGAGGCTACGTGAAATGTCATCCAAACGCTTATCCATAGAGTCAAGGCGACTATCCATAGAATCAAAGCGACGATCCATAGAATCAAAGCGATTCATCATCTGAAGCATATACTCTTCAAGGCGTGCAAAATCAGAACTGGAGGCATATGGAGTGCTAAACGTAGAAGTACCAGCCTCGGTGTGGAATGATGGACCAGCCTCGGTGTGGAATGATGGACCAGCCTCATGAGAGGATGACGGACCGGGCTCGGTAGAAGGAAGAGCAAGATGCGGTTCCAAAGGCCGTGGAGGAGGAGAATTAGGAACCAGAACATTGTCTTGATGGGCAATCCACTCACCATTTGGAGCCCGAATGATTACCATCCGTCCTAAGGTTTGTGGAGAATAGATGTCGGACCGGCGAAGTTCACGAAATTTGGAGGACGAAGGAATAGGAATGTCCATCTCTTTAAACAAGTTCATAAGGAGTAAATTGAATGGAAGTGAACACGAGACAGTATCAGCCATGTCAGCCAATTGAGCCGCGATGATATATCCGAAATTGAAAGGAGTGTTAGAATACATACGCTAAAGAACATAGAGATCCATGTAGCTAACATGATCTCGGTGGCCGGCATGAGGAAGAACATTATACTGAAGGGAATGATGAATAACACGTGCCCTAATGTTGAGATGTTTTGACTTGGGCTTAACGTGATAATCATTAATCGGATCCTGAAGGATTTGACGCAAGAGAATATCGCCCTCTTCCTTCTTGTGAAAAGAAGGAGGAGTGTGAGCATTGAAATATCCCTCCGACAAAAGACCTTGGGGACATTCAAGGAATACATTTAGGAGATGAGGAGTGATCTCAATCTCTCACCCATAAAGATAACTCTTAACAACTAGAGGACGGTCAGTGTATGACAAATTTGCATAAAACATGCGTATTGTCTTCTCAACAAATGGACCATCGAGAGAAAATAACTTATGTAAACCCATATAGGTATACGTATCTGCTAAATCAAGACTAGATAAACGCTCAAAATTGATTTGCCTAGAAGGAATCAATGAACGGTTTTTGAAATCATCATCATAACGTTTCTTACATACGTCATTGATGAATAATCTAGACCTACAAACTTGAGTATTTTTGGAAGTTTGAAGAGAAGTGCGTTTTCTAGGAGCACGACTAGACATTGTGAAATTGAAAAGTAAATTCAATGAAAATCCTAAGAAACTCTAGACAAACGAGAACAAAGGATGACAAATTGATAAACAATGACAACGGGAGTTGAAAAGATGAGAGAAATACGGAAATGAGTGACAGAAAGGCGTCGGAGGTCGCGGGGAATCGAGGAGCCGAGAGGAGGACGCAAAAGTTAGGGTTTCGGAAGCCCCCAATCTGTTTTAAAAACACGTTTGTGGACGCAGCGGACGACATTTAAATGGCGTCCGGCTCATCCGCAACTCACTAGAAATGAGGCAGACTTGAAATTTCGAGTAGACAGACGGTGAAATCAATACTTATTATATAGATCACAATCCAACTAGCTAGAATGATAAAAATGATTATTTAGATGGAATTGAAGCTATTTTATCAATAAAGATCAAACCAAGACGAATTCGAATCCCACAAAATGTCTTTTCATCCAAAGGTTTGGTGAAAATGTCGGCAAGTTGATTTTCGGTGGAAACAAATTCTAGGGAGATATCACCCTTATGAACATGATCACGGATGAAGTGATGTCTAATCTCTATGTGTTTGGTCCTAGAGTGAAGAATAGGATTTTTGGAAATGTTGATTGCACTAGTGTTGTCACACATAATTGGGATATGTTTGATGAATTGTCCATAATCTTCCAATGTTTGCTTCATCCAAAGCAATTGTGCACAACAACTCCTGGCTGCAATATATTCACTTTCAGTGGTAGAAAGTGCAACCGAGTTTTGTTTCTTAGAAAACCATGATACTAATGATTCTCCAAGAAATTGACAAGTGCCACTAGTACTTTTCCTATCCACTAGACTACCTGCATAGTCGGAACTGGAGTATCCCATTAAATCAAAATTTGTACCCTTAGGATACCACAATCCAAGACTAATAGTCCCACTTAAATATTTAATAATCCTTTTGACAGCGTTTAAGTGTGACTCTTTGGGTGAAGATTGAAATCTAGCACATAAGCACACACTAAAGAGAATATCGGGTCTACTAGCGGTCAAATATAATAGAGATCCTATCATACCACGATATTTCTTTATGTCCACATCTTTTCCATTTTCATCCTTTCCTAATTTTGTGGTAGTGTTCATGGGAGTCCTAGAGGGTTTGGAAGATTCCATGCCAAAGCGTTTGATAAGCTCCTTCACATATTTTTCTTGATTTAAGAAAATTCCATTATAAGATTGTTTAACTTGTAAACCAAGAAAATATTTCAATTCGCCCATCATACTCATTTCAAACTCACTTTGCATTAAATTTGCAAATTCATCACAAAGTGTGCCATTGGTGGAACGAAAAATAATATCATCAACATAGATTTACACAATCATAATATCTTTATCATTATCCTTGACATAAAGAGTGGAATCTACTTTTCCTATTTTGAAATCTCTCTCCTTCAAAAATTTGTTTAGTCTCTCATACCAAGCTCTTGGTGCTTGCTTAAGCCCATATAGAGCCTTATGAAGTTTATATACATAATCAAGCTTATCATAAACTTCAAATCCTAAAGGTTGCTCAACATAGATTTCTTCTTCAATAAAACCATTTAGGAATGCACTCTTTACATCCATTTGATAAAGAGTGAAATCCTTATAACAAGCAAAAGCCAAGAGCATTCTAACCGATTCTAATCTAGCTACCGGTGCAAAGGTTTCTTCAAAATCAATTCCTTCTTCTTGCTTATAACCTTGTGCAACTAATCTAGCTTTGTTTCTAACAACTACCCCACTCTCATCTAGCTTATTTTTGAAAACCCATTTTGTTCCAATAATAGATTGATTTTTAGGCCTAGGAACAAGCTCTCATACATTGTTCCTCTCAAATTGGTTCAATTCTTCTTGCATAGCAAATATCCAATTTTCATCGGTTTCGGCCTAATCAAAATTTTTGGGTTCAACTTGAGAGATAAAAGCCAAATTTGCACATTCATTTCTAAGGGAGGCTCTAGTTCTCACACCTAATTTAGGATCACCTAGGATATCTACCATAGGATGACTTTTAGCATACCTCCAATCCTTTGGTAAGTCATTATGAATATCTCCCCTAGACGATCCCTCTAAGAATTGATCTTGAGATTCTTGAGGAAGGCTTTCAAGAATCTCTTTTCCCTTATCATTTAGAGAGAGATTCTCAATATTATCCTCTAAATCTTGAGTTGGTCTCTCAACACTAGAGGTAGGAGTGGATTCATCAAAAGTGACATGCATGAATTCTTCCACCACTAATGTCCTTTTGTTGAAGATCCTATATGCTTTGCTAGTTGAAGAATATCAAAGAAAGATTCCCGTATCCATCTTGGAATCGAACTTACCTAGATTGTCCTTAGTATTGAGAATAAAACATTTGCACCCAAAAACTTTGAAGTAACTAACATTAGGAATCCTACAATTCCAAAGTTCATAAGGAGTCTTATCTAGAGTAGGACAGATAGATACACGATTGAGAACATGACATGCCGTGGCAACGGCTTCCGCCCAAAAATATTTGGGAAGATCATTCTCATTCAACATAGTTCGAGCTAGCTCTTGGAGGGATTGATTTTTCCTCTCAACAACTCCATTTTGTTTAGGGGTTCTAGGAGAAGAGAAGTTATGTTCAATGCCATGTTTTTGACACAAGACATTAAATTGTTCATTTTCAAACTCCCCACCATGATCACTCCTTATAGTGATAATGGTAAGTTCCTTCTCATTTTGAACTTTCTTCCTAAAACTAGAGAATACTTCAAAAGTTTCATCTTTTGTTCTAAAAAAGAAAACCCAAGTGTAACGTGAAAAATCATCCACAATTACAAATGCGTAATGTTTTCCTCCTAAGCTTGAAACTTTAGATGGACCAAAAAGATCCATATGAAGCAATTGAAGAGGCTTGGAAGTAGAGATATATTGTTTGGACGAGACAGAGCTTTTTGTTTGCTTTCCTTTTTGGCAAGCTTCACAAACTCTATCTTTTTCAAACGAGATTTTCGGAAGACCCCTAACTAGATTATTTTTCGATATTTTAGCTAAGGTATCCATGCCTACGTGTCCTAATCTTCTATGCCAAGTCCAAGAACACAAGGAATTACTAACTTTAAGACATTTTTCACCATCATTAGAAATACTAGATAAATCAATGGCATAGATATTTTCATGTCTATAACCCATAAATAAAACTTTGCCATTTGAATCATCAATAATCAGCAAGACTTAGATTCGAAAATAACTTTATATCCCTTATCACATAATTGACTAATACTCAATAGATTATTCTTCAACCCATCAACAAGTAAAGCATCTTCAATAATAGGGTTAGAAACATCACCTATATTGCCAATACCTCTGATTTTTCCTTTTTGATTTCCTCCAAATGTCACATATCCATTCTTATCCTTGATGGAGGTGAATCTTGAAAAATCTCCCGTCATATGTCTTGAACAACCGCTGTCCAAGTACCATTGATCCTTAGCGGGAGGGGCTTTAACCTACAAAAAATAGATCAAGATGATTTCTTTGGTACCCAAACCATTTTAGGTCCTAAAGGGTTAGGTTTGGCTTCTTTCGAAACCCACACATACTTAACATTCTTTTTATTAACAATATTTTTTGATGGACAACCAAATGACTTATGACCTATAGCATTGCAAGTGAAACAAGTAGTTGATTTAATAAAGAAATTCTTATAACTCTTTTTCTTTTGGAAAGGTTGATATCCCAATCCGGCTTTATCAAATGTCAATTTTTGTTGACTTAGAAGCATATTTAAGTTCTTACTACCATTTGTAAAATTCAATACTATTTTATTTAGTTTCTCATTTTCCTTCTTAAGCATATTATTCTCTTCTTCAATAACCTTAATGTGCTTGTTTAATTCATCGTTATTCAATTTCAAACTTGCATTCTCATTTACATCTACTTTTTCATTGCTTGCTTGCTTTTTCACTAATAATTCATTT
>CM039475.1:10100041-10194489 GCA_022433065.1 Begonia loranthoides
TCCACATCTCAAAATCTATAGCTTGAATAAATATCATCATCCTAGCTTTCCAATGTGGATAATTATCACCATTAAAGAAAGGTGGTCTATTTGTTGCTTGTCCTTCCATGTTTGCACTATTTGAGTTGGATGCCACATTATAAAAAATATAAATTCACCTAATTCACAATTAATAAGTGATTCTAACCTACTCTGATACCAATTGTAGGATCGAATTAACCTAGGGGGGGGGGGGGGGGGGTGAATTAGGTTATTAATCTATTTCGTGCAATAACAATTTTTCTAACTAGTATCAAATTAATCACAATAAAATCACAATATGATAAGTAATGCAAGAGATAGAGTTAGAAATTGTGAAACCGAGTTGTTAACGCGGTTCAGCAAAGCACGCTTACGTCCCCGCTTCAAGGTCCTCCCTTGAAGATATATTCAATAAACCGCGTCTGATTACACTTAATTGAACTTGCACGGGTGTCAATTGAACCTTTACAATCACTCAATATTCTTAAAAAAAATTGAGCTCTCACCAATACAACAATCCTCACTTCAATTAATAAATACCAAACAAATAGATTGGAGGATGTTTTTAGCACTCAAATTCGTTCACAATGTTGAGTCGGAAATTTGGCAGAGCTTCGCTTAACAATCGCATCAGTTCCTCATTTCATCTCTTCAGCACACTTATTTTTATAGAAGTGCTCGGAACGGACGTCCTCGCAACCTTTAGGATCGTCCTCTCCTCGACCGTTGGAAACTAGCCGTTGTGAAAACTGCGTATTTGCAGACGCAAATCTATCGTCCACTTGATCCGCAAGTGTCGTCTGCGTTGAATGGACAGAGGCAAAGTGGACGCAAAATCTGGGGTCCTCAACGTCCGCATGAATCGTCCGCATGAGCTTTGAAAACAGATTCAAATTGGACGACACGGATTGGCATCCGCGGCATCCTCAGCTTCTTCTCCCGTCCACTTCGCTGAAGGGACGCGGATGCCGAATGGCGTCCGCCTCGTCCGTGTGACGCGTCCGTGTGAATCTCCAAAATGGCAGATTCAAATCGGACGACTGGAAATGGCGTCCGCGATGTCCTCACTTTATCAATCTACGTTCGCATGAGTACATAACACTTCGATCTTGGACGAGACACATCCTCTAAGTCATACAAATCTTCCATATCACTGCATAGACTTAGGGAAACATATTAAACAATCCCAATACCCTTGATCAAGGGTATTTCCAAATTAAACATAAAAAAAAATAATTATAAATTCAATGAATAAACAACTTTTACACTTTACTTAAAAGGTTCATCATCAAAATATAAATATGCCTAACACACTTAGGCTAACAATTTCTTCAATTAATCTAGTGTTTGGAAAGTACCAAATTTGACTATTTTGACCTTTAACCAAAAATTCATATGAGGTCACTACACGATAAAACCCAACAAACACGTAACTCGATTCAAGGTAACGAGAACTTACTGAGTAGAATCTGTAGTTACGGGCAGTAGGGAAACATGAAACTTATGGTTGACCATTGACTGGACCCCTCGCACTTGGTCCTAGACCAATGACACGTGACAAATGTTAGCTTTTTTGTTAGGCTTAGTTTTATTTTGATGATGACTAAATATTTTATTTTGTTAGAAAATAATAAGTTTGTTATTGTGTTAGAAAATAATAAGTTGGTTATTGTGTTTTTATGGATATTATTGTTAATGTTTTTATCATAATATTTATACTCATATTTATTGAAAATACCCTCAAAATGGGTATTATTAATGTACTAACATGTTTATCCTAGTCCATGTAGTTCCTACATATCATTTTGGGACTTGAAATAATTAAAGAAAGAAAGGGGAGTGTTGTGGTCGAAGGATCAAGACGAGGGTTGCGACCAAAACACAACACAGAGTGCTCTTGGCTTTTTCAGTCGAGATGCGGTCGAAGCTGCTATCGAAGGGAGTGACCAAAAAACATCAAGTTTTGAATCTGCCATTTTCGAGATTTTTGCAGTCTTGACTCGGTCGAAGGTGTCAGATGAGGAACGAAACTGAATGAGTAAAACTAAGAACTCCGAATTATTTTGGACTCGAAGCGGTCGAGCTAGGCAACCGAAAATGCACAGAATTATCTAACGGCTATCTTCCAATGGTCGAATTTTCAACGGTTATTTTCTACAATGGCTGGAAGTAGTCGACCAAAAAGATTCGGTCAACCAAAAATGGACAGGTCTATATATTGAGAGAAGCACTCTAAGCTCCATACACAAAAACCGAGAATTGAGGGGAAGCCCTGCCGAATTCAATACTGAATTCTATTAATAAATTGTGAGCATTGTAATCCAACTCTCCCTATCCCAAACTTGAGAATCAATTTGGGAGAGTTTGGACTAGATAGTGGTTTTACATTTCCAAACACTATTGTACGAAATTGTAAAGGGTGACTCCCTACCAATTCGTCATATTAAGATGATGCCCCGAAATAGTCAACGGCTCGATTGAACGCCTATAAGTTCAATCAAAGGGTGACTCCCCGAGAATAGTCAAGTAAAGGGTGACGCCTAAAAATAGTCAAAGGGTGACGTCCGGTTAATATTCATTGCTGTAATGGTTTAATTGGCACCCATAAGTGAATTGGTTAATGAATCTCCAAGTGGAATCTTGGAGCGCGGACGTAGGCAAGTTGTCGAACCGCGTAAACAAACCTTGTTCACAATCTCTCTAACCCTCTATTTATTTTATTGCATATTTGTTTGATTGATTATTTAGTTATATGCACTAAATCACATAGAGATTTAGAGAAAGTAAATATTGCACGAAAAATATTAGAACGCTATATTCACACCCCCGCCCCCCTCCTCCCCTCTATGGCGTGCATACGTTTCGACAACAAGAACCTGGTCAACACAAAAAAACTTGACTTGGTCAAAGCAAAAAATTTATCAGTGAAAATTTAAAATTATGTAAAAATCAGAGATTGTATAGAACATGTCTCAAAATAGGTTATTGGAAAACTATAAAATATCATAAATAAAATTAAACTCTTACCTTAATCCAGTCTACCACTTCTCAAAGTCCAAAATTTTAAAAGTCAAACAACGAGTCTAAGCTCAGCACCTAGCCATGAAATCATCATCAATAATATTAATAAATTCTCATAATAATTTTTGAAATTCTCATAATAATTTTTGAAACCTATAAATAAGGTAAAATTGACTCATGAGCCAAACGGGTCAAAAACAAAAAATTAATTCAAAATCTAACCCAAACTAGAATAATATTACATCCTAAATTCCAAATCTTTATATCAAAATTAAATTCTCCAATAAAAATCCTAAATATCAGAAAAAGAATATAAACAGAATTACCCTTGAAAGTTCCTTTGGTTTTTCAATATCAATAGTTGTTAAACCAACTTCAAAATATTTATATATATTTGTGTAAGAATTTACGATTTAAATCCATCAATTTCGTGCCTTTTTTTTAAAAAAATCAATTATATCAAACAATTTCTAAGAAAATTTACAACATTTTTGTGCAAAATGTTTAATTCTTGATTCATAAAATCCCAATTTTTTTCTAATTAAAAATCCATCTTTTCTCTACAACTCTTAAATTTCTCCGAAATTAATGTTACAAGTTTAAAGGGTTTGTACTACATTCAAAGTTCTTTGATTTCTTCAACAATGTATGCATAAATAACAAAAAAAATGTTGTTAATCCATCATAATTCAAATCTGAATCGAAAACTAAATTTTAAAAATCAAAATTTTCTCAAAAGTTTCAAAATAAATAATGTAACCCAACTTCAAAATGACAACAAATTTATTCTATGTCAAATTTTGAGCATAAAAATCAACCTTGAATCCACTAATTTAGATTTTTTGAATGAAATTATACTTTAGATCATACAAAATCCTTAATTGAAAAAAATACATAAAAAATAACAAAACTTGTTTGGATAGATATTTAGTGTTGATAACGTCTTTATATTGCAAATTTTATTGGAACGAGATGATTTGTTCAATTTGTTTAGACTGTGAATCACATTAACACATGAGTTTTCTCACTCAACTTGTACTCATTTTGAATTTCATATACACACAACGCACAAAAAAAAAAATGTTCAATTCATGATGTGATTTATATTTAAATTTCACACTATCTAAGCATACTATTTCAAAAACTGAATTTGTTCAATTTCCTTGATCATGGATTTTATATTTATTTTTGTATGTTTACTAAACTTTTATTTGTTAAAAACATGCATCGAGTCAGTAAAACTTAGTTTTACGATTCTCCACTTTACTTTCAATTTTAATTTAGACTTTTGAATACTCAAAGGTGAAAACTCTTAAACAATGGGAAAATGTTGAGAGGAACTATGTCGCAAACTATATTTATGTTTTTCTTGGTTTTAATTTGTGAAAATTAAATAATATTTTTTTTTCAATTTACTTTTAATTTTGAGTGAGTTTTTTGGATAGTCAATGGATGTAAAATTGCTAAAATAACAAAATGGATGACATAAGAAGAAACTTCGTTGCAATAGAATTGATATAAATAACATGTTATGCGTAGTTTAGTATATTTTGTGATTGATATTGGTGCCATATAGTGAAATGTAATAAAAAACATGTCATTGTCTAAATTGTATCATTATGCTTAATTATGAAACATTAATAGACTTAAATGATTCAAAAAGTGTGATTGAGTGTAGAGATTTTTTGCAAGGTGTAGGTAAACATATTTGTAATATTTGGAATTTATTGGTATATGAATTATCTGTTTATTCTTTGAGGCGTAAACAAGGTGTTGAGTAGATATTAGATATGCTCTAGAGTTGAGTATTTTAGTTTGTTGTTTGTGTGTTTGTGTTCTTTCTAAATTGTAACATTTTTTGAGGTCTTGTTGTATTAATGGGTAATAACACACCTTATAAGATTGTCAATATTGAGACAGTCAAAATCAAAATGTTTGATGATGTTGTCAGAAATAATGTGCAACATGCTCTCAATTTACCAAAAAAAAAATTGATCTTTTTGAATACTCTTTATTCAAAATAGTGTAAGTACACAATTGTAATTGGGTTGTGAAAATTAGTAGAAGTACTCTATTTATGTTAAAATGACACATAAAATCAGCTAATTTATATGTTTTGCTACTGTGAAAGGTAATAAAAAATGTTACATTTATTAAGTCATATTCTAAAGAGTTCTTTGAGAAGACTTAGAAGAAATCAAATAACCAAGTGAAGAAATACATAGCGTGTATTTTAAGATTGGGTAAATGACAAATCAACCATTGTGGTTTAAGGTCAATGACAAGTCAACCACTATAGAATTTTTTTTAACAAGTTAACCACTCACGTATGTTAAAATGACAAATCCAACATCACGTAGACGTTTACCGTTAAAAAATTGGGTGTCAACGTCCAAACACTGAAACGCCCCACTCCGCTCCGACGTTCTGAATTCAGAATGCACAGCGAGGAAAGTTCTGATTTTCTGAAGAATTCAGAACGCCCAATGCGGGGCATTCTGAATCGTTGTGGTGTCTGGTGCGAACACATCGCGAAAATAGTGTTGTTTGATGCGAATATTAAAATCAAAAAAAAATTTGCACCAGACGCCGCACCAAAGAGTTTATTGAGGGAGGGAGAGAGAGAGAGAGAGAGGAGACGCCACACAATTGTGCGGCATCTCAGTGTGTGAGACGCGGCACAATTGTGCGGCTTCTTAGTTTATGAGACAGTGAGACGCAGCACAATTGTGCGGCATCTATAGAGACAGTTATTGTGCGACATCTCAAAAGAAAGAGAGAGAGATGGGGAGGGAGGGAGAGAGAAAGAAAGAGAGAGAGAGCCGAAGCCGCACAATTGTGCGGCGTCTCACAAACTGAGAAGCCGCACAATTGTGCGGCGTCTCACACACTAAGAAGCCACACAATTGTGCGGCGTCTCACAAACTGAGAAGTCACACAATTGTGCGGTGTCTCACACATTGTGCAGCATCTCCTCTCTGTCTCTCTCCTTCCCTCCCTCAAAAAACTCTTTGGTGCGGCGTCTGGTGCAAAAAAATTTTCTGTTTTAATCTTCGCACTAGACACCGCTATTTTCGCGATGTGTTTGCACCAGACACCACAACAATTCAGAATGTCCCACGTTAGGCGTTCTGAATTCTTCAGAAAATTAGAACGCCCCGCGTTGGGCGTTCTGAATTTAGAACATCGGAGCGGAGCGGGGCAATTCGGCGTTTGGACGTTGACATCCAACTTTTTAACAGTAAACATCTACGTGATGTTGGATTTATCATTTTAACATACGTGAGTGGTTAACTTGTTAAAAAAAATTCCATAGTGGTTGACTTGTCATTGACCTTAAACCATGATGGTTGATTTGTCTTTTACCCTTTAAGATTTTATTATAAATTATAAAGCAAATAAATAAACAAATCAAGAATCAGATTTTTATAATGCAACTAAGGATAGAAACTTAGCTGTGGCAACTGTATTGGAGAAGGAAAATGTCGCCAATTTGTGAGGTTTATTTATTCAGAAAGAGCAGGGAAGAACAGGCTATTCAGTAGCCGTTGGACGAAGTCCTAGAATGGCTGAGATCGTGTTGATTGGAAAAAATGCTCTCGTAAAAGCGTTGTACATCGTAAGGATGCAGGAGGATGATAAACTGTTGGATTGGATTCAAGGAAGGAACATGTAGCGTTGGATTTGGGAAAAGATACTCTTGTGGAAGCGTTGGACACCACAAGGATGTGAGAGGATGAGGGACAGTTAGATTTGGAGTTAAAGATAGAACGTGAACAATTAGATTAGGAAAAGATTCTTCAGCAAGAGGGAAGGATGTTGCGCAGAAGGAAGTTATTTAAGTTGAATGTTGTTGTTTAGGTTATGGAGAACATTTTTGGAGTAGCAAATGTGTTCTCAACAATGTATTAAATGAAGGAACACTGTCATTTTATAGGGTAACAAATTCCTACGGTAATGTATGTGTCCACGGCAACAAACTTAAACGATGGAACGACGTCATTTGGAAGTAAATATTTAGTAGAAACATTGGTAATCCACGATAGCGTAGGCTTCCGTGGAAGGATTGGCATTCGCACTAGCGTTGGCAACCGTGAGTTAAAGAATATGGGCTAACATGTCTTTTTGCCATTTGTCAAATTGATTGAAACGGATGTCCCCTACGACAACTTACACGTTCGATGCTCAGCCAACAGATTTAAAATGTGATATTTCCATATTACGTGCGAGCTTTGATCAGACTCTCTAGATTGTTAGAACCAATCATGCATACGATACGGTTTCCATCGAATTTTTATTCGCTGGGATTCCATGTTTGAACTTTCCACCAGATTTTTATTCTATGGGATCCCACGTTCGAACTTCTATATATATGAACGTTATGAGAACAAAACCCAATTTTCTCTATGGTAACTTGGACGAAGAAATTGCTCTTACCTCGGGATAATTTCTTCAAGCTTTCTTGAGGTAGGTTTTTTACGTTTAAAAGTTTAAGTTTTGGAGGGGCAACAAGATGAAAATCGTGAGGTTATTTTTAGTAAGTTAAACAGTGTATCTACGATCACCCTTTACTAACATGTTTATTGTTTGATGTTAAGGGTAACCATGAGTTTGAAGAATTTAGTATTACGAGTTCGGCTAGAAAATTGTAGGTAAGAGATGTTTTTTCGTGTTTGGCATTTGGCCTACATCACAAGGTTCTAGGGTAAGGTAGAAACTGTATTATTATGCTAAGATGTTTGCACATAGTTTGCTTAGAAAATATGATCATAACTATTACCTGGTGATTTACATAAACTGTGAATTGAGGCTATGCATGTTGATGATTATTTCATATTTGTGTTGTAATATTGTTGGTGTATTTGCCCATGTCTGTTATTTGATTTATATTCATAATTGATGACATTGATCAAGGACTTGCTTTCTTGCTACTGTGCATACTAGATTTATGTTACATGTCATGCATACATTTCTTGCATTCATTTAAGAAAGATAAGAAATCTACTAAATGGAAATAGTCATTGTGGCGGGTGGCTCGAGTTGGCTCTCTCATAGACTGAATTACCCACAATGATTGGACTATAAAGTGAAAGATAAAGAAAGATTGTTAACTAAAAATGACATGATTTACCTTATAAACTACATTTCATGTTTATATATATTTTTATGCATCTTTTGCTGAGCGTTAGGCTCATAGGTGAACTTTGTGATATAGTTAAGGATGAAGTATTTGAGGAACCTAAAGAATCAAATAAATAATGATGGCGGTTGAAGAGTTATACTCATGGGAAAGCTAGTGTGTTGTTTGAAGCAAGATTGATCACGAGTGTTGAAAGGAAATCTAATAAAGTTTCAAAATAAAAGACTTTTATTATCTATGTTTTTTATGCTTTAACTTTTAGTTTTATCCTTGGATATTGAGGCTCATTTAATTGGATTTTATTACGTTAGTTTTAAATGGATTTTATTTATACACATTTCGCTACAAATGATTTATAAAGACATGAATTTTATAAAATGCCATGTTATTATTCTAAAAAAAAGAAAAGAAAAATGACAACAAAAGATTTTTAAGGCTTCAAAGCGTTACAACTTTGCTCAGATGTTCAGGTCATGTGGTCGTCACATTGTCACTATAACACCCGAATTTTTGTACTTTAATTTTAGCAATGTAATGTGATGTTTGAGATTTAATGAAAAATATATTTTTTTTTAGTGTCACAATTTAGTGAATTGTATATAATGTAAATTTTAGGATTTTATCTTAAAGTATGGAGTAAATAAATAATTATAATAAGGTACATTAATAAATGAAAAATCAAATTTTTGGCTAAGAATGGAAACTTAGCCGCTACAACCATTTGTGGAGAAAACGTCACCGTTTATATAGAGGGTTCATGCAACAAATGGAAAGATGGATGAATCAGAAGTCGTTGGATTGAGTTGTTGGATGATTGTGATCAAGTCGTATTGAAGTGGATGCTCCCATAAAAGTGTTGGGAGCCGATGGATTTCAAATGAATGTGGAGCCGTTAGATTAGATTTAAGGGAGGAACGTGGAGCGTTGGATCTAGAATAATATGCTCCCACGGAAAGAAAAGATTCCTTTCGGGAGATTTCTTGACCATTGGAATAAAAGAGAAAAGTGGGTGAGACATAAACTATCGAATCAGAAGGCGGAAATAAGGTTTTTAAGTCAAACGATGTCACTTAGATTGGAGTTTTCGTGGAAGTGTTTGTGTTAGCAGTAACAAAATTAAATGGATGAAATGGTGTCATTTGGAAACAAGATTTAGCAGAGACGTTGGGATCCCATGACAACGTTGGCTTCTGTAGAAGGATTAGCAGCCGTGGTAGTGTTGGAAACCATGAACTTAAGAAAATGGGATAACGTGGCTCGCTACCATTGGTCAAAATTTAGAAAGCGGAAACCCTTGTGGCAGCCTACACATCCGCTGCTAGGCGAAAATGAATTTTTAAAATGAAGAAATAGCCTGAATTCATGCAAGCGGCATTTTGTCTATTTGGACTAACCGATCACGACTTTCATGGGATTTCCAGCTTGAGAGACCCCGCTTTCAATGTCTAGGGAATGAAACTTTATTGTCTCCACTGCCGCACAAACGAAGAGAATTGTTCTCTCTTTAGTTTTCTTCAAGTTTTTTGGAGGTAAGCTTTACATTCAAAAGCTTGAGTTTTGGTAGGGCTACGTGATGAAAAATTGTGTGATAAATTGTCTGTGGGGTAATCTTGACCTCGACCACTCTCTGTTCTAACTACTCCCTGTTTTCTATTGGTACTATTCGTATTAAAGATACTGTGGCTTGGAAGAAGGGTGTTATGAGTTTCGGATTCTACAAAGTGTCACACATAAGAGGTGTTTTCGTGTGACCTTTTGGTCTATATCTCAAGGTATTAGGGTAGCTAGAAATTTATATGAATACTTGGTGACATGGAGAAACTGTTATTCTAGGAGAAATGTTTTTGAACGCTTTGGGCAGTTTAGGTTTAACAGTGGATTGATGATATTAAAATTAGCTGTCATGATCTATTGTATTGTTTGTTCGTATTTTTTAGGATGTTTGTTTAGGATTTATTGCCTTTGCTTACTGCTATTTTCTATCTATATTTAATGATGTTGTGCTAGGAATCGCTCTTTGATTTATTGTATGAAAATGGTGCATACTGTTCCAATGTTCATATTTCGTATACATATATATGCATTTATGAAAAAATATTTTTCCTTTAAGAAAGATAATAAGGAAATGAAAGACGAATTGAATAAACGTAAAAGATCATTATGAGTGGAGTCCGAGTTGGTCGTCCTGCATGAGGTAGATTTAATGGTGTCACTCTCCCTTATACTAATGATCCATACGATCAGATTGTAAAGTGAAAGAAAAAGAAAGACTAAAAATTGAACAAGACATGATTTCTTTATGAATTGCATTATATGTTGTCTATATTTTTTTGCATATTTTGCTAAGCGTTAAGCTCATTAGTTGAACCTTGTGGTGCAGGTGAGAATGAGACCCTCAATATACAAGATGAGGCAAAGTTGTAATGTGGCAGTTGAAAGAGTATACTCATGTGGAAGCAGACGTATTGTTGGAGTGAGATTGACTATGGGTTTTAAAGAAAGAAATTGAATAAGTTTTTCTAAAATGGATTTTGTTAATGAGTTTTCTTTATATTTAGTTTTGTTGCCGACATTGAGATTTATTTTATTAGATTTTAGTATGTTAGTTTTATTGGGTTTTAACACGTTAATTTTCAATGGTTTTATGTTTTTATAATCTTTCGTTACAAATGTTTTCATATTATGAATTTATGAATGACATATGAGGTTTAAAAAGAAAAGAAAAGAAAATGTTATAACACTCCAGGGCTACTACAATTCAATTTCACATATTTTCTAATTCTAAGGGGAGGTCCTAGAGGGGAATAAATGTTTCACGACAATATGGTGAAAACAATTTAGTTGGTTATGCATTGAATGTACTTCAATTTTTTAGATTTAATTAAAAAAGTTTTTTTTACGTTAAATTATGTTCGAATTCCGTATTTTTTTCCATAGATTACTCGATCATAACTTATGAATCTTTCAATTTGACCATCATCAAATTATACCTTAAACAACTAGTACTTATATATTAAAATTTCATACTCTATTAGATGTCTGAAATTCAATAACCTTATGGGGTATTTGAGCTTCAGAAGTTCATGTATGGTTGAAAGGAGGTATGAAGCCAGTGGTTGTCTAAGGTGTCAAAGACAGCTAGAAATTGGTTTCAATCAATTCAACGCCGACAGTTCCGCATTCCTTCGCTCTCAGCAAGCGATGCAGATGCCATAATATTGGCAAGAAATTATTGAAAATAAATGCAGAGTAAAGAGGAAATGCTTGACGACAAATCTTACATGTGTCTATAAGTCAATATCAGCTCAACCAGGATCAGCTAATACAGGAACAAAAACAAACAAAATGGTTTCTATTGAAAAGAAACAAAAAGATGTTAATATACGGAAGAAGAATAGAAAGAGAGGAACAAAAAGATGTTAATATCCACTACTCTTGCACCAGTGAGGGTTTCTCCATTGTGTTTAAGTTGATTCACCACTGTTTGCACACGTGTTATGTAGGTTGATATGTCTTCCGTTTCCTTCCTCTTCATGGCCTCCAACTCGCCACGAAGAGTTTGAAGCCGCACTTGTTTAACTCGATCGACACCCTTGCACACTTTTTGCAACGTGTCTCATGCTTCCTTCGAAGTTGTTGCACCAGCAATCTTCTCAAAACTCGACTCATCTACTGCTTGAAAGATGAGATAGAGAGCGGTCTTGTCCTTCATTCGCGTGTCTTTCAACTCTTTTAATTGATTTGCTATCAAGGTGCCAATGGTTTCCGGCTCCGTGAAACCAGTTTCGATTACTTCCCACGCATCTTGTGCACCAAGCAACACCCGCATTTGAATGCTTGGTGAGTTATGGTAGTGGCATATGTCTCAACGGTGTGCTCCCTTGGTTCGACATAGCTCTAATACCAATTTGATAAAAAGAAAATGGAGTGTTTGAGAAAGAGAGAAGGTCGACCACCATAACACCGTTCGATCGCAAATCAACCCGTGGGTCCATTTTCACTTTCTATAGGATTTGTGGTGGATCACTCCTCTGGATATTTCACTGAAACATGCAATCTACCACATTTGTGGTTGACCATTGACCACTCCTTCAATGGTCAACCACTCTGCTCTTCAACAGTAAATTTACTTAATTTTTCAATTCCAACTTCCATTATCATCAATTCCTTCTCAACAATTGATATTCTGTCAAACTATAATCTCCTTCAAACTAACATCCAATCACCAAACATCATTATAACAAAATCTTATACTTACCACGATAAAATTTGTGGTATTACATTGTTGTACCTTTCCTTGGCCAATGTCATCTTGAACATGGGTGAATTTGAATAGTTGCCCTCTATCAATAGGTGGGGATGAGTCGATGGACTCGAAGCACCTTCAAATTGTGAATGTGAACAGGCTTGAGTGGTGCAGGGAGCCGCTTTACGCTTCGTGGTGAGTTTTCTAGCCTTCAATGCCATTTCCTTGTTTAAGAAAATTGAAGAGAGAAGATGAAAGTTCTAACGAAGTTGAAAGTTTGCTAAAAAATCGAATAGGGAAAAATCAAAATTGCTTGCACTAGGAATGGACATCCTTTCAGTTTATATAGACGGAGTTGAGGGACTTCCGTTGTGGGTTAAAGGATGTCTGTTTTAATATGGAGACGTTCATTGTAAGTTGAGGGACGTCTATTATAAGCTGAGAGACTTCCATCTTCTCTCCATTGTGGGTAGAGGGACGTCTGTTTTACGATAGGGACATCTGTTTTAAGTTGAGGGACATCCAGTTTAAGATGAGGGACATCCATTTTAAGCTGAATGATGTCTCTTTTAATATGAGAGATGTCTGTTTTAATCTAAGGGACGTCCGTTCTAAGCTAAGGCACGTCCATTTTAAGCTAGGGGGATGTCCCTTTTACGATGAGGACAACTGCTTTAAGCTAAACGACGTCCCTCAAATCTCAATGCTAAACAATACAAGTTCTAAATTCTAATTCAATAATTCGTACAAGTTCCATTCATCATTGATAATTAAACATAGTCAGTAACAATGTTACTGTACCAAATAATTCATCATTAAACATACAAGTTCTAATTTAGTTCTAATTCATCATTAAACAAAAAATATACAACTTCTAACTTCTAAGTCATCACTCATCCCTACTGTCTACTCACTAAGTTTGATTGGTTTACTATCTCCATTAGTTGATGTAAGCTCTGCAAAATATAAATCTCAAAGAAATTATGTCAAAGATATTAATCAATATAAAGAATAGAAATGAATAGAAAAGAAAAATATAAAACACACCCTGATCAAATTTGTCAATACTATCCAATATATTTGTCAAGTTGATAGATTGATGTTTTGATGATCGAATCTAGCTTTGAATGCAAATAAGCGATTCAACAGTCTTTGCTAACAAAGAACTACAAAATGAAGCAAGTACATGTCCTCCATTACTAAAAGCGGACTCCGAAACAACTGTTGAAATTGGAATAAACAAAACATCCCTCGCCATTTTACTTAACACTAGAAATTTCAATGAATTCACTTTCCACCATGTTAGAATATCTTGTTTGCTTGAAAACCTTCTATCATTTTACGTAAATATTAATCAACTTCAGTTTTATTATTGGAAACATCCAGCTCATTATGACAGTTACAGAGCATCTCATATATTTTATTGTCGGCAAAATTACTGCTTTGTCTCATCCCTGTAGATGATGATGATGCTGCACACTTATACTACAATTATTTTCTGAAATTTCAAAACCCAAATCAGATTTATACTAAAGATATAATATGTCAATCAAAATTTCTACTTGGCTTACCAAATCATTTGTCTTGTCATTATCAACTAACATGGAAAGGCAATACTTCAAAAATTTTGTTTTACATCTAAGATCTAATACAACTGCCACATACATGAAGAAATTAATTTTATCACAACTTCCCCAATACTTATCAAACTTTACTTGCATTCCAATAGCCATTCTTCAATAATGCATTATCACACTAATCATACTACTGGATAACCATTTTCAAATTACACACTTCACTAAAATAAATAGTCAAAGTAACATGCAAGGAGATCGAAACAGTTATAGTTGTGTCATTAAATTTCTTTAAGAACTTGATAAGTTCTCTAACATTCACTTAATCTTTTGTTGTGGGAGGTCATTCCCCACACATGTCTACAAGATAATGTTATCAGTTTCTCTTAACCTCTCAAAAGCTTTATCAATTTTTTTTAGTGCTTTCTAACATTAAATATATAGAATTCCATCTGGTAGGCACATCAAGACAAATATTATTTTTTCATGTGATTTTAACAATTTCTAAAATATTGCAGCCTCGTAGGTGAAGATCGAATATACTTCACAGCTCTACGTACTCTAATGATAGACTCTTGATGATCTCTTAATCCATCACAAACAATCAAATTCAAAATGTGTGCAAAGTATCACACATGCATATGTTCCCATTCAAAACTAACTCATTCTAATTTCAAATACGTTTGATCAAATATGAAATTGCAACATCATTTGAAGAACCATTTTCGACCATAATAGTCAAAATGTTTTTAGTCCCCCATTCATTCATGCATCTTTCTACTTCTGCACAAATCGTTTCATCTTTATGATTCGAAATCAAGCAAAAATCAATAATCTTCTTATACATGGTCCAATCACTATCAATATAATGAACAGTTAATACCGTTTAACTATAATTTTGAATAGAAGTCCATGTATTGATAGTCAAGCATACTCATTGAGATGTCTCTCTAAAGTATTTTTTCAACTTCATTTTTTCTTTTTCATAAATATTAATAATATCTCATTCAACGGTAGTTTTTGAAGGTATAAAAAATTTTGGTTGCACATATTGAGAATGTGCTCTAGAAGCCTCTCCTTCAACAAACTTCATATACTATTCATCAATAATAATAATAATCTTTGCAAGTAGTTCTCGATAAGTCGGAACACTAAAACATGATAGATTTGGTCTCGCATTATCCATATTTTGAAAGCTTAAAGTCTTTTGCTTCATATAGACATTTGCGAACATTTTTTTGCAACTACAATTGTGTTTTTTCAACTTTGATGTCTTATTCTTTGATACATGACATGCATATGATTGTGAACAATGATTGTAATTTGCTCTATTAGTACTTTCAATTATAATAAAATGATCCCAAACTTCTAATTTTTTTCCCTTCGTTTGACCAAAAGTCGAGTGAGAAGTAGGGCCCTCTATTATTTCGTTAATGTTTTCCATCCTAGAATCAATAAAAAAAAAAAGTAAACAAGTGGCTAACCTTCTTGTAGAATCATTGATGGAAGAGATTCTTCTAGCCTTGCATTGTTGTAATGTGTTGTGAGCTTTTTGCTCCTTATTGTGTTGAGAGAGTCAACTATTGAGTGTTGACTTTCATAGGGCTCAAAGTGAGGGCACAAGGGGGAGGCTATTGCTTATTCTGATTTCTGAGACTTGAAAGAGTGGACAAATTGATGGCCGTTCGATAAGACTCATAAGAGAGAGGACAAATTGTTGGTTATTAGATGAGCGAGGTTGGACTTCTGTTAGTGATGGGGGATGTATGATGTTAGGTGATGATGATTGATGAGGGACATCCGATCAAGGGATGGTTGTTTGATTGGAGAGCTAACGAATTGAATCAATTGATGGTTGTTGGATGAGACTTGTGAGAGCAGACGAATTGATCACCATTGGATGAGACTCATGAGAAAGGGGACAAATCGTGGGTGGTGGATGCACAGGGTTGGATGCCCTTTAGTGTTGGGGGACGTCCGTTTGACGCCAGGTGATGCCTGATGGACATCCTTCAAGGGCTTGGGACATCCGTCAGCGTCTTAGTGGACAACGATCATAACTATGAGTGCGCGCTTATGAGTGCGCGCAAAGCGCTAGTCTCTGTTTAGTTTGGCTAGTGTCTGTTTTGAATAGGAAAAACCAAACAATGAACCGATAAGTTAGGTTCCTACAAAATAGAAGCGAAGTTCGGTTCTAAAAGTGTTGAAAATCAACTTGATCCAGGCTGATTGATTGGTTCTGGTTCAATTCCTCACATTCGGTTCGGTTTTGAACACCCTAATTAATAACTTCTTATTTTCTAAAATAAACTACATTTTAGTTCTAGAGTTTAATGGAACCAAATAGGTAATTTAAATTGAATCTCTCTCTAGCACTAATTTATTAAATTATTTATTGTAACTAAGTTTGACACTCGCCTGATAACCAATTAATTGATTTGGAAACAAGAATTTAATTGGAAAAGAATATTATAAATAAGGTACATCTCACCATCCTTTGTGTATGTAATGATTCGTATTTTAAAAAGTATTTTTACATAAAACAATTATCCATATATCCAAATAAGAGTTACCAAGTGTTTGCATACTTATTTCATTTTCCATACAAAAAAAGTGAAAGTATTTATTAAAAAGTTTGAGTAATTATTGATTACATTATTTTTGTAGATTTTATGCAATCAGAGTTAACAAGCATTGTTATCTATAAAAAAAGTGAAATTAATGAAAACACTCCATAATTCTTTTTTTTTTTTCCACAGAATACTTTTTCAAAAGGCTTTTGACATATCTGTCGACCCCTGCAGCCCGTCTATTGGCCAACTGTTTCCCTGAAAATAAATGGTGAATATTCTATTTGCTTTTTTTGGACTTTCAAGCAATATAACTCTCAAAAGTTTCCGAGAATTTTCGTAAAGGATGCTGGTCCTCATCTTCTTCATCTCATTGCTTTTAATACCACAACAACAAGAATCAGATTCTACAGCATAATTTTAGTGTGATACTTTCTAGATATTGATAAAATAAGATATTCAATTTGTGTGCAATGGTTTTTCATGGTCCACTCTTAGCAGATATTCAAAATTTAAAGTTTGCATGACCGTGGTTATTTATAAACAATTTATAAAATAATCTATTTGAACTTCATATACTCTAATAACTTAATAATACATACATGTTTGGTCACAAAAAGAAATTAGATAAATTAGCAAAATAACCACTGAATTATGAGATCAATAACAAGTCAACTACTAAACAATTTTCACTAACAAATAAAACACTAAACTATGAAAAATGAACGGAACAAACATCGATGTCACATTTTTTGTTCAATAATGTTTTCTTTCCAATGTGGAACATTGTCTTTCCGTTGCACAAAGTGAGTTATTGAAATAGTACTTATGAAATATTACTTTTCGTAGAGGAAAGACAACTTTCCGTAGCGGAAAGACAACATCTTTCCAATAAAACTATGAATTCTTCTAAGTAATTTGATGTCTTTGGGGAAGAATAATCCCAAGGAAGAAAAGAAAAGGCTTTGATGGATCATTGAGAATTGTTTATTTTCTTCAATTTATCAAACTTTAGTTCTTCTCCCCAATTATTGTTTCAAAGTTAGATTAGATGATAAAAGAACATATGAATTGTTGAGAGGAAAAAGACTTGTTTTCGTCGGTGATTTTTTGAACAGAAATATGTAAAAATCTCTAGTTTGTATTATGAAAAAATCAGGCATGGGATAAACTTCCTATTCTTTCATTTTCAAAATAAGGTCGTTGTTAATGACGATGTTTGCGTAGTTGATTTTTCATAGTTGAGTGTTTTATTTGTTAGAGATAATTATTTAGTGGTTGACTTATCATTAATTTTATAATTTAGTTGTTGATATGTTAATTTCCCAAGAAATTAATGTATTATCCTTGAAGTAGACTTTATCGATTAACAACCTTCTTTTTATCACAATCAAATGATGAACCCAAACAACAATATTCTCTGTCTTTCTATCTCTTTGTTTGGAGTGACATGTAATGATTGCCATTAATTTATATGGTATCTATTTTTTTAAAAATTAATTAACCATCAATTGACGGTTCCTAAAATCACTCTTCTCATTGCGCCATTTAAGGGTATTCTTTCAAGTTTTCACCTAACATTAGTGTTGGAAAGTTTTTGCACAAAGAGAGTGTGTACCTACTCCATGGCAGCACCTCCAACTTGCATAAATACTCTGTGATTGTTCCAACATGACGGAGTTGAATAGATTCTACCAACTTGTTTATCCTTGGAGTATGATTAAAATACTTGTCATAAAAGACATTCTTGAATTATTCCCATGTCATTGTTGTCACGTCTTGAGTTGTCTTAATCAAGTCTCACCAAAATCTCACGTCCTTGATCATCATACATCTGCAAGTTATTCTTTCCGCTTCCTCTATCTTGGAATATTCAAACATATCTTCTATAGTTCAGATCTATTTTTTTTTTTGCTTGTTGGATCAGTGATATTACTATCAAATTGGGGTGGTTGTAATTGTTGAAATTTCTCCTAACTTACGACCATTTTGATGTGCCACGTATTGCTTCAAATCACAATCAAAAGAGGAGATTTTCTAACGATAATTTCAATGTTTTCTTTGTAGATAATAATGGTGAAAAATGCATTAAAAGTATTAAGCACATCTATCAAGCCTCCAAATATTTTGAGTTATTCAAGATCAAGTATAGGTGAAAGATCAAACACAAGTTTAGAAGATGTATTAGATGTTTCAAAACTATCGACAATCTGACCCCCGAGTAGTATATATATTATTTTGTTGTCTTTAATGTCTTATATCTAAAAGTTTGCTTCATAAAAATTATAGTTGACTTCTCAAGCTTTGTGGAATGAGGTCTTGTGTTAACATTGGTGTTTATTTGCTATGCCAAAATGTCCATGAATAGAGAGCATTGTTTTCTATTAAAGACGCCCTATCAAACTTACTCGGAATTGAAGCCAAATTCAATTTCAAGATGGGCCTTGAAGAATGATTCAATAGATCATTGCTACTTGTAAGATTTAAGAACTTATTATGTTTTATTATATGTTAAGTATAATAGTTAATTGTTTGTGTCACTCAGTTAGGGTATGTCTGGTTGAGAATGTGTCTTTGTGAGGTCATTTTGAGAAGTTATCTTTACGAAGCTTGCCCTTATTTCGTGTGGTATTTAGACCCTCTCTAAGATCAGCCCTAAGGGATGAATTTTTCAGCTAAAGAAAAGATTTGAAGTGTTGAGTTTCCCTCCCCTTTTGGGCCATTTCTCATTTGGTGGTGTTATTCGATTGAGTTTGGTTTTCAAATTGGTTTCACCATTTGTTATGAGTTTTTATTGAATCCTCTTTTTGCTATTCCTTTCTCCATCTTTTTCCAAAGTTGGAAATCCCCAAAAAAGGAGTACAAAGCTTGTTTAGACCCAAGTTGGAGTGCTTCCACCATTGGAGGTCATTGAAGTCAATAGACACAGTTTAGGTGCCTATTAGGACCAGCTTGCAACTCTTCATCCATAACTTCCTTTTTTGTAGGAATTTGTTAATAATATTTTGAGAGTTTGTTCTTCATATATTTCCTGTTGTATGGTTCAAATTTCGTGTCAAATTTCATGCATTTGTTTTATTTTTATCCATCTCGAAATTGCTCCGCAAAATTGTCTTCTTACCATATCTGATTCCAAAGCACCTCTCACTTATGCAACCATAATATTCCTTCCATAACGATTTAATCTACGAAACTTTGAGGGTACCTTCTAGACTTTTAATTGGTACTCCTGCCCAAAAATCCTACTGAAAGCCTGCCATTTGGGTTATTTTTGTTATCGTCAAAATTTCAACAAAATCTGAAAAATAGTTTCATTCCGATTGTTCAAAATTTTTGGAGTTGCCTATCAGTGGTGCATCATTTGGTATCAGAGCCTATTTCAACCCTATCAACACCTTATCTGTGTGTTCTTATCCATTCTACATGAAGAAAAGAGGTTGCATGTATGCTTTGGATTGTATGACGGAAGAAGAATACTTTAAGGCTTCTATTTCTACTTTTATCAGGTCAAAATGGTCAAAAGATTATACTGAATGGGAAGAAGAAGTTGAAGAAATTTTTTAGAATTCTCATTTTTCAGAGAAGACCCTGGTGAAATTTATTTCTTTGAGGTTTATTGGAAGTGCGTCATTGTTGTGTAGCAATTTGATTAATAACCGAAGAAGAGAAGGAGAAGAAGTCATCCACACATAAGGCTTGATGAAAATGGTTCTAAGAAGAAGATATGCTCTGAAGCTTACCAAGATAGTTCCATTTTCTCCACCACACACCCGATTCAAGAAGAGTCTTTCTAAGAGTAAGCGAGCCCAACTTATTGAAATAAATGCCTCACTACAAAAGATAGCTCAACAACTTCACTTTTTATCACTGAATCCAGAGTTGGCATGTGTTCGACTCTCCCATGCAGATGACATGGTTTAGGCTATAGATGAAACACTAAAAGGAGAAGAACAATTGGAGGAAGAGATTATGGTGCCCTTGGAAAAACCACTACTATGGCTGAACTCATCGAATGGGGAATAAGATATTTCAGTGTTTGAATCTGTCTAGTTCACTGACTCAAGAAAGCCTCTTTCTAACCCTACCCACCCAAAAAGAAGACAATGAATGGGAGCTAGATTTCATAGCAGAAGTTTAATCCAAGATGGAATTTATGCAATGATCATTGACGGATGGAGTTCTGACATAATTACATACAAGTTCACATAATAGGTGATTGGGAGAACAGACATTTTACTTTTGGATCCTTATTTCCACTTTGACCTAAATGAAGGTATCAAGTTGCTGACATTTGGTGTGGCTCAATTTTATCCATTTGAACCTGGTGATATTTTGACAAAAACACACACTTAGAGGGTGGCCAGGTGCCTTAGGACAAACTGTCATCATTAACAGCCAAGTTTAAAAGCGAACATTCGAGCCAAGAAAGATCAAATTCTGTTGTTAGGAATATTGGGTGGTATAATTTGAGAAGTGGGTTTCACAAGTCCCACCTCTTGAAATAACTAATGGAATCTTTACGCAATCAAGCAAACTCATATTCCAGAAGGTACATGCTATTGAAATTCTTAATCAATTGGGTTTTTAGAATTAGATGGAGTAAGGAACTTGTTGTGTAATGTCCCAAAATTTTAAAATACCATGTAAAACTCCGTTTATGACGTCGTAAAACTTTTTATAATGTAATATATTGTTCATATCATGTGGTTAATGCCATATAGTGGATAAAGTTCAATATCGTGCAAATTTTGATGCTTAGAACGCCTCGAGATGAAAAGTGAACGTCCTAAATGTTGAGTGGTCGAAGTGCGGACGTTGGAATGGAACATTGCGGACGCTGCGGATGTCAACAGAGTCGTCTGTTTTGACTCTGTCCAAATTCTAGAAACAAACGGACGCAGCGGACGGGGCGGACGCGAAAAGACAGCGTCTGATTTGAATCTGTAATACTTTTTGAACATATGCGGACGCTGCGGACGATCGAGGCGGACGACAAACCGCGTCCGCTAGGTCGAAAATAGCCGAAAAACCCATTTAAATTTGGGGATTTTTCCTTGATTTAAACGAAATTTCTGCAAAATACTTATTGATGCCACGATAACCTGAGGAAAGGGGAAGGAGTCTGGATGGGTGCCAATGAAAACATGCATTCGGTGGATTGTAGGGTGTGCAGCCACGTTGTTCGGGTCTTCTACCATTCTATCGTGTCTTCTGGTACGCCTATAATAAGAGTTGGATACAGGGAAGCTTGGACGTTTGTGTGTACGGGTGTACGGGTGTGACGACAAGGATACAATTGGAGGTTAGTACCAGTATACCTCTTGTTACTGGCCTCCATTAAAAGCCGTTGTCTTGTCTTTTGTCTTCATTGCTTCTTTTTTCTTCATTGCTTCTTTTGTCTTCATTGCTAGTTGTTTCTATTATGGGTGATGTACAGTGAGTAGCTGGAAGAATTACCACCAAACGTAGGGCTGTACATTGGACAAAGGTAAGAATTAGTGTGATGTGTGGCCAATGGAGGCCTACATCACGGGGTTTTGCTTGTGATTGTTGGAGTGCAATTATATGTTATCTCTGGATTGTGTTGAATTAGTTGCTTGATAAATGATTTATGGATTATCACTTTTGGATTACTTTAGCAAAATTTTGTGAGAAGTGGCATGATAGAAACTGAAGCATAACAATGCTCATTCATATGAGAAACTTGGTTTTATCAACTTAGAAGATAATACACAGTGGATTAAATTGGGTGATTCATTAGGAAGTTATCACTTATGAGTTAGCTTTAGAAGAAATATAGATTCTGCTAAGGACTGTTTATGTCTTGTACAATTGCCTTTTTATGCTTCATCGTTTATTACAAGTAGAAAGTAACTGTGAAGCATGAAGTGGAGTTAAACATCTCTTTAGGAGGGGATTATATTGAAAATGTTCTTTAAACCATGAATAATAACTTGTTTTAACATTTCATTTATGCTATGCATGTCCTTAGCATATTGGTTCTCTAGGCCATGTTGTATACCTTTAAGCATGCTAACTTACGGTATATGTTCTTACTGGTATGTTAACTTTATTTAATTTGATGGCATCATGCATCATAATGGGAATATAAACTTGTTCATAATGTGTGACATAGTTAATCTACTTAAATAGGCATGTGGGGGTTCGGGGAATAATGATGACCTATTAGGCCCATGTTGGATGGGTTTAGAATATTAGGCCCATGTTGGATGGGTTTAGAATATTAGGTCCATGTTGGATGGATTAGACGAAGGCTTATTGTTCCTTGTTGAGTAAATCCCCAATGTCCTCGTAACAAAGGAGTGTATGCGACCTGGGAACCCTGTATATGTATATATGATGATGTTGTGGAGATTGAACGGGTTCCCATGGTCCCACGGTGTTTTTCATGTGTACACTCTTGCTCAATTTGCATTGTATGGTCATGCATTGCATTACATAGCATTCATTCTAATTCTTGCTGAGCGTTAGGCTCATTGTTTTCCCCCGTGATGTAGGTAATGAGCTGGATGACAATAGTACTGTGGAGGCAGTCTTCCAGGACAATGTTTTGGATTATCAGCCATTTTGACATGTTGGTGATGGAGCATCACAGTTATACCATGATAATATGTCTTGAAATATACGATATAATAGTTTTATCGCAACTAGAATTTGGTATTTTGGTGTGGGTTGACTGAAGAAATAGATTTGAATGTTTTGATAGTAATGACATAATTATAAACTTTTGGAAAAATGTAAGAAGGAATGTTTTGAAAACTTGATAATATCAGTCTTTTAATCAGTGTTTTATAATTATGTTAATTTTTATAAAGTTGTGCGAATTACTCTGATAAGAACATATATATATAAATAAAAAAAATAAAAAAAAATTACTTTATAATAATTAAATAATGGGGTAAAAATGAGGGATGTTACATGTTGGTAATTCTATTTTGGATTCCTTGATTAGAGATTTTAGTCAAATGGCGGGGTATATATCCTTTGATTATGTTGATTATCTTGTGGGGATCATCAATTGTTGTAGATATGTTTTTTGGGACTAATTATCACATACACATCTATGGAGAGGAAGGACCAACTGTAGTACACCTTATATTTATGTTGTTATCATTTTTTTATTCTTGGGTGATGCCCTGAGGGCTATAAGGAAGTCATTGTCGATCAGAATACATAATTAATTCTTAAACAAAACCATCTTAAGGAATCTTGATTAGGGTTGAATGATTTTGAGCATTTTGGATATCGACAAAAGAAGTCTTGCCAGATCGAGGATTTAATTTTACCATTGGATCTTTTTGGTGATTTTTGTGGTGTGTAGTTTTTAAGTAAATGGGTTTATGACTTTGAGGATCCCACACGTGTTATGCATTCTCTAGGACTTCCATCATGGCAATTTAGAGAAAAGTTACTACTGCATTGTTCAGCCCATTTGCAACCATTTGATCCAGATGGAGAATTAGAAGACCTTTTTAAATTGGAGTTCTTTGATGTTTATTTTGCATGTTCCAAAATTTTTAGGACCAAGGCAAGACGAGCAGAAGAAATTCGGGATTTGAGGTCAAATCCTCTTCAACCTAGGAGGAAGATGTGCCATGGATTGCTTCAAATAACAGTCAAACGAGGAGATTTTCTAACAATAATTTCAATGTTTTCTTTGTAGGCTATCATGTAGAAAAATTCATCAAAACTATTAAGCACATCTATCAAGCATCCAAATATAGTTTGGAGTTATTCAAGATCAAACATAGGTGGAAGATCAAACACAAGTTTAGAATATTTCTTAGACATTCCAAAACCGCTGAAAATCTGCCCCCCGAGCTATTTTTGGATTATTTTGCTATCTTCAAGGTCTTATATAAAAAAGTATACTTTATAAAGATTGTATTTGACTTCTGAAGCTTTCTGGAATAGGTTCTTGCATTAACATTGGAGTTTATTTACTATGTCAAAACGTCTATGATCAAAGAGTATCATTTTTTGTTAAAGAAGCCCAATCTCACTCACTCGGAATTAAAGTCCAACTCAATTTGAAGATGGGCCTTGAAGAATGATTCATTAAATTATTGCAGCATGCAAGATTTAAGAACTTATTTAGAGTTTATATTATGTTAAGTATAATAGTCAATTGTTGGTGTCACTCAGTTAGGGCATGTCTAGTCGAGCATATGTCATTGTGAGGGCAATTTGGTAAGTTGTCTTTAGGAAGCTTGCTATAATTTCATGGGATATTTAGACCCTCTCTAAGTTCTGCCCTAGGGGATGTATTTTTCAGCTAAAGAAAAGGTTTGAAGTGCGTAGTTTCCCTCCCCTTTCCGGCCATTTCTCATTTGGTGGTGTTATCCGATTGAGTTTGGTTTTTAAATTGGTTTCACCATTTCTTTTGAGTTTTTAGTGAATCCTCTTATTGCTATTTCTTTCACCATCTTTTTCCAGTGGTGGACATCTTCAAAAGAGGAGTAGAAAGCTCAATAAGACCCAAGTTGAAGTGCTTCTACCATTGGAGGCCATTGAAGTCAATATGCATGGTTTAGGTGCCTATTCTAACTAGCTTGGAACCCTTTGTCCATAACTTCCTTTTCTGTATGAATTTAGTCACGATATTTTGAGAGTTTATTCTTCACATATTGGCTCCTGTGTGGTTCAAATTTCGTGTCAAAATACGTTGATTTGTTTTATTTTTATCCATCTCGACATTGCCTTGTAAAACTATCTTTTTACTATATCCGATTCCAAAGCACCTCTCACTTATACGGCCATAACTTTCTCACCATAATGAGTTAGTCCGCAAAACTTTAAGTGTATTTTCTAGACTTTTAATTGGTACTCCTATCCAAATATCTTGCTAAAAGCCTTTCATTTTGTTTTTTTGTTATCATCAAAGTTTGAACAGAATCTGTAAAACAGTTTCATTCTAGTTGTTCAAAACTTTTGGAGTTGCCTATTGGTGGTGCATCACTTTTGCACTGCCAATCTAAAATTTTCTTGTTCTTCTTTGGCCATAAACCGTTTCAAAGTGTGAAATTGTCATTCCACTAGATCCGTTAGCTGATTAATGGCTTCATCCCTTTCATCTCCATTTCTCCTTTGTCCTCTAACCACGTTATCTCCTAAACAATTTACCTACTTCAATGAAACACATATTGTAACATCCCGTGTCTTTTTTACTGTATAAAAATTTTCGATCTTTTAAAACACTTGTGAGGGAAAACTAGATTAAGCAAACAACAGAAGTTTTTATTTAACAATGCCATACAACACAGAGTTTAACAAAACAACAATGGAAGTATTTTAAATTTAACATTAACTTAAAATAGTTTAAAGCCACTGAACACTTGAAAGTAGTTGAAAACTCTTAAAATACTTTAAAGTACTTAACCCATTTAAAGACCATTTTCCTAAGCCATAACCCACCAAGGTCAACATCGCCAACAACACAAACAACTCAACCTGGCAACACCATATCAGTTGCATCCTTTATAAACTTTATCCTATCATGAGCTCCTTACCTACATCACAGGACTTAACTATGAGTCTAAACCTTAGTAAGAGATATAAATATAAAAATGTTAATGCAATGCTCTTTTAAAACATATACAATTATCAATGTTCATTATTTCATTTTCATTTCCTTTACCATTACCTTTACCGATGTTAGAAATTTCAACTTGACAAGGTAAAACCCACATCTCACAACATCACTTACGTTTATTCACGTGTGTTCCATTTTCATTTAGTTTCAATTACCCATCCAAGTGTTAAATATGTCAAACTTGAAAAGGTAGAACAGCTTACGCACAAGGCAGCCATCCTGTGGCACACACCTAAGCAACCAACTCAAAAACCCACATCTCTAAACACCTATTTACGTTTATTCATTTTGTTCCATTTACATTTTCAAAACGATGCAGAAAATCATTTTTGTTCATTTGAGGAAAAACGATGATGCATGAAAACAAGCATACAATTCTATCTAACATATCTATCTACCGTATCCTCAAAACATGATCAATTCTTAACTAAGGAAATGAATTTAAATCTAATAAACACACAATTAACAACAAGCAATCAATTAGCATTACATCCTCGAAATAACAACATCATAACCTAATTATCTAGTAAATGCAAGCATCAAACAACCCTAATTCTAGTGATGAAGATCCTTTTGGACAAAACACATGCAGTATCACTTACTTGGAGTCCTTAGCAAGTTTTAGCACTTAGAAATTGTCCTTTCCAATACCAATTCATTAATATCAATAGTTTATTAAGCTAAGTGAAATAAACACCAACCTTGACAAACTAATATTCTTAACTAACAACGTATAATCTCTGATCAATTTGCAAAACAATGTTCATCATAGTCGTAACCGTTATGAATCTCAAATCCCAATCAAAACATTATTACCTCAATAGTAATTATCCAATATGTAATTACTTAACCAACCTAAGCTTAGTATATTCTAATTTCACCCGTAAATAAACATGATTACATTGACCACTACTAATTCATGCGTACGACAATAGTCAATTCCATACTTTATAACATCTACCCTCAACAATACCCAAATTCTTGCAACATGTAGTGTGACTTCCAATTCCATACCAAGTAGAGAGTATAAATAAGTTCTTCAATAAAATCCAACTCAACAGCTTATTCCAATTTAATAATAACCAATAGAAACTTAATCCAATAAAGTATTCATAGTGGCATGTTTTATCAAAGCAATTTCTTTAAAATATGGTAGAATATATCCATCCAATTTATGAACCGAATTCAAGCCAACAGAGTGCAACAATTAATGCAGGGAACATGCCATCCAATATCATCAACAAGTTCAACTCATTCTATCATGTAAAGAGCAATTCAACCTATATATCATGCTTTGCTACCCTTTACATATCAAAGAGTTTAATCTTCAAACGTAACTTTTCAACTTAAGAAGAGAACAATCCAAGCATAACAGCACAACCTAACTCTTGTAAACAAAAATCCCTTAATTTTCTTCTCAAGATTTTCTCCTGCTGAAACTTCTCCTTACACCAGCAGCACGGTGTACCCCCAGCAAACCAAGAATTGCAAGAACCACAACCAGAAACCTCTTTTGTTCTCCTCACCAAATTTCCTCTTAGCCACGTGTATACTTCCCTTAAGCTTCATTCTCTTTAAACTCTCTAACCTTCTCTCAAGTTTCGCACAGAAATTCTCTCAGACTTTCTCTCTCTAAAGAATTTCTCAAAATACTTCCCAACTTACAGATTCACCATATCAATTCTCTTTCACGGTTGCTTCTGTCAACACTTCACAGACTCTCTCTCAAAACTCCACAACCATCTTCTCTCTCTGTGTGTATGTTCCTCACGTTCCCTCACAAACTGCATAACCCTCTCGGCCTTTCTCTCTAAACTTTATCCATAATAATGCAACTTCTCCTTCTGTCTCTATTTATAGAACACGACCATCATCCCTTCAGCATCCAAATGAAGGTGGAAGGCCAAAGGAGGAATGTTTGATTATCCATGATGCATCAAACGTAAAACCCCTCCATTTCTAGGTGATGGTTTTCCATTTCCAGGCGACTCTCCAGATCGTCGATCAAGTGATTGATCGCTAATCAGTTTTTTTTCAAAACTACTTGCTCTCGGTCGATTAGTGATCGACTTCTAATCAGTAATTCACACTATTAAGAGAATTACCAGCTGATGAATCCCCTTTGTACAATCAATCGGTACCACTTTGTCAGCTCTCTATAAAGAGTTTCCTTTGACGTTGGTGAATCAATCCCCTTTGGATGATCGATCGGTACAACTAATGTTTGGTGCAGAAATGCCTTACAACATTGACGATCGGCCGCCCTATTTCCAATCGATAAATTTCCCTGTTACTTCTTCTTCACCATATGTATATATATATATAATAACACACAAACCACTTTTCCAAATCATCTAAACTATCTTTAAACTTATACTACTATACTTAAAGGTATATGACCCACAATTTGTAATACCCCAACTTTTATATCAAAATTTAATAAGGATAATTGGAAGGTAATTGAGGATATTTGAATTTATTGGATAATTATCGGGGTATTACCAAGGACGTGTTCGGACCGTTAAGTCAGGGGGGTATTATCGATAACGTTTTTCCCGTATACTTGACGTAATAAAGTGTTGGGATAAGTAGGATATTACATTGCATATCTATACGTGTCAAATTGTAACGTGTATTTATGGGAAAAATATTATGGGATGGAAGTTAAGTGGGAAAATGTGAAGGAAAAATTGTAAAATGGAGTTTCGGACGCATGCAGATGACATGATGATGAAGATTGTCGTCCGCAAGTGCATTGCGTGGCGTCCCCAAGGCTTTCGGACGCAGCAGGACGAGAACTTTGCGTCATGATGCGTCTGAAGATAGACTTTTGGACGAATGCAGACAACATGTGGACAAGAAATGTCATCCGCAAATGCATTGCACGTCGCCCCTGAGCCTTGGGACGACTCAGGATGCGATTTTGCGTCTTAACTTCACTTGCATCGTGAAGTTTCAGACGAATCCAGACACACGCAAACGAGTGTGGACGAGTGTGGACACCAAGATTTTGAATCTATCCAATTTCAAGATAGATTTGGACGAGTGTAGACACTTAATACAAATGCCATTTCGTGTCTGAATGGCTAATTTGGACGATCTCGGACGAAGCGGACACGTGCGGACGTAGCCAATTTGACTCTTTCCAATTTTTGGGAAACTTTCAGACGAGTGCAGATGCGTTATGAGGATGTCATATTGCGTCTAAATGTCCAAATTTGCCTAAGGAATAGTACGTTTCGGAGGCATGCGGATGAGGCCAGGATGAATCCTCGTGTCTGAAACAGCCCAGACCTACGAGAAAACAAGGTTTAAAATATTAGAAACTTTGTCGTTTACCCATTAATTGCCAGACATGAGGACGTTACCCCATGCTGGATGTCTCTCCTTCCCATGCCGAAGGCCACTCCCCTCTCTTTGTAGGTGTACGTTTGTCTCCCAGGTATGGGTTCCGTGTTTAAGTCTGTCTCCTAGAGCCATTTGACAATTTCAATCTCCATCTTCAGTTTTCTCTCGCAAATGAGTGAGGATCTTGCGTGAGTGATGTGATCCAAGTCTCAAAGATCACTAAGAGCAATCGGCTAGCCAATAATCTATTCAAAAACTGTTCAACAAATTTCAAACGACCATAGCTTCATAACCAAAGGGAATCAGGGGCTGAATTTTGGAGGACTTTATAATAACACATTCAGATCAAACATATCAAAGATTCAGCTTAAAAGGCCTTCAGAATAACTAGATATGATCAACAGAAGACAGCCCACAGAATTAGAGTTTTACAAAACAGTTCTGTGGACTCTGAATAGAAAGCCTAGAACTCAGCAAGCATATAGTCTTTAAGCACCAAATTTGGAGGATAAAACAACGCCAATTTGGTGAATAATTCTGCCAAAGATGAGCACGAAAGAACTTAAAGGTGCCATAAACAGACAAAAATCGTAAGTCAGAAATAGAATTATCACAGAAATAGTTTCTCTGCTAGCTTTGTTTCTTCCAATCACAACTCTTTTATCAATAATCTTTAACCATAAATGACCCCAAAAAACATGAATATCCAGAGAACAATAAGAAGTCCAAGAACACCTTCGAAATAGCAGCAAGAAAAATAGAAAAGAAACCCAAGGAGTCCGCACACCTCCAATGGGAGAGGGGGCGGCTATAATTGGCCTTACCGAACGGATGGGCACTCTCCAAGGGGGTTGGAGCTTCTTCTACCTCCACTCTACAAAGGACCACTACAAGGGAGAAGTGGTTTGGAAGAGGTAGAACCACTCGACTCGATCAAGAAGCAGCAAGAAGATCAAGTTGATGGAAGATGGAGAAACGGCCGAGAGGAGGGGAACTCCGCGGTCTTCACACCAAGGGACAAAACTAAGTTTTCTTTCCAAATCTTCAAAATTCCAAATCAAGTTCGATTAGGGTTTATTAGAGAGGATAAAATACCTATTTAATGGTAAAATTACAAGGTTGCCCCCAAAAGAAAAATTACAAATAAAATCATAAACAGAAAATGACAAAAATGACCTCAAAATTAAACACACTAAATAATTTTGTGGTTGGATTTGTGCCTCTGAAAATGAGAGGTTTGACATAGCAAACAAACCCCAAACATAACGTAAAATACCATTTTGGAAAGCTCTAGATGTTAGCTACAAAATGTACGAAGGACAAAATGTGAAAAAAAGTCTTCCCGATTGCCAAAAATACCCTTGAACGCCCAGAGGTCAGATTCTAGGGGAAAAAGAAAGCCTACAATTTCTTCTATAATTAGCATGACATCCACTAGTCCAAATGCACCGAATCCTCTTTGTGAAATTGATCAAAACTCTCCTCCAAGTTAGCTAGAGAAGAAACACCTACAATATGAATAAAAAAGTTAGAAAATAAAGGAGCCCTTGGCTCGGGCTCAGGTGACGGGACCTTGGGGCACATCAGTGAGAGAGGGTCTTCCTCTGTGAGTTGAGTGATCCTCCTAAGTGATACGTGTTGGAGGGGGTGATCGTGAGCTGAGGAGTGAGCTGCACTGATGTGAGCTGGGACCTGTACGCAAGGAGTGAAGCTGGGAGTAGTGGAGTTTGCTATCCGTGAGTGTTTTCCTTCATAACTAGTAAGGATTTGGGTGTGTCTTGGCTAGAGGAGGCCTTACCCATAAGTAGAGTACGTGAGTGTCTTTCCTTGTTGTTGATAGTGTAGATTTTTGCTAGTACTATGTAGATTATTGTTAGCTCTGTGATATTTCCTTGTTGATAGTCCGTAGATTGTTGCTTTTTGTTATCTACTTGAATTGTTGTGATGAATGTTTAATGTTTGAAGGTGATAAGTGTAGAATGATGAGTGTGTGAATGATGAGGAGCATGAATGAGCTAAGAATTCCCTTAACCGTTTTGTCCTTTGTTACTTACTTGCTATCTTAAATTTTCTATGTTAATTAAACTGTCATTTCATTAATTCAATGTATAGATTGTTCGCACGTATTATTCTATAATTACTATTGTTTGATGTCTATGTGTTAATTAAACCCTATGTTTAAGCAACTAAACTAGCATGTTAAATTAACTATCATGTTAACTTAACTAGGCCTTAAGCATGTTAAATTGTTAATCAATTAGAATCCTAATTTTAATTATTACTTGAGCATGTTAATTAACTTAATTAGAGTAATTAACTAGACTTGAACATGTTAATTAACTAGGGTGATTAATTAGAAGTTGAGCATATTTAACTAGGGTAATTAACTAGGGTAATTAACTAGACTTGAGCATGATAATTAACTAGAGTAATTAATTTGAATCACAATTATAATCTTACTCAAGCATGTTTAATGAGTAGGCTTAGCTAACTAGAACAAAAGTATGTTTAATCATCTAGGATGATATTATAATTTGAGCATGTCAATGACCCCTAATCATAATTACTAATCTGAGCGTGTTAATTATCTTCCTTAAGCATACTAGTTGTTAAATAACTAATATTAGCATCATGTTTAATTAATTAATGAGAATAATGTTAGCATGTTAATTAATTAAGTTATGTCATGTTTAATTAACTAATTAACTATAATCAATCTGAGCATGGTTAACCAATTAATCAATTAATCTTTGTCGATAATCTGTAAATTACCTTTTTCTGCAATTTCATTTAGTGTAACTTCTATAATTGACGCTTTACTTTATTAGAGAATAATAGAGAAGATGAAAGAAGAATGAACTAAGCCTGAATGAATTAAGAGTTTCATTGACTATATGAATATATGTTTTTCTTACTTTTTGTAGTTATAGTTTTTATTCTGCTTTACTCTGTTCTGCGAGTACATGTTTCACTTTACCTTCTGAGCCTGAGAATCCGTAATTAGGTTAGAATAACAATCATGTTACCCCACTAGATTCCACTAAATCTGAGCATGTTAATTAACTAAGATAACTAATAATAGTAATTGTAATGTATCTTGAGCATGTAAATTATCTAGGATAACTAACTAGAATAATAATGGTAATCTTTCCTGAGTATGTTAAGTAACTAGGATAACTAACTAGAATAATAAATGTAATCCTTCTATAGCATGTAAATTGACTAGGAAATTAACTAGGATAACTAGCATGTTAATAGTATGTTCCGATTTTTGTTTCGTTTATTGTTGTGTTCTATAAGTTCAAGCAAGCCATAATTCATTGTATATTGTTCTGATATGGGTCTTTAATTTCTGTTATCCCTTCATGAATTGCAATTGAATTCCTTAACGTTGGCTATTTAATTTCCCTATGTGTTCGATGTAATCTGAGCATGTTTAGTTTAGTTTTGTTTTGTTTAATGAGCATGTCTAGTTAATCGTAATTCATCGCATGTTTGCTTTACCGTCTCTTTATTGCTTATTCAATGTTTCAATTCAATTGTTCCCTGTTATGCACTTTCAATTATATTTCTTCTTTGTTATGCGTTCTCAATCACCAATTTTCATTATATGCGCTGTTCATTATTGTCACCTTCCTTTATACATCGTTATTCCTTATATACGCAAGTTCAATTATTGTTTGCTTTCTTTTCAATGTTTTATTCAATGATTGTTTACTTTAATTTCTATGGGCTTTGAATTTCAGCTACTCAATTATTGTTATTTACTTTTATTATATGTGCACTTCAATTATTGTTAATGTAACATTATACTACATCATGCATCATATTAATTTGAGAATGTATTGTCACGCATCAAGCTAATAGAAATCAATAGGGAGTGCCACCGGGGGTGGTACTCACAACATTATGTGAGGAAAAAGAATTTAAAGAAGAAGAATAGGGAGTTGGGGGATTGATGGGTAAGTACAGATCAGCCAGGTAAATAGGATTTAAAGAACGTTACCTTTCTCTTGTCAGGACTATGAGACTGTCTACTCTAGGTGATTGACGCAGACAAAGACTACCCTTTCGCCATAGATTTCTCCAATCTCTAGCTCAAAGTACAAGTAAAAACCAACGAACATAATGAAAAGACTGGTTTGGGCAATACCCACTCTAGAAAGAACTAAAGAGAGACATAAAGCATATTGCATAAACCTCTTTTCCTTATTGGGCCTTTAGGCTCATGTTTTACTTGTGGTACAAGTACAAACGATGAACAGATCCCGAAGTGAGGATGAAGGATGCGCGAGACTTATGGCTGGCCGGGCTAAAGAGAGTAAAAGAGAAAATGGTTGTAATCAAGTTGTATTTAATTGTTAGTTTTCAATTTTCAAACGCATTATTTACGCTTCCGCTATGTTTTGATAAACCCGCTATGTTTCTTGATTTGACTTCCGCAGTATTTTGGTAAAAGATTTTGTAATATTTTTTATAGCAAGTAGAATGAAAAGAGTTTTAACAGTCCGACTTTCGAAGGGCACTCTGATTATATTTCAGTTGAAAGACTATATCAAGGTTTTAGTCATTTTGTAAAAGTTTTAAATTTTAACGCATTTTTAAGAGGAAATAAAAAGTCAGGTCGTTACACAATTCCTCATTCACATTATTCTTGACTAAACCCAATATACCCTTAAATATTAACAACCTTATTATCCTCAACAACTCGGGTATTGTAATTCACTATTTTCAAAATACATTTTCTTTGACCAACACTTAAATTATCCAAGTCAATTCCAATAAATCCTTAATCATCTTCCTAAGCTTAATATGAACATAATTCGGGATATCATAGTTCACTTCTTCCATATACATTTCTCTTGACCAATATCCTAATTGTCCATTTCAACTTCTAATACCTCAAAAATCATTACTTAAATCGTATACTTAGCATTACAAAAATCCAGGATATTACACATATATTAGAAAAAAGTATCTAATAATACACTTGTAGTTAATGTAGCATTTTTGTGATGAATCTTGAGTTGTTATGTAGTATACAAAACCAATTTTCAAACCTGATGCTCTGATAGCATATTGTAATGCCCCATAATTTTTATTGTAAAAAGTGTAGTTTGAAATACTTTTTTCTTTAGACGTTAAAAAAGTTATATAGAGCATGTATGTTTATATCATAACAATCTTTTTTACTAAATGCTTAGTGGAAGACTTTTTCTTTTCAACTGAAGTTCATAAAATAATAAGTACAATTTTTTTAAAAATCATTTATAAAATTTCAACTTCATATTTATAAACAATTTTCTTCAAAACTTAAATCCATATGTCAAACTTGCATAACAATACAAGTCATCTTCCTTGAGATACTTCCTCGACTACATCATCCCTTCTTTATCTTTTTTTCTTCCGCGTTATCGTCTGATTCATACATACACCACAAGACCCATCTATAAGCTTATTGCTTAGTAAGTATGTCATAAAATCTATAAAATCATGCCACATAAATAATCAGAATATGCATTTTCATAAAACATGTAATGCTTTCCTACTTTGATTTTTTTTTTCTTTTCATTTTCATTTTCATTTTCATCATTGGGGCACACGACTCACCCAAAGCTACATAAATATTATTGGGGCACATGGTTCACCCAACATCATTGAAGTACATGGCTCACCCAAAGTTACATAAACATCATTGGGGCACAAGGCTCACCCAACATCATTGGGGCACATGCCACACCCAAAGCTATATAATCACCATTAGAGAGAGTAGGCACGACTATGGAGAACACACTACTTACGTCTTGTGAACTTTGGCGAGACAGTCCTAATTCCATGAGACCTCCGCTAGTGTTAGGCATGCAATGTGCAACCACCTGGTGAACTTTAGTCAGGTTCAAGCATGACTAGAGTAACAGGCTCATTCCCCACAAGATCAACCTTTAGGACAGCCTTTCATCAATCCATTATGTCTTCTTTATATTTTTAGCTTCTATTTTTTTTCTTTCTTACATAAAAAACATATGCATAAGAAAACATTTTCCTTCTCTTTCTTGAACACATAATGCATGAACAATATACATTATCGACACATATCATATCCTCAAATATCAATAATTCTAACACTATATCAAACAACACATCCTTGAATATCACATATATCAAAAATCTAACCACACAACCTATTATATCTCAACATATCATTATATATCCTCAAGTCAAAGTAAACAACATTCATATAAACATTATCAAGAGAAATCCTCAAAACAACATATGCATCATGTAACTAAGCCTAATAACTAAACCGACAACATATCCTTCAGTCTATGTTATCATCTTATGACACAACATAATATCTATCAACAACATAACATTTGGAATATCCTCAACTTTACTTACATTATGTCATACCATATTAACCATTAAGAATAACCTAACATCTTGTGGTGCAGACTCGACAGTCAAATGCATACAACATTATTTACATTGATGTGTTAGCACAATATCCAGCAATTTTTGAACTTATCTCTTTGAACTTTGATACCTAGAACATGCAAAACTCCACATTGGTATCCATTCATGAACTTAAAAATGATGTTCCCCAAGGCTCTGATACCAAATAATGTGCCCCAAAATTGCAAGAAGACAACACTAGGGCAAACTAACAATCGACAAGTTTAAATCTAAGCAATAAAAATGAATCGGCTAGGACATGATAAGCATATGGTTTTATCACCCCAAATTTAGAAGGCAATCAATAATCAATTAACAAGATATGTCCACCAAATGTCACGCTCAAACTCATTGTAGTCACGTAGCTATGATCAAAACAATGAGCTGTTCAAAAATCACTACGAGAAAACAAATTGTGGCCCACTTGAATGATAAATCAATATCACACAAATCTGAAGTCCAATTGATGTCTAATTTGGAGGGATGTCAATTAAACAGGGGAAAAACACACTCCAAAATTTGCACTCCAATTCATTCTACACGCTGAGTTATGCCAGGAAGAAAACCCTGCTTGAAATTAGCGGCTCAAGAAGACAGATTGCACTTCTTCAAAATCAATATGTACAACTCATAAAATCCAATTCCAATTCACGAATTATCTAGCTATATTCAACAATTAATCAAGTACAGTAACTCCAAAATATGACAATAACCAAATTTGAAAAATAAAGAAGAAAGAATAGGCACCAAGTTGGCCTGCGAAAACCTCACACTTCCGAGGAATGGCAACTAGTTCGGGTCTCTTCAAGCACAAGACCACTCCACCTTGGCTTTCACTCGATTTTCTAACTCTTCACGCCTATGAGATCTCCAAAAGGAGATGCTGGAAGGATTAGCAATAGTTTTCCTCTCCAAGATGGATCAAGAAACATGAGAGGAAAAACCTTTTGGTGTTGGAATTGCGGTGAAGCAAAAACCTAAAACACCGAGGGCTTGGGAGCTCACTCCAAAATGCAGCTTCAAATTATGTTTTAGGTTTTCTAATTGATGATTATGGCTTCCTTAGGCTATTAAGTAATTCACCTAAAAAGCCCTAATACTAAAATTATAAAAATGCCCTTGTGTTAAAGTTTTACGTATCAATGCTCGGCTAACATGCTAGCCAAGCATTCCAACAATAATGCAAATAAACTAATGTTAAATCCAACCAAAAAAATACCTAGAAAATTGTATCTTAGTCAAATAAATATCTAACTAATATACTAGGAAATAAATTGAACATATCTCATTCTATGAGGCTTCATTGAACTCAGTCTTGAAATACTCTAAGTGGTCACGGGTGGTTGCTCCAAGCCGAGGGGTAGGTTCTTGGTTCCAAATGAGCACTGTTTAGGTGCTCTTTATCCTTTGCTTTGGTTCATCTTCAAGGTTCTTTAACTTTTCTTCTCCTACAAAATAAACATTGGTTAGATAAAACAATGAGCCCCAATGCTTGGGCACCGTTTATAGGGTCTGGGGTGTATCATCCTCCCCAGGTGATTGAGGATTTGACCTCAAATCCAAGGCTTGACCCACTCTTTGCCTTTTCTTCATCAAAAACCTCCTTGCAACCTTGATTTGAAGCTTAGTATGAATCCAATTCCATTTTGCAACTGTATTTTTGTTTCCATCAACCAAATGAAACACTATGAAGCTCATAATCGCACAAGGTAAAAACTAGGACTTGGCAGCAGTTGGTGCAATTTTGACAAAAATAAAAATAGACTAATTGATGGAATTTAGGTTTGATTTTTGGATAGTACACCACTGTATGAGTTAAAAACAATCACTAAAAATGTCAAAACAAAAATCCAAGGGAATAAGAAGTTATGATAGAAACAATTAAACATGTTTGGATTGCGAAGGATGAATTCTCAGAATAGCAGTTTTCAGAGTGAACTTGTAATAGCCATATCTTGGGCAATTCAATGAATTCTTGCATGAAAATTGGACAGCACAAACCTTCATAAGAAAGGAAACTGTCCTCTAAAAATCACAATTAAAATCATACTGACACAAAAGTTACGCTGAAGGAACCCCACTGCCTGAAATGGTGCAAGTAAAATAACAGTTTCAAATACTATATTGTAAATGGCATACAAGCTCATAAGCTCGAATTTGGTACGCCCTACTTTAATCTAGTAAAGAACAAAGTCCCAAATTCCCAGAGTAGATTTGCATTACAAATATTAGAAGATTACATCAAACATTCCAACGGATTGACCTTTCCATAATCCGGGAATAACTTTATGTATGTGCTCCTCAGGAACAACTCTTTCATAGGTTCACTAACATATCATCCACCTAGATCAAATGGGAAACATTTGTTGACATCATGAGTCAACTCATTCATATTAGAGTGTCCATTTAAAACAACAATAAGAAAGTCGTCAATGATCATATCAAGGTAATCTATCCCACAATCCAAGTTAACATCTTTATCACAAAATCATTAATCATAGGAAAAGAAATCAACACCAGCCACCTTGTCAATATTCCTCATCCCCTTGGGTTGAATAGACTCATCATTAGAAAAACTTTTGATCCATCCTATTTTTAAAAGCCAAGTAATCAAATTGTTTAGTGGGACATACCTCAAGCACCTAGTTTTGGCTAGTTTGCTTATTTCTCCACTATCGTAGACTAGCAAATAAAGACTCAATTACGGTAATGCCCCTAAGCCCAAGACCTCATCCAAATGCATGTAAACAAAGTTGATATATCTCCTTTCATTTGTGAACAAAGAAAATGCTTTGTCCATGCCCCAACAATGATCATAACAAGTTAGCTCCCCTTGAGTTTTCTCATCTAGGCATACGATAGTAAGAGGTCTTTCTATAGTCAAGAAAAAAATTTCCCCTTGACCAAGAGTAACTTCTTAAAAATTATTTTCTCCTTCAAAGGTTGATGCAAGGAACACATCTCCATACTCCACTATGAATGTTTCTTCCATTTTACATAAAACACTTCGGTTATGCAAAGTGGAGGGCTTTCCATTTTCGATGAGGTATGTTTCTTCTAAAGCCAAGGTTGTTTCCCATTGACATTGAGTTTGTTCCTCACCCACCTTTAACTTTGGTAGCTTTTCATCAATAGAACATCCTTCAAGACAAGATGAAGTAAACAAAGAATTGTTAGATATACTCGGATAAAGAAATTCTTGATAACTGAAATTAACATCTTCCAACTCGGTTTCATGTCTAACAACTTCTAAAATAATTTCTTCCACTTCAACTTCTTTAATAATTTCTACCACGGGTTCCTCAACTAATTCAACTTGACCCGGTGCTCGTATAAGACATGAGTAGACAAACTCTTGTTTTATCAACAAACCATCAAGTAGTTGTGAACTATTTTTCAATGAATCTTTAATGTCATTGAGTTGGTCTAGACGGCTTCAGATGCAATCGGTTCCACTCCACTTCTTTCTTTGCATAGGTGGAAGCTCGGTGGTACTAAACTTTCTAGGAGTAAGCCGATTGGTGCAGATCTTGGAAGATCTCTTCTCAAAATTAGGAAATGAACGTGAAGACATACTCGACTAAAATAATTCTAGAGCGTACTTTCTTCTTATGAACCTCTTCATCACTCTCCAAGAATTTATTGCTTCTTCACAGTCTTCTCTTCTCTCAAGATTTATCCTTCTCCACCAAAGGGAAGCTTTTCCTTTGAGTTTCAATGAAGCAATTTTTGCTTTTCCTCTATCTGAAAACTCGTGAGTTAAAAAAAATTCTTCCAACTCATCTTACCAATCTGTGTAAACTTCAATCCAATCTAACCCACTGAAAGTAGGAATAGAAACTAGAAACTCATTTTGTTCTGCACTATAAGTCATGTCATTTCTATAGCCTCTCGCCATCATACTAGGAGTTTAAGTTCACCAACTTTAGAGTGTAAAAATAGGAGCAAGGCTCTGATACCAAATGATGTGCCCCAAAATTGTAAGAAGACTACACTAGGGCAAACTAACAATCGGCAAGTTTAAATCCGAGCAATAAAAATGAATCAATTAGAACTTGATAAGCATACGGTTTTAACACCCCAAATTTAGAAGGAAATTAGTAATCAATTAACATGATATCTCCACCAAATTTCACTCTCAAACTCGTTGTAGTCACGTAGCTATGACAAAAACAATGAGCTGTTCAGAAATCACTACCAGAAAATAGATTGCCGCCCACCTGAATGATAAATCGATATCACACGAATCTAAAGTCCAATTGGCTTCAAATTTGGAGGAGACATTAGTTAAACAAGGGCTAAAACACACACCAAAATTCGCACTCCAATTCGTTCTACAAGCTGAGTTATGCCCGAAAGAAAACCCTACTTGAAATTAGTGGCTCAAGAAGATAGATTGCGGTTCTTCAAAATCAACATCTACAACTCATAAAATCCAATTCCAATTCACAAATTATCTAGCAATATCCAACAATCAATCAAGTACCAGCAACTCCAAAATATGACAATAACCAGATTCAAAAAATAAAGAAGGAAGAATAGGGCACCAAGTTGGTCCGCGAAAACCTCACACATCTGAGGAATGGCAACTAGTTCGGGTCTCTTCAAGCAAAAGACCACTCCACCTTGGCTTTGACTCAATCTTAAAACTCTTCACACTAATGAAACCTCTGAAAGAAGATGCTGGAAGAATTAGCAATAGTTTTCCCCTCCAAGATCGATTAAGAAATATGAGATGAAAAACCTTTTAGTCTTGAAATTGCGGTGAAGCAAAAACCTAGAACACAGAGGGCTTGGGAGCTCACTCCAAAACGCAGCTTCAAATTTTTTCTTTTTAGGTTTTCTAATTGATGATTAGGGCTTCCTTAGGCTGTTAAGTACTTCACCTAAAAAGCCCTAATACTAAAATTACAAAAATTACCTTATGCTAAAGTTTTTCACAAGAATGCTTGACTAACATGCTAGCCGAGCATTCCAACAAAAATGCAAAGAAACTAATGTTAAATCCAACCAAAAAAATACCCTAGCAAATTGTATCTTAGTCAAATAAAAATCTAACTAACATATTAGGAAATAAAATGAACATATCTCGGTCTTTGAGGCTTCATTGGACTCGGTCTTGAAATACTCTAAGTGATCGCAGATGGTTGCTCCAAGCCGAGGGGTAGCTTTTTGGTTCTAAATGAGCACATGATTAGGTTCCTCTTTATCCTTTGCTTTGGTTCATCTTCAAGGTTCTTTAGCTTAGTTTCTCCTGCAAAATAAACATTGGTTAGATAAAACAATGAGCCCCCAAGGCTCGGGCTCGAGTGATAAGGTCTTGGGGTGCATCAAACATAGTGCATATTACATAAAAGTTTAACTTTAACAAATACTCATGCATGTTTAAGATAAATTACATCAAGACTTAATCCAATATGCTCCAATTTCATTATATCTTCATAGTTTTCATCCAACATCAACAATTCATGTTTTACAATATACGTAACCAATTTCATCAATTCCAAAGCCTATATTTTCCTTGAGATGTCTAATATAACATAGTAAAATGGTTTTACATTATAATTTCATTAAGATGACCTTAGCTTCCATGTACTATGCAATTTAGACTTATTTCACATCATTCACCCTTTCAACATAAAAACTTGACCAAACTATTTAAACTTCTATAAACCATGAAGAAAACTCATGTTACCTTCAACGAGTAGAGAGAAAATCATAGCTCTTGGTGAACTTCTTCTCTTTTTCCCAATGGTTACAAAATTTAAGCTCTAAACATAACAAAAGGATAACTCTTTTTAGAACATGCCTGCCTAAGCGTGAGATGTCACCCTATCAACATTTAAGTGCTTAGTCATAAATTCCTCCCTCTTAAATTGTAACATCTAATCCCATTTCAAGTGAGCTTTTGTAATCTTGGTAACCCGCTCCCAAGTTTCGGTCGACTGCTCCTTTATTTTCCAATGGATATCTTATGTAAGATATAAACCGCGAACGTCCAACATTCCTCAAAAAGTCATTTACATACTAGTTGTGGATGACTACAACCTCTTGTTTAGTCAACTGCATTTCCACCCAAGGCTAAAAAATTACAATTTTTCTTTGGATTAGTCAACCTCACTCTCAACCTGGTCGACTACAAAATGACCCAAGAGCAACTCCTAAATTTTAGACATGTACTACGGACTTCTGCACTTCTACGGATACTCGTAAATACCTTGGACCAGTCAACAACACTACATATACCAGTTGACAGTAAATCTACCCAAGACACTTTTTCAAAAAACATAACTTGTGTCAAATGTCTACTCCAAATAGGGTATTTCACATGGGGACGCCTGGACTTTGCCAAAAGTTAAATTCCCCAACTATATTTTCATCAATTCATACTTAACATCAACTATTCCATACTAATCAATAATTTCCTGTATGATAATCTAATCACTTAGCTATCATTGAACATCCTTACTACATAGCTCACACTTATAGCAACACTTAATCGTTCTTAAGTCATTTTCTTTAGCCTAAGATTTGGATTTAAGTAAGATAAATTTGATGTTAATTTAGTGATGACATTATGGTTAGATACCAAGAGTTAGATTTTGAACTCGATGCTTTATTAGTCTTCTTTGATATTACTTGAGCTTGATTATTGGTAAACACATTTTGAGATAAAAGATTTATTTTATGTCAAATATTTTCATCATTTCATAAAAATATTATTTTGAGACATGTTCTCATATAAAATGACATGTCCAATTTATGGAACATCAATTTTCATATTATATAAGTATTTTTCATTTGACATTTTTTATTTAAGCATGCATTTTACTTTTGTTGATCATCTTGGTCATGAGAACTAAGTTGGATCAACCCATGCGAGGGTGCTATTTTATTACACACATTCAACAACTGAAGGATGTGTTTAACTATTGTTAACTAGAGTAATGAGAAAGCTGTATCTGTCGTATCCTTCGGCACAAAATCCTAAACTTGTTCAAGGTCGTTCGTGGCTTTTACGACCACCAATTATTGTCATTAATTGTTAATGTCATCGACATTTTATGCTTAGAGTCTGTGAGTGGCTCCATTTTCACTAAAAAGTTATTTAGTAGTGGTTTATTTTATATTGGGTGCCACACTATAATGGATTGATTTAAAACCTACCCAACTGTATGTTTTACTCACTATTGCATAAAATTTTTTAATATACCATGCTCACATTTCTTTCTTTACAGCATATATGAATGCAAAGTTTATCCCTACTAAGCTAATTGATTCATCCAAAACAATTCCTCTCTTTTTAGAATTTAGTTTGAAAGACCCTTAGTTGCTAGAAAAGGAGTGAGCTCGGCGGTTTATTTCTCTTATTATATTTTTTGTCTTGAGAGATATTTTTTGTGAGGTTAGACTTCATTAGATATTATCTCAGCTTTAGCTTTATTCCCACTTTTATTTCTGGCACAATTATTTTTTGAATTTATATTACTGCATTTTCTTGATATCACTGATGGACCTTTGAATTAACCCAGTTGATTGAACTCTGGCTATTTCATTCAAAGTTAAGTCTTCCATTGTTCAACAAGTATTTTAAGTTAATGATTCGAACTACCTAGTATGTTTTTAGGTTAGGTCATTCCTCATTTTATCTCGAGTCCCTTTTAGGCTATAACAAAATTTTTTGTGTCAGAGCTAGGTTGCCATCTTGAAAAGTTATGTCAATAAGATAGATAGTGTGGTGATATGCAACTAAAAAGAATTTATTATGCCTAAGGATGAATTCTAACTTAAAGCATAAATTTTTTTGAAAATGCCTCCAAGAAGAGCCCTAAAAAATATGCACCTGCAATATCTACTGTGTAGACTACTAAGTCATAGTCTACTGAATCCATTGTAGCCTTGAGAGATATGATACAGAATATGTCTAAAGATAGCAACACTTATGACCCCAAGACTCGCTGCATGAATTTCTTTTTGTAACTTGGACGTATGCACCCACAAGTGTTTGTTAGCGAAGTTGAGTTCTAAAATTTGGTTAAGGGTGATGCAGAAAAGTTTGACCACTATCACAGTTCCAACAGAATACTGGGTTGGATTTGCAACCTTTTACTTTGAAAAGATGGCTTAAGTTCGGTGAATGTCTTTGAGGTTTACCTATCTAATGGAGATGATGACCTAGAGTTAGTTTAAGACCCTTTTTTTTAGATAATTCCTGTAACACATGTCATCGCTAGAATATTATCAATGCCTACCATGATCTGGTGTAGGAGGATCTTACAGTGCTGGAGTATTTTGCTATTTATGGAGATCTACCACTATTAAAGAAATGGATCCTGTGGACAACATGGCTAAGTTCAAGAAGAATTTGAGGACAAAGATTCATCATCAGTTGTCAGCTATGGAGTTCAGTTTTATTTCTGAGGTAGTTGATGCTCCTCAACGAGTTGAGGTAGATCTTGACGAATAGTATGAAGAATATAAAGGGAAAGGAAAGAAAGAGCAGCCAATGTGTGGCAAGATGAACAGGAAGAATCAGAAAATGGGTCAGAACAAAGGTGATCATACACGGAGTTAAGTTAGTGGATAGTAGAGTGGTACACTTTTGTTGGAGGGCATTTAGGCCCTTATACTTGTTGTACATGTGGTCAGCCTATACACTAGAGGAGGAACTGCCCAACAAATTAGAGGCCTTCTCAAGCAAATTCAGTATCTAATCAAATAGTTCTCTTTGGACCGAGTTTTGAAGCTGATTGAAGATTTTCTATGTAGGGTTAGAACATTTATTCTGAGCCAAAAGCTTTTACTTCACCACAACCAACTAGACATATGCCCTCTTATTAGCTTTAGTATTAGCTACTTGATATTGTCTTTTTGATGCCACAAGGACCGATCACTCGTGTCGAGCCAAGAAGACCATTGTTATTCTAGCAAAGTTTTATTTTTGCAAGGGCATAACACTTTAAGGACTTGAAGAAGAACCAAACCAAGGCGACAAGGAGAGGTCCAAGCATCTCCTCATGTGGAGTATTAGTTTGCACTCTTGGATTTCAAGTTTACCCGAGGCTATGCATGAAAGCTATAAGACCGAAGCTTAAAATGGACCACTTGCAAAAGATATATTCCTCCAACACCTTGACATATTTAGTTACTTTTTAATTTATTAGAATAGTGCGATTTTGATGTATTTGGGTTATTTTGATGGATGTTTGGTTTTTGGACATTTTGGTGCTCGACTAGTGTGTTAGCTGAGCACTCATGCCAATTTTGTTTCTCTTATGGACAATTTTGTAATTTGGGGTTTAGGGCAGCTCTTAAGAAACTATTTAAACTTTCTTAAGGCTGTCCTAATTCCCCAATTCAGAATTAAATAAGAAGCTACAACTCAAACTTGTTTGAAGGTTTTTCCCTCTCAAACACTTGGTTCTTGTTCTAGGTTTCCAGTCGAAAACTTGTACAAAAAATCATCTCTCTCATTGTTTTTGATTTGGTCTAGGAGAGAGACCCTTATACTAGTCTCTCCTACATCTCTTCCAGAGGTGTTTCAAAGCGTCAGGCTCTAAAAGACCAAAGGAAAAATAGCTGCAATGGCTTCTTGCACAAGAAACCCATTGAAGTTGGTATTATTGTTTTTAGGTAATATCAAACCAACTTGTAAGTCTGAAACAATTTTCTTCAGTTTACGTGGTGTTTCTGGCTCTAGATTTTTGAAATATTGTTCCTTTCTAGATTGGAATGAAATGTTCAAAGTTTGGAGCTGATTGAAATTTATTTTAAGATTTTATGCCACTTTCCATATAGTCTCAGAATATGTGTTTTCCTTGCACCCTATCGGGCAATGTGTTTCTGTTTGCATAAATCCGCGTCAAAATTAATTTAGGTGTGATTTTGGTGGAGCTTTTTGAATCTCGCATTTCTACGCACCTTCCAATTTTGGTGTCAATTGGTCTTCTGAATCGCAAGTTATTGAATATTCAATTCAGGTGTCTGAAATTGTGTTTCTTTGCACCCAATTGGGTAGTGTGGTGTCATAAGCACAACTCCCATGTCGTGACGTGTATGGGTTTGACTTTTGGTGGAGTCTTCCTTCTATGTTATTTTGACGTCCCCTCCAAATTTGGCATTAATTGGATATCTGCATTGTAAGATATAACACAATCAAATCGGGTGCACAGCTTCAGAGGAAAACAGGTTAACCACCCTTCGTCCATTGTTGTCTCCTTGGCACCCCGTGGTGCATCACTTTTTGAAGCAAACTAGTAAAAATCCTACCTTACAAGTTTGTTAGAGTGGTTAGAGGAAATTGGAGTTCTACAAGAGTATTTTTGATACTAGCAATGACCATGTTTCGGTTAGGCATGATCTAGAGTTGTTAATAGTCTTTTATTTTTTGCATGTTTTTGCTGAGCATCTGCCTTGGTTGCCACCCAACTGCGAGATTAAGTTATGTATTGATTTAGTGCCACACTGCTCTATTTTTAGTTGTTCCGTACCGATGTCATGTGCAACAGATTTCCTCCAATCATAATCAAGCATGGAGTTTCTTTAACCATAATTTTAGTGCTCATTCTATAGATGATTATAGAAAAGAATATACTCAACTCATCATTTTCTTCCATCTAGCCGTTATGTGTATCATGGAGATGTTTGAAGTAAAGCATAAGTGGAAGATCACGCATAAGTTTAAAAGATTTCTTAAACGTTACAAAGCTACTGATGATCTAACCATTTAGGACTATTTGGGAAAGTTTATGGCCTTAGCAATCATATATCAAAAAGCGTACTTTTCATAAAGATTGTAGCTAACATCTCAAGCTTTCTAGAATGACATGTTTGTTAAAAGTTGGAGTTTGTTTGCTATGCCCAAAAGCCCAAGAATAGAGAGCTTTATTTTTGTGATAAAGGAGCCCAATCTCATTAACCCAGAATTGAAGCCCAAATCTACTTGAAGATGGGCTTAAAACATTAACCAATTGGATCGTCGCTGCAATCAAAACTTAGAAATTTGTTCATAATTTATTTTATTTAATTTATAATTAAGTTTAATAGTCAAGTGTTGGTATCACTTAGTTAGGGCATGTCTAGCCGAGTATATGGCTTTATGAGGGTAGTTTCATAACTTCTGCTTGTAAACTCTAATTCTTAATTTTGGAGGAGCTATTTAAGCTTTATTTAGTGCTTTTTCTTTTAAGTTTTGATCGATTAAATTACAAAGCTTTTTAGCCTCTTTTCTTTACTTCTTGTCAAGCAAAAACACACACTACATTTAGGTTGTTTACAATCATTGTTTTGTATCCGGTCTCTAATTCTTAATGTGAGTTGTATTAGTTTTCATTTTATTGTTGCTTTCTATTGTAGAGTTGTTGAATCTCAAAAATTATCAAGTTGGAGATTTTTTTCGTTAGGAGATTGCCTTGGAATAGAAAGTTGTGGACTTTAGCGACTTAATGACCAACTTGCTTGTTCATATTTTTTGTTCTTCTCTTTATTTGAGCTCATGGAGTTTCTTTTGAGAAGTTTTGAATAGTTCTAATTCTTGTGGAGAGGCCTTCTTGAATTCTGTGATCAAAGTGTCAATTCATGGGTTTTGAATTCTTCCTGATAAGTTACGAAACTAAGTTCTGTAGATGCAAGGAAGTCGACCCCTTATTAAACAGATTCTTCATTTTCCATTTTTTATTTTTTGGTCAACTGCTAATTATTCATCTTGTTAACCACAATTTTTCTAGTAGTGTTCTTCTCAAACCTGTGATTTATCCAGTCGACCGCTCGTCGGCCACTAGTTGACCGCGAACTTGCAAAACTCATTCAAGCCCTACATGTAGTGCATCATTTGGTATCAAAGCCTCATCCAAACTAGTTTTGTGTTCATTACAATTCTACATGATGATAGGAGGGTGCAGTTATACTATGGTTTACATTGAGGAAGAGGATGGTTTAAACACTACTATTCCTTTTTCTAGAAGCACTAATGGGGAAGATGAATATATAGAATAGAAGAAGAGGTTGAAGAAGTTTTTTAGAACCTCTATTTTTTAGACAAGACCAAGGTGAAATTTGGTTTTTTATGTCTCATAGAACAAGCTTCCCAGTAGTGGGGAAACATTAATTTTGAGAGAAGAGAAAGTAGAGAAGAATCCAGAAATTCATGGAGCGTGATGAATTGACTCATGAGAAGAATGTATGCTCTAAAATTTTTCAGTCGGGTTTGTCATTGCTACCATCCTCTAATTTTGAGAAAAGTTCATCCAAGTTTTGCATCAACCGAATTCCTCCTAAAGAGCCGAGTACTTCTAAGCCTCGACAAATGCAAAGGAAGAAGTGGAGTGAGTGGTATACTTGTGAATTTTATACTAATAAATTCCATGTGTTAATTTTTTGTGTGATTTTTGGTCAAGCGTTGAAAAAATTACTCGATTTTTTGCATAGTGGCCACATGTGATTTTCTGGTCAAATAGCCAAAATTTGTAGAATTTGGTATTTATGAGCTGTAAATTAATTGTGTGACTAAATTTAGTGAAGTATTTTGGCTAAATAATCATTGTCGGTTAGCATTTAGAAAGAGTCGGGATTTGAATCGGAATATAGATTGAATTTATTTAATGTATAAAAATATATTTCAATATATATTTAATTTATTTAATTAAATCAAAGAAATTAAATGAAAAGAAATAAGAAGAAGAAGAAGTTCTTCTTCAGTAGTCTTTTGATAGTAAAGAAATGTGAGAGAGAGAAAGAGAGAGGAGAGGGACAAAGTCAAATGATCGACAAATTTGAGGAGTGGAAAATATTCGTAGCGTCATGACCAACAACTTTTGTGAAGGCCGTTGGTGAGTATTTCTATTTTTTCCCCTTCATTTTTGAAGTTAAAGTTTGAGATTTTGTTTGGCCTCAGATTCAAGCTTAGAAACTCAAATCCGAGGGAAATTTCTAGTTTGTATTGGTACAATTGGAGTCTATGCAGGGTTGTTTGTTGTTGGAAGTCAAAAATCAGGAGAAAACAGTGAGTTTTTTGTCAAAAAATAGTGCCCGAGCGTTGTCCTGGTATACCTTTGCATGGTGTTTAGTTGACAAGATGAGTTGGGAATGCGCAGGTCAATTTTCGGTCGACCAAAACATATCAGGTTGACCACAGCCATTTCGGTTGGTTTCCGTTTTGTTTATGGTCGGCTACAAACTTGGCAGATGGTCCAGGAAAGGTCCCATGTTGACAACAAGAGGTCCCTGGTTGACAACATAGTGTATTTTATCTCATTTTTAGTCGGTTGGGTTCCTAGACTTGGTATAGGACATTTCCATCTGCCCCCTGCGATTCATTGTTGGAAATTCTTGCCCTTTTGCTAGGTTTAAGGCTCGGTTCACTTTATGGATTTTGAGTCTAGTCTATTTCTAATAAAGTCATACTCGATTGACTTTAGATTGGTCTCCTTGACTATTGAGTCTTAGATGGTTGTGGGTGTGTCTTATCAACCATTTTGAGGTTTTGGTTGACCGTCGACGTGTCTCATCAACACTGAATGGTTTTAATTGGTCGTCATTGAGTATAGTCGATGCCTTGAGGTCCCATTTGACCTTTGCTTTGCCTTGTTGATTGTTGCATGGTCTGGGTTGACCATTATTATGCCTTATCAACCGTGATCAAGTTCGAATGGCTCCAACTATGTCTTCTCAACTGCTGAGTTGTTCACGTCGAGCATATCCTATTCCATCAACTTTCACCATGTCTTGTCCAATGGTGGGTCTTTCTAGTTGTCTGTTGAGGTGCTGGGTCGACTGTGGCTATGTTTTAGTCGACTGCACCATTTGTTTCTCGAAGTTAGGTTTAGCATACTGCATTTGGCTTCACCAACCATACCTGATTTTTGGTCTAGTTTCGTGTTTTGATTTAGGACCCTTGATGTATTCTTCGTCTTGATTGGAAACCATTTGTTCTCCCTTATGTGATTGTGGGGCTTTTCACATCAACCTCATTATAGGTTTTGGAACTGTCACTAGTTTCTACCCTCACTTCCAATAGCGTGTGGAGCTGGCTAGTCGGTAAGGGTGTTGTGGTCATCATCGAGTTAGAGATTTTTATACTTTTTGCACTACATTGCATCATGTTTTCAACTGATATTTAGTGGGATACCACACTTGGAAACCCGATAGGGATTGTTCGACAAAACATTCATTTTTATGTATACATATGTTTTCTCAAGTTTACTTTATCGTACATGGTATATTGTTTGATATTCTGTGGTTATATTGGGAGGATGAATCCTCTTGATGCTTTAGGTAGTTTTGGCCTAAAGCATCACAAGGCTATTCCGTACAATCATCTATTGTGAGCAAATTGATTGTTTGTACATGCAAAAGGGTGATAGGGCATTGGTGACATGTCTTCAGGTTTTGAGTCCTAAAAGTGGAAAGGGTGATAGGGTGGTGATGACGTGTCCTTGGGTTTCGAGCCCTAGAACCTGGCCAAGATTTTTACTCATACGGATCAGAAGGTTAATAGTTGCTACATTTTGGCTCGTCTAGTATCTTTCCATTTGATGGGTGGTGTGATAGCTCATAGCTCCACTTGTCGGCAACTCCTGTCAACTTTGATCCTATAGGTAGCTAGTTGATGATCAATCTGTCTCAGGTAACCTTATCCGTTACTTTGACTATATGGGTTGTGTTAGTGCTGACCTTGGTTTGTAGACAACTAGAGTGACATGTTGGATCTCTGAATCTTCATCATTTTGATTCCTTTGTCTCTTAAGGTTTTGCTTTCGAAAGATGGCCACCTTTTTGTAATTTGTGTCGAATGGGTTCTTGTGTGATCATTCTCTTTTTACCAATGACATTTCTAGATGGAAAACGGTGTTGGCATATTTTGTGGTATAGTTGTCTATTTATATAGCTGCTTTTGATAAAGATACATTTATGGCCTTGAGCCTATTTATTTAAAATGATAAAGAGATTTATGATTTAAAATCCATTTACGTTAAATGAGAAGCATGACATTGGTTTTCTAAAAGATAAGAAAAAACGTTTTCACATGCATTGCTTTTAGTATAGTTTCCCCGATTGAGTTTGTCACTCACCCCTTAGACTTTATTTTTCCTAGGTTTTATGTATAGGTTCGATACGAGGTTGTTGTGGTGTGTTACTAGTGTCCCTCTAGTGGGTGTTTTGACCTTCCCTTTGATGAGTGAAGATTCATCAGTCCAATCCCTTCGTCTTTGGTACCATTGGGATTTGTTGTTTGGTTTAATTCCTGCACAGTACGTTCTTGGTTTATTTTTATACTATATTGTCTCTTTTTTATCATTCTATGGATCCTAACCCATGTGATTTGATTTTTCGGTTTAATTTCATGTTAAGACTTTCTCTTCATCCAAGCTTAAGAATGGGCGATCGGGTTATCTACGAGGATCGGGTTGCCTTACCTAGCGATTCTGTTAGGCTCAACTCAGGGTCTTGATAGGAACAACTCCCACCCAAAGTTGTCACGCCCAAATCAAAGACATTCAAGCTACCTTGAAGAATATTTCTTCTTTCATTGAACACCCGTCTTTCCTTGGTGACTTCTACCTTTCTCAAATGCATCTGTCGACCCCTCACTATAAAGAACGTTCGTCCCACTATAAGGGACATCCCTTCTAGCTTCAAACGATGCAACTTCCTCTTCATTTAATTTCTTTCCAAATTCATTTCCAATTCTTAATTTATTTAACCAATTCCAATTTTAATAATTTCCTCAATTAAATTTTCAATAATTATCCAAATCCAATTCTAATATTTTCCATCAAATAAATTTTCAATAATTATCCAAATATCTTATTATACCCAAATAATTTTTCGATTATTTTTACTTAATTCCGTTATGGGGAATCGGGGTGGGTATTACATTCCATACTAAAGTCATCCCAAAATCTCTAAAATGCATAAATATTATTATTCTTAATTCTGGCTTAGATTCGGGTATTACATCTTCCCCTCCTTAACAAAATTTTGTCATCAAAATTTTGCTAACTAAATAGCTCAGGATACTTGGACTCCGTATCCTCCTTTCTTTCCCACGTGGCTTCTTCCACTGAATGATTTCGCCATAACACTTTGACAAGTGGGATTTCCTTATGTCAAAGTTCCTTTACTCTTGAATCAAAAATCTGAATGGGTCTTTCTTTGTAGCTTAAGTTGGTTTGAACTTCCATATCGGCAGGAGGTACCATCTAATTTGGATCTCCGAGGAATTTCTTCAACATCAATACATGGAATACGTTGTTCACACCTTCCATGGAGGCTGGTAGTCGAAACTGATATGCCACTTTCCCAATCCTTTTTGTAATTACAAAGGGACCAATATATCACGAACGCAGTTTTCTTTTTCTTCCAAATCGCATAACTCCATTAAAAGGGGATACTTTTAGAAACACCAAGGCCCCTTCGTTGAATTCTTAGTCCCGTCAACAATGATTGTCATAGCTTTTCTGGCAACTTTGAGCTACCAGCATTCTTAGTCAGATGATTGTAACCGATTCAGCAATTTGTTGTACCATATCAAGGCCATAAAACTCAGATACACCAGTCTCGCTCCAATATAATGGGGATCTATACTTTCTTCCATACAACAATTCATAAGGTGTCATTCCAATAGTCGCTTGGAAGCTGTTATTGTAGGCAAATTCCACTAAGGGCAACATCTTTCCCCATCCGATTTCAAACTCAAGCACGCATGCACATGACATATCCTCTAATATTTAGATTGTGCATTCACTTTGGCCATCCATCTGCGGATGAAAAGCAGTACTTAACTTTAATTCTGTGGCCATGGCTTTGTTCAAACTCTTCCAAAATGCATAAGGGAACTGCGGATCCCGATCAAATACAATTGAGACTAGAACTCCGTGCAATCTTACGATCTATTTAATATATAGATCTGCGAATTGATTCATTTTGTACGTCATCTTTATTGGTAAGAAGTGAGCAACATTGGTTAACTTGTCCACAATTACCAAGATCGCTTCGTGCCCCTTTGCAGTCCTAGGTAAACCAGTACCAAAATCCATAGTGATGTGCTCCCATTTCTATTCTGGTATCAGCATTGATTGAAGCATTCCACAAGGTATGTGATGTTCGCCTTCACCTACTGACTTACTTCGCACAACGCCATGTATTGAGAAATGTCAAAATTCATTACTGGTCAATAGTGCACCTTAAGATCTTTGTACATCTTATTGCACCCAAGATGGATGGAAAATTTTGAAGAATGGGCTTCTTTTAAGATTGTCAACCGTAATTGTGAGTCATCAAGCACATACCATCATTTCTTAAACTTTACAATTCTATTAGCAGATATAGAATAGTCCTGATACACATATGAAGTTGGATTTAACTTGAAATCCTCATATACACTATCTTTCTGTTGAGCCCCTTTAATTCTCTCAAGTATGGAAGGCTTCAGTGTTAATGTTGACAAAGGAGTTGTTAACTGCATAGGAACCATCTGTACATCTAGCTCTTACACATCCTTACATAGTCCCATGAGCATCTCTTCACATATTATACTCATGAGGTTACCTTTTAGCTTAGAGCATCAACTGCAACATTTGCCTTTCCGAGATGGTATTTGATCTCACAGTCATAGTCTTTTACAAATTCCAACAATTGCCACTTTCTCATGTTTAATTATTTTTGTGAAAAAATATATTTCCAGCTCTTGTGGTCTGTGTAGACCTCACACCGTTGTCCATAAAAATAATTCTGCCATATTTTGAGTGTGAATACCATTGCGGTGAGTTCAAAGTCATGAGTGGGATAGTTAGCCTCGTACGGTTTAAGCTGTCTCAAATGATGTCATCGATGAAGACGATGATGAACTTGTCCAGGTAATTGCTAAAGATCTAGTTCATCAAGTCCATATATGCTGCTGGTGTAGTATCCCAAATTTTTGTGGAGCTAAACATGAGGCTTAAGTGATAATTTTGGGATGAGAGGAGCTAAATTGGACAATTTAAAGTATTGATCAAGAGAAACATATTGGAAGAAATGAATTTGTGATACCTCAAATTGTGTTATATTAATCCCTAGATAATTGAAGGTGTTAATAAAGGGAAATATATTTAGATAAAGTGAACCATGATACTCCAGATTAAGTAGCTTAAGGAAAGATTAAGGTTATTGGAGAATGGGTTGATGATATTTAGAATTAGAATAATGATATCAGGACTGGGTTAGTGATTGACAGTCAGTGAAATTGGTAAGAGAAAATGTACTTTGATATAATAAGGTTAAAAGTATAAGATCTATAATATTTTGGAGTATATTGAATTTAGTAAAGAATAAGGTGGAAGATGATTTATGGATTATATCTTGATTATGGGGGGACAAATTTATAGATAGTTGGATAATTCAAGTGTTGGTCAAGGGAAAGGTATTTAGAAAAGAGTGAATTATAGTACCTGAGTTGTTGAGGAAAATAAAGCCATTAATAATTAAGAGTATATTGAATCTAGTAATATTTTTGGATATGAGGTTTGTTAATGTGATACAAGAATAAATTGGAGAGTTAGAATATCATAGTTAGAGTTAAGAGAAGTAATATTAGAAGTAGTTAATAATTAGGTTATATACATATAAATATATATAGTTTAGTAAGGATATCACGTTACAATATATATATATATATATATATATATATATATATATATATTTATATATGTTGGAAATTACCAGCGGTCGATCGCAGCAGTCGGATGGCAACAACACGATCGACCGACACGATCAAACGACAATTTGGAACAATGTATTCTGTGGTTGATCGATTAAATGGCAGTCGATCGGCCACTGAAGAAATTGATCGATCGTCAATCCTGAAAGTTGTCTGAAATGTTTAACCGACACTTGAAGATGACATGGTTCATCGTCTAAAGCGTTTGGAAGATGAATCGTCCAAACCATTGGCCTTCCATCTTACTCTAGACGCTAAAGAGGCATTTGGGTGGCCTATAAATAAAAGTGAAGAAGAACAAGAATGACAAGGAAGGTATTCCGTGGGAAAACTTTGGCGAAATTGTTTGAGTCTATTACTGAAGGGATGGGCATTCTGAGAGAAAGCTTGATGCACCTCGAGGCCCTATCACCCGAGCCTTAGCTAAACGGCTCATCACTTATCTAATGAATTGCTATTTTGTAGGTAATACATTACTTGAAGGTATGAAAGAAACTCCTATGCTTGAAGATGAGGAGGCTCCAAGATATCTCCTCACTTGGAATGTTGAAAGCAACTCTCAAACCACTCCAACTAGCCACGACCAAGTTGGAGAATAAGAATACCAATCTAAGTTGGACTTTTAATGGAGACTTATGACTTAATTATGTCTTGTCTAGCTAGTTTAATTTATGTTTATGGAGTTACTGGATGTTTGGTTATTTTTTTTGGTTCAATTTTAGGTCACGGACTCGGTTGTATTAATGGAGCTCAACTAGCATGTTAGCCGAGCATCCATCCCCAATTTTTGTATTTTGAAGGGCATTTTTGTAAATCTGCATTAGGGTTTCTTTGAGGGATTTCTTAAACTCCCTTAGGCAACCCTAATCCTCAATTTAGAATCCATTTTGAGGCTGAAGCTTTGTTGTTTTCGGAGCTCTCTCCAAAACACCTCACCGAATTTTTAGCCAAGGAGTTCCCATGGCCCGAATTCCAAAGACTTCTCTCCCCACGTTTGTCTACTTTTTGGGGTTAGATTTTATCTTGTGAATTCCCAGTAGCCTTCCCTAGCTACTAACCCAGGGTGGAGTTCCAGAAAGGTAGCGATAAAACAAAGTGGAGAGGTTTCTTCCAAGAGATCATTTGAAGTCATGGTTACTGGGCATAGGGTTTCCGAGGACCACTCGCAGGTTTCTTTTTATTTCATTCTATTCTTTTCAAGATTGGTTCTGTAATTTTAGGGGGTTGAAGCCCTATTTAATAGGAAGAGTTTAGCACCAATTTCACATCGTTTGGATTTAAATTTAAGGATTTATACCCGTTTCTTTGACAGCTATTAATTCTATTTGGTGCAAAACTGTTTTAGAGCTGATTCTTGTTTTAGGCATAACTTACGTTTCACAGTGATTTAGAGAGAGATTTATGAACTGGACTCACATCTCTGATACTTCTTTGGTCTCTAAAATTTTGGTAACGTTTTGTTGTATGCAAGTGAAGTTATGATTGGTTGAAATCAATGTACAGATTTTTGAGCTAGCCAATTAAGCCTAATTTGTTGAATTGGTTTTCTAGCAATTGGAATTTGCATCAAAGGTTGTGAGAGAGAAATACTCCTATGATTTTTTACATGTGATATTGTGAGTTTTGGAGTTTCTAATAGAGAGTTGGCCAAAAGGGTTGTGTTATTTAGAGTGAAGGTCCGAGAGGAAGCAGAATGTAAAGGGCAGTTCGTGAAACTGTTGGAGTTTTGGTGAGTGACAGACAAAAGGGAAGTTGCTTGGTTTTGGAAAGGTTTGAAGGAGAAGACCGTGAGGGAAGATTTGTGAGAACTTGAGGGAGAAAGGGACTGAGAATGGAGGATGATCTCAGAGGTTATTCTATGTAATTATTCAGGTAATTGTTATTCACTCATGTTTTCATAAAGGGATTGTACGGGAGTAGGGTTTGCTGTATGTTTTCCTTGTTATTCTCTGTAAGTCCTTGCTTCGGCGATGGTTTTGTGTGTTCTTACACCACTCTGTTGAATTTTTTTTCCATCGGTTAGATTATAGGGGATAGTCTGTTAGTAACAAATTGTGAAGAGGAAATGATTCTACATGTTGATAACCTATTTTCTATGACTACGATTTCTTGTCAATGAACTACTAATAGAATTGTCATGAGGATATTGTTCATGCCTTTATTAATGAGTTTCCCTGCTTATGTTTCTCACTGCTTGGCTAGTTATTACTACCACATAGGATAGAAACAAAACTATTAGTAACAAATAGCAAGGAAATAGCTTCTGCATCCTTTTGTTTGATATAACCTCTGCTGATTTAGTAGTAACCAAATTGTTCCTAAATTGTTAATTGCTACTGTTAGTTGCTTACTATAAGGGTATTTGTTAACATGAGGAATAAGCTTTGAGTTGAAGAATTTTAGATGTTAACTGGCAAACTGCGTGCACCGCTTAGTTGGTTATTGATAGGTTTTGGGTGCTCACTACCACATGTTAAAAAATTATACATTGATTGGTGGGCTCAATATTTATATTATAAAGGTTAGTCTTTGGAAACTTACTCTGTTAGTGGGGACTCTATTATTGGAAATTAATAAGTATATATGTGTTAATTATGAATAGGTTTCGTGAAGGAAATTTTAAGTGTTAACTCATTAAAGCTAAGGATTCCAAGTAAGTGGTACTGCATGTATTTTGTCCAAAAGAACCTACGTCACGAGAATTAGTGGGTGTTTGTTTGATGCTTGTTTACTAGATGTATAGGTTATGTTATATTTGGGAGATGTATTGTTGAATAATGCTTGTATGAATTGTATGTTTATTAGAATTAAGTTTAGTTCTTTAGTCAGGAAATTGTGCACATTTTGAGGTTACGATAACAGACACGATAGATAGAATTGTATGCTTGCATCATAGTTCCTAATGCACCCGAAAATACAAATGTAATTGAATTACGAATAAATGAGGAAACAAACCCATGTGAGGGAGTTCGAATACTAAAGAGGTTGCTCTCATTTAACGGGCAGGTGAGTTCAAAAATTGAAGAGGTTGCTCTCACCCAACTGCAAATAAATGTAAACATAAATGGTTAGTTTTTCCATGATTTCAGAAACTAAAGAGGTTGCTCTCACGTGGAAATGAATCATAGAATAAATAACAGTAAAAAGACAAAGATAAATAGAAACGGTTTAAGTTCATCATGAAGGAATAAGTTCACCATCATGATACAAGTTCATCATTGTGGTATAAGTTCACCGATTTGGTTTAAGTTCACTAGTAAGGTACAAGTTCACTGCTAAAATATAAGTTCACCGATCTAGTTGAAGTTCGCTAGTAAGGTACAAGTTCACTGCTAAAATATAAGTTCACCGTAATACATGTTCATGGTTATACTATAAAGTTCATCACTGTTTAATAAAGAGTAGTGGAATAATGAACATTGTATGTGTTTTAAAGAATATTGTATGCGCACTTTTATTTTTATATTGCTTACTGAGCGTTAGGATCATAGTTAGGTCCTGTGATGTAGATATACATGGGATCGAGGATTGAAGCAGTTGATGAGGCATTTGTACGTAGCGTGTTTGGCGGCTGGTTAAGCTAAAAGATTAAAGAAGAAATGAAGTGATTGGTAATAACGTTTTTTAGGAAAGTGAACCTTTGTTATAGTATTTAGTTTTATTAAGAAGGCTTTCAAATTGTGTTTAATTCTTTTGGTATTCTAAATACAAGTCTTCCACTATTGTAAATGTTTTAAAGCTTTACAGTATGACATGTTTTAAGTAATAAATGGTTTAATAAAAAAGAGTTCATTTATGCACTTCTTATTTAAACTAGTTTTCAAAAGAAAAGTCTTCCACTATGATTTTTAAAAGAAAAAATCTTAAAAATTATAAGTTTTAAATTGTAAGAATAACCGGGATGTTATAGCTGGGGCGTTGGTCAGCCCGAACAACATCACAAGGAATTCATAATGCCCATACCTCATTCGAAATGCCATCTTAGGTATATCATTCGGCTTAACCTTCAACTGATAATATCCTGAATGAAAATCAATCTTTGAAAACATGCAAGCACCATACAGCTAGTCAAATAAATCATTGATCCGAGGCAAAGGGTATTTGTCCTTGATTGATACCACTGTCAGTAGGTCCTCCTCTCCATCATTCGCGTATAGAGAAAACACCTGTGGAGTTACTCCGCAAGATCCTCCCACCAAAGTTGGATAGTTTCTTGCCAAATGTCCCAATTTTCACACTTGAAACATAGTCATGTGCCTGCTATGCACTGCTCGTAATGAGTCTTTTGGCATCTTGAGCATTCTTTGGGTGGATTATCAGTTGCCCCCACCATAGGGCGTTTAACCTTTCCTTGCTACGCCCCACTCTCCATTGGCCTTTTCACTCCTTGGTTTGCAGGAGGAGCACCTTGTTGTGGCTGGTTTTGGTTATTTTGCCAAATCCTATGGTTTATCTCTTGTTGTCTGGCTGCCATTGACTCTTCATCTTCAACATACAGTGCTTTCGTGACAACTTTTGCATAGGGGATACCTTGAGTGCTAGATAGTCTAACACCTCTCAAGATCTCCATTTTTAGAGCTGGCATGAAGAGATGGACCTTGTGTTCATTTTTGTTGATCAAATGTGGAGCGAACCTAGACAATGCTTCAAATTTTTTAATATACTCAGACACTGTTCTGGTTTGTCGCAGTCGCATGAACTCCTCCAAGCTTTTGAGCCTGAGCCGTATAATTAAAATACTTCTCATAGAATAACTCCTTGAAATTCTCCCATGTAAGATTTCGAATGTCTTGCGTCACTTTGACGGAATCCCACCAAAACCAGGCATCATGAACTAGTAGATATGCAACACAAGTCACTTTCTCAACCTCATGTATTCACGAATATTCGAACATGTCTTCTAGGGACCAAATCCACTCTTCAGCTCTAGCAACATCTGAAATATTGCTGTCGAAGCTAGGAGGCTTGAGTAGTTTGAACTTCTCCCATCCAGCTTCCACATAAACTACTATTGCACGATGATTTCCATTTCCATTTCCATTGTCTCGCTCAATAAAGCCATTTCACAATAGCGGTCAATCTGCTAATGGCGTCATCCCTTTTGTCTTGATTCCTCCTAATTCCTTGGCTAGCTGCACTTTCATAGCCAACAACATTTTCTGGGCCAAATAGCATTCCCTTGGCCAACCATATTTTCTAGGCCACTGCCAGCTTCATTCCTTCCATCATTGTTTTGCACATTTGCTCTTATTCCCCTCCTCAATTTCTATTCCTACACATTTCCATATGAGAGGTTATTAGGAAATTGATTTAGTAAATAATTCCTAATTCCTTTCGTAAATTTATTTAGTGTGAGGGAGTATTGGGAAATTTATTTCAAAAATTTTATTATTATTATTCTTTTTTTTTTTTACTAAATAGCAAAGTTAACTAATAATTTAATAAACCAAAATGAGTAAAACAATTAATGAATAAAATCATACTTACAGTTAGAGAAGCATCCATAATGAGTCTTGCATTATCAACAGTCTACAGAACCGAGTTTGACCTGGTTATGCTCTGATATCAACTGTAATGTCCCGCGTTATTAGACCTTTTTATTTCTTTCATTTTTAGCCTTAAAAAATTTCTTTCATTCATTAAAAACATGTATTAAGAAGTCAAATCAAAGTATTAAGGGGAATAAATTCAAACCGTAGTTTCAAGAGTTTAAACAGCAGTCCATAGTTTATAAACCATTTACCAAAATTAAAACCATAATTAATTATTAAAAACAACCGTTGTTTTTCTATGAGCCATAACCCATCAAGTCCAACCCAGCTGATAACTCAATAGCTCAATAGGTAATGTCTTCTCCTCTACATTAGTAACACTGATCTCATTACTATCACTTGCATCACAGGTAAAACAATGAGCCTAATGCTCAGTAAGAAATAGAATGAAATGCTTATACTCATGCGTGTTTATGCAGTCTGTCTCATAAAAGAACCCTTGTTTTCTGTCTTTACATTTTGTTATCAGAGAAAGGATACATCTGTTGGTCCTTGTGGCTTAACTGTAACTCCATCCCTACATGGGACGAGCTATCCATCAGGGGTGTCTCCACGACCGTGACCAATCTCTGTATTTCAGATGTTGAGGATTTTTGAAACAAGAGAAGGGATACATATGTTGGTCTTGTGGCTTGACCGACACTCGACCCCTACTTGATGCGAGCTTTCCATCAGGGGTGTCACCACCAAGAACCGTCACCCTATCTCTCGAACCCCCACATGCCCATTTACGTTTATTTGTTCATTTCATTAAACATGTCGTGCATATGCAACATTTTCATAAATCCTATCATGTCATGTCATATGTAGTCCACAACAATATACAAAATATATCAAAGAAATTATTAGAGCAGTCCACAATAGTATACAAAATATATCAAAGAAAATATTAAAGCAGTTCACCGAATCTATCAGAGAAAATATTAAAGTAGTTATAACAGTTCATGCTCTGCTAAAATAATCCATTTTTATTTTCTAGCATTTTATCCACAATTTATAAGAACCAATTTGTACATTAATTATGAGGAACAGTTCGTACATTAATTATTGTGGATAGTTTAGCAGAAGTCAATTAATATGCTAATTAACAACAGATAATTTATATGCTAAATAATAAAAGAGCCATTTATACACAAATTAACAGAGGTCAGATTATATGCTAATTAACGGGGACAATTTATACGCTATTTATCAGAGATGATTTAATTAATAGATAGGGTTCACAAAATCAAAGAATAATATATACAGAGAGTTTTGCACAACTAATATCCAATTTCTTCATCATCTATCATTGTCCATTTTTAATTTCTTTCACAGCAACATTTGTTAGCATTGACAGTATTTTGATTTCTTTTATTCACAGCATATTTGCAATTTGCAAGGAGTAACTAAGGCAGTAATCAATCATCAGACAAAATTAGAATCAACAACAGACAAAGCCTCATGATTTAGGGCCTCCACTGGCCACCACATTCCATTTCTTACCTCTCCATATGATTTCTCCTTCAATGTCCAAATCCTTCCTTCCAGCAGCGCAAGGCAACCAAGAACAACAACCCCCTCATGTTCCCCCTTTCTCTCTCCCTTCTCTGACCTGGATTCCACATTTTAAGGCTAATTGCTATTCTAATTGTTACTCTTTCAAAGATAATAGAAGGATGATCAAGCTAACTCCACTTCAACCAAAGCAAGTTTCAAAAGATTATAAAGCATTGAAGAAAAATCGGATGAAAATTACTTTGCTTGCGACAAATAAGTATGTGCCATTGGATAAATTGATTGCTTTGATTTTTAGAATTGGATAGATTAAAGATTCTTATGTTATGAGTACTAAGTTAACATTTGGATATGGCAATCATGATGATAAAGGTGTTCTCTTTAATAGAAATTCAATCTTTGATGACATTGTTAGCATGCATAGTGGTAGTAAAAGAGATTGTTCTTGGTTTTAATGAATCTTAGTGATGAACCTACTTATTATTTTTAGACTAGCAGAGCATATTACATCTTGAGATAGAATTTGATATTTGGTGATGATATTGATTTGGATCTTTGGCAAGATAGGGTGATGATAATTTTGTGAAGTTCGATAGTTGTTTGTGTGGTAATTTCAATAACTGTTTACTTAGTTTTGCATCATTGTCAAAAAATGAGTTGCTAGAATGTTTTCCATATATGATCAAGTACTAGAAAAGGATAATGATGGTAGTGGTCATTACACCATTGCAAAGATTATATTTCCATAGATGGCAAATTTTGTATAACAATTTGTGGACTTCAAGCATCCTTGGTAAAAGTAGTTCATGGTGGGGATCAAGCAAGCCATGTGGACGAAAGGGCAACCTAAGAATCTATGAAGGAATTGTTCTTTGGCCACACATACTTAAAGGTGTTCACAAGGATGTATCTATGGGAGTTATTAAATTGATAAAGGTGGTCAACGTTGTAATACCCCGACTTTTTTATATCGGAATTTAATAAGGATAATTGGAAGGTAATTGGGGATATTGGATTAATTGGAGAATTACCGGGGTATTACCAAGACCATATCCATTAGATTATAATTTATGGAAATTAATGTAATTAAAATAATGTTAATTTAATGGATTAAATTACAATATTTAGGATTAAGTAGATTTATTTTAAATAAGGGAAGGATTAGTGAAAGATTAAATTAGAATTTAAATATAAGAGTATATTAAGTGAAGATTAATTAAGGGGATTTATTGTTGAATAACTGAACCGATTCAGTTGGAGAATTGGTTCAGGCATTCTCATTTCGTCTGGCCTTTGGCCATTTTATGAAATGAGAGACGAATGAGAGAGGGAGAGAGAACTCAGAAAGAGGGAAACAAAGAGAGAGCAGGGAGACGAGAAGAGAGAGTGAGGGAGGGAGACGAGGGCGAAGGAGGAGAGCACGATGGTGAGCTCGGGGCGCTGTTCAGCGGACAAAGGCGTGATGGACGACATTTGTCACGGTTGGAGCTTCGGGTCGTCAATTTTGGCGTCGAGCGTCTTTGTTTGGTTGTGTGTGGGTGTCGGGTGACTAGCGATGCTTGGTGGCGATTGAACGGCAGTGGCGTGATGGGTTGATGCCGGCGTAGTGCTTAGCAGCGAGCGTCGGGATTGGCCGGTGAGTCGGCGAATCCCCACCTCGAGTTGATGATGGGGGTGATGTTCTGTGCGAAGAAGCAGCTAGATGGCAGTTCATGCTAGACCGGCCGAAGGCCGTGGTCCAGCTTGCGGTCCAGTTTTTCCTCCTAGTTCTGATTTGTAGAAATCGACAGCGTGGACATGGATGAATGGTAGAGGCATGGCGAGGCACGACTTGTGGCAGGGGTAGGGTGATGGGTACCCTCTGAAAGATGTACAAATGCAGTGGGGGATGGAGTGATTGGCAGAATACTCTCTGGTGTGCTAAGCTTCTAGAGAAAGGAGAAGAAAACTGAGGGAGAGTTGGAGGCAGAGCTGGGAGCTCTGGGGGTTGGCCAAAAGCTTCCTTGTCTACTGGTGAGCTTTCTTCTTTGTTGTTCAGTCTTTGGATTCTGTTTTGAATGATAGTCCAACGTTGGTATAGATATTGTCTTGTTAAGGATTTCTGAATGAGTTTATTGAATCTGTTGGGTTTCTACTTTTGACTCTGTGGATGGATTCTACCTCTTATTGTTCTGTTGGTTGTTGGTGAAGTATGCACATTGGTTTCTGTAATGCTTAGAAAAAGGGAAACGTTGGGTTGTAGGAAATGTTGAATTCTCTTGTTAATAAATAATGCTTATGGACTGAAGAAAATGGATGAGAGTTGGGATTTGTTGTGGGGAGCCCTCTGTTGATTATTACCTAGAGTATGAATATGTTGGATTTAGTGTGGTTGCAGATTTATACTTTGTTGTGGTTTGTGGAATTCTGTAAATTGTTGTTGGAGGGATTTTTATCAATAAGTAAGTGCTTTTAATTATGAAGGTATTAAAGAAAGAAAAGGATGATAGTGATTTGGTGCTAATGCGCGATAAAGTTTTGAGGTAAGGAAATAGGGGTGTCTTGGCAGTGGAGGCCCTACACCACAAGTAGAGTGAGTGAGTGGAAGAATTGTCGATGCTCAATAGTATTTTCCTTGACTGGTTACTCTATTCCTTGTTATTATTTGCTCTGTGGTATTTCCTCTGTGATTAAATGCTTTAAACTGTTGATTGCTCTATAGATTTCCTGTAGATTTCCCTGGCTAATAGTGTAGATTTCCTTGCTTATTGGTTGTTCTCTTTACTGGCATTGTTTTGTTAATTTCTTGCAAATATTTCCCTTACTGTAAATGATTTCTGCAATTGATGGTGGTGGGTGAAATGAAAGTGAAACAAGTGAATGATAAATGATTATGTGAAGTCCAAAAATGAGCTAAGAGTCTTATGTTGTGTTTAAATGTTTACTTGTTGTTTAGTTAAATACCACTGTTGTTATTTCCTTATGCATACATTACTCTGTCGCCATTTATTTTGCATGGTAATATTCTTGTGTAAATACTTAAATCTAAGTTAAGCATATTTGATTTACTAGTGAGCATGTTAATTAACTAGAACAATTAATTAAACTTAAGTGAATCACTTAAGCATGTTAAGTAACTTAAGTATTTTAATTATTACTTAAGCATATTAATTGACTTAACTCGTTGTTCAATTAACAACTAATCCTCGAACATGTTAATTAATTAACTGGATGAGCATGTTAATTAACTAGTGAAGCATGTTTAAGTACTTAATCATTTCTTGATGCATAACAATTAATTAAAGCAGTTAACTAACTAGGATAATTAATTAGACAAGCATGTTAATTAACTAGTAATATTGAGTATGTAAATTGACAAATAAATGACTAACTAACATCATTAATTAGCGTGAGTAAATCAATTTGCAGCATGTTAATTAATTAGAGTAATTGCACATGACTAGACAAACATATTTAATTAACTAACAATGTATTTTTACCCCACTAAACCATTTCTCAAGCATGTAATGAACTAGGTTAATATTAATATATTAATTTTTTTTGTTAATATTCGGTATATTATCCGTTTATTTCAATTTCAATTACTGTCACTTCCATAATTGGTGTTTTACTTTATTCGAACTAATGAAGAAGATGAAAGAAAAATGAACTAAGCAAGAACAAATTAGAAACCTCGTCGATCATGTGATTAGATGTTTATGTTATCTTTGTTATTTTCTTCATGTGCTTGTTTTGTATCATATTTCATTAAACTCTAAAATTCGAGCATGCGTAATTAGATTTGAATAAATCCTGTGAATCAATTAGACTCCCCTAATCTAAACATGTTAATCAATTAGAATACCTAAGTAATAAATGTAAATATTTCTTGAGCATGTAAACTACCTATGATGACTAATTAGAGTAATCACCTAGGATAATAAAGGTAGGGAGCATTTAAAATGACTAAGAAATTAACTAGGATAATAAGTATGTTAATTAATAGTATGTTTCGATTTCCCTTCGATTATTATTGCGTTCTATTAATTTGAGCATGTCTTCATTGTTTCAATTTTTATATTCCCTTATTGAGTTCGTTTGTTGCTTGATTTCCTTATGTACTTCGTTGTTTATGATTCCATATTTCAATTGTTCTCTGATATATGCACTTTCCATTATTGTTATTCATTATATGTGCAATTTCAATTACAGTTACTTTTATTTCAATACGCACTTCAATTTTGGTAAATGTATGTTATAAAGCATCATGTATCATGTTAGATTGAGAATGAATAGTCATGCATCATGTTAATAGAAAGTATTAGGGAGTGCCACCATGGTGGTGGTACTCACACATGCATTATGTGAGGTAATATGTTAAAAAAATGAAGAAAATGGGGAGTTGGGGGGCAGATGGGTAGCGTATCTAGTCTGCAGTAGGGCAAAGACCCCTACCTTGTCAGGAACGGGGACCTAATTGCAATTAAAAGTTAGATACAGTCAACTATTTCATCCCTTATGAACCCTCCAATCTTTCGCTCAATGTACGAGTAATGAATGAATAAATTAATGTAAAGTAAATAACAAATGAATGACATAGTGAAAGGATTTGGTATGAGTGGCCCCCATTCCAAAAAGGACTGAAGAGAGGCATATCATGATTGCATTTAAACCCTTTTCCTTATTGGGCCATTAGGCTTACAGTTACTTGTGGTGTAGGTGTAAGTACATGTAAATGAATAGAAATGCAAAGAATTAGGAGAAAACGACGATAATGATGAACACATAATAAAATGCAGAGATGAAGGACTTGCACACGCGAGACTCGAGGCTTGCCAGGTAAAGAGAGAAATGAGTAAACAGTTGTAATTAAATGGTGTTTAATTGTCATTTTCATTTATTAACTATAATATTTCAATTGTTTAGTATTTCTTCCTTAAACAATTTATTTACGCTTCCGCAATTCTTTAAATAAATGATTTTATAACGCTTCTACATTTTATTGGATTTCATAACAAGTTTAACGAAGGGTTAGTAGCAGTCCGATTTAGCGTCACACTCTGATTTCATTTTATAAAGGAGTCTTTTGAAAATTTCAAATTTTTAAGCGTTTTAAAGGATTTACGAAAAATTAGGTCGTTACATACATTACTTCTAACTCTATGGTAAAGAATGAGAATCAAGCACCCAAATTATTGTTTAAGCATGAGAAGAGGTTTTGTGAAGAAAGCCATTGCAAATTACATGACAATGAATTTCTGGGAAATTCTAGGGAGTGGGCCTACTTCAACAAACAAGACTTGTTTCCTTATTGCATTCATGAAGAATTTGAAGACATTGCAAATTTCAAGATCCAAGACAAATTTCCTTATTTTGTTAAAGAAGATTATGGAGGAAAAAGACATGATTCGAGGTCGAATCCTTTTCAATCCTGAGAAGATGATGGACTACAGATCCACTCTATCAACAATAAAGCTTCCAATAATATTATGAAGTTATTCAAGATCAAGCATAAATGGAAGTTCAAGAATAATTGAAGAATATTTGATGGACTTCACAAGTCCACCTAATTTCTGACCTTTAATGAGTATTTGAAAGTTTTGGCATTTAGGACGACGTTATATCAAACATCATGCCTTATAAAGATTGTAGTGGAAATCTTAAGCTTTACTACGTCAAAAAGCCCACAGAAAAGAGAGCAAATATTGTGCAAAGGCCAAGTGCCCAAGCTTGGAGAACAAGGAAAGTTAATACAAGAAAAACATCTAAGTGGTCAAATGCAAGAAGGAATAGCTACCAAAAGACATCAAGACTTGGAGAAGAAGAAAGCAATAATTAATTAAGTATTCTTTAAGTTAATTTGCCTTGTAACTATTAAGTAAAGAATCAGCCAAGTTTGTATATAGCTGGTTTAGTGATATTATTCTTATTTAGTTGTTAACTATTCTATAGTTTGTAATTGGTTAATTATACCCATCTTATGTAAATGTTTAAGACAGTGAAGATTGAATAGTAAAAGCTTTTGCTTTGTTTCGAAATAGGAGTGATTCCATTTTTAATTCTTTAGTGAGTTATATCAAAAGTTGCTTGTGTGTGTCATATCACAAGATTGAGGTTACTTGTAAGTTTAGTAGCCTCTGTTATTGACATCCATACTCCTATACTTTGGAGGAAGAGTGTGTGAAGTGGTGTCCAACTTTCAAGAAGAGTTTTCATTGGCAAAGTCATCCATACGGGAGTGCCAGTGTGACTTCTTGCTATTTTCGGCCAATCTAATTCTTTTGTGCTTCATTCCAAATCCGTGGTGATTCTCATCCTCACTTTTGGAAGAATTATTATTCATTCAACAGGGAAGTCGTATTCAAAATTTTAGAGAGAAATATTTTAAATCGAGGGAGATATTGCTGTCCAAAGTTGGACTTTCTAAAAGAGGATTTGTGTCAAAGTATAGAAAGTTCAGCCAACCAAACAATCTACTTCTCTTCAGCTGGCTAGCCGCTCAATTCCAGAATGTTAGAATCTATAACATTTTTCCCATTATTGAACGATTGCTTTTTCACTTATAAAATTGCAAACGATCAAAACTCTGAATTACTTGTTGTTCTCCTTTAGCATGAGACCAGCTGCTCCTTCTTCCTTTCCAAGCCTCAGTTGAACAACTCCTCATCAACAAATTAACCACTCACAGGTTACTTTCTTTAGCCTCCTTCCACTAGCGCATGACATTGTCTCATGTTCAATTCTTTTTGCATGAATATGTACTTCAGGCTATTATGGTGCGTGAAAACCTCGCATTGCTGCCCGTAAAGATAATGCCTCCATAGTTTCAATGCAAAAACTACTGGCTAACTCCAAGCTATGTGTTCGGTAGTTTCATTCGTAGTCTTTTAGTAGCCTTTAGGTATAAGCAATAACTCTACCCTCCTGCATCACAACAAAACCTAGGCCAATCTTGGATGCATCGCAATAAACACAATTTTCCTTCCTCCACAGCAATAGACAAGACTAGGGCCGAAGTCAATCGATGCTTCAACTCCCTGAAACTAGTTTCGCAATCCTCAAACAACCCGAATTTCACTGATTTCTTTATTAACTCGGTTAATAGCATTGCAATATTGGAGAATCTCTCAATAAACCTTTGATAATACCCAACCAACCCACCCACATTCTTTGGTTGTGGCCAATCCATTATCGCTTGTGTTTTGGACGAATCTAACGATATGCCCTCCTTTGAAACCACATGCCCCAAGTAACTAGAACTCACACTTAGAAAGTTTTATGAATAGTTGGGTGCACCATCAATCATGACAAGGTGAGTCTCAAGTGTTGTTCATGTTCTTTTTACGCCTGTGAGTAAATCAGAATGTCATCAATGAAGACAATGATGAAATTTTCTAAGTACTCCTTAAAGACTTGGCTCATTAAGTCCATGAATGCTGCCGACACGTTAGTCAGCCCAAATGACATAACCAAAAATTCAAAGTAGCAGTACCTGGTCCTAAACGTAGTCTTGGGCACATCTTCCTCTTTTACTTTCAACTGATAATACCTCGAGCGAAGATCAATCTTTGGAAATACTTGTTCACCTTGCAATTGATAGGTCATCAATTTTGGGTAGAGGATACTTTTTGTTACTGTTACCTTATTCAATTCACGGCAATCGATGCACATCCGCATTGAGTCATCCTTCTTTTTAACAAACAAAACAGGTGCTCCTCACGATGAGATACTAGTACGAATGAATTCCTTATCGTTCAATTCCTCAAGCTGCATTTTTAATTCTTTCAACTCTACAGGTGCCATTCTGTCAGGGTTCTTAGATATTCGGGCAATACCATAGATAACATTGATGGAAAACTCTACTTTTTGATTAGAAGGTAACCTAGACCAATCATCCAAGATGACCTTAGCGAAATCCTGAGCCACTAGTATTTCATCAATACGCTTGCAAGGCTCCATCACTGTGTCCACGATGTTAGCCGAATAACTTTTGCAACTAGCTTCCATCATTCATAAAGTGCCTAAAAACATATAATAGGTAGTCTCTTCGTCTCCCTCATGCCTTAGAAAGAGAATTCTTCCCCTCCTGAAAGCCTGCAACAAACTATTCTCATTTGGCAATTGGTCATGGCAGCATAGCGAAACAACCAGCCCATGACCTAGATGATATCATAGCCCTTCATGCTAATCACAATAAGGTCTGCCAGAAGCTTTCTCCCTTCTAGAATGACTACGCAATTATTCAAAATGCATATGTAGACTAATCTTTTGTCGGACGGTAGCAATACATCGTAGTTTGACTCAGATTTCACCGGTCCTAATCCCAAGTTATCAAGAAATGCAGAAGACATAAATGAGTGCATAGAACCATAATCAATTAAGGTATAAGCAGCAACTTCAATAATTAAGATAATACCTAACACCATAATGGGTTAGGCATCACCATCTGGTTCGATGAGGGCGAAGATCCTAAGTGTTTCCCTTCTTTGCTCCTGAGACACAACTTTGCAAAACTTGGCCAAGTGACCAAACTCATCACACCTATAGAACTTTCCATTTCCCACATGACATTTCGCTTGATGATTCATGTGACAAGTTGAGCATAAAGTAGGTTGAAATCCCCCCATGAAACGCTTTCCTCCACCTTGATCATTTGTTTCCATAATATGTCTTTTAGAGTTCTTAGCACCTGCTAGCCATCCCTTTATTTGATGCGAGGGGACCTCTCTAAAAAATATTTTTATCAACTCACTCTACTTGGCATACTGTTCTTCTACCTCGAGCGCCTTGATTACAATCAAAGAATACAGCATCCCTGGGGCACGTAATATTTTCATCCCTCTACCAACTTCCCCTTTCAGGACTTGAATGAATTGGTGCACCTTAATCTTGTTTGAAGCTATCATGTGGGGGGCAAAGTGTGAAAGAGCATTAAACTTCTCGATATACTTTGCAACAGTCCCAATTTGGTGAAGCTGGGTAAACTCCACTATTTTCTGATTCCTTGTGGTATGGTTGAAGTACTTGTCATAGGACACCCCTTTGAACACTTCCCAAGTCATCAAGCCGACATCATGAGTTGCCTTAATTGTGTCCCACCAAAATCTAGCATCTTGAACTAATAAATACACTAGACAAGACACCCTTTCCTCCCTTTGGATCTCGACAAACTCGAACATATCCTCCAAGGACTGAACCCATTCTTCTGCTCTAGTGGGGTTAGAACTGCTCCTATCAAAGCTAGTTGGCTTTAGCTTGCACATCATCTCCCAACCTACCTTTCTAGACCGTTCAGTATAGGTATTTCCTTGTGTCTTTCATTCTACAAACTGCATCAAAAACCTCTCCATGAGGTCTGATAGTCAACTTACGACTCCCTCCATTATGTCTATGTTTTTTACTTGTCCCCTCTGCATACCTACTCCCAGCATGGCCCGACATACCCAAGCAATAAAGAATGATAAGTAAAAAATTCATTCATAGTATTAAACAATACTTACAGTGGAGAAGGCTCCTCCATGTTGAGACTTGGGTTGTTGGTCAATCTACATAATCGATTTTAAAACACAAGGCTTTGATACCATATTGATATTAAGTGGGTAACCATTTAGCCCAAGCAAATACTATCTGCTTTGGGTGAACTTGGCCTGCACATATTTGTTCTCCGACCAGCATCCCATACCACAAGCCTTAAACGCATCCACTTGGTATGGATGGGAACCCACTTATATTTCATGCATATCACTTTCCCCAAGTTGATATGGGATTGCAACACCCACCCTTTTGGGGCACTACAATCACCCACCCTTTTTGGGCCCGACTTCCTCGTCGAACACACTAGACTTGGGTTGGCTTTGATACCCTATTGATATTAAGTGGGTTACCATTTATCCCATGCAGATATTGTCCACTTTTGATGGACTACAAGGTCAATTCACAATGACAAATGCCCAAGGTCTCATCAACACCTTCCTTTCCAACCATTTGGAATGTAACTCAATAATGGCCCAAATGGAAGAGCTACCAACCCAAGTAGACCAAGGGAGGCCCACACATATTTTATTATGGAAAGAAGCCCAAGAATACATGCTTGAAGGGCAAGAAAGATCAAAGGAAGAAGAGATATGGAAACCTTTCCAATCAGCCAAGCAAATGGACAAAAGGAAGGTTGAATATTGCATAGATATGGCAACCATCCAAGTGGTGAAAATTGAAGAGAAAGTAGTAGCCAAAAGTCATCAAAACTTGGAGGAAAAGAAAGCAAATAATAGTTAAATAATTACTTTAGAAAAATGGCTAAAACTAGTATAATATTCAGCAAGTATTATGGTCGAGTATCTAACCTATTACCTATTATGTTATTTCCTATTCTATTTTTTGTAATTGGCTACATATAGCAACCTATTGTAAGTGTTTTAGATAGTAAAGTTTGAATATTAAAAAATTTTCTTTGTTTCAAAATAAGAGTGGTTCATTTCTCAACCTTTGGTAAGTTATATCCAAAGTTCCTTGTATGTGTGATATCACAAATTGATGCTACTTATAAGTTGAGTTGTCTCTCTTATTGGCATCCGTACTCTTACTTATTGAAGGAAGAGTGTGTGAAGTGGGGTGTCCAACTTTCTAAAGAAGTTACATTGGTGGAGTCATCCATAAAAAAGTGCAAGTTGTGACATCTAGCTATTTTCGGCCAATCTACTTCTTCCATGCATATTTCCAAATCTGTGGTGAATCTAACCATTATTTTCAGAGTTCTTATTCATTCTTCAAGGGAGCCATGGTCTAAACTTCACAAAGAAAGTTTCTAAATCCAGGAAGATAATGATTTCCAAAGTTGGGTTTCCATAAAGTGTTTTGTGGCAATTTTAGAATGCTTTTGCATTCTAGTCGATCTCTATCACTTCGGCCGACCGACTGCTCCAACTGCAGTCGATTAAATCTATCTTATTTCACCTTCAAGCATCCAACCGTCTTTTTGCTTTTCAATTTTGCAGATGATCAAAATTGCCTATTTGTGGTCATTCACCGTAATACCTGATCGACCACCTAGCTTGGTTTTTGACACTATCGGTCATTCAATTCCACCAAGCAATGGACCACTCACAAGTTAAGTTCTTTACCCTTTCTATTGGTGCATCATTTGCTATCAGAGCTAAAAAAAAAATCTTATTAATTGTGATTTTTTTTTCTTCATGATGACAAGAAGAGCTACAAAGGCAGCACAAACTAGTGAAGCAAATCCAACCAATAATTCTGACAATGAGTTGCCACGAACAAGAGAAGCTGAACCTAGTGTACAAGGACATATTGATGAGCTTTGGAACGCATTTTGACAACCAACACATAAGTATTCATCAAAGGGGGAGTCCATGATCTATAAGACCAAAAGAAAGGGTTCCCTATTCAGATAGTAATGAAGATTTTATAAAGGAAGAAACTCAGTATGGAGATTTACCTAATCCTAGATGAAAGCCAAGCCAAAAAGATGACTTGAATCTTGTCAAGGTATCCATTCCTTCTTTCAATGGTTCTAGCAATGGTAATGATTATCTTCAATGGATTGAAAAGGTCGATAAGATATTTGAATGCTACACTTTTTTGGAAAGAAGAAAGGTTCAACTAGTGTCACTTGAATTCATAGGTTATGCAAGTCTATGGGGGAACAACATTAGTTCAAAGAGAAGACATGAGAGAGAAGAAATCCGAACTTGGCAGCTTTTGAAAAGACTCATGAGTGAAAAGTTTATTTCGAGTCATTAGAAGCAAGAACTTTATTATCAAATGCAAAGCCTCAATCAAGGATCTTCATCAATAGAGGAATATGTGGCCGAATTTGAGACCTTGAAGACAAGGTGTGATTTGCAAGAGCTTGAAGACCAAAATATCGCAAGATTCATCCAAGGACTTAAATATGATACAAGAGATATTGTCGAGCTACAACCCCACACAACCTTGGAGGATGTTATCAAGTTTGCTCTAAAAGTTGAAAGACAAAGAAACAGGAAAGAAAAATAGAGGGCTAGCAGATTCCCTCAATGAAATACAAACTTCTCCAAGCCACTACCTAAATTTAATGACAAGGGTATAAACATGAAGAGTGCTACCACTAAGCCAAGTGACAACAAGAAGCTACATGTTGAAGCACCAAAGCCAAAGATGAGACATTAAGTGTTTCAAATGCCTTGGTGTAGGACACTATGCCTACCAATGTTTGAATATGAAAGTAATTGTGTTAAAAGAAGGAACTAATGAAATTGAAAGTGAGGATGAAATTGAAGAAAAAAGAAGAAGCACAAGTCAAAACCCTACATATTCAAGAGGATCCTCTCCTTGGTCATTTGAAGAGCACTCACTACCAAAGAAAGTATTGATGACTTTAACATCTTCCATAGCCAATGCAAAGTCAAAGAAAAAGTATGCTCTTAATTATTGATGAAGTAAGTTGTGATAATGTGGTTTCTACAGACATAGTGAGTAAATTAGGAATGGAAACAACTTTGCATCTAACTCCTTGCAAGCTTATTTGGTTAAATGACCAAGAAGACATCAAGGTTAGTAAGCAAGCTGCAATTGAGTTTTGTAACGACCCGGTTTTTTGTAATTCTTTAAAAATGCAAGAAATTTAAAACTTTTATAAGACATTTTTTGAAACAATATCAAAGTGCTAAAGCGGACCATTAAAACCCTTTTTGTTCTACCCGCTACAAAAACCGTTATAAAATCATTGCGGAAGCGTTATAAATTCTTTTATGAAAACATAGCGGGTTTAGCAAAACATAGCGAAAGTGTAAATAATTCGTTCAAGGAAGAAATACTAAACGAATAAATATTGCGTTTGAGAAATGAAAATTTACAATTAAATACCATTTAATTACAACCATTTTCTCTTTTACTCTTTTAGCCTGGCCAGTCACAAATCTCATGCGTGCAAATCCTTCATCCTTGCTTTTTGATCTATTGGTCGTCTCCTCGTATAAATACCTACACCTACACCTACACCACAAATAAACTGTAAGCCCAAAGGCTTAGTAAAGAAAAGGGTTTAATGCAATTATGCTTATTACTCTCTTTAGTTCTTTTGGAATGGGGTCACCCAAACCAATCTTTTCATTACATTACTTTGTTCAATACTCGTACATCGAGCTGGAGATTGGAGGAATCCGTAGCGGTAAGGTAGATCTTTGTCGGCTTCAACCACCTAGAGTAGACAGTCTCGTAGTCCCGACAAGGGAAAGGTAACATTCTCTTTTAAATCATGTCTATCTGGTTGATCCATACTTACCCTACCATCCCCCAACTCCCTTTTCTTCTTCTTTAAGTTCTTTTTCCTCACTTAAGCATGCGAGTACCTCCCCTAGGGTGGCACTCCCTGTTGGTTTCTATTAGCATGATGCATGATGATACATTATCATCCTAACATGATGCATGATACAGTATAACATAACATTAGCAGTAATTGAAGTGCTCATATAAAAGAAAGAAATTAAATATCAGGAATTGAAAGCTCATAAAAATTAAGGCAACCAATAATTTAATAGCACACATAATGGCAAGTAATGACAGTTAAACACCCAATAAAGCAAAGCACATGAATGAGACAATTATAGAAATAATTAAACGACAATGGATGTACTTGGACATGTAAATCACAATAATAGAGGAAATACAACGAATTTAGCAATCGATGTGCATTTGAAGCCAAGCATAATTTAATTAACATAGTCAAGAGTTGATTACATGTTTTCATCCTAGTTAACTAATCATGCTTTCGTTTAATAGAAAATAACATGCTAAGGACAAGTAATTATAAGCAAGATTATAAGAAATACCAAGAAGACAATAACAAAGGAAATATAAAAACATCTATTCACATAGTTAATGAAATTCTTAATCCGTTCGTACTTAGTTCATTCTTCTTTCATCTTCTCCATTCTTTTTTAATAAAGTAAAGCATCTCTAATATTTTCAATTAAAGTAAAGCATCGTAAAGGAAATTGCAGTAAGAGGCAATATAACTATATTGAAGGAAATTGCGGTAAAAGAGGAATATATAGATTATTCACAAAAGAAGGATTAACATGTTAATCTAGTTAGTTAATTAAACATGCTAGTAAGTTAAACATACTTTTAATAGTTTAAAGGATTAAACATGCATAGCTAGTTGATTAAACATATTTGACTAGTCGTGTTCGAGCCTAGTTAATTAACATACTTGTCTAGCTAATTATTCTAGTTAGTTAATTGCTCTACTTAATTGACATGCATCAAGTTAAGTAAACATGTTCAACTAGTTAATTAACATGCTCGCTAGTTAGTTAATTAACATGTTCAAGGATTAGTTATTAATTAAACAACTAATTAAACATGTTCGAATTAGTTATTTAACGACTAGTTAATTAATTAGGTTACTTAGCATGCTCAAGTCTAATTAATTACTTTAGTTAATTGTTCTAGTTAATTAACATGCTCAGCTTCTAATTAAGTTAATTACTCTATTCAGATTAACATGCTCAGAGAAAGATTACGATACTCTAATTAATTATTCTAGTTAATTAACATGCTCGTATTATTCTAGTTAGTTGCATACTAATTAAACGTGCTCAAATTAGTTAATTAAACATGATTAACTAAATATTTCAATTACAATTCTAATTAGTTATTATAATGAATTAACTTGTTCAAGTCTAGTTAATTACCTTAATTAATTTCTAAGTTATTTAACATGCTCAAGTCTAGTAGTTAATTACTCTAGTTACTTACATGCTCAATTAAACAAGCTTAGTTATTTTTAACATCTTAGTTTATCAATACAAGTATTTACACAAAGATATTAAACTACATAATAAGGGCAACACAATAATATATGCATAAGGAAATAACACAGAGGTATTCAACTAAACAACAAGTAAAGAGATAGTAAGCATTCCTCATTTCATGTGTTAACCACTCATCACCTTTTTGCATTCATCATCTCTTTATCAAACAAGGCATTGAATCACAGTACAGACAATAAAACCAAGCAATTCAACAAAAGGGAAATATCATAGAGCTCCACCAAAACCTATAGAGTACTAACTATCAACCAAGTGAAGCATTTAGTCACAGCACTAACAATAAGGGAATTACCTACAGAGTATTTACACAATATCAACAAGGAAATCACAGAGCACTATAATTCTACAGAGCATTAGCAACACTATTAACAACAAGGAAATGCAACTCACGCACCCCTACTTGTGGTGTAGGGCCTCCAGAGGCTAAGACACCCCTATTTTCCTTACCTAAATTGATGAACTAATTCACTCAGGGATAGCACTCCACAACTCACCACTTACCTCACGGACGGCAGGGAGCAACACACAGCAGCTCCAACTCTTAGCCCACACCTCACTTCACTCACGTAACACACTTAACCCACACAATTTCTCTCCCTCAAAAACTCACTCCCTCGCAGGAATTTCTCTCTCGCTGTAAGGGAGGCTCACGCAAGAAGAGAGGGAATGGCGAGAGAAGAATGCTGGACAAAGAGGATAAGGAAGGCTTATACTTGGGAGAGGAGACAAATTCGCACCCATAGGGGAGGGAGAGGTCGGCCGGGCAGGGGGAGGTCGGCACCAACTTGGGCTACGTGGTGAGGGTCGTGGTCTACGGATCGAGGGTGGGAGAGGGTTATTCGTGTCTCCCATGGGTGTAGTTACGGACTACACGACAAGAAATCGGATTGTAAATCCCTAATTTTACATTGAACTAGGTTATTTCGGACGAATGTGGATGCACTGGTCTTGTCTGCAAGAGTAAAATCACTAAGGCTGATTCGTGGTCATGGACGAGAAATGGCATCCTCGATCATTCCGTACCATTTGAAACTGGCGTTCAGACGCGATTTGGCATCTGCATGAAGCGTCCGTACACGTTCGAATCTGTCCACAAATTGGAAAAATTCAAATCAGACGAGGTCTCCCCATGTCTGCATTCATTCGCATGTGTCCGAAAGTGTCTAGGATTTTGACAGATTCAAATCAGACGCGGCTAATACACATCCGCACTCATCCGCATGCATCCAGAACTCCAAGACACCAGTGAAGTCAGGATGTGAAATTGCGTCCTGAGTAGTCCCATAGCTAAGGGGCGACGCGCAGTGCACATGTGGATGACATACAACATCCGTAAGTCGTCCGCAGGTGTCTGAAAACGCTTAGAACAACATTTCCTCACCTTTTTCCTACTGAACTCTTATCCCATAACATTTTTCCCATAAATATACGCCATAAAATAACATGTATAAATATGCAGCGTAACATCCTAATTACCCCATCCTTTAATTACAACGTGTAAATGAGGAAAATGTTACCGAGAATATCTCCTTGACTTAACGATTTGAAACATCCTCGGTAATACCCCAATAATTATCCAATTTAAAAAGTCAGGGTGTTACAAGTTTACTATTGGAAGATTCATGGATAAACTACTATGTGATGTGGTTCCTTTGAATGCTAGCAATCTACTTTTAGGGAGACCATGACAATATGATTGAAAAACTATGCATGATGGTTTCACCAATTACTATACTTTCAAGTTCAATGGAAAAACGATCATGCTAGCTCCACTCCCACTAGAGCAAATAGTCAAAGATTATGAAGCATTAAGGGAAAGTAGATTGAAGACTACTTTATTCATATCAAAAAAGGAATTGCAGAAAGTTTTGAAGGGGAAAGACTTGGTGGTATTAATGTTGTTCCGCGAAAAACTTATTGAGATGGGAGAAATACCTGAACTAGTTCTAACTCTTTAATAATAGTATCAAGATGTATTCCCCAAAGATCTTCCTTAAAGTCTCCCACCAATTAGTGGAATTGAGCACCAAATTGACTTAGTACCGGGTGCAAGCCTCCCAAATAGCCCCCCTTATAGACTAAATTTGGAGGAGGCCAAAGAACTATATAAACAAGTAACTTAGCTATTAGACAAGGGTTTTATATGAGAATCTCTAAGTCCATGTGTCGTGCCAATACTATTAGTACAAAAGAAGGACAGTAGAATGAGGATGTGTGTGGATAGTCAGGCTATTAATCAAATCACTATCAAGTACTGATTTCCAATCCCTCGACTTAAAGATTTGTTGGATGAATTAAGTGGGGCCTCCTTTTTCTCAAAAATTGACTTAAAGAGAGGTTACCATCAGATTAGAATTAGAGAAGGAGATGAATGTAAGACAACCTTCAAGACCAAGTGTAACGACCCGATTTTTCATAACCTTTTAAAAATACGTGAAATTTAAAACTTTTTCTTTACCTGTTATAAAACAATAGCGGAAAAAATATTAAATCAATATCAAAGTTCTTTTCTAAAAACTTAATAGTTAAAATCCTTTTATTTTATCTCGTTACTTAAAATCGTTATAAACAATGGAATACTTTTATTATAAAATCATTTTTTTCTCACTTTACAGCGGGAGACTTTAAATTGTTTCATAACAGAAGCATTTGAAGAACAATAAATAAATTATTTAATTTACATTTACAAAATTATTTTCTCTTTCATACCATTAACCTAGCCAACCACAAGTCTCGCCCGTGCAAATCCTTCGTCGACTGCTCCGTAATTTGTTTGTCATTTTCTCTCATGTTTTTACCTACATCGCAAGTCATAAACTATGAGCCTAACGCTCAGTAAGTGATAATACCTAATATGCTACATGCACATGTTGTGCCATTTAAAACCGTATTAAGTTTCTTTTTTTCGTTCTCTTTTTTTTTTATCTTTTATCTTTTCACATTTACGCACTTTCTTTCTATTTCTGTTTCTGTTCCTATTTCTGTATATGTTTCGGTATCCATGTTTGTACGCATTTCCGTATCCATTCCCATGTCTGTTTTATATCCGTATCCATATATGTATCGTATCTGTTTCCATTTATGGAAACTCGTTTCCAGTTTCTGTTTCGGTATTTGTGCTCATACCGTTTCCATATCCATTTTCGTTTCTGTTTCTGTATCCGCATCTGTTTTTCTTTTTATGTTCTTTTCTTTACTTATCTTTTATTTTCTTTACTTATCTTTTCTTTTGTTCTCTTTTGTTCCTGCGCCGGGCTTGCCCTACCGGTCCACAGAAATCTTCTTCTTTATCTTTTATTTTCTTTTCTTTTCTTTTGTTCTTGCGCCGGGCTTGGCCTACTGGTCCATAAGGACCTTCTTCTTTATCTTTCTTAATCATTCATTTGTATTTTCTTTTCGTTTTCTATTCGTTCGTAGTTCTTTTCATTTTTCGTCTTTCCTTTTCAAAACCGTGCATAAAAATTATTTTTGTATTCTGAAAATTGTGATGCGTGATGCTCATGAATGCATACAGCAGTTCATATGAAAGCATAAATAAACAGTCAACGTACGATTCACAGAACATGCTGTAAAAACATTAAACAATGAAACGTGTATTTAAGTACTATAAACAACGAAATGTGCTCTTAAAAACTGTAAACAACGAAGCGTGCTTCATCATATACTAATAAAGTTGTAAACAACGAAACGTGCTCTTAAAAACTGTAAACAATGAAGCGTGCTTAATCATATACTAATAAAGTTGTAAACAACGAAACATACATTTAAAACTGTAAACATCGAAACATGCTAGAAAAGTGGTAAGCAACGAAACATGTATATCCGATTCTTGCGATGTAGTACCCGAAGACCAAAGCACACACATATCACTTACCTCGATTGCTTAAAGCGTTCAACGCTTATTCGTTATCCTTTTCTTCCTTCTTTAGTACCTTCACAATTTAACAACATTTAATTATTAATCTAATCATTTAACTATTAATCTTTTTCTATCCTTAAACGAAACCATTTCATTAATTACAACTTAACTTAATTACTTAATCTCGATTGATAACGTCTAGCAATTAAGCTTAATATTTAGCAGAAACCAACGTGATCCCATCAATAATTTATAGACCCATAATTACCATCATAATTTCATCCTTGAATTATTGGCCCATAATTCAACGCTCGACCATAATATCTTAAATGAGACATAAAACTATATTTATCCAATTTCCATAATATCTTATTCTGATTAGTGAACATTCTAGAACAACAAAGGTCATCTCACTACTTTTCATCCAAACAACATATTAACAGTTTAAACTAATTAACCTTTATCCAACAACTAGCACCAAAACTAATTCTCATTCCAATATATTCATGTTTAACCAAGTAACAACCCGAGCATATAAAGGTGCAAAACAACATTTAACAATAGGGTATATCAATATCCAATAATAACTCAACAGCAGAAATCCCAACAACAGCTTATATCCAACAACTAACTGAACATCTCAAAACTAACTTAAGCAGTCCAAAACATTACTCGATATCAATGTTAGACTTAACATCATAAACATAACCAGTTGACTAAACAGTAGAGAGTATAATCACAACTTTATACTAATCACAGCAAGATTATAAACAACAGCAGATTAACCAATTGATTCCAACATAATTCATGCTTCCGGCTATAATCAACAGAGACAATATCCGAAAACCCAAACCAATAATATTCCCAATAGATTATTCCATCTAATATGCTCATCCAGAAATCAATAATAACAGACTATCCAGAGTTATAGAATCACAACTCATTAACACTCAAACATAATCCAATTAACTAAACAGTAGAGGAGAAATCTCACCAACAGGGCATCCGAAGCCAGAACAAGACTTCACCTTCATGGCCATCAGCTCCAGAGAGCACTCTCCCCTGTCTTCAAACCTTCCCCTTTCTGACTCTTCCATTCATTGCTCTTGTCCATCAACACCAGAGAGAGAGCTCTGTCCCTCTCACTTTCTCCCAAATTTATACCCAGAGGACTAGGTTTGAAATGCATAACAGCTTATTCAAGTTATCTCACGATATCAGCGATGGAAGATGATTTTTCATATCTGGCATTCGGTTCACCATTATCTCTGTCTTTTAGCTCCCTTCCAAATGGCCTGATAAGAATCATTGGATCAGCAGGAGAAACTGGTTTGGTCCAACCGAACAAAAGACCAAACTGCAAGCCCATCGCGGACTGACGCCCTTGCCTTCTCCAAGTCATCCTTGTCCAATCACGAATTGCCACTGCCGATCACTCCATGTCAACATCCGATCATCAGAGAATAGAGGAGGAGAAAATTTGGCAAAACATAACTCGAATCGACGCTGAAAAACACAACCCGCAAGAGCTCCGATTCGTCCCGCAAAACCCGTCAAATCTGTGACCTAGCCGTGACCTGCGACGCCTCTCACCACGAAGAATCATCCTTAGCACCGAGCTCCAAGCCTCATGCATCGTCGCTGGTAGCTCACTCGCTCGCCGGATGCTGAATCGTCGCTGTGCCTCTCCCCCGATCTCCCTCTTCTCGATTCCTCCATTCAAAAAACTATAATAACCTAATCCCCTCTTCTTCTTCAATTTAATTTCTAAACCAAACCAAAGCCAACATAACCGGTTATCTCCTTCAAATCCCATTTAATCTTCCTTTAATCCAATCTTCCACAATTAAACTTCACTTAATTACTCTCTAATATTTTAATCTCAACTAATCCAATAAATCTCATTTTATTCTTCTTAATATAACTAAAACCGAACCACATAATTGGTTCCGAACTGAGTCGAACCAAACAGGTTAAACCCATATTTCTCCCTTTTTAAATTATAATTCCATTTAATTATCTAATATAATACTCTCCTTAATTATTACTAATTATCATCCAATGATTTCCTCTTTAATAATTTAATTAAATCTTTCATTTAATTAAATTATTCTTAATCTAATTTAAATTTCTGATTTATTTCAAATATCATTTGATGATAATTGATTATTACATCTTTGGTAATATCCCGATAATTTTTTCAATTAATTCAAATACTCCAAATTACTTTCCACTAATCATTATTAAATTCTAATATAAAAATTTGGGTATTACACCAAGTATAATCTTTAAGAATGGAAGGTCATGCCTTTCGGACTATCAAATGCACCAAGCACTTTCATGCAAATCATACATCATATGCTCAATGACTTTCTAAGAAAGTTTGTGGTGGTTTATTTTGATGACATCTTGGTCTATAGTGAGACTTTATCTTCACATAATAAGCACCTTAGAAGGCTTTTTGAAGTCCTCCGATTGGCCAAATTCTATGGAAACTTAAAGAAATGTTCCCTTGCATAAGAAATAGTTTATTTCCTTGGTTGCATGCTCTTTAAGTATGGAATGAAAGTAGATGAGCTATTCAAGAATGACCTACCCCTACAAACATTACCGAGGTCCAAAGTTTTCATGGCCTAGCCTATAGAAGGTTTATTTAATAGTTTAGCGCCATAATGGCCCCTATAATGGATTGCACGCAGAAAGGAAAGGAGTTCTCATGGAATCATGCATGCAAAAAAAACTTTGAAGAAATCAAGGAAAAGTTATGCAATATGATGCACTTCAAGATCCTATCATTTGAGCCCAAGCCAAGAGGCTCATTTCTCATCTAATTATTGTTATTTTTGCAGGGGCATCCTACTAAATGATATTGAAGGGGAGCATAAACATGAGGACAAAGAAACACCATCTCATTTACTCACTTGGAAGGATAATACAACTCCTCGACTTATCCTGAACATCCACGGCCAACTTGAAGTTCAAAGCTCCGAAGCTAAGTTGGACCTTTAGGTGGGAATTATGTTATTTTATGTTTTGATAGGATAGTTGAACTTATGTTTTGAAGAAATACTGGATGTTTGGTTGGTATGGTTATTTTTTGATCATTTTAAACCGGTTTTATTTAGGGTGCTTGGCTAGCATGTTAGCTAAGCACTCATGCCCAATTTTGGGTTCACATGGGCATTTTTGTTATCTTGTATTAGGGCATCCTTTGGAGGGGTACTTAACCATCCTAATGGTACCCTAATCAGCAATTTTTGTGAATCAAATAACAACTGTAGCTGCCCATTTTTGGAGTTCCCTCTCAAAACCTCACTGGAGATTTCGTCAAGCTTTGCCAAGACCTAATTTCCAAACACTTCTTTTCTCACAGTTTTGCCATCTTTGGAGGAAGGGTTTTACACTAAGCTCTCCCAATACTTCCCTTGAAGTATTACTCAAGAGAGGAGAATCAAAAAGTTGGTGGAAAATGAGCTAGAATAGCTTGGAAATGAAAGTCCGGTTGAAATCGCAATTCTTGGCTGTGGAGAATTTGCAGACCAACTTGTAAGTCTGTGTTTGTTCAATTTGAGTTTCTAGAATTTTGTCCTGTAATTTTGAGGGTTTGTTCCCCTTTGGATTGTGATGAAATTGATGTATTTTTTTTATGATGTTTGGATATATGCACTTGATTTTGTACTTGGTTATTTGGAGATTGCTTAATCTGTTTTGTGGAAACTGTGTTCGAGGCAGAATTTTGTTTCATGTATAACTCTTGTTCCATAGTGTTTTTTATTGCAAAACTTGATCTGGAGCTTGTTCTTGAGCTATTCTCAGTACCCTAAAAATTTGAACGTATTTGAATACCTAAACTAGAAGTTCAATCTGTTTAAACATGAAGGCTCTGTTTTGGGACTAACCGATTGAGCACTCAGAGTGATTTTGCATCCTTGCACTGGGAGGTGCAACACAATGCTCTAGTCCTCGCATATTGCCTGATTTTAGCCAAGTGTTTGAAGTTGAGTGTGATACATCCAAAATAGGAATTTGAGCGGTACTTATGCAAGAGGGCAAGCCTATAGCCTACTTTAGTGAGAAATTAAAAAGAGTTGCTTTGAGTTACTCCACATACAACAAAGAATTCTATTCGATTATAAAAGCACTTTAAGTATGGTAGAACTACTTCCTCTCAAAAGAGTTATTATTCACACCGATCATGCTCTTAAGCACATTCGAAGTCAAGGCAAGTTGAATCAAAGACATGTTAAATGGGTTGAATTTCTTGAAAGATATTCTTACCTCATCAAGTACAAAAAGGAGACACTAATATTGTGGCCGATGCTCTATCTAGAAGACATTTCACAACTTGCAACCTACAAGACTTGTCTTCCCTTTGTGACAACAAAAAGGATGACATCAAAATGGAAATTAAAGAAGATTTGAGGTCAAATCCTCAAAAACCCAGATAGGATGATGGACTATAAGGTCTATTCACAAAGACAAAGGCCCAAGGTCTAATTAACACCTTCTTTTTCAACCATTTGGAAGCTCAATGATGGCCCAAATGGAAGAGTTACCAACCCAAGTAGACCAAGGGAGGCCCACACATATGTTACTATGGAAAGAAGCCCAAGAAGACAAGGTTGAAAGGCAAGAAAGGTCAAAGGAAGAAGAGATAAGGAAACCTTTCCAATCAGCCAAGCAAAAGGACAAAATGAAAATCAAATTTTGCATAGATATGGCAACCATCCAAGTGGTAAAACTTGAAAAGAAAGTAGCTGCCAAAAGTCATCAAAACTTGGAGGAAATGAAAGTAAATAATAGTTAAATAATTACTTTAGAAAGCTAAATAATCGCCAAGTATTATGGTCAAGTATCTTGCCTATTTCCTACTCTGTTATTTCCTATTCTATGTACTGTAATTGGCTACATATAGCTACCTATTGTAAGTATTTTAGACTGTGAAGTTTAAATATTAAAAGCTTTAGCTTTATTTCAAAATAGGAGTGATTCCTTTTTAATCCTTTGGTGAGTTATATCCAAAGTTCCTTGTGTGTGTGATATCACAAATTGAGGCCACTTATAAGTTGAGTTCTCACTCTTATTGGCATCCGTACTCTAACTTCATGAAGAAAGAGTGTGTGAAGTGGTATCCAACTTTCCAAATGAGTTACGTTGGTGGAGTCATTCATATGAAAGTGCAAGTTGTGACTTCTTGCCATTTTTTGCCAATCTACTTCTTCCATGCATATTTCTAAATTCATGGCGAATCATACCATTATTTTTGGAGGAGTTATTCTTCATTCTTCAAGGGAACTGTGGTCCAAATTTCACAAAGAAAGTTTCTAAATCCAGGAAGATATTGATTTACAAATTCAGAGTTTCAATAAAGTGTTTTGCAGTAATTTTATAAAGCTTTTGCCTTCTGGTCGATCTCCTTCTCTTGAGCCAACCGATAGTTCCAATTGCAGATGATTGAATCTATCTTATTTCACCTTCAACCGTTCAACTGCCTTTTTGCTTTTCAATTTTGCGGACAATCAAAATTGCCTATGTGCGGTCGTTCACCATAATACCTGATCAACCGCTCAGCTTGGTTTTTGACACTATTGGTCTTTCAACTCCATCAGTCAATCGACCACTCATAGCTTAAGTTATTTACTACTTCTGTTGGCACATCAACTTTGGATGAACTTCGGCCTTCACGGATTTGTTCTCAAGCCATCATCTCATACCACTAGCCCAAATCGCCTTCACTTGGTATAGATGGGCACCCACTTATATCTCATGTATTTCACTTCCCAAAGTCCATGTGGGATTGCAACACCCACCATTTTTGGGCACTATAGTACTTATCCACCATGTGCAAAGCAATTTTATAAGTAAATTTCTTATACTATATCCTAATGGTATACTTGTTTATATTGAAAATTTGGAGCAACACTTGAATTAGCTTAAAGAGTTATTTAAGACTTTGTTAGAAGCAAAATTTTATGGCAATCTTAAGAAGTGATCTTTTATTCGAGAAAGAGTTTCCTTGGTTTCATAATCTCAAGTTGTGGGATAGTGGTGGAATGCAAAGTAGAACCAATCAAGAATTAGTTGATTCCTAGCAATGCCTCATATGTTAGAAGCTTCCACAATTTAGCTTCCTTCTGTAGAAGATTTGTGAAGAATTTTAGTTCAATAATGGTTCCTCTTATGGATTTTACAAAGGTGGATAAAGAGTTTTTTAGGAATAGGGCATGCCAATCAAGTTTTGAGCTTATAAAACATTGTGAGCCACTAATTCTTGTGTTGCCAAAGTTTCATTCTCACATTTGAAGTGGAATTTGATGCCTTAGGATTATTTATATTTTTTGTCTTTATTCAAGGGGTAAGACCCATAACTTGTTTTAGTGAAAAATTGAAGGGATGTGTGCTTAATTGTTCAACACTTGACAAACAAGTTGTTCACGACTATCATAGCACTTGAGAATTGGTAATATTATCTACTTCCAAAAGAGTTTGTCCGTCATACAAATTAACATGCTTTATAGCATGTAAAGAGCTAAGAAAAACTTAGTAAAAGACATTCAAGATAGGTTGAATTATGTTAGAGGTTTCCTTACATCCTCAAAGGGAGAAACCAACATTGTCATCGATGAATTGTGAAGGAGGTATGACTTACAAGCTAAGTTGAATGTTAGATTACTTGGCTTTGATTGGATAAAGGAACATTATGTGAATGATATTGAGTTTGTTAGATGGTATACAACATGGTGTAATAAGGTCAAAAGGGTGATTTGTTAAGCATGATGGTTTTGTCTTTAAAGGAAACAAACTTTCGATTCATAGTTGCAAATTGAGAGAGTTGTTAATTCATGAATCTCATGTTGAAATTTGGCTAGTCACTTTGGTGAGAGGAAGACTTTTGAATCCTTCAAGGAGCACTCCTATTGGTATCATACATTCTGTGATGTGAACATGCTTGTGGACAAGTGTATTGTGTACAAAAAGGCAAAAAGTTGCAGCCTACCCCATAGTTTGAACACTCCTTTGCCAATTCCAACTCATCCATAAGAAGGCTCAAGCATGGGCTTTGTTTTTGAGTGCCTAGAAGACTGGGGGGTAAAGAATCTATAATGGTGCTTGTTGAAAGGCTCTTTAAAATGCCCCACTTCATTGCAATTTGAGTAGCTAAGTTGTTCTTTAAGGAAGTGGTACGATTGCATGGAATGCATAAGACTATTGTGTCAGATAGCAAATTTCTCAACTCATTTTAGATGACTTTGTGGAGAATGTTGGGCATTAAGCTTCTATTTAATACTTCTTATTATCCACAAACTAACTGCCAAATAAAGGTGGTAAATAAAATCATGGGAACTTTGTTGAGGACACTTGTGGAAAAGAACTTAAAATCTTGGGGATTTACATTTGCCTTATGTTGAATTTTCATGTAGTCTGAGCATGTATGGAATAACCCTCAAGAGTCATTTTGAGGTTGCTTATGGTTTCAATATACTCCCTCCATAGGATTTGATTCCACTTTGAAGTAAGGTGTTGATCAATGAGTACGGAAAAACAAGACTAAGAGGGTAAAAATGTTGTATGAAACAAACTTTTTGGAAAGATACAAAAGAAGAATGAAATGTATTCAAGGGCTACCAATAAAAGGGGAAAAACAATGATTTTTCAAGAAGGGGATTTTGTGGATTCAATTTATGAAATATAGGCTTCCCGAGTAAAGGAAATCCTACCTCATGCCAAGACTCAATGGACTATTCAAAGTATTGGAAAGGATTAACGACAATAACTACAAGATTGAGCTTCAGGAAGTTATGTAGTTTCAAACACATTTTCAGTGTGAAGGATGTATCTCCTTATATGGCCAAGGTTTGGAGGAAGAAGAGTTAGATTTGAGGGAAAAAATTTTCCCACATGTGCCAAAAGGACCTCTAAACCAATTCCAAACAAATAGATGATCTAACTATTATAGTTCACTTTATTTAAGGCTTAAGAATTCACTAAGGGGTCCCTAACTTAAAAGACAAAAAACCCTAGGTATGTGATCAATCAGGGTTGCAAAGTGTGCATTTCCAACTTGAAGAAGGAAGTTTGAAGGTATCCCATCAAGATGAACCAAATATTGTAGTTAAAGTAGTCAAGGCTTGAAAAATTAGAGATGTGCTTAATGAAGAGCAAAATGAGTGGCCTTTGGCCAAATGGAAGAAGAATACTTAATGTTATTTTGTATTTAGCATTATTTTTATGTGTTTATTGTAATTTATGTTGATTCAACTTCTAGGGTTTTTGGAGGGAAACATGCAAGCTTTCTTCTAATTTTTGAGGGATGGTATTTAAGCCAGGTTACCATAGCCGACACTTTTGAAGACTTGTTCTCAACAATCATTTCAAGTTCTCTCTAGTTGGTGAGGCTTCAATAAACTAGTTCTTTGAGTGTTTTTTTCTTCTTTGTTCTTGTTTATTCCTTTTCCTTATCACTAATTGTTTGTAGAAAATAGAGAATCCTTTATCTTCCTTCCAAAAGGTTGAGCTAAAGCAAGGTTTAATTACTTCACAACTAGCACTTGGATAGGTTTCATTGAAGGGTTGCAAACATTACACTTCTACTGTTAAGTGAGCTATGGGCCAATCCCTCTTTCTTGGCCTAATTTCTGTTCTTCTTTTCTTCAGCCCATTTTTCCCATTTTAAAGCCTTTTTTTTACTATTTTCTACCTTGCATTCCCTCCTTCTAACTGCACCTAAAACCCTTTCGAAAACTATCCTAAGCGAACCATGATATCCAACAACTTTCCCTCTTTTTCTTGTTTGAACCTTACTTTTTTTTCAAATCGATTTGCTGTGTCACCTCGGCCCAACTTGTATGGGCTATAACATTTATTTTGTTTCATAGTCTTCTACTGCAAATCATAGATCACTAGCCTTAGGCTAGACAACCAAGTCCTCTTAAAGGATTCAATCTTTTGCCCTAATGTTTCTATTTTTTGCCTGCCTCTAAGGTAGTACAAAAATTAATTTGCATCAGAGCTTGAGGTTCCCTAATTTCCTAAAAAGTAATTACTAAAGAATTTACAGGGTACTATTTTTTATGTTCATCTGGTGTAATAACCGCAAATTTGGAATAATAGAAGATGTTTTTCTTTGATGTATACGATTGGTGATTTATTGGAAGCTCATAGTATGTTAGTGAAATTATGCATGAGATAATAAAATTGTGTTGTGACTTGAGTGTACACACTTTTAAAAGGGGGACAATGGTTTTAAGTTAAAGGACATCTAAGGAAAAAGGATGGTAGAGGAGATGTTGACTAGGGAAGGATGAAGAAATTGGTTGAAAGATAGATGTTGTATGAAGGGGATCAGATGAAAGAGGCTACTAGATGAAACAAAATTAGATGAAAGATGGACCATTGGAAGAGGAAGACTGAATGAAAAGATAACCATTAGATCTTGGGATTGGATGTCCTTCAAATGTTAAGGGAAGTCTATAATTGGAATGAACAGTTAGGATGAAAGGAGAAGAATCCATGACAGAAAGGAACGTGACTGAGGAAAGGAATGCATCAACAAAAATGATTGTGTTTGCGGAATGGATGACATCATTTTATGAAAGAAACGCACCCACAGTAGTTAGGAACATGTTGCATAGTGGATAAGTAAAGGAATAAAACATCATTGTAAATTGAAGTATCCGCTAAAGAGGAAAAATCTATAGAAAGGAATGGTCCACAATGGATAAGTTAGAAGGATAAAATGAGATAAATGTCATTTTGATGAAGGATCTATGGAGAACAGTGATTATCGAGGGAGCGTAGGTGCTTGCAAAAATGAAAGCGTTTGCAAACCGAAGAAACTATTGTTGTTTGGATTAAGGATCTGCAAAGAGTAGTGATTATCACAAGAGCGTAGGCGTGGGCAAAAAGGAACACGTCTAGGAACTGAAGGAAATGTTGTTGTTTGGATTAAGGATTTGGGGAGAGAAGAGAGTATCGTGGGAGCATAGGCATCCACATAAAGGAATGCATTCAAGAATCGAATGAAACATTGTTGTTTGGATTAAGGATTCACGAAGAACAGTGAATATTATAGGAATATAGGCTTACACAGAAAGGAACACATCCACAAACCAAAGGAAATTTTGTTATTTAAATGAAAGATTCCCAGGAAATAGTAAGTACTGTTGGAGCAGAGGCACTCGTAGTATGGATCACATCAATAAGAAAGAGGGACCTCATCATTTTGGGACCAGTGGGAATCCGTCCACGCCTTAGCCACAACTATAAAAGGTGAAATTTATGAAGATCCATTGCAACTATTTTATTCGAGTATGTGCAGGCAACATCTCGTATGTACCATTAAGGAACCAAGACCCTAGAATGCGAGATGAAGCAAGGGAATGACTTGGTTTCATGGTTAAACTCGAGGTAAGTAATGTAGTGTGTGAATGGCCTTTGGATCTACAGCATAAGGTGCTAGGTGAGTAGCTATATAATTTACATATATGTATTGTATGTTGATCAATGACCATTACTCCGTGAAAGATACGAGATTATTATCAACTCCATTTATTGTTAGTTAGAGGTTGTGCTAATGAATATTATGATGATGATAATTGTTGTTTGAGGATTTATGGATATGCTATTTTAATGTGTTTTATGAGGATGATAATGTAGATAGTTTACCAGTTGACTGGTTAGATATGTAATACTAAGGGATGTTATTTTCATTTTAGTACTTTGATGATGCTCGAGGATCTGTCTCCTGCTATTTGTGATATTGTGATGATGAAATATGGGGTTTTATGAATACTAGTGGTTAGGTTGGTTCGACTGCATGTTCATAAGCATTTCCTTGCATCACAAAATTGTTTCTAAGAGAAAATTAATAAAGGAACTTTTAATGCATACATTTGATGAAAGAAAAGAATAAACAAATGAAATGATGAAAATGATTGTAACTTTGGTGATTAGGTATCCATGTAGATTTGGGGGTTTATCCCCCAATGTAGCTTTGGTGGATGTGTTCCCCAATATAGCTTTGGTGGACTTGTTCCCAAATGATTTACCTTAGTGCCGAATTCCAATGGGAAAGAAAGAACAAATGAAACAAACAATGAATAAGGAAAAACAATTGTAAATGCTTTCTATAAACAGCATGTGCATCACTCATATGTCCACAGTCTCATGCATTACTTGTTATATCTTAGACTTATAGATGAACCTTTTGTTATAGGTGAGGAAGTTTATCATGAATTTCATGACAAAGAAGTAGGTTGATGGGCATGTCTATGGTGAGCACTCAATGTCATTGGGACTTCTAATATGTTGGTTGTGGTGTTTTAAAATGAAGAGGTTTTCTTAAAAGAAATAAGAATACAAATAAAAAGGAAAAGTTAACTGTTTACGGTTTCATGTAATAGTTTCAGTTGTGTTTTACTATTGGAAATGTTTTAAGAAATGTTTTGGGTTGGTGTGAGTATAAGTTTAGTAAATGGATGGTTGGGTTTTTCATGATTAAATGTTTTGCTATGTTATTTTAAAAGTATGATTTATTGACTAAATGTTAAAGGCATGTTTTAGTTGTTATTTAAAAAAAAACTATAAGAAATTAAGATTTATGAAAAGGAGAGTTATATGTGTCGTTCATGAAATTGTTCTAATAGCTTATATGAATTTTTACAAATAAGATAATATGTTGTGAAAAAAGAAACTCATGGCTATCCCCAGAGTGACAATACCTCAACTTCCAATCCACTAGCACTTGCTCTAAAAGCTCTTGTACTCTATTTTAAGGCAACAAGGAGGAAGCTGTAACAATCCGACTTTTTCTTTATCTTTTAAAAAATTCATTAAAATTCAAAACTTTTACAAAATCACTAAAATCTTTATTAAAACCTTTGTAAAATAAAATCATAGTGTCTTTCAAAGCCGGATCGTTAAAACTCATTCGTAAAACATAGCGGAGGTAAAATCTTTTATGAAAATATAGTGGAAGCATAAATAACTCTTTTGATTAAAGAATACTAAACAATTAAATACAGTTTAATTACAATCATTTTCTCTTTTACTCTCTTCAGCCTGGCCAGCCACAAGATCCCTCGCATGCGAATCATTCATCCCTACTTCTTAATATGTTCATCTATATCACGTATAGATATCTACACCACAAGTAAGGACGTGAGCCTAATGGTCTAGTAAGGAAAAGGGTTTATACAGTTGATATACCTCTCTTTATTTCTTTTAGAATGAGGGCCACCCAAACCAATTTTTTCATTACGTTTGTTAGTTCTTTGGTTCTTTACACGTACATCGAGTGAGAGATTCGAGGATTTCCTCTGAAATGGTATAGTTGGTTGGATCTAACCTCCTGTGTGCAACTATGTTCCCGTTCTCGACTAGGGTTGGGCTTCGCCTAGCTGCCAGGCTAGATCCGTTACCCATCCGCTGTAATATCCCAGAAATTTATCAAGATGTAATACCCAGTTGATAGATTACAAAAGACGAATGGACAAAAGCATACATGTTTCATCTATCAAGTCCAAGTTAAAGGCCCATTAAATGGCAAGTCAATGGCCATGATAGTGTTAGGGATTATGGAGGATCCAATGGAGGCCCAAGGTAGGATTAAATTAAAGAAAAAAAGAGCTAAAATGGAAGATGGCCAAAACAGCCCACGGGCTGGCCCAGCACGCGCACCGCCAAGCGCTTGCCAGCGCGCGCCGCCTGCCGATAGCGCTCCCGCCAGCGCGGATGCTGACAAGTTAGGCACCGACAGCTCTGACAAATTAGGCATCGACAACGCCGACAGTCGGCAGCGGACAGCGCGGGTGCCGACAGCATGCGTTCACACTTGCCTAACCCGACTCTGTGCGCGCTGCCCACCTACTGCCGCACCCACCGCCGACCAGACATGTATTATGCGTGTCTTTCACCATTTTCCATGCCTAACTTTGAATTTTATCAATATTTTTGTATATTTTAATGTCTCCATGTCCCCTTGAATTGCCTATAAATAGATGGGCAAACCTTCAATGTAAATCACAACTTACAACTTGAAATTTGATAACATTTTTGTTTAGAGAGTGATTTTCTTCTTGAGTTCTATTTGAGGACGTGATCTTCTTCAATTGTTTGCTTGAAGAGATCAAACTTGATAGCCTTGGGTTCAACCAGCATGTTTGGTTTGGGCCAAACTCCTCTCTTTGATAGTTCAGTTCTTATCTCTCCATAGATAACGGATCGAATTCCTAATACCGTTTGAATCTCTAAGGCATCCTATGAACATTCCGCATTGTTGTCGGCTCTCGAACATCTGAGGGTGAAAGTGTGGAGGAGTAGTTACTCGGGAATCGAGAGAAGTTACGCTTTGGAAATTCTATAGTAGGAAATTTCTACAAGAGGTAAGAAATAGGATACGGTGACCAGTGGAGGCCCTGCATCACGGGATTTTGTGTTTTCACTTACTTTAAATAAATGTTGAAAATATTGTTGGAATTATTCTTATAAATTAACAATAAATAAATGTTGAAAATGTAAAAGCCTTGAAATTTTAATGATAAATTCCACGTGTAAATCCTTCGCGTTGAAAATCGATTATAGCGTTGAAGTAGACCGAATTTGTCGTGTAGCAGCCACGTATGCAAATTTGGTCATTTGGTCAAGTCCACGTACGCAAATTTGGTCAACTGGTCAAAGTCAGCGAAATTAGATTTTTCCGAGTAAAGAATTGAATTAATAAACGATATTGGACAGTCAAAATTGAGCGATAACATCGATGGATGATGTTTGAATTAAATTTAGAGTTTGGGTAGATTATAAATTGATAATGTATAAAATTGGGGATACGCATTTTTTTTAAAATGGAAAAGAAATTAGGAAATTGGGATTAAGGAAAATAAATAATTTGGAAGAAGTGAAATAAGAGTAGAAATATTTGGGAAATGAAGAGGAAAGGTTTGGGGGCAAAAATCCCGCCCAATGCCTTTGAACCCGTAAAGTTCAAGGTTTAAGTTGAAAAAAAAAATTAAGAAAAGGGGGGGAATGAAATTAGGGTTTCCCCCCC
>CM039475.1:10194584-10326405 GCA_022433065.1 Begonia loranthoides
AACGGCGAGCAGGCAAGAACTCCGTGAGCTGGCGACGCCGGCCGAGACAGGGAGCTCGGTTTCAGGCGATTCTTTCGGCTGCGAACCGCGACGCGTGCGACGTCGGCCGAGAGGAGACGGTCGTTTCCCCGAACAGACGAACGACGAACTCCTGATCCCGAGCAAATCCGGCGAGTTCAGATCTGTGACCGGAACTCCGAGTTGAGCTGATTCTTCGACTCCGGCGAACGACGATTCCAGATCTGTGACGGAGCAACTCCGAGGCCGAACCCGACTCTCGTTTTCGACGGCGAACAAATTCCGTTTCCGGGGACAGACTACTCCGAATCGTTCCGTGGGTGAGGTTTTCGATCTGAGTTTTACTCCGATGTTAAGTTTGGATTTGTGATGTCGTTGGTTGATTTGTGATTGGATTTACAGCAGTGGATCTAAAGGATTCCGGACGAACAAACCTCCGGCGACGGCAATTTCAGATCTGACCATATTTACGATTTTTCGATGAGAAAAACAGGACGCGGATCCCGTCCTATTGGTGAGGAAATTTCTAGTTGGACTGTTCCATTATGATTTTTAGTCTTGAATGTGATTTCGCTGCTTATTTGGAGTGATTGATTGCTTAGTTGGATTTCTGCTGTCATTAACAATGAAGGGCTGAAGTTGATAGATTGGTTTATGAATTAGTGATAAGTTTCTGAATATTGCTTGGAATATTTAGGCTTAAATTTGCAGAACGTATTGCTCATGCCCTGTGATTTTTGTTCTATTTGGGTTCTGCTATAGTTTTGTTGGCTGTCAATTTGGTATTGCTTGTGAGAGATCCAGTGGAATTGTTTTATTTGGATTTTAGGTTTTGCTAACTTGTTTGATTCAAGTGATAAATTTTGAATATTGGTTGTGATTCCAATCAATGGATAGTGGTAAACGTAAGCTTCGTTTCATTATTGGTTATTGATGAGAAAACCATGAAAAATCCTTATGGCCTTGTTTGCATTAATTTGCTCGGTTAATTTGGTATTGTTGGGTATTAAAGTGGATTCTGACTATTTAATTTCGAACACTAAGATTTGCTAAGTTCTGCATTTGAGTTCTGTTTTATAGTTGGAATGCAACGCTAATAATGTCGTGGAATCTGTTGCTCTGTTAGTTGAGCTTAAGATAGACGTGGTTATAAATATGAATTTTCTTGATAGCCGTAAAGATGATGTATGTTCTGACGAATGAGACTTTGGATTTTTAAAGCTGTGTAGGTGTTCAGGATTTGGATTATGAGATTAAGAAATGTTGTTAGATAAAGTTGGAAACTTTATTGGAATTCTTTGCACGTTGGTTGGACTCTGTATAGGACCCTCGCTTATTTTCCTAGAATTTAATTATGATATTCTCGCGTTTATACATTTGCCAGGCTTGGATGATTTCAGCGAGGGATACGATTCTTGCATAATTGGTTGCTCTGGTCGGTAAGGCAAATCGTCGTCAAAGTAGGGATTTCTATACCTCTTGCGTTATATTGCATCCTATTCCGTTTTCCAAAATAATTATTTTGTGGACTACCACACTTGGAAAATGACGGGGACTGTTCGACAGCACGTCCGTTTTTATTAGTAGTATGTTTTCTCAAGTTTAATTCCGTACATGGTTTGAGATTTATTGTGCCCATGTTGAGGGATGGATCCGCCATCCCCTTTGATACCTTCTGCTGCGTGAAGGTTGATTGTTTGACGTGCGAAAAATATAGGTGGGGCATTGGTGACGTGTCATCAGGTTGAAACTCCTAAAAGTCGTAAACCTCGTATGGGAGGGTGATGACGCCTTCTTGGGTCGCAAGCCCCTAAACCTGGCCAGAATTTGTCCCACGGATCAGACGGTTGTCAATCGCTGAGACTTGTTTATCCTAAGTCCACATATAGCGAGCAACTGTATCCGTTTTATTTGATTATACGATTATACGAGTTGTGTCGTGCAGCCAGGTGCACCAGCAACTCGGGTGACGTACGGAATCTTCGGATCGTCGTCATTATTCCTGCCTCATAAGGTGTTGTCAGCGACGGGTGACCACCTCTTCTATGTTGTGTGGCGGGTGAGTCCATGAGTGACCACCCCTTTTCACTGACGACGTTTTCAAATTGGAAAACGATGATGGCCTATTTTACGAGGTATAGCTGTCTATGTATACAGCAAGATTTTTAATAAAAGCCTCATCGACGGCCCTTGGGTCGGTTTGGTGAAATGATAAAGAGTTTTAAAGTGATTTTAAAAATCCATGTACGGCAGAATGAAACATAACTTTGTTGTCGAAAAATGTACAAAACCAGTTTTGCATGAGGTGCATTTAGTATAGCCATACTTTACTGAGTTAGTCACTCACCCCAAACAACTCCTCCCCCAAAACTTCAGGTAAAGGCAAAGAGTAGCTGAGGATCAGGAGTTGGAGCATTTTATTATTTCTACTTGAGTGATTCATCGTTATTTGATGAGGACATTTATGTTTCCATTTGGGTCTGTAAACCTTAAACACAGTTGGTTTTGGATTTGTTGCACAGTACTTGGATTTCATTATAATTTATGCACTGTTATCTTCTCGTGATCCCTACTCGGACCTAAGCCCATATTACCTTGGGCCGAATTAAATATTATAAGTCTTCCGCAAAACTCACGCCTTGGGCTGGGTGATCGGGTTCTCTATGAGGATCGGGTCGCCTGACCCGACGGTTCTGTTAGGCCTGTCTTCGGGTCGTGACAGAAAATATAATTGGAAATATTATGAGAATTATCGTTAAAATAATGTCAACATAATTATGGAGATTATTGTCATAATTAATGCATAAAATACAAAGATAATGCGTGAATGTAAAAATGACTAAAAATATATAAACTTCCTTAATTGCATATATGGACTGTTGTACTGCTGTTAATTCCATTGTATTGTTATGAACTGTACATGCATCATGAAAGGGTTTATAAAACTGCTGACATATGCATAGCATGTTTATAAATGAACCAATAAATGTAAATAGGTGTATGAGATCGGTGGTGATGCCCCTAATGGATGAATCTCCGTGTTGGAGTGATAGTTAAGCCATAAGATGGTATAATGGATCCAACTGCCCTAGATTGATGAGATCTCATACATATGGACTGTTAAGTGAAACTAAAATAGCTTGAAGAGGAGATAGGTTATTCTCTAATAACGACTGCATAAGCATTTCATAGCATATGAATATATTCTATTTCTTGTTGAGCCTCAGCTCATTGTATTATCTGTGATGCAGGTATATATTAATGAAGGAAGATGCATGGCTAGGTGAAATCTTGGGTTATCAACTGAAGAAGATCTGATGAGTTATGGCTCAAGAAACATTAGTTATTTAAATTACGATTTTATGAAATAAATGATTTGTATAAAATGGACTGTATTTTCAATTGTTTAAAATTATGATTTGTTTTATTTTGCTCAATTACTCTATTTTCAACTTAACAATTTATTTGGAAAAGTTTAAAAGAAAATTTTTAATTTACCATGAATTTGGAAAGAAAGAAAATTTATTTGTATAATTGGGGCATTACATCTGCCCCCCAACTCCCTTTTCTTCTTTTCTTTTTCTTCATTTTCTTAAAGTTTTCCCTCACATAATGCATGTGTGAGTACCACCCCCAGGGCGGCACTCCCTATTTGTTTCTATTAGCATGATGCATGATAACATATTCTCCAACTAATATGATGCATGATACAGCATAACGTAACTTTAACAATAATTGAATTGCGCATATAAAAGAAAGTAAACGACAATAATTGAACATTGCATTGAAATGAAAATAAACTGTAATTAGAATTGAGCATATAATGAATAACAGTAATTGAAAGCGCACAACAAAGAACAATTATAATATCAAATTGAAAACAACGAACAACATAAGGGAATTAAGCAACAAACATTAAGGGAATTAAATAGTGAATCATGAAAGGATCATAGCAATTAAACACGCATGACAGAACAATATACAATAAATTGAAACAACTAATTAATGGCATGCTTGAACTTACAGGGCACCACAATAAATGAAATAGAACGCAGAACATACTATTAAATGGAGATTATAAGTCAAATGACTATTCACTAACTAAAGCATGCTTCTCAGGAGTATAACGGTATTAAACAGACATGGGCAATATAAATCGAGTACAAGAAGAACTTATAACTAAGGCAACATGCATTTGAAAGTAAAGCCTAGTTAATTAACATGCTCCAGAATTATTATTTTAGTTGATTACATCCTAATTAACTAATCATGCGCAGATTAGTGGCTTAACATGATTTTAGTCTAATCTAATTACACATGCCCAGGTTTAGTAAACTATAATTTACAATTAATACAAAGAAGACAATAACAAAGGAAAGATAAAAACACATTCACATAGTCAATGAGACCCTTAGTTCATTCACTTTTAGTTCATTCTTCTTTCATCTTCTCTATTATTTTCTAATAAAGTAAAGCATCAAATTGTAGATGTAACTACCCGAATTTTTATTTCCATTTAAAAATGCGTTAAAATTTAAAATTTTTATTAAACAACTACAACCTTTATTACCTTTTTACTATAAAATATAATCAGAGTGCCCTAAGTCAGACCATTAAAACTCCTTTCGTTCTACCCGCTATGAAAATCGTTATAAAATCTTTGACAAAAATGCAGCGAAAATCAAATCAAGAAACATAGCGGGTCTATCAAAACTTTGCATAAGCGTAAATAAATTGTTTAAGGAAGAAATACTAAACAATTAATTACTGCGTTTGAGAAATGAAAACTAAACCATTAAATACAATTTAATTACAACTGCTTTCTATTTTACTCTCTTTAGCCTGGCCAGCCACGAGTCCCGTGCGTGCAAATCCTTCATCGTTTGTCTTCATGTACAAGTACCTACACCTACACCACAAGTAAACTGTAAGCCCAAAGGCTTAGTAAGGAAAAAGTGTTTAATGCAATTATGTTTATGTCTCTCTTGAGTTCTTTCTGGAATGGGTACCGCCCCAAACCAGTCTTTTCTTTCCGTTCGTTGGTTCTTACTCGTACTTCGAGTTGGAGATTAGAGAAAGGTATAGTCTTTGTCAGATTTAACCACCTAGAGAAAGGTATAACGCAATCCGTGTCGGAAGGATAGTCTTTGTCAGATTTAACCACCTAGAGTAGACAGTCTCGTAGTCCTGACAAGGGAAAGGTAACGTTCTTTTAATCCTATCTACCTGGCTGATCCGTACTTACACTTCCATCCCCAACTCCCTTTTCTTCTTTTTCTTTATTTTCTTAATGTTTTACCCTCACATAATGCATGTGTGAGTACCACCACCATGGTGGCACTCCCTATTGGTTCTATTAGCATGATGCATGATAATACATTCTCTAAATAACATGACACATGATGCAGTATCACATAACATTAATAATAATTGAATTGCGCACATAAAAGAAAGTAAATGACAATAATTGAATAGTGCACGTAAGGGAAAGTAATAACAATTGAATAATGCATTAAATGAAGGTAAACAATAATTGAAGATGATAACAATTGACTAGCACATTTAAGGAAAAGTAAACAATGATATTGAGCAATAAATAACAGAAACGTGCTTAATTAAACATGATGATGAACATGGTATATCTTAGTTAATTAATATGGTTAATTAACATGGCATCTAGTTCTAGTTAGTTAAACATACTCAATGTCTAGTTAATTACTTTAGTTAATTAACATGCTCAATGTCTAGTTAATTACTCTAGTTAATTAACATGCTCTATGTAACAAATTAGATCAACTAAGTGTCAACCTAGTTATCTACACATGATCAGATTAAAGGAAAACCATAACTTCTAGCTCTCACAAAAATAATTAAGCATTTGGGATAGTAAGACAATATATGTGTAGCACTAACAATACCGTGACAGCAAGTAAAGCAATAAAAATACATATAACCGAATAAAATCATCATCAAAGGAATAACTTATAGCTCGTCACATTAACATAGTACGACTATCAGATCCTCATTCAAGCAGGGCATTTAACATCGAAGCATCATATCGTATAAGTTTCAGTAAAAGAGATTGCAATAAAAGACAATATGCAGACATTAACAAAGAAATTCGACACTACTCAGATTAATTGATTACTTGGTTAAACATGCTCAGATTGATTATAGTTAATTAGTTAAATTAAACATGGCATAACTTAGTTAATTAACATGCTAATATTATTCTATTTAGTTAGCTAAACATGCTAATTACATACTACGATTATTATTCTAGTTAGCTATCTTAGTTAATTACAAGCTCAGATTTCATGCATAATTAATTACATGCTCGGATTACATGCTTTTGCTAGTTAATTAAGCATACTTAGTTACCATTAATTAGTTGGTTATCGTAAATCAGTTAGTTAAACATACTAAACATGCTCAACTAGTAAAATCAATTGTTGTCCTAGTTAATTAATATGCTCAAGGAATGGATGTCTCTAGCCCTTGGCCTAAAGATGTCAAATCTTTTTCTCATCAACCTTTTCATCATACCCCAAGTAATAATTTTATCTTCACCATCATGTAGCCTCTAAGCTTTCAAATTATTCCACCAAGATCTTGCGTAACCCATAAATTCCCAGGAAACCAACCTAACTTTTGCTTTATCCAAATATTCATAACAATCAAATATTTTCTCTACCTTTTCCAACCAATCCACAAACGCAAACCATTGTTGAATCCTCTAAATGGAGGGATAGATAATTTCACATGCTTCACATCATCAACAAAATTTTGAGTATACCTCGAGCTATGGCAAATACGGTTATGAGAGCTTTCACTACAAACCACCTCTTCAACTTCGTCATGGTTTAATCTTTCCCTTCTCTTACCAATATGACTTCTTGGATTAGGGCTCCTAGGGCCCTTCATATTTTGATTTCCAGAGCCATCCAATCTCTGGTGCAAGTTGGAGAACATATTTCATAATTCTTCAAGTTGGTTTTGAAAGCTTGCTTTGACCACAATTTGTGTCTTCTCGGGTAGCTGATTTGTATCTCTATTTTGGATAGAGTTGATTCCCCTTCTTGTACTCATTTTCCCAAAAAATAATGTACAAATCATAGAGTATAAACAAGCCAAATTGGCTTTGATACCAAATGATGTGCCAGCGGAAGTTATGATAATTAAATGATGCACCAGCGAAGCTCACTCGGACGGTGGAGTGTATGAAGGGAGGGGGACAAGTACTTGGTTGGAAGATAGACACCCCTTGAGAAGACGGACGCTCAAAATGGGGGAAATGGACGTCCCACATAGGGAACAGACGTCCTTTTTAGAGAGAGGAAGACATGTCAAATGGAGGAAAAACAAAATGGACATCCTTTATAGAGGGACAGACGTCCTTTATAGAGTGCACAATACAACATGCTCATTGCTTTAACATTCATACTCAATTGACATTTATCAATATCATCATATTCAACAGGTAGTTTGGGGACATTTGTACCATTTTCTAGCTTAATGGGTACATAGGGTCCATTTTTAAAAATATGCCACAAGTCATAATTCATAGATTGAACAAATATTCTCATTCTAGATTTCTAGTATGTATAATCATTGCCATTAAAGAAAGGAGGCCTAGAAATAGATTGACCATCTACTTGTGAGCTACGCATATTAAACTTCGTTACAATTTTTTTTTAATACAACAAAGATGCTTTACAACCCACTCTGATACCAATGGGAGGGGGTGAATTAGGTTGATTAAGTTTTTTAGTTAACCTTATAAATTAATTATTCACTTACTCAAATATTATATTTTTTCTTTACTAAAGATGTTATCGTTAATATGCAAGAAAAAACAAGTATAATAAGTAAAGATAAGAGAGAGAAGTGCAACCAATTTGTTAACGCGGTTCAGCTAACATTTCCTATGTTCATGTTTCAAGGCTCCCTCTTGAAGTTTCCTTTCCTTAATAACCTCCTCGGTTATATCTAATTAATCTTTCAGGCGTCAATCAAGTCTTACAAAGATTGTTACGGGGCGCCACTCTTCAAATGTCTAACAAGTAAAGTGTGTAGAGGTTTTTAACAATGAGGTACAAACTCAATAACCTAAACTCTCACAAAGATATAATCTCAAGTTAAGAAATGAGAGAGATAGGCTAAACACTCAGAAATTGAAGAGAAATATCAAAAATAAAGTTGTAGCACTTTAGTATAATTTCTCTCCATTATTGTCTTCAATTTGCAAGAGTTTCAATTTATAGTTTTCTTTAGAAAAGCTACTGACCAAACGGCCACTCAATCATTTCGGTCGACCGCTTCATGACTGTTATGCGTTTTATATATGCACTTGGTTGACCAATTTTCATTCAAGTCTACTGCACCTGTCGACTTATGTCTTTCTCGATCGACCGCTTCAGCGTGATTTGGAAAAACCATTCAGCTCTATCATATTTCCAGGTGATCGCGCTTCACCCTGGTCGATTACGATTTGCACTTCGAAAAGAGAGTCTGCTCTTTGTAATATTTCTGGTTGACTAACGTCTATACTGGTTGACCGCTTTCACCACATTAGAATTTTTCGAGCACACTATAAGATTTTCGATCGATTACTTTTCTTCTCTGGTCGATCGCCTTCGTTGATTTCAGAAACTTTATGCTCTCTGTAAGAATTCAAGTTGACCGCCCCTCTGCCTTGGTTGACTGCTTCTTCGTGTTTTGCTTGAATTAAAGTTTTTGTGTCCCAAAAATTAAGGCATTAGCTACAAAGATTCTAACAAACATGTTAGTATACTTAAATACCCATATTAAATGATATTTTCAATTAAGATTAATAATATACTCAATTGAAATCATATTTATATTTCATGAGCAACTTAAAGATAATTCAATTACACATCATCAAAACAATTAAACTTAATACATATTAAAATAACAAATTTTCAAATTTAATTTATGGCTTTAAATATTCAATCAAAAACCCTAAATCAGCAGGATCGAATTCTCTTTAAATGTCTGATTGTTCTTCTCGACATTTTGTTGCAGCTCTCTTAGGGATCACGACACTTTATGACCTATATTCTATAAATTTAAATTCTAAAATATTAATTGTTAATGTCTGAGTTTATTCTATCAATAACTTGAAGGGGTTGAGGACACTCGAAATGGCCAAATTTATAATTATGATACTTTCTTATGTTACAACACAAAAATATCTGCCCATTTTTTTCATTTTAAACGAGAAAAAACTCATCACAAAGTCATCATCACATTGCTTAAATAGCTCAGCTTTAAATTTATGAAAATGGAGGTCATAAAGCGTTGTGATCCGGAGGGAGCTATAAAGTAAAGCTGAGAAGAACAATCTGAGCTTTGAAGAGAATGCGTTAACCATGCTTCATGCCATATTTTCTTAATTTTTGATTATGGTCGAGGGGTCAAAGCTCAATGTTCGCGTACATAGTAACTTTTAAAATACACTGAATCAATTAACTATTGACATTTGTGTTCATATTTTTCAGAATAACTAACGTGAACTATTTCACTTTGTGCATTAACTAACATTTGCCTAACATATTCAACTTCTCCCACTTTTAATTGCTAGACTCAAATCAAGAAATTATGTTTTTCAATTATAATGTGAATTTAGCAATTAATTTTCATAAAATAACATATCCAATAACCAACTACTCATTAAAATAAAATTAAGCGATGGTGAATTATTTTTTCCTACTAGCGGGGAACTTGTGGTTTTAAATTACATTATGAGAAGTTAAAATTTGTGACAATTTTAATGTAAACTCGAACTTAATTAAAAAATTTGTAAGATTTATGACATTCATAATTTAAGCTTGAATATGATTTTAAAAAAAATGATTACTGGAGCAGATAGGTACTAAACAATTTAATAAAACAATTTTTAAATGTGTTTTATTCAAAAAGAAAAAGAGAAATTAACAAAGCAACCACTGTATTATGAACTTAATGACAACTCAACCACTGAATAATTTTTACTTACAACTTAAATACTGAATTATGATAAATGAATGAATTAAACTTCGCCGTTAACTTTCTAAGAATTCACAGTGGAAAAAAGCTTATATCCATGGAAAAAACTACAAGAACAGTAATTTCAAAGACTTTCGGTAGAAAAGAATTAATATCTATGGAGAATGAATTTGAGAAAATATTGTACAAGTTAATTTTAAATTTTTGTAGTTTTATAATTTAAAAGATTTTGTAAAATATTATATAATGTGAGGAAAACCAAGGTTCTGCAGCGGACAGTTGTCTTTCCGCTACGGAATGACAACGTTTTTTAATGAAAAATGTAACAGCGATATTTGTTTCGTTTATTTTTTATAGTTTAATGTTTAAATTGTTAACGAAAATTATTTAGTGGTTGACTTGTCATTGACTCCATATTAGCATCGTGATTGTTTTTTTAATTTTTCAAAGAAAAATGAAAATATTGGAAATATAATTTGGTACTTTTATAACAGCAACATATATATATATATATGAGAAAATGACAAATCAATCATAATCATTTATTGTTAGTGATAAACCAATCATCATCATTTTTTTGTTACTAAATTAACCACTGAACTATGGAAAAATGACACTACTAATATCGTTGTCACGCTTACTGTTAAATGCTTTGATGACGAAACGTTGCGGTTTGTCATGAAATCGCCACGGTTCCAGTGGTTGTTATGAAACCGCTGCGATTTGTCATGAACCATATCTGTTTTGTCAGTCGCGGTTCGTCAAAAATATTTAATCGCAAATTTGAAGGTTTAAACGTGCGATGTTGGGCTCGAGAAATGCAGGTCATAGGTTAATCCTTCATGTAACACCATAGATATCTAAGAGAGCTTCAATTTGATATATTATGGAGCCGATTTGGACACTCATAACCAAAGTTATGGTCCTTTGAAGTTGAAGAGGTCAAGAATCTCCATAAAACCGTTGCGGTTTAGGATGATGTCGTAGTCGTGTGTCAATACACCGCGACGGTTTCATAAGACATCGCAGTAGTTTATTAACACACCACTACGGCGTCATCATAAACCGCAGTGGTTCATGTCAATTGTCGGATTGTTTTTGGAAAATCAATTGCCACAGCTCTACATCGTCATGTTTAATGGCAAACGCGATAGTGATGTTGACTTTATTATTTTTTCATAGTTTAATAGTTAATTTGTTAACGAAAAAGAAATAGTAGTGGATTTATTGTTCATAGCAGAAGATAATGGTTGATTTGTCATTTTCCTATATATCTATCTATATATATATATATATATATATATGTGAGACGAGTCAAATTGAAGCTTATTTTCAAGTCAATTCGACTGAGCTTCTTCTCCGAGAAGAAAACGAAAATGCCGGACGATACGAAATTCAGCGTACTCGCCAGCCTCTTCACTTGGATGCAACGGAGTAAATCTTCCGCGAAGAAGCGACTAAAGTTTCGTAAATTCCTCGACACTTTCTGTAAACCTTCCGATTACTTCTCTGCTATACGCTTGATCCTGCCAAACCTCGATAGGGAGCGCGGTACGTATGGGCTCAAAGAGTCTGTGCTCGCTACCTGCATTATTGACGCCCTAGGAATGTCTAGGGAGTCTGAGGACGCTATTAAGCTAATTAATTGGCGTAAAGGTGGTGCGAAGACAGGTTCGAACGCCGGTAATTTTGCCCTTGTGGCTGCTGAGGTGAGGAATTCTCTATTTTTTTTTGGTGAAAATTGTTCTTCTTTTCATTGTAGTTATTCATTGGTACGATTTTGTGCGCAGTTTTGTGACGTCAAGTTTCTTTTAACCTTTTTATTTCTTTTTTTCCTTTTATTTTTATTTTTCATTTATTATGATTTTCATTTCACTTTGTTAGCTGAATATTATTTTGGAAGGTTTTACAGAGATAGTATTTAGAGTGGTGCTTCATACTTGCGCTTGAATGAAAGACTTAAAGGGTGATTTTCAAAGTCATGCGAGGGATAAGGATTTATTTGAATATCTGTTTTCACATTATTTGTGAATATTACCCCCATTGTTTAACCAGATGGAAGTGTTTGTTTTCCCATTTCAATTTCCTCGGAGCAGGATTTCCCACTATTTTTTATTTGGCCCCAAATAGGAATGGTTCTGTTGGTGAGCTATTTGACCCCAGAGTTGGATGATGATACGAACTCAAATCTTTATTCTTGAATATCAATCTACACATAGAACGTAGGACACTTCCTTACAATCTAGGCATTCGAGTCCCTAGCAACTCCCCACAATACTCCTCTCATTCTCCAATATATCAATTCCCACTACCCCAAGTCTTTATATAGACTTGACTAACCAGTAAATTTCCTATTATACCCTCCTAACCTATCATTACTCCCGCCCTAAAAATACACCTTGTCCTCAAGGTGGAAAAAAATGAAAAATATATTTTACAATTATATCTTCAATATTCTTAAAAGAAAATAAACTAGAATTAAGCCTAAAAATTTCCTCTTCTTTCTCTTTCTTTGTAGAATCCAACAAATTTCTTAGCCAAATAACCTTGATTAAAAGGTTATATTTTGTTAAACCCAAATTCTCATCTAGATGGGCTAAATTTGGAGTTGGCCCAACAATTACCCACTTCCACCACCAATTAAGGGCTTCTGGAAAAAATTTGGTGTCTTTTACTAGAAAGGGGTATTTTTGTCCAGCCCTCTTTGCAATTTCAGATTCCAATGACAGCTCATCTACATCTGTGAACCAATCTTTACCCTCCTCTGTTGCAGTTTCCATTTTGTTCGCTGCCAACTCATTCACTTCCAGCGTCAAGCAGTTTCCTCCATCGATGGCGGTTTCGCCCTCATCGTCGGCAGTTTCTCCATCACCGTCGGCAGTTCCTCCATGTCCACCGTCAGCAGTTTTACCATTTCCACCTTCGGCGGTTTCTTTCCTGTAATCGCGAAAAACTTCATTGGCCATCGATTCACCATCCCTTCCCTCGGTTGATTCTTCTTCTTCGGCCGACTTCTGCATCTGGTTGCCGTCGAAACTAGTAACTGGTCAGAAATTGTTTCCAAATCATCGAGCTGCTCTGCCTCGGCTTGGAGTTTTTTAATCTTCAGTTCTTGTTGGTCGCGGTTCCGGTCAAAATTTGATTTTTGTTGAAAAGCTACAGACTCCTCTGTAATCCACTTTCCGCAGACTTCCTCTACTCTCTTTTCCTGCGAACCCAAACCAGAAAACAATTTTCTTTCCTAGCTCAGTCTTTCCCCCACCATAATTCTCCTCTGTCCGCCAGTTTGCAACAACTCATTCTGGTCTTCAACAACCTGAGATGAGTGCATCAGATCATACAACCCCATCGGTCTCATTAATCGTACCTCCCTTTTGATTTCATTTTTTAAGCCATTGTAGAAAGCATCGAACAATTCTTTATCAGAAACACCAAACAATTCTGAAGCAACAGACTCAAATTCTGCCCTATATTCAGCCACTGTGCCATCCTGTTTCAAAGAAAAGAGTCGATTGCACCACACTCCTGATTGGTGAAGGTCAAATCTATCTAGAATTCTTTTCTTTAAGATCATCCAAGATCGTATGGGCTGTGCACCGTTCTCCCAATGGAACCAGGACAGAGCCGCCCCTTCAAAACAGACCATTGCCGACTCCAATTTCTCTGACTCCGTTAATCGATTGAAATCGAAATATCGTTCAACACGAAAAACCCAATTTTCTGGATCAATTCCATTAAAAATGGGTAATTCCATTCTTCTTGGTACGAATTCTTTTGAGAAAAATGGTCTGTCTTCCCCTGGACAATTTCCCCTTTCCGCACCAGAACTACAAACACCTGTCATCTCCTCCATTGCATTCTGTTTTCCATTGTTTTCCTTTGTTTTCAAATCAGGAACTGTACCTCTTTGTAGCCTTACCGGTTCTTCATCCAAACGCTGTAAAATTCTATCCACCATTTCTTTAATTGCAGAAACTTCTTTCTCCCAATCCATTTTCTTTTATGCTTCTGATTTCTTCTCAAGGAAAGAATTGCTCTGATACCAAATTGATACGAACTCAAATCTTTATTCTTGAATATCAATCTACACATAGAACGTAGGACACTTCCTTACAATCTAGGCATTCGAGTCCCTAGCAACTCCCCACAATACTCCTCTCATTCTCCAATATATCAATTCCCACTACCCCAAGTCTTTATATAGACTTGACTAACCAGTAAATTTTCTATTATACCCTCCTAACCTATCATATGATTAGTTGGAGCCTTTCTTTCATTCCTCCTTTTATAGCAGAGAATGAAGCTTTTTGTTCATCGCTTCTTCGAATTATTGGTGTTAAATGGATAGAGGAAACTTAGATTCCATTGTGTGAGATCCCAACAAATATGGTGCTGTTATTGTAATTGTCTTTTTATTAGGATTTTAGAGGATGATTGTTGGAAGAGCGGTTTATGGCACAAGACTTTGAAGACCAAGTGTTTCCCTAGCACAACGTTTTCCAATTGATTTTGTTGAGAATCATTTTTTTGCTGGATAATTTGAAGGGAAGAGAGTTTGTGCTCCCTAATAGATGTGTTATGTGAGGTTGCCATGGTCTTGTGGTCCTTGGTTTGGAAGTGACTTGATATCTGGTGGATGTTGCCATTGGGATCAGAAGTCTTAGTGGGGTGGGAGGATAAAATAAGGAAAAAGTTGTTAGACTTATTCATGAATGGATCTTTTGGTACATTTAAAATAAGAGAGAATAAAGTGGCTTTTTATGATAAGGCAACTGATGTGGAGTTCTTTCCACATTCTTTTTTTGTGATTTTTTTTTGGTTGGGCAAGGCTAAACTAGTTGTCGTTAAGAGATGATGGACATTTTTATTTGCAGCTCACTTCTTTTGTGAAAGACTTTTATTTCAATTTTCATACTTTACCGACGTAAAAGAGGATCAGTTTCTTGTTATCTTGATTCTATGAGACGTGTCCAAAACAGTGTTATGGAGATTTCTTAGTGTCATCCACATTAACAACATTAATGGAGGGAGTTGTTATTGAGTTGGCAGTAATCGGCATGGTATTGAGTTGATGGAGACTTTAATGTGTTTAGATTTCCTTAGAGAGACCCAATACTTAATGATTGGATGTTTGGAAAAAGTTGATTTAAGGAAATTCGTGAAACTAGTTCTTGAAAATTTCCTTACATCAGTTTGGGTGAGTCGTTGATTTTTTTGCAAATAGGAACTTTAGCTCAAAGAATTAATTGCATGTATCTGAGCTTCAACCTAGGTCCTGGGAGTTCGAGGATTTTGGCGTCTTTATTTGTGAGTTGTGAAGCAATTAGGTTAGCTAATGCTTTCATGAAAGGACCCTCAAGAACCACTTTTGATTTATAGTGTTTTATTTCAAATGCATGTTCCAAAACAATTTCGGGTAGATGGAATTTTCAAGGCTTGTTTCCTAATCAACCGCATGCTTCCATCTGTTTTCAATGGTAAGATTCCTTATTATATACTTTTTCCCACTAAATCTTTGTTTTCTATTGAACCAAGAATATTTGATAGTACAAGTTTTGTTTGTGATGTTCATCCTCAGGACACAAAATTAGATCCCAAATTACTAAGATGTGTTTTTCTTGGGTATTCTCGTTTCAAAAAGGCTATAGATGTTTTTGTCTCACTCTTAATCAATATTTTCTCTTAGTTGATGCTATAGTATTAGATAATACTTCGTTCTTTCTTATATCATCTAGTAAAGAAAGTCAGGGGGAATGATGATATGTTGCTCTAAGCTGTTGTCCCTACAACTTCTCCTCCAATACCTACCCTTGCCCCACCTACACTAGCTCAACTTTCTACTCTTCAAGTCTATTCTCGTTGATAAAATCCTCTTGATATATATCAAGTACCAATATCTTCACTGTTAGATCTAGTCCAAAATGATGATGATCTTCCAATTGCTCTTTGCAAAGTTAAAAGACAATGCACTTACTCTATTTCTTCATATGTATCTTATGATGATCTATCAACTTCATCTTGCTCATTTTTTGCATCTCTCGACTCTATATCTATTCATAAAATCGTTAATGAAGCCTTATCTCATTCTGGCTGGCGAAAGGCTATGATTGAGAAAATGCATGCTTTAGATGCAAATAATATTTGAGACTTGGTAGCTTTACCGGTTGGGAAGAAAACTATTTGATGCAAATGAATATTTGCAATTAAGGTAAATCCTAATGGGTCATTAAATAAGCTTAAAGTTCGTCATGTTGTTAAGGGATATGCTTAAATTTATGAAGTGAATTATTCTGATATGTTCTCTTCCGTGGCTAAATTGACTTCTGTAAGGTTATTCATCTCTATGGTAGTTACTTATAATTGACCCTTATATCTGTTTGATATCAATAATGTTTTTTTTATATGATGATCTTTAGGAGGAAGTGTATATGAAGCAACTACCTAGGTTTGTTGTTCCGTGGAGTATGAGAAATTCTGTTATTTGCTCAAATCTTTGTATGACTTGAAGAAGAATCTAAGAGCTTGGTTTGGAAAGTTTAGTCAAGCAATCGAAAAGTTTGGAATGAAAAAGAGCAAATCTAATCATTCTGTCTTTTATAAATAATTTGAAGTTGACATCATTCTTCTAGCTGTATGTGTTAATTATATTGTCATTACTGAGAGTGATATTATGAGAATTTCATCTTTTAAATCTTTTTTCCATACTTAGTTTCTTGCAAAGGATTTACGATTTTTAAGTATTTTTTAAGCATTGAGGTAACAAGGAGCAAGAAAAGCATTTTTCTATTTCAAAGAAAATATGTACTTGACTCATTTTTGAAGATGGGGAAATTGAGAGCTAAATCAAGGAGTACGCCAATGATTCCTAATTTACAATTCACAAAAAATGATCAATTGTCAAAAGATTCCGAAAGATATAGAATACTAGTGGGGAAGTTGAATTATCTCATGATGACTTGTTCAGATATCGCTTATCTTGTCAGTATCATAAGTCAATTCATGGCTTCTCCAACAGTGAACCACTAGATGACTTCAAAACAAATTCTGCATTACTTGAAAGAAGCTCTTGGATGTGGTATATTATATAAAACTATGGACATACTAATATTGAATGTTTCTATGATGCAGGTTGGGTAGTTTCAAAATTAGATAGAAGATCAATTATTAATTATTGTGCTTTTTTCGGAGGAAACTTGGTCTCATGGAAAAGTGAGAAGCAGCAGTAGGCTGTGTCTTGATCCTGTGCAGAGTCTCAATACAAGGCTATAACTTAAGCTACAAGTGAAATTATGTGGATATATCAACTGTTGAATGATGTTGGCCTTAAGACTTCCTTACCAGTAAAATTATGATATGATAATTAAGCCGCTCTTTATATTGCCTCTAATCCTGTATTTCATGAACGCACTAAGTACATTAAAATTTTTTGTCATTTTGTCTGTGAAAGAGCTTTCTTTCTCTGAAACAGCACCGGTGCCCCGTACGGCGCTTTCGATGGTTGTATGTAGCCTGCTGCTAATAATTCATCCAACTGCTTTCGCAATTCTGCCAACTCGGGCGGCGCTATGCGGTATGGAACTTGTGCCGGTGGTACTGCCCCTGGTACTAACCCGATTACAATGCGCTCAACAAAGTGGCAGTGAAGAATAAATACCCCATCCCAAATTCAAGTGATCTGTTTGACCGATTGGCTAAGGCGGCCATATTGACAAAGCTGGACTTACGTTCAGGGTACTGGCAGGTGCGCATTGCCGAGGGCGATGAGCCAAAGACAGCGGCAGTGTCGAGGTACGGTTCGTATGAGTTTTTAGTCATGCCATTCGGCTTGACTAATGCACCTGCAACCTTCTGCAATTTGATGAATGAGGTATTATATGACTTTCTAGATCGTTTTGTAGTCGTTTATCTAGATGATATAGTCATATACAGTGCATCACTTGAAGACCATATTCGACACTTGACAATGGTACTTGAGAGATTGCGGCAGCATTCTCTATACATCAAGAAAGAGAAGTGTGAATTTGGAGTTGAAGAAATTCATTTTCTGGGCCATTACATTCGACAAGGGGAAATTCAAATGGATGGAAGAAAGGTGGAGGCAATCGAGACTTGGGCGCCACCCACCAAACTCACTGAGCTATGCTCGTTTTTGGGGCTAGCTAACTATTACAGACGGTTTATTTCTGGTTGTTCTCGGATAGTCAGCCCATTGACAGATTTGCTCAAGAAAGACAGTAAATGGGGCTAGACAGAGTTATGTCAGGAAGCCTTTATGCTTGTAAAGCGCGCAATTGCAACGGCGCCGGTGCTTGCCTTACCAGATTTTGACCTACCATTTGAAGTACATACTGATGCTTCTGACAGAGCTATTGGCAGTGTGTTAGTGCAGAATGGCCACCTTGTGGCCTACGAAAGCCGAAAGTTGAAAGGAGCGGAAGAGAGGTACTCCGTACATGAGAAAGAGATGGTAGCTGTGGTTCACTGTCTGGTCACATGGAGGCATTATTTATTAGGTGCCAAATTCATTATCGTTACAGATAATGTTGCTAACACTTATTTTCGGACACAGAAGAAATTGTCAGCCAAGTAGGCGCGTGCAGCAATCACCAAGCAGGAGGTGGCAATAAGCGGCTGCGTCACCAAGCTGAAGGTGGCATCGTCAGGTGGGGCGCCGCCCCACCGATTGATGAGCTGGCGCCGCAGAATGGCAAAAGGCAAGCGGTGGCCAGAGCCACCTGGGCGCGCATTCAAGGCGCCGCACTGCAGCAGTGGCAGACTGACTGTCTAGAGTTGGACAGCATGAGGTGTATAGTTTTGCAATCATTACGGTTTGTACAATATATTCACCAAAGAGAGACACCAGCTGGGGCATGCTATCCTTAGTGAGTAAACCCTTAGCAAGTTGTAGGGGTGTTCAAATTCGGTTTCGGTTCGGTTTTAATACGAAAGTAAACCGAACCAATCGGTTTCGGTTTGGAAATTTTAAAACCTATATCGGGTTTTTATTTTGGGGTAACCAAATCGGTTCCGGAACCAATATTTCGGTTCGATTTCGGTTCGATTTCGGTTTATTTTTTGTTTTTTTTTCATATATATATATATAGAGAAGAATAGAGAATGAGTCTTGAATATTTTAATTTTTTTGCAAATCCAAACACCTCAATATTAAATATTTTCATATATTATAAGTATTTTCACTTTTTTTTTGTTCAAATAAAATAAAAACATTTCACTAATATTTTAAAATTTAAATAATAATACAACGGTATCGAAATATAGACAACATTACATAAATATATAATTAACATGCAAAATTTATATTTATTTAATATGATTATTATTTATTAAATTGAAATAAAATATATTTTAATTTGAATAGTAATAAAAATAGTGTAATGAGAGAGAAGAGAGTTGAAATTGTAAATTAGGAAAGTTGAAGGAGTTGAAATTTTAAATTAAAAAAGCTAAAGGACCAAATAAAAAAATAAAACAAAAAAATAAAAAAACAAATTAAAGGAGTTGAAATCCAAATGACCAAATCCCACATCGAAAATTGGAGGACAATTTCTTCCAAACCTATCCTATAAATTGAGTTGTGCATATTGCAAGTAAATAATTTACAAAAATTCATATATTAAAAAATAAAAATTTTGAAAATAGTGAAAATTTTCAAAACGCCTGTTCGGATTCGGTTTCCACGGTTTTGAGAAAACGAAACCAAGGTTGAACCGCCAAAAATCCGGTTCATCCGAATTTTGCATTTTTTTTGCACAAAACCGATCCGGTCCGACCCATATTTGCTGGTTTCGGCTTGATCCGTCGGTTCGGATTCGGTTTGAACACCCCTAGCAAGTTGTGGTTGTCCTCGAAAGATTTGTTCTTTTTAGTGAAAGAAAAAGGTTGGGAGGGAGCCTCTTGTAAACTCGTGGCTTTGAGTGAGTTAAGCGATCCTAAACACGATTCCGCAAAAGGCTGGTCAGTTGGTGCACATTGACGCCGTACTCTACTGAATTTCTAAAGCGAAAATTTAGTGGGTAACAGTTGGTATCAGAGCGCTGTTTGCGTTCAAGATGGCTACGGATGAAGCTCTTTCAAGAATCACCCGTCTGGAAATTTTGTCGGGTGTTGATGAAGCTATTTCGGAGGATGGACCATTACGAACTGAAATTCGTTTATTAAAAAAGGAGTTCTTAGAATTTCAAGCTTCTGTTGGAGCAGATGTGCTCGCTATAGAGCAATATGCGTGTGATACGGTTGCACGGGTGGATAGTAGTCTTGGTCGACTAAGTCGGGACGCCGTTGGTGGATCAAGCAGGCGGTTGGGTATTACTGCCAAGCCTTATAAAGTTCCAGAACCAAAGCCTTTTAATGGCAACAGGAACGCCAAGGAGTTGGAAAACTTCACCGCGAGACACCAATAAGTTCCTTTGAAGAAATGAAGAAGGAACTAAAGGAGCGATTCCTTCCACAAAATTCGGAATGGTTAGCAAAAGATGCCTTGCGAAAGTTGAAGCAGACAAGATCCGTGAAGGATTATGTACGAGATTATAGTTCGATAATCTTAGACATCAGGGATATGCACGAGAGTGATAAACTCTTCAATTTTATGGCCGGGTTGCAGCCATGGGCTCAATCTGAGTTGCGACGCCATGACGTGCAAGATGTACAATCTACTATTTCAGTTGCTGAACGATTAATAGGCTTCAAGGCAATCAATTCTAGCGGCCCATCAGTTTACCGCTCTTTGGCCTTGCTGGCCCGCCCTAATGGCCTTCGGAAATTTAAGGGGGTAACAAACAAGAAAGTAAAATTTCTACAAGTTATGTAAAGTTCGAAGAACAAGTTGGAGATTTACTCACAAAAGTTCTGAATGGAAGCCGAGTGAATTATTTTTATAACAAGTTAAACATAATTAACATTTATGCTCCATCTTGAGAAAGGTGTTAAAAGGTGTAAATATTATGATTGATACTTTTTTAATTTAAGGGAATTTGATATATGAAAGTAAAGACTTAATTGAAAATCTCAATCTCATTAATTTAATGAAGAGAAAGATGCTATTTATAATTAGCATCTTATTACAAAGAGAAATAACTACCTTCCCTAAACTTTAGAAACAAGAAAACATAATTAGAAAACAACTTTCCTAATATTATTATAAAAATAATATAATAAATTAGCATAGAAATATTTTATTCTAACACCCCCTCTCAAGCCGGAATATACAAATTGTATAATCTGAGCTTGATTATGAACTTTTCAAAGGATGATCGAACAAGTGGCTTTGTTTACGCATCTGCGGTTTGATTGTACGTTGGAACATATATGATCTTAAGGCTTCCATCCTCCACTTTTTCTTTGATAAAGTGTCTATCAATTTCGACATGTTTAACTCGATCATGATGAACTGGATTATGAGCCATAGAGCTAGCTGAATTGTTATCATAGTGTGCTAGAATTGGTTTTACGGTTTCTAAGTGGAGTTCATCAACAAGTAACCTCAACCATATCCCTTCACAAATTCCCAATGCAAGTGATCGTAGTTCCGCCTCAGCACTACTTCTAGCTACAATAGACTGTTTCTTACTTCTCCATGTCACTAGATTTCCCCATAGAAATGAGCAATATCTTGAGGTAGATCGACGATTATCTGGTGATCCTGCCCAATCTGCACGGGTGAAAATCTGAATATCTCGGGATTCTACTTTCTTGAAGAATAATCCTAAGCCAATTGTGCCTTTAAGATACTTTAAGATCTGATAAATTGCTTGCATATGACTCTCGGAGGGCGTGTGCATGAACTGACTCACACAACTAACCGGAAAGGCAATATCGGGTTTAGTGTATGACAGATAAATAAGTTTCCCAACTAACCTTTGATATTTGTTCTTATCTACGGGTGGATCATCTGGATTTGTTTTAAGCTTTTTTTTTGGACCATTGAAGTATATTAACTAGTTTGCAACCCAACATACCAGTTTCACTTAACAGATCAAGAATATATTTGTGCTGAGATACAGATATTCCAGTTGCATTTTGAGCTACTTCCATTCCTAAGAAATATCAAAGATTTACAAGATCCTTAAGTTAAAATTCTTTTGCCAATTGTGCTTTGATCCACTTTATCTCCTTATCATTGCTCCACATAAACTAGTAATATAGTGATGCCAGTTACCTGACGTTTAAAAAAAAGAGTATGATTTGAATGTGCTTGATTATATCCATTTTTTAGAACTGCCTTTGTGAATCGATCAAACCATGCTCGAGGGGACTGTTTCAAACCATAAAGAGCCTTATTTAGTCGACACACTTTACTGCTATCATGTGTGAAACCAGGTGGCAGAGTCATGAATACTTCCTCATCGAGATCTCCATTTAAGAACGCATTTTTTACATCAAGTTGATAGAGAGGCCAATCAAGGTTTGCAGCAATTGACAATAAGACCCTAATAGTATTTATTTTTGCCACTGTTGCAATTGTTTCTTGAAAATCAACACCATATGTTTGAGTATAGCCTTTTGTTACAAGTCTGGCCTTGAATCTATCAATTGTTTCATCTGCCTTAAATTTTACAGTGAATACCCATCTGCATCCTACCAATTTCTTTCCCACAGGTTTAGCTACCACTTCTCATGTTTTGTTTTGTTCCAAGGCTGATATTTCTTCTAAAATTGCCTTCCTCCAATTTGGGTTATTCCATGCCTCTTCAAATGTCCTTGGATTATCAATATTATTCAACTCAGTAACAAGTGCCTTGATTGGGCTAGACAGATGAGAGTATCCCAGAAACTCTGTAATTGGGTGCTTGGTACAGAGTCGAGTGCCCTTTCGAACAACAATCGGCAGGTCTAATGTGGAATCAGATTCTTCAAGCAAAATTTCAGTAACAGAACATGGGTCAAGGTTGGAATGATTCGGACCTTTCTCCTTTTCAGCCATTGAACGTCGATGATAAGTTCGAGCAAAGAATCTGGAATCACCACTACTAGTCATCGGAAATGAAATAGAGTTTAGTGGTTGAGGAATCTGAGAGACATTTTCGGGTTTAGGAGTTTCGGGACTTGAAGATACAGTTTCTGGATTTTCGGTACTGAAGGATAGATTTTTAGATGATATGGGTTTTTTCGAAATTGGCGAAACTGGAGAAGAGGGAGTCGCCAAAGTAGGAGGAATCGGTAGCTCAGAATTTTCAGGGAGATCAGAGATGGATTCTTCGGGAGAAATCGGTAGCTCAGAATTTCCAGGGAGATCAGAGATGGGTTTGTCGGGATTTTTGGAGAGAGAAAGGATATGGGTTTTTTGAATTTCCCGATTTCTAGGGCTAACAGAAGAAGAAGATAAAATGTGGGGTTTTTGAATTTCCTGATTTCTAGGGCTAACAGAAGAAGAAGATAAAATATGGGTTTTTTGAATTTCCTGATTTCTAGGGCTAACAGAAGGAGAAGATAAGTTTTTTGAGTTACCAGTGGGAGAGATAAAACGTGGCTGATTTAGTGGGTAATACAGAAGCTTATTTTGTGGGTTATACCAGAAATGAGATGAATTTTCTGGTGTATTGGATAAAAAAGGTAGATTTTGTGGAGATTGAATTTTTGAAAAATACATTTGATGTTCAAAAAATGAAACATCATGAGAAATAAAATACCGATTTTTAGTTGGACAAAAACACCGATATCTTTTTTGATTTGAAGAGTATCCTAAGAAAACACATTCAAAAGATCTAGGATCTAATTTACTTTTATTTTGAGAAATATTGTGCACAAAAGATTTGCATCCAAAAACTCCGTAATTCGAGAGTTGAAAAAACTGGATAATTTGGAAAAGAATTTTGGAGAATAGAAAGAGGTGTTTTGAAACTAAGTACCTTTGAAGGTTGACGATTAATTAAAAAAAACGCAGTCAAATTTGCATCTCCCCAAAATCGGTGAGGAACATTAGCAGTGAATATTAGAGACAGAGCAACTTCAAGAAGATGACGATTTTTTCATTCTAAGTTACCATTTTGCTAGGGAGATTCAACATAAGAGCTATGATGAAGAAGACCATGTGATGTAAGAAAGGTATTGAGAGCTGAATTGAAGAACTCGGTACCATTATCTGTACGAAGGATTTTTATGGAGGTCTCAAATTGAGTCTTGACCATAGAATGAAATTATTCAAAAATTTTTGGGACCTCAGATTTATCTTTTAACAAGTAAGTTCAACAAACCTGAGTATGATTATCAGTGAAAGTAACAAACCATCTGTGATTTAGTGGAGTCGTAATTCTAGAGAGACCCCATAAATCACTATGAACAAGGGCAAATGGATGAGATGATTTATATTGAATAGAATGAAAAGGTAGCCTCTGATGTTTTGTAAATTGACAAACTTCACAATAAAAGTTGTCATTATTGACGAATAACTTTGAAAACAATCTTTTCAAATACAAAAAACTTGGATGCCCTAAACGACCATGAAGAAGAAACACCTTTTGATGATTAGTAAGAGGAGAAGTAATGGATCCAATGTGAGCTTGAAACTTATTTGACGAACAATTGCTGAAAAATTGATTAAGTCCCGAGGATTCTCTAGCATTCCCAATCGCTTGGCCTGATGTCTTATTCTGAAAAATACACAAGTTGGAAGAGAAAACAGCCATAATATTGTGAGATGACGTTAATTTACTAATAGATAGTAAATTATATGAGAAATCAGGTACATATAATACATTTTTCAGCTTTAGATATGAACTCAACACAACAGTTCTTGTATCAATTATAGAGAATTTCGAACCATTTGCAATTTTTATTGATCGTGATTGAATGCAAGGAAAATAATTAGAAAGCTGATGGAGAGTACCCGTCATATAGTCCGAGGCACCTGAGTCAATGATCCATGGTTCACAGGAAAGATTTGGTAGAGAAGATGATGAGACACTTGTTTTGGCCATGAGGGATGAACTTGCCAATGATACAGGGATAGCCAGAGATGAATTTGCAAATATCTTATTGAGTTGATCAAGCTGAATTTGAGAGAAAGAATCAGCTGGAACAGATTCGTCCTTATTGGATAGAGCTATATTTGCAGTATTTCCACCTCGAGTTCCTTTTGGTTTCCAATCTGGGGGCTTTCCATGTAACTTCCAGCACTTATCTTTAGTGTGATAAGGTTTCCTGTAGATTTCACAGCGAGTAATCGGCTTATCTGCAGAAACATGAGATGCCATGGCAGAATCGTTAGATAAAGAAGAGGTTGAATCAGTCCCAAGCATAACTTTTCTTCGGTGTTCTTCTCTACGAACTTCTGCAAAAATTTCTTCAAGTGTAGGAATGAGTTCTTCCTCGTACTTCATCTAAAAAGGGATGAAGACCAGCCAGAAAATCATAGATATGTTCTTTTGCAAGAAGTTTCTTGTATAATTCCGCATTTGCAGTGTCAGTCCATGGTTGTTGTTGAAATAAATCAAGTTCCTGCTAAAGATGAGTTATGGAATGAAAATAAGTGGTAACAAAATTAGACTCTTGACGAAGATTTCTAATTTTCGTCTGAAGTGAAAACATTTGAGATGAATCTTCAAGGTCGGAGTAAGCTCTCCTCACTGCTTCCCACATTTCATGAGCTGTGGAATAGAGCAAATACAATTCACCAATTTGTGGATCCATAGAGTGAATAAGCCAAGACATAACTAAAGAGTTTTGAATTTCCTAAGCTGCAAATTTCGGATCTTTAAGAGCTGGTGCAGGAATAGAACCATCCAGGTATCCTATCTTTCCGCGTCCACGGATTATCACGAGGATAGACCTAAACCAAGGGACAAAATTATGTCTATTAAGTTTAAATACAGAGATGACAGCGGAAAAATTAGAGTCGATCATAGGAGAAGAAACTGAAGGAAAAATCGGAGCAGAAACATTAGAGATAGTCTCTGATGATCCAGTTCTTGGAACTCCAGCCATATTAATAACCGAAAAAAGTTTTTAGTAGCTTTGATACTATAAAGACTTAATTGAAAATCTCAATCTCATTAATTTAATGAAGAGAAAGATGCTATTTATAATTAGCGTCTTGTTACAAAGAGAAATAATTACCTTCCCTAAACTTTAGGAGCAAGAAAACATAATTAGAAAACAACTTTCCTAATATTATTATAAAAATAATATAATAAATGAGCATAGAAATATTTTATTCTAATAGAAAATGTGATAGTTTCTTTATTTTTATTTCAAGTTTTGTGTATAAATCTTTAAACCTTATGAATGAGAAGAATAATTTCTTTTAAAAAGATTTTTCACTTGTAACCTAATTTGTAATATTAGTTCTGATGTATCAAATTCGAGTCTCTTTAAACAATGGGGAAACTAGAATTAGAATCACCTTTGAAACAAGTATAAGAGCTTGACCTGTTATCTATAAAGAGAAAAGAACCAAAACTATCAAATTGAGAAACTTGACCATAACTAAACTTGTTGATTAGAATCAAAATTATCAAGTTGATCTTCCAAGTTTAAGCTTGAAGAAAATCTAGTTCTTCACAAAGAACCAAAGAGAAAATTCTCATAAGTACCCTCAAAATTCGTGTATATTCATTCTAAAAAAAAGTATAGAAGCTAGTGTTTAAATAGACTACAAATATATCTAAATAAATTAGAAAATATCTCAAAAAATGATAGAAAATAATCCTAAAAATATTATTATGAATTCTAGTGATTTGGAAGCTTAAAAGTTAACAAAACAACTTTTGAAACTTAATAAATAAAATTAGAAAAAATAGAAAATTTGGAAGTGGTATATTGGGTGCCTAAATAAGAGTTGAATCTTAGCAGAATTCAGGATATTGTTTGAATAACCAAATCTCCTCCGAATCTTGCGATTTTTGTGTCTATGGAAAGCTTACGATGTCTACTTTAATTTGTACGTAGATCACGCATCCATTTGAAATCTTGATCTAGTCCAAATCTTTATATCAATTTTGGTGTGCAGAAAACACAAGTCCAATCTCAATCATTTAATGATTACTTAAACTTTATTGCTTTTGTCCTTTTGGTTGACTCATTTAGAATAATAAATCCCTTCATTTTTGTTGTCATTTGCACATTTCTCCACCATTGCTTATTCATCGACACTTAGTATATTTATTGGTTTTAATATATATTGAGTTGATTCTTTCTCTTGGATCTCCAAAATTAAGCCATGCAATATTTTGTGTATTTTCTTGGTTCTTGATCTTGTCATTGAACCTCTTATGCCTTGCAATGGATCATTGTTTTTGAGTTTGAGCTTTGTTGCACTTTGATTCGCATCAAGTTCTTTGTAACCTAATTTGTAATATTAGTTCTAGTTTATTCAGATCTCTTTCTTGATTTCATAGATAATGATAAATTTAGTTAATTTTTGTATTTACATAATTAATGTTAATGTCATAACAAGACAAACTGATGTAATATTTGAAAGCTTAAGATTCATGATGTGGAATCAAAATATTTTGTTTCTTGTTGCCAAAAAAGTAGATAGGTGATTGTAGCATAAAGGCCATTATGCTATAGAAATTAGACATGTCTTTTAAATGATAAAAAAAATTATTTTGGACTACTAACACTCGCTGAATGAGTTTTATTTGCATCACATGATGTTTGAAAATTACTGCCTTCTTCTCTGTTGTGTAGGTGTTGCAACGTAGGCAGGGAATGATATCTGGTAGTCTATCAATCAAGGACTTAAATGACACACTAGACCATTTGGCTTCAAAAGACAACAGGTTAGCATTGCTCTCCTAAAATGCAAAGTAAGTTACTCTTATGGGAAAAATATACTGAAGTCTTGAGGAAAGATAACCATACCTCAGTGTTTTATAACTCAATGGGTATATGTGCTTATTCTAGTTCAAGATGGTCGTCTTCTTGAGAACTTTTCGTGTTTTGATCTGTCATCTGGCTTTGGCCTCTGGTGGACCATATGTCATATTTATAATAAAGACACAGAAAACTTATATTTTAAAATTGGTAAATCCAATAACCTAGAATAGGAATATTAATAAAAATTTAGGAATATATATCATACAGGTCATTTTTATAAGTTTTTTAAAATATGTTGTTGGAGTAGTGGCATTCTATCTAATCATAAAAATGATTACTGACAAAAAAATATATTAATCAAAACTAATGATGGAAGTTTGTATCTGATGATAATGCTCTATGTTACACAACTCAATCATTACCCTCATACAAGTCTCACTACAAGGCAACTGAAGCAAGGGAAATGGAATTGAATTTTTCACTCTATCCTGTGTATTTTAAGTCTTGCTTGGGTTAACAAAAAATGATGGTGATCTTGAAATAAAATCATAAATAATTATGTTGGTAGAGAAAGAAAGGCATACCTATTGTCGTACTGCTAATACTAACATTTTTCTCAAGCAAAAGTGAAAATATACGTATATAGGTAGTTAGCTACAAAGAGAAAGGAGAATGGATGAAGATGTGAGAGAGGGGAAATTAAGATTAAGTGGAATCTTTCTTTCACTAGACATTTAAAGGAAGAGAAGATTGTTCAATTTTGTGCCTTGATTCTATGGATCGCATTGGGAGAGAGGAAAATTGGGAGAGGGGAAAGCAAGACTCAATGGCATGAACTTTAAGAAATATTGTTTGTTCTCAGTGAACAACTGTTATATAAGGAGCTTAAAGGAAGGAGTACATGAACTGGTATTGTAGCTGATGGAAGGGAGAGAGGATATTCTGGGCAGATTTATAGAAGGAGAGGTAAAACACCACGAAAAGGACAGGCAGTTTGGGGTTTTTCGTGGAGCTGAGCTGGCAGTTGGTTAGGCTTTTTGTGGAATGACGTTTTGAGGTGGGTCGAGTTGGAGGTTAAAGACAAGGAGCAGGAGAGCTCTAGCCATCTTTGGAAAATATTTTAAGCATTTCTGTTGGGCGTAGGATATTATGAGTGGGTAACTTGTGGTAGTTTCCAGGCCAGTAGTTTGCTGGATTTGTGGTGTTTCTATATCCATTTCTGTTGAATGAATTGTTTTGTTAGTGCTTTCATGGGTGCATTGTTTGTGTTTGTTCTGGATGTTGGTGGTTTTCTTAAGGAATTGGGGAATCTGTTTGTTTTTATCTCGTGATTTCACAATCTGTTGTTTTCTAGTTCATCAACAGACTATGGAAGAATATGTGTTATCAAAAAATTCTCCATAACGGTGGAGTTCTTTATTTGGCTTGTGTGTCATGGGAACTTCCTTTATATTGATAATTTTCAAAGGAGAGGGTTTTCTTTTTCTAATAGGTGCATTTTGAGTTGGAAGGAAGAGGAAGATGTCATTGCGATTGGGTAGTCCTTGTCCTGGAGTTTGTTGGTTGTTCTCTCCAATAGCTTGTTTGTTGATAGAATGGAGGGACACAGAAGAATCCATTTGGTTCTTGAACATACTTTTTGTAGCAGGTTATTTTTGAGGGGAAGGGTTAAATTTGAGGCTTTAGAGTCTTTGGAAATAATAAGGTCTTTTTGTAGTACCCCATTTTTGTAAATGTTGTTTTTTAGTAGAAGTTAATTTACCCATTAGAAAGAAAGAAAAAGGGAATGGATGAATCACAAGTTGTGGGATAGATTCAATGGAAAGTGCTCCTGCTTCAGCTGCTACCATTTTTTCAAATCTTCTTCTCACTATTTTCAATAATTATATGAAAACTTCTTCATATCATGGTGTTAACTCATCATAAGAAAAGATTCTGAATCTGAATTTCTTTCTAATCATTTTAACTAAAAATTACCCCCTACACATGAAGAGGAATGTGATAGGTCATCGATACCATTTACAATTGTTGGAAGGTTAATAAATAGAGTTAGTTAGTTGGGACTTTAAATGAATATATGAGAGGTGGTTATTCAATTAGTTGTTAGTATTTGTAAGTAGTTGTAAGCTGAATCTATCATATAAAGACTCGATGTAGTTGGAGAGGGGCATTGTGAGAATTGTGGAGAGGTTTCTGGGCACAGTCTGGGGGTAATCTAGCAAAGTCCGAGGGAGCACTATGATTGCAGTGCAGAGATTTTACTATTCTTTTTATTCTTTTCTTTCCTAAGATCTTTGATCTTATTACTTTGGTATTAGAGCAGTAGAATCCTAAAGGAAACCATGGATCAAAGAAATTTGAGGAGTAATGAGACGAGATTAGAATTTCCTGCTGTTTCGGATCAAGAACCAAGAGGAGTGGCTTTTTGGAATGGAAAGATATTTCAATATTTACAAATTCTTATGTCTTTGATCTTATAAAGTCCCTGATTAAACCATTGATCCTTAAACTTAATCTAGAGGACTGAAGTTAATTAATCATTTAATTTTTTAAGACTTAATCTTCTTTTTCTTTCTACAGTTTTTCCTACTTTTTGGAAGAGAAAAACCTCATTTGCTTTAATTTCTCTTTTTGTTTATTTTCTATTAGATAAAGGTGAAAAAATTGCATTTTTATTTGCTTCTGCTCTCTTTTTTTTAATCTATGTATATATTTTTATTTTGTGTTGATTGTTTAGGCCCAGTGGTAGGTGCCTGACTTTTCTTAGGCGCATGCCTTGCCTTGTACTTAGCTTCATAAAGCCATGTGTACCTTGATTCAGTCTTGCATACGCAAATTTGGTAGCTGACCTAAAGAATAACACCTGTATTTGACTCTAATCAACAAGTTCAACAATCAAAGCTATTCAATATTCAAAGCCATTATTCAAAATTTATTGTTTTTTTATTCTACAAATTCTGGTTGGAAGGAAAATATGTAAATATATAGGAAATGGGTTTTAAACTAAAAGGGGCACAATGGAACTTGCAATTTCTTTGTAGTTGGAATTTGTAATGAGAATTTTTAGCTGTGAGCATAAAGGTGATGGCCATTTGCTTATTCTTAATATTATCGAAAAAATGTGATAGCAGAGGACAGAAGACATCGATACTTTCTACTTTGATCAGGAGGACAAATGCACAAGAAATGAAGTGGATAGTCATGATAATCCTTAAAGGTTATTGCAAATTTTATGGAATTTCAGATTTCTTTAAAATAGATTTACCGAATGTTTTAATTTGTAATTTTTGGTATTTGCATGTAGATTTGAAATTGGGAATTACTGAAAAGAGCATTTTTCATGAATTTCATCCCGATGCTGAGGACATCTTCAATGTCACTTGTGACCTGAAGTTGGTTTGTGAAAAGTTGAAAGACAGGTGTCAACGACATAAACGCCAGGTTTTATGAAAATTTTGAAGTTACTTTTGTTGACTATTCTGTTAAGTATTTAATGTTTGTCTATTGTCTTGTTCTATATGTCTTTCCTAAAGAATTTTCTGTTAATTATGTAAAAGATTAATAATTTGTTGAAGGTTTATTGATTGCCACAACTTAGCTATCCTAGAGAAGAGTGAGAATATCTTTTTCAGATAAATGCAACATTTTTTCTATGGTCATTGATAATGAAGTCACCACGAGCCAATGATCAATAATCTGGATTTGATTTCATATTTGATCTAAACTCTTCATGTGTGGAAGATGAAAAAGAAACAAATAAGTTTGGGGAGGAATATAGTAGCGACATTTTGGGTTTGAAGGGTAGCCGCAAAACAAATAATTTCTGTAAGAACTGTTATTTGTTAAGTATTGTGGGATATGAGAGGTTTTTAAAGATGAGTTAATACTAATAAGAATTTGTATTATGAGGCAATATCTATGACCTAAATGGTTATTACACTGAAAACTATCACTAGTGAAAAATGAGGGTCACTCATAGACTCATCTAGTCAATTACGCGGAAGGGTGGTCACCATCGCGGGCAACACTCCATGAATTCGAAATAAAGTAACGGCGGTCTGTAGACCCGGCTTGTCACGTCGGGTTTTCTTACGAGCCAAAGCTCAGCACTGACACAATTCGTATCGTCACTTGAGTTTTGCCGATGAGCCAAAGCACAACGTCGACACAACCGGAATCACCTCCTGAGATTGCCGACAAGCCAAAGCTCAGCGCCGACAATCTCGTATCATAGAACACCCTAATTAGGTTCTGGAAGTCGAAACCCAAGAGTCAGTTATCACCGCCCTATACCCATCTTTTCCACACAGCGTACAAGCAAACATTTTCACACAGCACTAAATGTACTGAGGATAGCCTCGTGTTACTTTGACACCGAGCTGTACAAAGCATCAGGAGGATACATCGCCCTCAAAATCAGATATCAAACATACTATGAAAACTATATGTACAGAAGTAAACATGTAAAACTTACGTACATAAATATAATAAAATCAGACGTGCTGTCGAACAGTCCCCGTCGGTTTTGCATATGTGATAATCCACAAAATAATAAGTTTCAAAAACCATGGTGTGCAAATGCAATGTTAGTAGGTATAAAACCTCTACTTTGGCGGCAGTCTTTCCTTTTATCTGAAGGAGCAGCAACCTCAAGTATCGGCTCGAAGTCCACAAACTCATCCGAGCCTACATCATGTCAAACATGTGAACTTTTGTCAATAAATCTCGAGGAATAATTGAGAGGATCCTATATCGGGGTTAAGCTTAACGTTTATCCTCATACTTATCATCGTAATCAGACTCATCAAAAACCCATATCAGAATCCTCTAATTCCATTACTTGGTAACCTAAACAGGGCATTAACAAAAACTATTAGTTCTAGGAAAACAACATATTCATTGGATTAAACCTAACGTTCGTCTTTATGCACACCCAGAACAATACTTACTCATCTCAATGAGCACTGACTAAGTATAATAGTAGAACTTTAAACTTCTACTTCTACTTCATGGTTATTAGCGAACAGAGCAGAACATCGGTCAATATTTAATAGTGAACCGAACTCATCTCAATGTTATTATAAATCCTATAACAAAAAATCATCTATTATAACTAACATGACAAAATCAACAAAGCAATTACTTCCCACTCCATAAAACATAAAACATTCTCAGCACACCAACAGTATCCCTCCGACCATCAGAAAGTAGTAAACCTGACCACAAATTTTCAAGTTTCATCAATAACCGAGAGTATAAAATAAACACTGTCTAAAGAGCACAAGTCCTCAACCTATGCAGTAACTAAACAACATCAACACCTCTTGAATCCAGCATTAAAACCGTAGCTTAAATAATCACAACCCACCATGCACAATTTCGCGAGATTTCAACAAACGAAGAACAACAATAGACCGTGAGCTAATCTTCAAAACAGAAAGCATAAACTACAGGGTATGTCCGCGAGATTTCCTTCCATCAAAACAGAACTGACAACAATGACAACAACAAATTAAATATCTCTCTCCTATGGTTATAAATTTTCATCTCAACAACATCAAAACAGGGACCAAAAATCAATTTGGCCGAGAGACCAAAAAACATTACACGACATTCTTACCTTGAGTGTGTCAGGAAGGAATGCTAGCTCTCGCTTAGAATGCCCTCCGACGGAGTCACCCAATCCCTAGAATCCCGGGTTCCCGTCTCGGCCAATCCTCCCTCGAGAATCGCCGTCCAACGGACTGCATAATTGTCGAACTCAGGCAAAATTTCCTCGAACGAATTGCACAACCACCCCCGATTTCATGTTGCCCTGATTCCGCCAAAGTCCTTGTGCACCTTGATCGCTATTTGCAGTCACTGTCGGCTGAAGGGGAGAAGTGAAGTGTTCTGCTCTTTTCTTCCTTCGAAATCCCTCACTGCCTTTCCCCTTCTCTTTTCCTTCATTTTAATCTCTTTCTTCATTTTAAATCCTTTTCCTTTTACTTTATTTTTAATTTCACTTACTCAATTAGTATATAAACACATACATATCAAATATGCATATAATATTTTAATTAACTAATTTCTCACTTCCGACTTATTCTGAATATGGCCTGACAACGATTGCTGATTTAATTAATTCACAAATTCTATTTGCATGATTAATTTACCAGTAAGAAATTTCCAACTTTTATCAATTTTGACATTTTAAACAAAATTTCACACGTGTTCGCTAGATGACAATTCAGGTAAACTTTTCAATATCATGACTGATTTTAACGCTAAAAATTTACACGTGGAATTTATTATTAAAAATTTCACGATTTTTACGTAACTTGGTTGATTGCATTTGGAACATTTGCCTAAATTAGAACGCGCATAAGGATCACCACAATTTCCTTCTTGCTGTGGAATTCGACTTTGTGTATTAGGTTGCATGGTAGTTGAATTTCCATCTTTATTCGTAACTGATTGTGGGGTTAAAGAAATATCTTTGCGATTACTGTCACTCATTGTCGTTGATTCGTTTTGATTGGAGGAATTTTCTGGTGCTCATCATTGAAAGTTGTTTGAATTATGAGCGGTAGATCTATTGATTTGAGTTTCCACATTCATTGCTAGATTTACAACATCTGTCATCTTCCAAACTGATTGAAGAATCCGTCGGTCTTGGATAATCAGTTTGAGACTGTCAATATATCGAGCTATCAGTTGATTTTCAGTTTCAAATAAATTAACTCGAGCATTTTGTTGGTAAAATTCTTCTGTGTATTCATTCATTGTTTGGTTGGCCTGTCGACAATTATGATACTGCTGATATAAAAATTGCTCATAATCGAGATAAAGGAAACAATTTTGTAATAGTCGCTTCACCTTGGGCCAAGTTTGAACTCTCAATTTTTCTTGCCTCTGTTGGTTAAATTGAAGTTGTTTCCATCACCCAGAAGCTCTCTTTTAATTTGTATGCCACTAGCTTGACTTGTTTTTCTTTCGAGATGTTTAAATAATTGAAAAAATTTTCAACTGTGTGAACCTAGTCCAAAAAATCTTTAACATTTAATTGATCATCAAAAGTCAACAAGTTCATTTTCATTTTGAACTAGTGAGTGTCTGGCCGTTGAGTGAAAACGCAATCTGTAGGAAAATCATCCCCTTCGTCAAACAAATAATTTATTGTCTGAATTGGTTCCTATCGTAAATTTTCTAGTTGGTGTTGCTCGAGGTAATTATTTAATCGATTTAACAGGAAAAAGGTCGTTCGATCATTAGGGTTTTGAGTTGGAGGTCGAAATCCTAGCTAGCTCGTCGGAAAATTCGTTAGAGTGACGTTTGTCACTGGCATTACCTCTGTCGATTGCCAGAAACCCTCTTCAAACGTCAGGGAAGCTCAGCCAGTCTTGAATCAGTCGAGAACGGCGTTGGTAGGTGCGGAGTTGGTCGACATCTCGCACTATGGGGTCGCATTGAGGAAGACAAGGATTTCGTCCGATCTGGCGTGAGTTGTCGCTGTCCAAGCATGCGTCTGAGTAGGCCAGTGATGACCTAGGTTGTCAGGGATGTATCCTCAATTGTCACACGCTGGGGGTTGCGTGGCTACTCCTCTGTGCACTTCAGCCACTCCTACTCGACCATCTTCCAAGTCGAGTAGTGGCCTTGGGTTGTCATTAGACTCATTGGCGGCCGTGGCTAGTGGCTGACAAAGTACTGGTTGAGTGGTTACCCTTCTCAGCCTTATTAGGGTTTGCCAGTGTAATTTTTTGGCTGTATTTTCTGCCCTCATGATTTTTTCAGTTTTCGATTGATTCGTAAAAATTGAATATTTGATTTCTATGATTTTGTTAATTCTCGTTAATCACCATAGTCATTATCTGTGAAAGATTGTGGAGAGTTTGGTGAATTTCACTGATTTTTTTATCTATTTTTTCAAATCGTTGATCAATGATTTCAAATCGCCGTTCATTGTTGGTGATTCATTGCCCACTTGAATTTTTGTCAGCTATAGGTCAAGGTGAAAATCCTTAGTCTGATACTAATTTGGCGCAGTAAAAATTTTGTTTAGTAATCAAAATAGGAAATTAGGAAAAAATAGAGAAATAAATCTCAAGAAAATAGAATAATTTAATATCAAATATTAGGGTTTAAGGTTTATCATCATTCTTTAAATAGGAACATAAATTGAATGATAAAATATAATAAAATGACTAAAATTAATATAAGAAATAAAATATTGAATAACACGGTTCATGGGTCTATTGGCCTAGCTTAGGCCTGGGAACCTGCTGTATCAATTATCTTCCTTTTTTGTGAATTTTTTGTTTGTAGAAATATGGTTTTTATGACAAAACTAATAATGAAAATCGAATTTTATCCTTTCTTTTCTCCGTTAGTTAATTTATTTGGCTGTTTAACAATTATTGTCACATTGATTTGCGAAGGACATTGAAGTTGGAAAAGCTGTTCGCCCACAGTTAGCTATGAGAGTTAGTAATGCAAATATTGCATGGAAAAAGGTACTGGGCTTTGAAAAATGTAAATGTCACTCATCTTTCTTTCACGAGTTTGTTTTCATTATTGTTTTGATAGATGAGATTGAAAATATGTATATGGTTAAAAAAGTGTTACTATTTACTTTTTTAGTTCCCTATTTTTATCTTCTCCAGCTTCATGGGAAGAAAGTGGTAGTTGAATGCAAGTTCGATGGTGACCGCATCCAAATTCACAAAAATGGAACTGAATTGCATTTCTTTTCACGGTAAATGTACATTTATGTCATTGCCTGTTGGTCTCACCATATCAGTTACCTTTTTTCAGTGTGCTTATGTAAGAAAAGATTTTTAATGATTTCCATGTTCCATATTCTGCATTTCATTACTCATTTTCAATTTAAGCTCATAATGTGGGTAAATCAGAAGTTTGGTAGTTTTCCAGTTGTAATTTGACTTACTCTATATCTTCTTATTGAAAAAAAGTATGATGCATGAATTTTTCTGCATTAATTGCTATTAACTTACTGTGGACTTATTGAACATTTTATTTTTTAATCTTATGCAGGAACTATCTTGACCATGGCGAATATGAGCATGCGATGTCTGATGTAATAATTCACAATGTTCTTGTTGATAGGTAATGATACTTCCAATTGGCTTATATCTCTGACTTATTTCCGCCACTTGTAATTTCTCTTCAAATTCAATCAACGCTCTACCAGTTTTTCTTTAGGTCTGTGTTATTGTGAAATTTACATACATGTTTGAGTGGATTTCAAGATTGGATGGTGAACTGAACTTTCAATTTTATTGCAATAGATTCCCTTTTTCCATCACCTGTTAACTAACAGTTTGTATGAAAAAATTTTTACTCAAGGGTTTCTTGTAGTGTAAATTAGTTGATGCAGAAGCAAGGTTTGGAAAAATATAAAGCCGTAGGAAGATGGCTGATTGCTGTCAAGGGTAGTTTTGGGAAAGTTTTATGTTTTGTGGTGGGGACACTGTAAGTGGGGAGTGTAGTTTGGTTATGTTGATTCTATGGGGACCATGGAAAAGGGGTGATGAGTTGGTTTGTACAGAGAAAGAGGATCATCAATCATTTTGTGTGAACTTTGACGAGAGGCTGGAGCCAAATCCTTGGATAGCCGGATTTGTGGTGTGCTAGTTCTCTGTGTTTCCTTATTGTATCCTGCTACTATTTTTAGTTAGGGAAATTAACAAAAAACTATTGAGTTATGGGGTCAATAACAAGTCAACCACTAAACAATTTCTACTAACAAATAAAACACTCAACTATGAGAAATGAACTACGCAAACATCGCCGTTAACTTGTTGAAAGTAGCATTAAATTTTAGAAAAAAAGTAGTTAAAAATTTGCTCTACAATTCTAATTCTACTTCAGTTTTATGTTAAAATTGCAATAATTGAAACAATCTTACCGCGAACCCTCCCAGAAATTTGGCTCTTTGTTGGGAAGATTCGGCATGGTCTTTTCATCGTCGAAAACAATTCCCATGTTTTCAATTTTTTGAACATTTTTCGGTGACTCACCCTTCCTCTCGATTTTACCTGTTTAGTTCTCATCACCATTTTCTCTTTCTTCTTCCTTGTCCATTGTCGTTGTCCAGTTGTCATCACCAGTGAGTTACTTTTCGCAGTGGAAAGTCATCTTTCCGTAGTCTTATTTCAATTACTCACTTTCCGCAATAAAAAAACAACGTTCTACTGTACAATAACAATGTTTCACTGCGGAAAGACAACGTTCTGCAACTGAAAGAAACCGCTTTTTAACAGAAAATGTAACAGTAATGTTTGCTTTGTTCATTTTGCATAGTTGAGTGTTTTATTTGTTAATGAAAATTGTTTAGTGGTTGACTTGTCATTGACCCATAGTTCTATGATTTTTTTGTTAATTTTCCTAAAAGTTAAAATATATTTAGTTCCACCCTTCTAACTTATTAGTAGTATGACAAGGATAACTAACCCTTAAATATAATTTAGGTGCATTCTTGATGGGGAGATGTTGGTGTGGGACTACTCTTTGAACGGGTTTGCTGAGTTTGGCTCAAATCAGGAAATAGGTTTTTAATGATTTTAATCTACTAGTTTAAGCATAAAAGTTCTAGTTTATTCCTTTGGCATTCATACAGATAAGTAAGCTATTTTGGTCGTCTATTTTCTGCTATTTTCCAGCAAAGGCAGCAAAGGATGGACTTGATGACAATAGACAGGTTTTTGATGATACATTTCTCCTTCTTTTTCCCTTTAAGTTCAATTTTTTTGCTTTAATTTATATCAAAATTATGGTGATGAGATTACTCTCTCTCTCTTGCTTGTGCAGTTATGCTGTATCCTTTCTAAATCTTACATTACTCAGTCTATTATTAACCTGTCAAATTTTACTGTGTACCTTAACTTGAGATTTTCTAGATGTTGCGTTTGATATTCTATATGCTGGCGATACTAGTGTTATTCACCAGAGCTTAAAGGAACGACATGAGCTTCTTCGTAAAATTGTAAAGCCGTTGAAGGGTCGTCTGGAAATCTTGTTACCTGTTGATAGTCTAAAAGTTGAACAATCTTCTGGTAAGAACAATTATTTCTCTCATCTTTTTATTTTTATTTTTTTTCCATCCATAATACAAATTAAATATTGTTTCTCGATGAAGGTTTCCTGATATTTTGGTCATTTATTTCAGTATTTTTTATATTTTCCTTGAAAATAAGTTCCTTAATAGTTTGTTTCCTATGATATAATCTATTCCTTTGTCAATAATGTACTATGTGAATTCTGCAAGGTATGAACTCCTTGATTTTTTCATTTAGTCTTTGCTCATTGGCGATTTTGATGCTTGATCTTTGTTGTTTTACCTTCATTTGAGGGTATCAGTCAGATTTCATTTTACCCCTCGCAGCCAATTTATCTTGACAGTTTTATTGGAGGGTTTATAGTTTAGGGCTAACCATGACTTAGTTAAAATTTAAGGAAAACATTTTCAACGTGGCCATGCCCACGTTTGGACATTGGGATTCCTAAATGGTCAACTGTTATTATCAGAAAAAAAAAACAAATAAAAAGTGGAACACACGACCAAACACACGCACAAGCTTGCACACGCTAACACACACAAAATGCTCGCGTGTGACACACATGTTGCGTGCACACACAAATATTCTTTGTTACTATCAAATAAACTATTGTATGTCATAACTTTTATTTCCCTTCTTCAGATCATTTGGGAATATGTGTATTGATTTAGTAGTTTTCATTCTACGTGGATATTATGCATAACCATTGAAAGAAAAATTAAGAGTACATTGAAAGCATCTTCATCCGTATGATCATCTCCAAAGTAAATTGGCAGCACTTGTCACATTTATTAAACCACAGACATGATAATACATCAGTTAGTGTTATTGTTTTTCTTTACTCAAAAAAGTATGTTGCATGGGAAAACAACACAACCAAGGGTTTTTAAAAATAAAGAAAACATTTGTCATTAATTGTCAAAATATCTATAACACCATGATTGTTTTATAATATTGCTATGCTTCCATCCTTTTTATGTTATTTTGTAAGTTTATGAATTTTGGCGATTAATGTCATTCACATAAAACAAGTTTTTTACCTATAAGGTTATATTCCCTCTATTGAGGGACCAAGCTGGAGCAAAAAGCTGTTGTTCATATGAATTTAATTTAGGCTTAAAATTGTCAAGATTAAAGAATTGAAGAAAATAATCTTCACTTGTCTTCTACCAAACAATAATAAGAGTATTTAACAAGCCCAAAACTTAATCTTAATCCCATGATTTATGGGATACTAAAATAAACTCAAAAAATTTAAATCAAGATAAACCTAATATTTAGTTATTCAAATAAACTAATATATCTTAATAAAGTAATTAATGCATCTTTCAACACTCCCCTCAAATTGATAAATAGGTGTTCGCCATTCCGAACTTGGATATGATGTTGTGAAACATTAAACTATTTAACCCTTTCGTGAAAATCGTCGGATAGTTAGCCACGAATTGGCACATAAGGAGTACAAATTAGACCACTACCCAATTCTTTTTTTTGGATGAAGTGTCTGTAAATTTTGATATGGGTTGTTCTATCATGTTGTATCGGATTGTGAGCTATACTTATTGCAAACTTATTATCACAAGAGAGTCGCATAGGACTATCCTACGTAATTTGCTTATCTTCTAAGATTATTTTCAATCATAGTGACTAACATACACCTTTAGCTATTGCTCGGAATTCAGTCTCTGCACTAGATCAGGAAACTTTATGTTGTTTCTTACTTTTCTCATTTTACGAGATTCCACAAAAAAAATATATAATAACCTGATGATGATCTTCTGTCAACAATGGAAGTCGCATAGTCTACATCTGGACATGCCTCAAGTAATAGATTTTAATTTCGTTTAAATAAAATATCTTTCCCTGGTGTGCCTTGAAGATATTGTAACCCTCAATTGGAAGTTTGCATATGAATATTCTTTGGGTGATGCATGTATTGAATAATCACACTCGATGCATATGCTATATCGGGCCATGTGTGGGATAAATAAATGATTTTTCCTACCAACCGATGATCTCTCTCTTTGTTCACGTTATTATCATTTTCTGCACCTTCAAGTTTGATATCAGGATTAATTGGAGAGTACTTAACTGGTTTACATGCTGCTTTGCAAGTTTCTTTAAGTAAGTCAATAACATATTGCTGTTGAGATTTGAATATTCTTTGTTTGGAGTGGGTCACTTCAATCCCTAGAAAATTTTTCAATCTTCCCAAAATTTAATCTCAAATTCCTTGGCTAGACACTTGTTCAGAGATTGTTTTTCATTTTCATCATTGAATGATACAATTATATCATCCGCCAATAAAGCTGCAACTCCTCCTGAGACTGAATGTTTGATAAAGAAGATATGATCTCCTTGACTTTGTTTATATCCCCATTGCCAACATCACTTTTTGTAAGTCTTCCAAACCTACCCTAAATTTCATTTTCCCCAAATTGTAAACCCTAAAATTTTTCATAAATTGATTTACAAATTAAGTTTAATTAGGTCTTTATAACTCTAAATTACAAAATTTCGTAAATTTTTTAAAATAGTTAAATCTTTAATTAAGATGAAAACATTTAAGAAAACAACTATATTTATTAGCGAAATAGTCTTAAGTGCATTTATTAGGATTTGTCCAAATAATTCTACTTTATTAAATAAACTTTATAAATAAAACATTTACTAAATATGAAACATTTATTTAAAATTTCATTAAATAAAACATAATTTATTTGAAATCAAACTACAAACGAAATTTATTTAAATCACCTTAGTAATTGAAATACTAAGTGGAGTTTATTTTAAAACATTAAAATTGAAATATAAAGGGAAAATGACAAATTAACCATCATCGTTTGCGGTCAATGACAAGTCAATCACGATCATTTATTTTCTAACAAATTAACCACTGACGTATGGGAAAATGACAAAGACAACATCGCTGTCACGTTTGTCATTAACATGCTGATGTGGAGTCGCGACGGTTCGTAGACAAACTGTCTCGGCTCTGTGGTTTTCCAAGAAAAGAAGGGCAAATTTGGCTTGAACCGCTGCGGGGTCTCAAGAGACTACCACAGTGTGATACCAAACCCGGCGGTCTCCACCCGGTGTCTCGAGACACCGCGGCGGCGTCTCAAGACACCACGGAGGTTTGCTGCCCTTGGTTTTGACGGCGTCTCAAGACACCGCGGCTGTTTGCTGCCCTCGGCTTCGAATTGTATAAGTAGACAATGAACTTCTCGCGATATTCTCAGGCATTTTGTCAGCTATTAGCGAATCCTAGAGAATTTTGAGAGCTGAAGAGAAAGACATTTTGGCAAAGTTGAAGAATTTGTTGAAAAGTAAATGACGTCTTTGAGTGTTGAAGAATCTGTTATTAACCGTTAAGTTGAAGTGGGGCCCACAACCACATTTTTGGCCAATGAGAATAAGGTACATGGAATTGGAAATGAAGCTGCAATTGTATTGCATTCTGTCTCAGCAACTCTAAACGAGAAGGACGATGAGGCCTTCCGTTCAGTATGCCGATCCACAAGTGACAAAGACATTGACATGATCGAGAGTAGGTCTAGACGCCCACCACAAGCACAATGCACCTTCGTTGATATGGGCCTTGACAAAAAGTACAGTTCATTGAATAAAATTATAGAAGAAATTGTTGATAATGCATTGAAGAATGGGTACGGGATAAAATTCACCCACAGTGACGCTCATCAATTGAGGGCTGCCTGCCAAGAAGGATGCACGTGGCGGCTGCACCCTTCAAAAATGCAAAGTGAAATGACGTTTCAAATAAAGTTCTACAACGACGTTCACACTTGCTTGAGAAAGATGGAAAGACGTCATGCCACTGCCAAATGGGTGACAACGCATTATTTAGACAGATTTAAAAGTGAGGCTGACTGAGACATTTCTTCCATAATTGAGATAGTCAGGAAGGACTTCAACTTCAACATCATACCCAGCTTTGCTAGAAGAGCAAGAAATGTGGTCAAAAAAATTAACGAAGGGGATGACAATGAGCAATACAAGTTCATATGGTCCTATGCCGAGGAGATTCGGAGGTCTAATCCTGGAAGCTCGGTGCACGTTGACCTGGACATGAGTGCATTTAAAAAGATGTACATTTGTTTGGCTGCATGCAAGATGGCCGTGCGAAACTGTGGTAGACCGGTTATTTGTTTGGACGGTTGCCACTTGAAGGGAGCGATTCTGGGCCAGCTGCTCACTGCTGTCACCATTGACGGGAACGATGGAATGTATTTGATTGCTGTACCAGTGGTTGAAGCAGAAAATAGGGCTTCGTGGAGCTGGTTTCTAGAATTGTTACTCGACGATCTAAACACCCCATCTGACAATGGATGGACAATCATTTTTTACTAACAAAATGTGCGGTTGATTGCTTTTGCCTTCTGTGTTTATGCAATTCATTTTGTATCAATGTCTGACTCATATTATGAATCTTTGCAGGGGCTAGTGCCAGTTGTCAGAGAGGTGCATGGCAAGCAGACCATCGGTTTTGCATCCGACACCTGTATGACAATTTTCAAAAACAATTTGAAGGCAGGTTGTTAAGGAATGAAATGTGGGCTGCATCTAGAGCCACAACAATGAGGCAGTTTGAAAGAGAGATGACAAAGTTATTTTTGTTTGACCCGGCCGTCCACAACTATCTACGAGGAATAGATGTGACATGTTAGGCCAAACATGCCTTCTACTTCATCCCCAAATGCACCTTAAGCCTCAACAACCTCAGCGAATCCTTCAACGTCTGCATCCTACTAGCCCGAAACAAACTGATTCTAAGTATGTTCGAGATCATTCGAAAAGGCATTATGGGTAGGATCGTGAAAAAAAAATGAAAAGATAGCTCGCTCGACGGACCTTTTGTGTCAGCAGGTCAGCAACCGGCTCATAAAACTACAACTTGCTGGTCGAAATTGGAGCTCCTAGTTTTCAGGAGCTGCCCAGTTTGAGGTCAGCAACGGTAACGAACAATTCTCTGTCGATTTGGACAGGTGTACTTCTACCTGTTACCGGTAGGAGTTGACCGGCATCCCGTGTGTCCATGCGGTCTCGTGCATTCACTTCACGAGGAGATCTCCTACAGAATTTGTGCATGCGTGCTATCACCGGGAAACATACATGGCAATGTACTCCCACTTTGTTCGCCCCGTCAATGGACAAATCGAGTGGTCTTTTGTGAGGAATTTTGATCCAATTATCCCACTGCCATTTAAAAGGCTTTCAGGAAGGCCGCGAAATCCTAGCATACGTGATGTGGACGAAGCCCCAAATCGGACAGTGCTGCCCAGAAGACATATGAACATGACTTGTGGTGGTGTGGGGCACTATTCCCTCATGTGCGAAGGTGGAGGCGAGTCCAGTGCAGGGGCTGGCAGAGGCGACAGAGCCAGTGGCAGATCCAAAGGCAGAGGAAGGTCAGAGGGCACATTTATGGATTTCAGAGTCCCCGAGACAGCCCCTAAGACAATTCTTTCCATAGTCCCAGAGACAGTTTCCGACAGAGTTCCTGAGACGCAGGTGAACCCATTACCATGTTTACATTTTCAAGTGTTATTTGAACTATGCTAATTTTATTTACAATGTGTTATGCAAAAGTATGATGCGCAAGGTCCACAAACACAAACATACACAAATGTGGACCTTAAACTTCCGTAATACATTGGTTTAATAGATTAAGTTTGATATATATGTCATTTTCTTTGCACGGGAATTCATTGGTATTGATTACACAGTGTGGAATGAAAGTCTGAGAGTATGAATGTTCGCCGAGAATATTGTGGTTCGCGATGAAGTTGCCGGAGCGCACAATTGATTCTTATATAGTAGGGCAGAGGAACAAAGCACGAGCACGATGAACCGCGGCGGATCAGTATTAAATCGCCGCGGTTTATAGAAAACCCGTGACAACTTACTATTACACCGCCATGGTTTAATGTCAACCCGCAGTGGATCGTTTATGATCTGCGGCGGGCCATCAATATTATAAAGTTATTTTTTTAAAACTAATGAGCTGCGATGGATTAGTGGACGAGCTGCTGAGGATCGAAGTCAAAGCGTTTAACGGAAAATGTGACAGTGATGTTAGTGGCGACTTTTTTCCATAGTTCAATGGTTAATTTGTTAGCGAAAAAAATTTAGTGGTTGACTTGTCATTAATCTCAAAGTACGATGGTTGGTTTGTCATTTTTTCAATTCAAATAAACCCAAAACAAAATTTTATGCCAAAATTCTCTAAACTTGTAATACCCAAACTTCAGGAAATTTTCAAAACACCAAATCAACTCAAAACGATTCGCAGTTCACGAGTATGAGGTCCAAGGCTCACTGGTTGGTTGGAGGCAGGCTTAAATCAGGCTATGCTGAACGACGTGGCCTTCTCTGGAGGTGGTTGGTTTCTCTCTCGCAATGGATAGCGAGCGAGTGTACAGCGACAGTGGCAATCGACGATGAATCAGAGCAAAAGGCAAAGGCTTGCGACGCAAGATGGCTGAGTTTTCTGTGCAGTTTTGTTTTCATCGATGGAAGAAAACCATCAGAGGCGATGGTCGGATGTTGGCGCGGAAGGGCAGGTCGAAAACTTCCCTTCTCCTCTCTCTGTCTTCGATGACAGACAACGCGTGACGACTTGACCGACAGGCGCAACACGGTTTCTTCGCTTGTTCTGTTCTTCGTACGACCGCTCCCCTATTCTCGATCAGTGGAAAACACCGTGGGCAGCACTCTATTTGAAGAGGAAGAAGAGCACGAGCATGGCAGAAAACAAAAAAGGAAATACATTTTTTTTTTTCAATTTCTTTTTCCAAAATCAAAACACAAAATTGTTTCATCTCCGATAAATCGAAAACTCCGATTTTCAGAAACCTTCAACTATGCTCTATTACCAATTGTTGAAATAAGAACAATAATTGAAAATGAGAAACAGAAAAATAATGAACATCGAAATTTATGTGAAAAATCCAAGACGGGTAAAAAATCACAGGTAGATGAGATAAATCACTAATAAAATCGGTACAATGAGTTTTGGGACTCAAGCTTATTTTTATAGCATAATCAAGAAATTCTAGTCATATTGGCCTGACCCAATTAGAATTCGGGTGACACCGAACTCTAACAATTTGGATAAAGGATGATAACATTTATATCCTTTTTGTGTTGGGGAATATCCCACAAAAACACACTTGAGTAACTTTGGATCTAACTTCCCTCTATTTTGATTATGAATATGATCAAATGATATGCTTTGAATGACATAGAAAGGAAATGAACTTTTATTACTAATGAAAAGAGGTTCGAACGTGGGTTGTGTTTAGCAAATTCACAAATTGCACAATCAAAAGATTCAACATCTAAACTTTTAAACAATGACGGAAATAAATTCTTACACAATCAGAAAGGATGGGTGTCCAAGTCGGCAGTGATGAAGCCAAATTTTCTCTTTGTTGGATAAAAATTGTTCGGAAACAAAGGATTGAGGTACGTGGTCTTTGTTTGGAATGATTGACTTTGTGTATGGAGGGAGTAGAGACCATCTTGTTCTCTAACATGTCCAATTGTCCTCCTTGAGTCTTCTTCATAAAAGGTACAACAGTTGTGATGAAAGATAACAATACAAGATAAAATTGTTTCTATTTCTTTGACAGAAATAAGATTCATCAATAATTTTAGGTGAGTAATGAATTTATTTTTACATCTCCTATGCCTGCTACAGTAGTTATAAAACCATCTGCCATGGTGATTTTCTTATTACTCGGACATGGGCATTATGTGGAAAAAATGTTTGGTAAGCGAGTCATACGATCAGTAGCTCTTGAGTCGATGACCCATGAGCTTAAACATAAATAATCCGAAACACTTAGTCCCATAGAGGAAAAAAAGGTACCTAAATATGTCAAGGAACAAGTGCTTTGAGGTTTATATAGGCCACCAATAAAAACCCTCACTTTATCAATTTCATTTTGACGGAGTCTGTCTGATTCGTGAGGTGTGATGTCAAATTTTTATACTTCTGCAACATTAACAAGACCATTGTCCCTAGTGGTTGTTCCTCTTTTTGTCCCCAGATCCTACGTGGAGGTTTTCAATGAAGTTTTCAACATTTCTCATTAGTGTGTTAGGCTTTTTTGCAATATGTGCACCATAAAACATCCTTTTGATCTCGATTTTCAGTCTTCAAATGACTTGGTCTGCTATTATCAAACGGTCTGTCTTTTTCCACAGTTGTAGTTGAATTATGGCCATTGTGGGCGACCGTGGCCGAGCCTTCCAAATTTTGTGGTTCGAACATCAAACTTCATTTAGGCAAGGAGCTTCTTGCTTCCCTAGAATTTGGATTCGGACTTGATCAAATTCTTGATCAAGACCAACAAGGAAGTCATATGCTCTATCTTGTTCAATAAATTTCTTCAAAGTAGATGCATCCTTTGAGCACCTAGTCTTGATTGCCCTATAGGGATCAAGTTCTTGTTGTAGAGATTTTAACTTGTTAGCATATTCTGCGACAGTTTTACTCTCTTGTTTTGCCGCCTGTGTTTTAACCTTTGCTTTGTACACTTGAGATACATCCTTAGCTTTAGAATATGTTTGTTGAAAGCTCGGAAAATCACGCCTGAACTAAATTGCTAACAAGCTTTTGGCGATTCTCCCGTGTATTATTTCCGGCGTTAGACAATTAAATTGGCTTCTGACAAGACGAACAGAGGCAAAAAACAGATGGAGAATTATGAGTCTCCTAGCTGTGATACCATGTCAAGATTAAAAATTGAATATAATAATCTTCACTTGTCTTGTGCTAAACAATAATGAGAGTATTTAGCAACCACAAAATTTAATCTTAATCCCATTATTTATGGGATATTAAAATAAACTCAAAAAACTTAAATCTAGATAAACCTAATCTTCAGTTATTAAAATAAATTAATATATCTAGATAACATAGTTAATGCATCTTTCAACAAAAATCACTAGCTTTCTAATTGGAAAAGAACAAGTAAACATCCCTGTGAATATATAACAATCACACAGTTCAAATAAAAATCATTCAACTCTTGTATGAGTTGATTGCCCATGGATTGGTGTAGTGAGGATAAAAAACAAACTTTTTAGTTAAAGTTGAATTTCTTTGTGGGCATTCTCAAAATATGTATTGCTCTTCAGTTACTTTTGAATCATTGTTCTTTTTTTTTTTTTTTTTGTTTAAGCAAGCCAATTCTTCGTATACTGTAGCAGTGACTTTTCAATTGTATTGTTTACACTGGTTATTTTTTTTATGTTTAAAAAATTAGTACTCACCTACATGCTTTCTCGTAGTTTACAATACTATCTTCATCGGTATATTTATCATTATAACTTGCCCGTGCAAAGCCTAGTCTTCTAAAAGAAATGCATATTTTGATTTGCATATGCATAAATTAATCTCTCTCTATAAGTTGTTATACAATATGGCCAGTTCATAATTTTCTTTTGAAATTTTGTGCATTAAGTTTCTTTTGTATATTTGTTTAGCTTACTCATGGTTTCACTAGGGGAGCCTTGCTGGTCGATGATTGCTAATAGTGTGGATGATGTTGAGAGATTTTTTAAAGACACCATTGAAAATAGGTGAGTTTCTTGCTATGCTATAGACAATTAAAAGTTCATAATTTTAGTTTGAACGTGGGTTAGAATCCACATTTTAAACATTTTCTATAATGACTCTTTATTTTCTTATAAACAAAGCTCATTACTTATTCCGACACGAAAAACTCAAGCGGGATTCCATGATGGTGCAATTGGTTGAATTTGTTTCCTTGTCCAGTATTTTTCTTTCAAAGTTAACGGTTATGATAATTTACATATTATAATAAGGTTTATACAAATAATTAACTGAGTACAAAAAACCCATATTTACTCATATATTGTCTCTCCCTGTTTTGAGTTGCATAGTATTTTTGTTCTATGATTCTTTCCATAGTATAATTCTTTTACATTGGTTGATTTCTTTAATTGAAGAATTAAACAATTTTCAAATTGAGCATGAGAAATCTGTGGATCTGTGCCTAAAATCTATAAAAGTAAGGTATTTGACATGCACCAAAAGCCAAAAACTTAACTGCAGATACAAAATCTCCAAATTTAAACATAGCCCTTAGCTGTCCTTTGTAGTTAGATGTTGCCGCTTTTACATGGCCCTTGATAAAAGGTTCTCTTTCGTGATCTGTAAATTTTCTTAGGGATGAGGGTGTTGTAATAAAAGACCTTGATTCTAAATGGGAACCTGGCGATCGGAGTGGAAAGTGGTTAAAATTGAAGCCTGATTACATTCGTGCTGGTTCTGACTTAGATGTCCTTATTATTGGTCAGTCAGTTTTTTTTTGGTTTTTAATATATTCAAGTATGACATTGGAATAGTTTATTTTATATACTTTCTAAAAGGTGGATACTACGGCTCTGGTCGTCGGGGAGGGGAGGTAAACTTACCTACTTCCTCAGTAATTAATTTTCTTTGCAGTTATGTTTGTGAATATTCTATTGATACTAATTTTGAAGGTAGCCCAATTTTTGGTGGGCCTTGCTGACCGTCCATCCTCAAATACATATCCAATGCGGTGAGAAACCTAGTTGATGATTAACATGAGATATGTCATGTCCAGTTGGTTAAATGTTAAAGAAATATGTGTATTTTTTTGTTGGAAAGTTTTCTCTTGCTGTGCATTTTTCTCTCCATTATTTGAGTTATTGTTTTACCATTTTTTGTCAACTTTGATAAGCATCAATTTTTCAAATCATTTAGGGTCAGATTTCTGAGTGCTTGAACTATCTCCACAAGAATGATGGCAGTATTTGCAGTGCTTTTAATTTAACAAGATCATGGTCATGATGTCTTGTGGATTATTAGTCAAAACAAAAATATTTTATCTGGTAACTGATTTTTTATCTATCTTTGGCGCTGAAAGAAACTACATTTTTATCCAAATTGCGATGGTTAGTTTTTTTTTTCTACGGTATTATGTTTTTCCCTTAAACTTAGTTGCATTACTTTTTCTCAGATCATTCTGGTCAGGACTTCATTAGGAGAAATGATAGAAGTAGACAAGAAATATATTAAAGGCTAATCAGAAGATTTAAAAAAAAGAAAATTTCAATTCTCTGATTGTCTACTGGGCTAAAAAGAGAGTGATAGTCTCAGAGACATTTTGGGCTACATTTGGAAGCTTAAAACCTAAACTTCTCATTAGAAAGATTCTCTTTCTTGTTTTAATGAAAACTGTCACTATATTCTAATTGATGACCCCAAATTTGCAAGCTTTGGACAGCAACGAGTGAAGCCATCACAACTTTCACTTCTAGTAGTTGTACATACTTAACTAATTTCACTTTGTTACTTAAATTGTTGTCCGTTCTTATAGATGAATATTGGCTTCTTCTTTCTTACTATGATGCTGAAAGATTGAAGAAAGCAATTGTTCTTTGAGACAGCTCTCCTTTTACTTTATATTTCTAGTAGAATATATTTAATTTTAGGGTAAAGTACAAATTAAATCTGGAATTTTGGGTGACCTCAATGGAAACCCTGAATTTTTTTAAACAAAATGAACCTCGAACTTTGGAATTTGTTCAACTTAAACCTTGAACTTTTTTTTTTTGAAAAAAATGAACCTTGAATTTTGCCCTATGAACAAATTGAACATTTAACTGATTTTTTTTTATTTTACTCTGTTTGATTTCGGTTTTAGATTTTTTTGATTGAGACTTGATTTGAGTAGGTTTGAACTCTATTTTGGTTCGTTGTAGTTGGTTTAGGCTACATTTGGGTCAGTTTTGGTAGATTTTGGTCTGTTATTTGTAATCTTTAAAATTAAAATTAAAAAAATATATAAATATTATAATATTGGTTCGGTTTGGTTATGATTGGAACAAAATCGAACCGTGTCTAATTTGTTCATTATACAAAGTGTGATGTTCATTTTGTTCAAAAATTTTTTTAGGGATTAAGTTGAATGAATTTCAAAGTTCAAAGTTCATTTTATACAAAAACAAAGTTCAGGATTTAAGTTGAACGCACTTCCAAATTCAAGGTTTATTTTGTACTTTGCCCTTAATTTTATGTTTCATTATATTACTACCAGCTGATGTTTCGTTTTGTTTTTTTAATTGCAGGTTTATTTCCTTTTGCAGAGTAGGTAGTGGTCTTTCTGATGATGAGTTAAATACGGTGGTAAACAAACTGAAGCCCTATTTTAGGTACTCTTGGAAAATTAATTTGTGAGAAATAGCTTGGTAGTGTTGGCATAAATTTTATTTGTGATTACATGTAGCTTTTTCTTTTTTCTTTTTGGAGTCGCCAGTTTTTGTTTGTGATGGATCCCATATTCTAGAAGGTGATAAGTTAAGGAGTATGGGGAGGGATTAAAAGGAAGATGTAACTAGGAATATTTTGGGGGATTTGCTGTAGGGGTAATTCAGACATCAGGAGAGTGAAATTAGTAGCAATTCTGTAGGAGGCTTTTAGAGTATTGAAGGACAAAGCGCATGTGTCCATGGGTTGTCAAAACATTTCCTGGAACAGTGAATTGTGAGAGAGAGCCGGAAAAACTGGCATTTCTTTATTATCATGTTATTGGTTTTCTTACTGAACATTATAGCAACCCTATCAGTTTGTTGATAACATTTTTAGCTGCCATCTCGAAAGAGGATGCCGAAGAAATCATATAGAATCAGCATGTTACTCTATATCATGTGCCAACATTTTGAGATATTATATTGTCGTGTTTTTTATTGTCCATTTGTTGACACTTGCTATGACTTCCTCTTCTATCTTCTCAGGAAGAATGAGTACCCAAAGACTGCACCACCAAAGTTTTATCAAGTTACAAATAATTCAAAAGAGAGACCAGATGTGTGGATTGAAAGCCCTGAGAAGTCAGTGTCTATATCCGCTACATTTCTCGTGAAATGACAAAAAGAACTCTATTTTCTTATAGCAGTATTTGGCAGTAACGTCTGTCCACCATTTTGTTTTATTTTTTGGCAGATCAATAATCCTTTCTGTTACAAGTGATATCAGAACCATTAACTCTGAGGTTCGGTTCAAAAATTTCCTATTATTCTGTCTCACTTTTTTCCATAGTTGAAATATATCTTCCACAAGGAGTGATTTTCTTTTTGTTTCATGAAAAATTTCTTAGCATGATTTTCATAATTTATTCATGTTCTGATTTCTTATTCTATTCCTGCAGGTATTTGCTGCTCCATATAGTTTGAGATTTCCGCGTGTAGACCGAGTGAGATATGACAAGCCTTGGCACGAATGTCTTGATGTACAATGTGAGACATATTGTTGTCTTAAAAACTGTTTCTATCTAATGCATGCAAAACTCCGTTAAGAAAATGAATGAGCAACTATTTAACCAGGGACTCGTACTTCATGTAATATTGTTGTTTAATTGTTTCTTCTTATTGCAGCTTTTATTCATTTGGTACAATCAAGCAATGGTACAACAAAATGGGTAACAGATTATAGTGGTCTGCAATATGGTAAACCGAAGCAAGTCAAACCTTCTCGGAAGGGAGAGAAGAGGATTGTGCCTGTTGTTCCTTCTCATTTAGTGCAGACTGACATTTCAGACATTAAAGGGGACTCTTTAATATTTTCAAACATGATGTTTTGTATCCAAACGTTCACAGAATTTTTATGGTTTCCATTTTTTCTTCTATCTTTGTCAGCGTTTGAAATGTCTTTCAGTTTTTGAAGCAAACATTTCATTGGTTTTCATGCGATTGAGCTTCTTCTCTAACATATATCTTTTTTATTGTTTTTTCTTTGCTTTCCAGTTTTATGCTACACTTTGCATGGTTGTGATAGGATCTCAATCAACAAAGTAGAACATAAGACACTTCCTTACAATAGATTAGGCTTTCGAGTCCCTAGTGACTCTCCACAAACTACTCTCAACTCTAATCCTCCTCCCAACTATCCTTCAAGTCTTTATATAATAGATTTGACTAACTAAGTAATTTCCATTTATAACCCTCCTAACCTATCATTACTCTCGCTCTAAAAAAATCACATTGTCCTCAAGGTGGAAAAAAATGAAAAATACATTTTTTGTCTACATCTTCAATATTCTTAAGAGAAAATAGACTAAAATTAAGCCCAAAAATTTTCTCTCTTCCTCTCCATGTTCTATGAAATTTTTTAGGCCAATAGTTTTGAGTAAAATGTTCATTTTCTTTAAATCCCACATTTTATGTAAGTGGGCCCCAACAAAGCTCTCCAAGGAGCCCTTTTGCATTAGGGAGTCTGGAAACAAATAGTTTCCTTTATCTTCATTTTTTGTAATTAATGTTTCCTCTCCTACCAGCTCATCCCTATCCAGCGAGTTTTCTCCATCAATATATGCCACCTCAACCATTTCCAAACAGTTTTCTCCATAACCGCCAATGACGCCGGTTACTCCATCTCCGCGGTCGCCGGTTGCGCCATTTCTGTCGTCACCGGCTCCTCTTTTCCTGCAGTCGAGACTTTTCTTGAGTTCTGGAACCTTCTCTGCAATTACCGATTCATCAGCCAACTCATCGTCCATCGTCACCGGTTCCGCTTCTGCAGTCGCCGGTTCCTCTTCTGCAGTCGCCGGTTCCTCTTCTGCAGTTTTCTACCCAAACAACTCGTCCCTAACTACCGTAGCCAGTTCCTTTCCTGTAATCGCAAAAAACCCGCTTCCTCTGATTCTTCCGATTTTGCCGACAATGCCATTTCTTCCGATTCGCTCGCAACACATATCTAATTCTTCTGCCTTCTTTATCTCTTTTCTGTAGATTAATTTTTCATACTCCACCCACTCCCTTGGACTCCGAAAATGATTCTACAGTTGATATTTCAATTCTTCCCAAGAATTAAACGATCCTCTGCTAATTTACCATTGATACCAACGTAAAACAAAACCTTCAAAACACTCGCTTGCTGATTTCAATTTTTCCATCTCCGTCCACCTATTGATATCGAATAATCTTTCTGTACATGATAACCACCACTCCAGATTCATTCCATTGTAGAACGGTAATTTCAGATTGATGGGTAAGAATTCTGCCCTAGAAAATTGTGAAGATTCGTTCTTTTCCTTTCTATATGCTAGTAATTGTTGTTCATCCAGCCGTTGTAGAATTCTATTCGTTAATTCCATAAGTGCAGTAACCTCTTTTTCTCAGACCATTCTCTTTTGTGTTTCTGATTTCTTTCCAAGGAAAGAATTACTCTGATACCAAATTGATAGGATCTCAATCAACAAAATAGAACATAGGACACTTCCTTACAATAGACTAGGTTTTCGAGTCTCTGGTGACTCCCCACAAACTACTCTAAACAATGATCCCTCTCCCGACTACCCCTCAAGTCTTTATATAATAGACTTGACTAACTAAGTAATTTCCATTTATAACCCTCCTAACTAATTAGGATGTTTATTGTTAAAATGAAAGGTTAACTTTTTGTTTTTTCATTGGTGGTGGGTTTGTTGTTTCCTACGGTCTATTAACCTTAAATGGCCATATGCTTCAAAATACTTTTTATAGATCTTTCTTTTACTGGTTCTTTCTATTGGAAAGTGAAGGCACTACTAAATTGGATGGTCTTTTTTCTTTCTAGTCAAAAATTTAGTTTTCTCCATTTTATTTCTTTTACATTTTTGCTTTAATATAATGTTGGTTTTTGATAAAAGAACGTCCTTTTAGCTGAAGGAAAGTTCCACTTTATGGTTCCTAGCTGTTTGTCTATGCTTCATTAATCATTCAAATATTTGGAAAATCCCTTTGTTAATTGTTCATTAATTTTATTTTGCTTCTCATGTTATGACCTGTCTTTTTTCATGGATGCCCTGAAAAATATTTTGGATTTAGTCACTTCTTTTATCTCTCTTATCTTATTGTTTCCTAATAACCTTTTGTTGAACTTGAAATCGTCCTTGACGTGCATAGACATTGCTAATGTTCCTCCAAACTACTCGCTTGATTCCATACATAAAATGATTGTTGAGAATGGGGGCACATTCTCCATGAATTTGAATAACTCAGTTACGCATTGCATTGCAGCAAACAGCAAGGGTATCTCTCTCTCTCTCTCTCTCTCTCTCTCTCTCTCTCTCTCTCTCTCGTAGTTATGCCTAGATTAAGAAAGGAAAGAAACTCTGGCAGGAATAAGATATGAGGCTGCGAAACGTCATGGAGATGTTATTAACTGCTCTTGGGTAGTGGATTCTTCTTCACAAAAGGCACTCATCCCTCTACAGCCTAAGTGGGTTATCCTGTCTTCTATTATTTGAATTTAACAATTATGAACTGTGCAAACTTTCTTACTGTTGAGTGAATATAATTGTGTTATAGGTACTTCCTCCATTTATCTGATTCTTCAAAGAAAAAATTACTTGAGGAAATTGATGAATATTCGGACTCTTACTTTTGTGATCTTCAAAGTGCGGACATCAAGCAGGTTATATCTTAAAATAAGATTGTTGTCAACATATTCAGATTATTAGGTGCATTGATTTCTTGTAGCCTGTATCATTTTGAAGAGAACAGTGCAGTAATGGTACTTGGAAATAAAAGGATGATAATGTACTTTCATTGGTTTCAGCTCTTTGACACTGTGGAAAGATCAGAAGATACAAAAATTATTGATTATTACAGGAGAAAATACTGTCCAAAGGGCTTATGGTGTCGATTCCTCGACTGCAACATATATTTCCACCTATTGGTTGAATCTTTGTAAGTTTTGTTGTGGCAGGTTGTTGGATGAGGGGCATTGTCCTTTTAATATATCTTTTCCAAAAGTGGTTGAATTAAGTTCAGTCATATCTGTGTGAAGGAACGTGGACTGGGAAATCTTGTCGGTACTATTGCTTAGGAGACTTAAAGTTGATGTTGTCATGGGTGGAGGAAAGATATGTGATGATATCGGCTCTGCTACGCATTTGATTGTCTTTTCAGAACCAGGAACAGACATCAACTTTCAAACAGTTTTGAAAAGGTAACTTTCAATTAGTAAATATGATTTCCTCACAAAGAAATAGTTTTATTTGATAAAGTTCGTTTCAGTTACTTTGTCAAGAATGGAATGGTCTACAACTATTGGTTGATTGGAGTAATCTTTATCACAAGTTTAAGATTTTTTGAGCCAGTAATCTAGCTCACTCCTTTCACAGTTATGTCTATTTTATATTTGATTGTCTCCTCTTAGCATTAACTTTTAAATTTTACCGACTTCAACTCATGAGACAAGTAATTACAACTAAAAATAAATTACAAAATTATGGGCATAGGAATGTGGAAATTGATGATGTAATGAAAATTATACTACTATTGTCGATTAAAGGTTCAACATGGATATATTGTTGGCACTTAGAAAAGTACGATTACTGAATTACTGGACCATCGCTCAATCAAATATGGTGTGAAATAAGTGTAACTTGACTTTTATTTTATAATTTGAATGTTTGGTTCATGCTATTGTACAGTGTCACTGCGACAGAGAAAAACTTCCTATTGAATCATAAGCTGCAAATTGTTGGGTCTCAATGGTTAGAAGACTGTCTGGCGAGAGGCGAAAGATTAAAAGAAGATTCATATAGCTTGAGACCTATTGGAACGAAAGAACTCAATGAAAAAAGGTGAGTTCAGATAATGTCATTTGTATTTTCACATGTGATCACTTCATGTTTTCATTTAAAAGCAGAAATACGTTTAAGTAGAAAATTGATGATTTCTTGGTATTTTCATTTGTCTTCGCTCATTCTGAGATATAAAAACAAGCCTCCTGTTGTAAGGAGATGCCGACTATTAAATTTTATTTTTCTGGTGAAGTATTTGTTATATAACACTTCTATTAAAATCCACGGAAGGTATTGCTTATTTTGTTACTCTCCTAGTTGTGCAGTGTCAAGCGTGAGTCACCCGTAAAGGGTTTTGCTGCATGTGGTCATCTGGATATGAAAGATTTATGTATATACAAGAAATTCTGATCTTTTAAGCTTCTCTTTCTTAAGCTTCAGCGCTTGAGCTGCTGTTGTAATGCGTGATTTTTTTTTGTTACAAGTGCATATTAGCTCTTAAACTTAGGGCTGAAGAATAAACAATGTTTTTATATTTTTATTTTTAAGCAAATGACTATTTGAATTTAGGGGCATTAGTAATTAGGTTTTCGTTGTCAGAGTTGTTGTCGAACAAATCACATTTTTGTCACGTAATTTTCTATGCTGGGTGATTTCTAAGAAAAATCGGCTTCTAGAGCTCCGAATCGTTGCCAAAATCGCTTCATGCGATTGAGTTTTCCAATTTTTTTTCTTTGGAAATCGTCAAAATTGTCAATGCCGTTTTATCGAAAGTTGTTCATCTCAGTAAATTACCTAACAGAGATGATCATATGAAAAAAACACGATTTCTTTACTGGTAATTCTAATTACAGGGACTTATTAGTAATGCTTTGCTTTTTTTTCTTATTGCTAGTTAGTATTTATTCAAGTGCAACTGGATAAAAGATAATAAACTTTTGTTGTGGCCTTTTAATCTTCAAGTCCTTTTCTCGATGAATAGTGTTTTGGAGTTTTGATTATTAATTATTAGGTCTGGCATTTCCCCTCTGGATTAGGCTTTCTAATTGATCTGGCTGTTTCATATTGTTCTTCTCAGACTGTGCAGCAGATATGAGACAGACCCTTCTTCCCCAACCATGTTGGATGACACGAAAAAGCCGCATATCATATCTTTATCGAAGCAGGGAGTAAAGCGTGGAAGAAAAACTGTGGAGAAGCCTCCATTACTCGCTTCAACTGGGAAGGTGGATAAAGGGAAAGTAGTAAGATCTTTGAGAAGTAGCTCGCGAAAAGGAAAGGCACCAAGCGTTCAAGCCCGAAGACCTCGGATTCAGAAGCGTAAAGGGCCAGCTAAAATATGCGAAGACGAGTTGGACGAAACCAGCTCTAATGAGGAAAACACAATCGAAAATGCTCAAGCTGTAAACAAAAGGACGAAAATGGCAGGACAGGAAAGCTCAGATGTTGAAGAGGAAAAAGTAGTAGAAGCTGCTGAACCGTCACACAGAGGAGAGGTAAACGAGGGAGAATTTACTGAAAAAGAAACCAGTGGAAGACATAATTTCCAAGACATGGAGAAAATGGAGAAGTCAGAGCATGAAACAGATCGAGTCGAAGCCATGCTGTTGGACATGATTCCAAGCCTCGGATTGAAGAAGATCGAAACTGCAAACGAAAGAGAGAAGCAACCTTCGGAGCACAATGCGAATTCCACGAAGAAAAAGAAAGTGAGCTACAAAGATATTGCTGATAAGCTGCTCAAAGATTGGTAAGAAAATGTTTATGGTTTCATTGTTTACATAATGTTGTTGGAAATGATAATCAGAGCTATAACATAAATTGAATCAATTAAGTTCAGTTAGAGGACTCTTGTTGCTTTCAAAGTTAATACACAGATTGATGGACTGTTGAGTGTCTCAGGCAAATGTTCCATTTTATTCGTTTGGTGTATGATGAAATTTTGTTAGTACCTACTTAGTTAGCACTAAAAGAAATAATATCTTATTATTAAAAAAAATTAAAATAATTTAAAGTATAAGAGAAAATTGTTCTAATAATTTGAACTGTAATAAAGTCACGAAAGCAACTCGAATAGTCCATCAATAAACAACGGATTCGGGACAGGAACCTTGTACCCAGCCCTCAGTGTCAATCCTTTTCTCAGGGGCAACAAATCCACTTTGCCAACCATTCTCGGCCGTTCGATTAATTGGTTTATAGTCGATGGATTCAGGACATGGCGACAATGCATAACCCTTAATGCCAATCCTTTCTCAAAGGTAATAGATTTATTTGAGACTTTTGGGGAGATTTAGGCAGCCTACCTGGTGAAAACAATGATAAACTAGGTGACGGTTCAACTCATACCAGGACGGGTGTAAAATGTTACATTGTTTGTAAGAGTAAACAGCACATGATTTATAAGTAGAATTCTCTACCTAGTACTATACGTTTTGCGCTAACTCTGAAAATAAGATCGGGTAAATTTCAACACAAAATGAACAATATTGTAATTGGAAGATTATGAAAGTTACCAAATATTTTATCACATGACATGACACTCACTATTTAGTATAATTAATGTATTATTTTAATTATTTACAATAGATTTAGTTATTACATAAATAATTAAAATTCATGTAAAATTAAAGTATAAATTTATATAGTAAATATAATATTATTTTTATTTTAAAATATACAAGAAATGATAAACCAACCATCATCCTTTGTAATTAATGACAAGTCAACCATTTTTTTTTTGCTAACACATTAACCACTAAACTATGGATAAATGACGCCGCTAATATCGCTGTCACATTTGTAGTTAAATGCCATAATGTCGAGCCGCAACAGTTTATCTACAAACCGTCGCGGCTCCATATTTAAATAGAATAACACTACAATTTGATGGCCCCCCGATTAAACCGCAGCGGTGTGACTATAAACCGCGGTGGGGTCACTGCGGCAGTTCGTCTACAAACCGACGCGGCTCTATATTTAAATAGAACACTACAATTTGCAGGCCCGCCGATTAAACTGCAGCAGTGTGACTATAAACCGCAGCGACTTCATATGAAATCGCAGTGGTTTATCGTCACACTGCTGCAGCATCATATGAAACGACCACTGTTTATCGTCACACCGCTGCTATTTAATATGTGCTTCGTTCAACAATTTAAGAAACATGTGCATGTTTCACAAATTCAAGTAAATTGAAACGTTGTCGATCAAAAAGTGAAATGTTGGCTCGGGGAAATGTTGCTAATTTTACAGCTTCATAATAATCAATTTTCATTTCATCATCAACTGTGACGACCCGACTTTTATAACCCTTTTTAAAATGCATTAAATTAAAAACTTTGATAAAACTACTGAAATCTCTTTTCAAAATAATATCAGAGGGCCTTTCAAAAGCCGGACCGTCAAAAACCTTTCGTTACTCTCGTTATGAAAATCGTAATAAAGTATTGAAAAATATAGCGGAAGCAGTTGTAAAATTTTTTATCAAAATGTAGCGAAAGCGAAAATATTCATTTAATGAAAATTAGACAAATCACTACATATTTATTACAAAATACTTTCCTCACTTCTTTTAGTTTGGTCAGCCACGAGTCTCGCGCGTACAAATCCTTCATCCTTACTTCGGGCATCGTTCATTGTTTGTACCTACACCATAAGTAAAACGTGAGCTTAAAGGCTCAGTAAGGAATTGAGTTTATGCAATATGCTATGCCTCTCTTTAGTTCTTTTGAAATGGGTCTACCCCAAACCAATATTTTCTTTACTTTCGTTCGTTCTTTCTTTACTCGTACATCGATCGGGAGATTAGAGAATCTATGGAGAGGGAGTCGCCTATCGGAACTAACCACCTATAGTAGCTGGATCTTGTTCCCGACTAGGGAGAAGACCTGCCCAGTCTACCTGATTAGACCCGCACTACCCATCCGTCCCCTAACTTCCCATTATCTCTTCTTTCATTCATTCTTTTCTTTATCATTTTTTCCTCACATATGTATGTGATTGCCACCCCGGAGGTGGCATTCCCTAATTGTTTCTATTAGAATGATGCATGATAATACAATATAACATAATGAACAATAATTAAATAGCGCATAGAAGGAATGACAGAATTTAAGCAATTGACTATAATCGAACAGAGCATAATGAATGACAAAATTTAAGAGCACATAATGAGAAAAATTATAGCAACAATTAAAACAACAAAGGATGTAACAACCCAGATTTTTGTAAATCGTTAAAATTTGTAAAATTTTGAAATTTCTTTCTTTTTAAAACAAAACGTATGAAAGTGCGTCTAACCGGATCGTTACTGATTCTTTCTTTAAACTCGTTATGAAAACCAATTGATAAAATGTGTGAAAGCATTATAATAAAACCATTTATGTAAAACGTTGCGGAAGCGTAATTAAAATCATTTAAGAAAAAAATACTAAACTATTGAAATACTGCGTTAATCAGAAATTAAACACTCTTCATTTACAATTTAGAAAACTTAATTAAATCTCAACTGACTATCTTTTACCCTCTTTATGTCTAGCTAGCCATGAGCATCCCTCATGCGTGCAAATCCATCATTCGCTGCCATTATTGTCTGATTATCATCTTTCGCTATTCCTTCCTAGTCCGTGCATTCCACATAGCGTAATAGTGCCTACATCTACACCACAAGTAACTGTAAGCCCAAAGGCTTAATAAGGAAAAAGGGGAAATGCAACATGAATGCCACTCTTTAGTCTTTTTTGTTAAGCCCTTCATTTCATTATTACTATTTCCTATTAGTCGTTCGTTCTTTCGTTGTGGTAGCCTCCTGTGGGCACCTTTCTGCCAGACTACAACTAACCTCCTTTGGGCATACTGCTGTCAGGCTAGTCACTAGTCTCTTGTGGGCACCTTACTGCCAGAGTACAACTAACCTCCTTTGGCATACTGCTGCCAGGGTAGTCACTAGTCTCTTGTGGTCACCTTACTGCCAGACTACAACAAACCTCCTTTGGGCATACTGCTGCCAGACTAGTCACTAGTCTCCTATGGGCAAACTAGCGACCAGGCTAAACTAGCCTCTTGGGGGCAACTAGCTGCCAGACTAGACCCATCATCTTATTATCCTACCATTCGTTCTTACATTTTCCTCACTCATGTGTGCATCCTATTCTTTCTATTAACATGGTGCATGAACATACATTCTTAGTCTATCATGATGCATGATGCTTCTAACATAACATTAACAGAAATGGAAGTGTGCATATAAAGAAAGTAACTGAATAGCAGAAATTGAAACGCAATACAATGAAGACTACTAATAATAGAACAATGTACAACAGAAAACATTTATAATATTAATTATAGGAATTATCATGTTTATTATCCTAATTAACTTCCTAGTCCATTTACATGCTCCCTACATTTATCCTTCCCAGTGATTATCCTACTTAGTTATCCTAGGCGATTGTCATGTTCCTGAGTTGATTTCATACTTTTATTCTACTCAACTAGTCATGCTTTGGTTTAACTAATCATGCTTTGGTTAATCGGGAAGTAATATGCTAAAGACACAAAGTCATAATTGAGATCGTAAGCAATACCAAGAAGACAATATCAAAACAATTACAAAACATTCATTCACTTAGTCATTGAACCTTTAACTCATTCACGTTTACTTCGTTCTATTTTCATCCTCTTTATCATTCTGTTCTTTAGAAAAGTAAAATATCGATTATGTATTTGAAGTGCGCATTGAATGAAAGTGAAAGCGCATATGAAGAAAGGTAAATAATATTTGCATTGAAAGTAAAGCAGCATTGAATCGAAACAGTGAATGCATATAAGTACATCAAACATACAAGGAATTCATTAAATCTAACATGCTTAGTAATTAAACATACTCACTAATTAATCCTATTTAATTAACATACTTGTTAATTATGATTAACATGCTCGCTAGTATTCACGTTCAGTTAATTAGCCTAGTTAATTAACATGCTAACATTATTAATTATCATTAAGTTATTAGCCGGCTTGCATGCTTGGATTTACAGGATTAGTTAAATTATCCTAAACGTGTTTGCTAGATGAATTAACATACTCAGTTAATTATTTTTAACATGCTGCTTAATGTTAATTAATTAACATGTTATTGCTAATGTATTCAAAGGTTGAGTATTACTTACAACTAGTTAATTAGTCATACATGTAAACTAGTAAATTAAGCATGGCATGACCTAGTCAATTTAACATGCTAACTAAAGTAAACTTATTAACTATAATTTACATACTAATTATTTAACATGCTTAACTACTAATCACGTTTAGTTAAATTAACCTAGTTAACTAACATGCTACCAATTAAACATGAAATTCAACATGCTAATTACACACTACGATTCACTAGTCAATTTACATGCTCAACAAGTAATTATCAGAATTAACATGTTTATCGAAGTAATTAACAACTATGAATCGAACCTCTAGCAAACATGCTTGTTTCCAAATGACGTAAAATATCCATCAACCCACAAAACAATCCATACATAGCAACTCTTTTCTAGTGCATATCTATACTTTATAGATTGAACACAGCATCACAACGGTATATTCCAAATGCTATGTCACAAATCAATCTACATAATCAACATAGATACACACATTGGCAGCACCAACCAATTCTAATCCATTTTCATTTAACAAATGGAATACCAAGCCAACTCAAAACAGTTTCTGTCTAACATAACAACTAGCAGGGTATCAATCACCCATCCAGTACCCCAAATCCTATCTAGTCGCAGATCAACACAATCAAAGAAGGGTTAGGTTACCTGAGAAATTTTGAGAACAGCCAACTAATCCATGCAGCCAACCCGCGTTGAGACAAACCGGTCAGATCATGGGCACCAGATCGGATTCGCGCTACCCTCGCGAATCGTCAACCATCCCGACGCCTCACCTCACCGTTCGTTGCTCCCTCATCGTCGCCGCCCTGCCGTCGTCGAGTATCACCGGAAGGTCAACGAAACACCGCAGCACCGAGCGCCAAATCAACAACCCGAGCCCGTCATTCGTTCGCACACCACTGGACAAACGTCAACACCGCGCACCTGAGCTCGCCGAATGCCGACTCGTCGCTGCGCTTCGCCGTTCGTCTGACCGGTACGAACCCGAGCTCAAGCGCCGTCTCCCGATCGCAGGTCGCCTCCTGCCTCTCAGTTCTCTCTCTCTCTCTCTCTCTCTCTCTCTCTCTAATTTCTTCTCTTTAAAACTAATTAACACTAACCTAATCTTTTCCCCCCTATTTCATTAGTTAAATTCTGAATCGGACCAACTTGACCACATAAACCGGTTCTTCTATTGAGCCGGTTCATTTCTCCAATCTCCACTTAAAATTAATTAATCTCCTCCTAATTTAATTTATCACTTAAAAATCTCTATTATTTCTTAATTTCTTCTTCTCAATTATTTATCTCAAATGTTATAATTTTTATTCATTAATTTATTATTTATTTTTAATTACATTAATTTTCATAAATTATAATTTAATAAATACGTCTTTGGTAATACCCCGATAATTATCTAATTTAAAAATTCAGGCTGTTACAAAGGATATGCTTGAATATATAGATAACAACAATACAAGAAACATAAAAGAAGCAACGATTAGAGCATGTTATTAAACAGAGATCATACTTCAAATAGCTATTCAAACAAATAAAGCATGCTTCTCAAGAGTATGACAATATTAATTAGGCATGGATAACAATATGACTCGAGTATAAAAAATTAGAACTAAATGCAACGTGCATCTGAAGTAAAGCATAATTTAAAGATGTTGTTCTAACTAGAGTTAACCACTTAGTTCCAATTATTATTCAAGTTAATGAAAGTAGAGCATTAAAGTTAACAATTTAGTTCCAATTGTTATTCAAGCTAATTAAACATGCTCAAGTGAGTAATTACAATTATCATCCTAGTTGATTAAACATACTTTCATTCAAGTTACTTTACACATACTCAAATTAGTTGTCGTTAATTAGTTAATTACACATGCTCGGATTGCTTAAAGGAGTAATTGCAATTAATAATCTGGTTACTTAAACATGTTTGGATTAAGGGAAATAACTACTTCTAATTATCATTATCACGGTTAATTAAACATGTTAGGGAAAACTACAGCAAGTAAGACAACGAATTGTTCAGAGCAGAAAGGAAACTCTTAGCTCATTCATGCTTATCACGCCATAATATGTTCTCCAGTTCATCATTCTTCATCATTCTATTCTACCAGCTTAATGTAATCGATTATCATTCAATCATCACATTTCTATCAAAGTAAAGCATTGATCTATATCAAAGTAAAGCATTTGCAGTAAAGGAATTACAGGAACTAACAGCAGTATAACAGCAAAGGAAATAACTCCACTCATGTACACTACTTGTGAGTAGGGCCTCCAAATGACCAAGACACACCCAAATCTTTACCCTCGTTGATGAACTCAACTCCCAGACAGCAAAGGAATCCTAGCTCACCGGCAAACTCCTCGCTTACAGCTTACTCCTAAGCCTATAGAGCCTTGCTTTCACCCACGTAACACACTCAACACACTCATGAATCACTTAGGAGAAGCACACAACTCACACCAACAAAGCTCTTACGAGCTCACAGGGGACTCACTCTCAGTGGAAGTTCTCTCTCTCACAGGAAACACACACACAGGAACTCTCTCTCACGAAGGGGAGACTGGACTGGAATTGAAAAGAGGAATTGCTAATCGTAGAGCCATACCTGGGATAGGGACACTCGTACTCTGAATGGAGAGGGGAAGGGCATGGCTGGAGGCAAGGGAAGAGAGTGTTCGGGCGTGGGGAGTCGTCCTCCATGTCAATTGAGTGGGAAATTAATGACTAAGTGACAAATGTTTATATTATTTAAATCCCTAATTTTGCAAATGGCGTCCTAGCAAGATGGTGTCTTAGCCTTCTTCCGCATTCGTCCAAATTCGTAATTCGAACGAAGGAAGTCGTCGGCATTCCTACGTCCGCTATTGTCCAAAGTTGTCCATGAATTGGACAGATTCAAATCTTCAATGTCCGCTTGCGTCCGCCTTGGTCTGGATTCGTCTGAAACTCGCGATATAGGTGAATTAGGATGCAAAATCACATCTTGCGTTGTCCCAAAGAGTTGGGACAGCGTTCAATGCATTTGCGGACGACATTTCTCATCCTCAAGTCATCTGCATGCGTCCGAATCTCCAAAATCCAGTTTTTCTTCACATTTTCATATTTAATTTTTATCCCATAATATTTACCCCATAAATACATGTCATAATTCAACACGTATCGATACGCAATATAATACATTAATTATCCTAAATTTGACTATATTGCGTATACGGGGAAAACGTTATCGGAATATTACATCAACAACCAAATTATCAATTCCATTATAAATATATCATGTACATGTGTATTACAACTACAAACCATTTCTATTACAACCATATAATGTGCATGTGCTCTAAGAATTGGTGTGCTCAAAGAAACTGTTATAGATGATCTTTGCATGTTTGCTCACTCAATCCCATTATCTAATATTCCTTATTTGATCAACTTGCCGTGATGCAAAACTGATGTTGTGCTTGCTACCAGGCATGATGACTTTCCATCTTTCTCGAGCAAGTGTGAACGTCGTTGTGACACTTTTTTGAACGTCATTTCACCTTGCATTTCATCTAGCAGGCATCCCTCAACCGATGCTTCAGCGAGTTGACCGCCAACCAAGAAGTCCTCGGCTTTGCTGGAAGTGGAAGCAATGTTGGAGTAGAGCTCAACTACGAACCATAAAGAATTCTGAGAGCTGAAGTGAACCGCAATTCGACGAAGTTGAAGAATTTGTTGAAAAGCTAATGGCACCTTAGAGTGTTGAAGAGTCTGTTATTAACCGTCAAGTTGAAGTGGGGCCCATATCCATATTTTTGGCCAATCAGGTACGTGGAATTAGGAAGGAAGCTGCAATAATGTTGCATTCCGTCTCAGCAAATCTACATGAGGAGGATGAGAAGGACCTTCGTTCATTATGTCAATCCAGTAGTAACGAAGACATAGACATGGCCGAGAGTAGGCCTAAACGCCCACCACAAGCAGAATGCAGCTTCGCTGGTATGAGCCTTGACAAAAAGTATAGTTCACTGAATAAAATTAGAGAAGAAATTGTCAATCATGCGTTGAAGAATGGGTACGGGATAAAATTCACCCACAGTAACGCACCTCAGTTGAGGGCTGCATGCCAAGAATGATGCACGTGGCAGCTGCACGCCTAAAAAATTACAAAGTGAAATGACGTTTCAAATAAAGTTTTACAACGACGTTCACACTTGCTCAAGAAAGATAGAAAGCCGTCATGCCTCTGCCAAATGGGTGGGAGCGTATTACTTGGATAGATTTAAAAGTCAGTCCAACTATGACTTTTCTTCCATAATTGAAACAGTCAGGAAGGACTTCGATGTCAACATCACACCTAGCCTTGCTAGAAGGACAAGAAATGAGACCAAAAAAAATTAATGAAGGGGATGGCAATGAGCAATACAAGCTCATATGGTCCTATGCCGAGGAGATTCGGAGGTCTAATCCTGGAAGCTCGGTGTGCATTGACCTAGACATGAGTGTATTTAAAAGGATGTACATGTGTTTGGCTGCATGCACGATGGCCCTACAGAATTGCGGTAGACCGGTTATTTGTTTGGATGGTTGCCACTTGAAGGGAGTGACTCCAGACCAGCTGCTCACTATTGTCACCATCGATGGGAACGATGGTATGTATCTAATTGTTGTAGAAGTGATTGAAGCAGAAAATAGGGCTTCATGGAGCTACTTTCTGGAATTGTTGCTCGACGATCTAAACACCCCATCTAGCAATGGATGAACAATCATTTCTGACCGACCAAAAGGTGCGGTTGATTGCTTTTGCCTTCTGTGTTTATGATATACATTTTATACCAAAGTTTGACTCATACTATGAATCTTTGTAGGGGCTAGTGCCAGCTGTCAAAGAGGTGGAACGGCAAGTGGATCATCGATGTTGCATCCGACAACTGTATGACAATTTTCAAAAACAATTTAAAGGCAGGTTGTTCAAGGATGCAATGTGGGCCGCATCTAAAGCCACAACAGTGAGACAGTTTGAGAGAGAGATGACGAAGTTATTTTTTCTTGACCCAGCGGCCCACAACTATTTACGAGGAATAGATGTGAGATGCTGGGCCAAACATGCCTTCTGCTCCATCCTCAAATGCGACTTAAGCCTCAACAACCTCAGTGAGTCCTTCAATGCCTACATCTTATCAACCCGGGACAAACCGATTCTAAGTATGTTTGAGATCATATGAAAGGGCATTATGGGTAGGATCGTAAAAAAAATGAAAAGATGGCTCGCTCGACAGACCTTTTGTATCCGCAAATCAGCAACCGACTCGCCAAACTACAACTTGCTGATCGAAATTAGAGCCCCCAGTTTTCAGGAGCTGCCCAGTTTGAGGTTAGCAACGTTAATGAACAGTACTCTATCGATTTAGACAGGCTTACTTGTACCTGTTACGGTGGGAGTTGACCGGCATCCCGTGTGTCCATGCAGTCCCGTGCATTCACTCACGAGGAGATCTCTTGAGGAATTTGTGCATGCGTGCTATCACCGAGAAACATACATGGCAATGTACTCCCACTTTGTCTGCCCCATCAATGGACAAATTGAGTGGTCTCCTGTGACACATCTTGATTCAATTATTCTACCGCCATTTAAAAGGCTTCCAAGAAGGCCTTGAAAACCTAGAATACGAGATGTGGACGAGGCCCCAACCCGGACAGTGCTGCCCAAAAGACATATAAACATGACCAGTGCCCGATGTGGGGGTGTGGGGCACAATTCTCGAACGTGCGAAGGTCGAGGTGAGTCAAGTGCAGGGGCCGGTAGAGGTGACAGAGGCAGAGGCAGAGGCAGAGGCGGCAGAGGAAGGTTGGATGACACATTTATGGGATTCAGAGTCCCTGAGACAGCCTCGAGACAATTCCTTCCATAGTCCCCGAGACAGTCCCCAAGAGAGTTGCTGAGACAGTTCCAAACATAGTTCCTGAGACATAGGTGAGCCCATTATCACATTTACATTTTCAAGTGTTATTTGAACTATGTTAATGTCATTTGCAATGTGTTTTACAAGAGGATGATGTGCAAGGTCCACAAACACAAACATACACAAATGTGGACTTTAACCATCCTTGATACATTGGTTCGATAAAGTATGTTTGATATATATATGCGATTGTAATGGACATTATCGTTGTAAAATTTGAATTGATAAATTTAAATTGGTTTGATAAATTTAAATTGATATATTGGTTTCATACATTTGATTTTTGAGGGTGAATGGAAATTGATTAGTATGCTAATGTCTAGGTACCAACTGTGAATTTGAATCTGTCTTTCAGAGCCATGACGAGCCACTACAGTTTTTTTGAAGCGCCGCAGCGGCTTGCTAACAAACCGTGGCGACCTGTCTGCAAAGCCGTAGCGACTTTCTGACGAGCCGCGGCGGCTTGTCAACAAAGCCGCCGCGGTTCGTCAAAAACCACTGCGGCGTGTCCAAAAAGCCGCAGCAGTTTGTCATGATTAGTATGCCTTGTATGCTTTGGTGTTATGCACATCTTACTGAAATTGTTGCAATGAATGCGATGACCATGCTTACTTGGTTGTTCATGATGAATGGAATCGTTTGAGTCATTTTCACTCTAAAAAAATTAAAAATTTGGCAAGAGTTTTGCTTGTTTTTAAGTCTATCCCCCCTGGAACATCAACAACAATAGATATGCATTTCCCAACCAAATATTTTTCAAACTAACTATAAACAAAAAACGTAAACATATCAAACGTCAATTAAGTTTTCTATCAAAATCAAGTCAATTAAGTTATCCAAACTAATTAAGTTTTCTATCAAAATCAAGTCAATTCTATCCAAACGGCAACGTCAATGTGAACATAAATTACAACAAAGTCTACTTAAACATACATTCCTACGCCGCCTTCTTTGTGGTCCATTTCGGCCGCAAATCTTTGATTGCAAAAGACAATTGTGTGTCCGCTAATATGTTTGATGATTTGTCGAACAACAGACCCTCAAAGAATTGATCGTCGTGCTCGTGGATTTGTACCTTATTAGTGCACATTTGTATCACCCTTATCCACTCACTCGTACACCGAAAGATGTCGTACGGGCTGCAATGCAAAGGGAACAATTGATGGTAAAAAATGCGGAAAGCAATATTATGAATTTACACAAGGAAAAATACATACCACTCTTTGTCAATGGGACCTACGATTATAGAGATTGCTTCAGACATCAATTGTTGGTAAGCAAATTGAGTGTGGAGGTCAACTGACGACATGAAACACCCCTGTGTTTGGTGTGTCTGAAATGTAAACAACGAATTAGAAACCTTGGAACATTAACGACAACCCAGAAAAGCGAGATGGTTACTTACGTGAATCCACCCTAATGTGAGTAGCGATTTTTCCTGTTGAAACACGAATACGTCTTCGTCGTTCACCGCATAGCACTGCATATAAGTTCAGATGAGTACTAAGATAAAAGCTTATAAACTAAGATACAAAGAAGGCTTCTCACCGTGTTTGGCGTCCCGACTTGATCCGAGAAGATGATATCAGTGATGGTGTAATCACCGTCGATTAGCTTTCCCCAAGAATTGCACACGTCTCTAACTTCTTCCGAGTATTTGGCGCAACATACTTCTTGAAGACATCCATCAATTCCCAAAGCTGCAACAAAAATGGCAAAAGGCCGTCAGACTAATAAAGTATGAATAAGTGCAGACACACATATATAACCAAATCAAAGACGTACCACGTGCACAGTTTTAAGAGCATGAGGCTGTGACTCACTTGTCTCTTGCACCTCGGCAAGCACGGCTGGAGAAGCAAGTTGACGTCTTACGGCAATGGTGCTGCAAATCAATGACATGTTATTACATCAAACACAAATAAGGTAAAAACTGGACTTTGCGTACAAAGTAAATAACTTACAAGCATTCTGTGCCTTCTGTTGCTTCAAAGGACGATGGAAAGGCTGTTGTACAGCCTGCTCCTCCTCTATTCTCTGAAGTGCTGCCAACAGCTCACGATGCCTCTCTTCTGCTCACTCCTCCACTTTTTTTATTTGGACCTGCGCCATTTGAAGTTGCTCCTCCATCATTTGTATTTTGGTAAGCGCCATATGATAGAGCTCCTCCATCTTGTTCATCCAACTGGACGTCTCCTCAGGCATTGAAGTAAACTGAGATGTCTGAGGAGGGGGCGAATGCATCGGCTGTGGAGCATCCTCCTCCATGTGCTGCAGAGGTGATGCTAGAGTCTGTTCTTCCGAGGGGGCTGAAAGCTGAGCCACTGAGGAGTGTGGAGGTGTTGGCAACTGCAACACTGAAGGTGGCTCCTTCGGGTTCTTGCGTACCCATTTTCCTCCAACTTTGTTGACCCCCATTCGGTCCACTTTTGATTTGTTGTACACGTCTGTGCCCGTCTCTTCGACTCTCGGCTCATTCTCCAATATGGGTACCCAAAACTGCTCAGCAATCCTCTAGATGAGCCAGTTGAACGGCAGACTCTTGGCCGGGTTGTTGAGGACCTCTTGTATGTGACTTAGGATGATATATCTGATGTCCACATTTTTCCTGGTGAACACCTTCTCTAGCAAATAGAGATCCATGCAGCTAACATGGTCTCGATGTCCATCCCGAGGCAAAATTATATACGTCGTCATAAGGTGGATCACTCGGGCTATGACATTCAACTCCTTGCCCTTTGGTTTCTTGTACTCGGCAATCTCGAGATCCCAGTGCAACAATCTAAGCACCGCTAGCCCTTCTCCTCGTCTGATGAATAGTGGATCCCACGACATGTGATAATATTGATCGCTTGGCCCCTCTAGTACACATCCAAACATAATATTCAGATCGTTGGGAGTCAACCTCAACTCCCATCCAAAGATATACGTTCGCACCTCTAATGGATAGGTGGACAGTTCCAAATTTGCGTAAAAGAGTCTGACAATCCTCTCGCAATAACTTCCCCCCATCCAGCGCAAACTGCCTAATCCAGCATCCTCAACCAATTGTTCAATTCTCATTCCAGCCAATGATTCCAAATCTACTCTTTTAGAAACAATAATTGAACGGTGTTGTATATCATCTTCATACTGTTCTTTGGCCTTCGCTGTCCTGAATAGTTGGGATTGGAAATCCGCTGTAACGGCTGGTCGTTGTTCAGGCTCGGGTTGAGGTTGAGATTGAGAATGTGCCACGGTTTCTCTAGCCTCCGTGGTTTCTGCGTGTTGCACCGCCGCGGTTTGGATAGCTTGCACCGCTGCGGTTTGGATAGCTTGCACTGCGGCGGGTGCTCCTTCTTGCACAATTGCTGGACCGGCAGACTTTGGCGTCTCTGGTATCGATTGCGACGGACCACCCTTTCTCTTCGTTGCCATTTTCTTTGCTCGGGAATACATTATCATTGTTGGTCTAAGCTTGTTGTTCGCCGAGCCTAGGTTTTTGTTGTTTGTGTTTTGGTGAAATAGCCGGAGGCCTCGATTGAGTATGTATAACGACAGTGGATCAAAGACCGAGGCATGACAAACTACTGCGGTTTGATATGACGCCGCAGCGGTGTGTCAAGACACCATGGCGGCTTCATACCAAACCGCAACAGTGTCTTGACACACCGTTGCGGTTCCTAGATGAACCGCGGCGGTTCATCACAAGTTTTCACATAGTTTTTAAAAATTATGGAGTCGCGGCAGTTTATATACGAATCGCCGTGGCGTCACATCATCACGTTTAATGGTAAACGTGATAGCCATGTTGGATTTAACATTTTTTTATAGTTTAGTGGTTAATTTGTTAGGAAAAAAATAATAGTAGTTGGTTTGACATCAATAGCAAAGAATGATGGTTGATTTGTCATTTTCCCTAAATAATTTGTAGTTTTCGAGGTGTAAAATTATATGTTAAATGTAACCTTCGCCATGAATAAATATTTGGCCGAAGTGTCGACCTGTCCCGACTGTCCCTCTCCCTCTCCCTCTCCCTCTCCCTCTACCTCTCCTCAATGGAGTCTCTGGTAGCAAACTACGCTTCCTCCGACGAAGAAGAAGCACAGCAGCTAACACCAACTACCGCTGCTTCTCTTTCCGTATCCGCCTCTCAAAAAATTCAACCTTCTTCTTCTTCCAGAGGTCCGTCATTTTTTTCTACTCTTCCTCAACCTAAATCTTCTTCTCTCTTAGATTCTCTTTCTCTACCCAAGAAATCTCCAATCCCTACGCCGCCTGCTTTTTTCGATAGTGGCGTTAAACAAGCCGAAGGTGACTCCGAATCTTCATCTAAATTTCCCTCAAGCTCTACTAGATCTTCTCCTCTCTTCTCCTCTCTTCCTCGACCCAGTCAGACTCATTCACTTGAAATTGATGCCGATGGAATTGATGATGAGAGATCGTCCAGTTCTTCTTTTGTTTTCTCTTCTCTTCCGCCGCCGAAGCCCCAAATTTCAGGTGAAATCGACCAAAATTTTTCGTCTTCGAAGCCCCAAACAAAGAGAGTCGTTCAATTCAAGCCTCCCATCAAATCTTTTTTGGTGAAAGCGAGCGAGGATGGTGATACGGATGAATCGGACGAAGAGGACGTGGATAGCAGACGGAGGCCAGAAACAGAATCCTTGGGTCAAGCGCCTTCAGTAATGTCGTTTCTATCCAGCATCCCGGCCCCTAAGAACTCAACGACTTTGGGTGTTCTTCCGAGCGCAGGTTCTGGCCGTAGGTCGATTCTTGAAACATCGGAACCTGTATCAACTTTTTATCGTTCTAATGTGACAAATAATTCAAAGGCGGATCAAAATGATGATAATATTGTTCATCAAACAGATTTTCAACAACCGAACTATGATAATTTTGCAAATAACGATTCTGGCGTTAATCAAAATGCTTGGAATTATGTCAACTATGACAGTTATGGGAATTGTCAATCTGGTAATGATCAGAATGTAAGTGCTCAAGCGCAATTTGGAAACTACGAAAACTACGCCGATTATAGTGATTTCAACCAATATGGGAGCAGTTGGGCGGATGGGTCTACGGCCATGGGGCCAGAGATTTCAGGGGTAGTTGGAAACACTGTGGGTGTAACTGAGAAGAGACGGAGAAACGAGGTTCCTACAGACATAGTTGAAGTTAAACAGGATGAATTGATGAAGAACAGACCAAGGATGGACCAGGTTAAGCTGACTGGCATAGCTTTTGGCCCTTCCTATCAGGTATTTATATAGCCTTATCATGTTTCCTTTTCCCGTTTCCATCTAGGTTTCACTTTACAGAAGTTAATATGTTCCATGCACTACAAAGAAAATTAGACAATAGTTTATGAATTATTTTCTGAGAGTTGGGAGATTGAATATATCATCCGCAACTCTTTAGGTGTTATTATAAAGGAACATGGAAGGTAGTAGAATGGATCCGAGTTCATGCAAGGAATTCTCGGTGGTTGATTTTATAATTTTTTAGGTGTTGATACATTACGAAAATTGGTTGTTTTGTGGGGAATGTTTAGAGAAAAGTACCATCTGTTGTGTTTAGTTAAACGTGGAAAATTTTACTTCGTACATGGAGTGGCTGACAGTTTATGCTATGTTATATGTGGGGCATGATGTGTTTTCTTAACATAACAAAACCAGGGTTGGAGCAGAGCTTTAGGTTCTATAGCAAATTCTTTAAGCTCTATTTTTTTTACATATTTTTTGTGTAATAGATTTTTTATGACTCACTGAAAAAAACAGAAAGTTGGGGTATGGTAAGAATTGCACATGGCATAACTTTTGGTGAAGGGAATGTGATGTATTTTACATCGTTGTCAATGATATTCTTCAAATGTTGATTTTGCATGTCCAGAGTTAAGCGACTGAGTTTCAACCATTAGCTTTGTGAGAGTTGAGAACTTTGAATGATAGTTGACCATTGTGGGGGATGAAAGATCTCATGGAGCCTTGCAAAGGGGAGTTTATTTTTACAATGTCTTTCTACATGATTTTGTCTGACAATTGCCAATACAAGGACGATAATGTGAAAGTATAAGCTATCACTCCAGGACATAGAGTCTTCTGCTCTAGAGAATCCTAGAGGCTATCGTTTTTTTTCTTATATATCATGCTTAGGAGGCCACCTTGTTAATAAGATAAAAAGATATTTTTAAGAACATGTAGTCATTGTCAGTAGATGGTTTTTCGGTAAGAAACCAAAGAATCGAAAAATCATTTACTTCTATGTAGCTTTTACGGTAGGGGAACATGAAGTTGGTTTTAAGTTTCATTGCAGCTCCATGGTTGAGCTTCTATTGGAGAGGACGTTGAAAAATAATGTTTCATGGTTATTTTTGTGAAAACAGACATTGTAGAGCCATCCCCGGGAAAAAAACTCTGTTATTCTTGGTTTGATTGGGTGGGAAGAGACGTGTCTTTTTTTATTAGTAGTGAACAAATATATGTAAAAAAGTAAATCAAGATTTAAGGTCAAGCCAGCCATTTGTCTTCATAGAAAAGTCTGTAAAAGCTCTTCCTCTACCTCACCAAAATAGATTTTGAGACAAAAAAATCATACCTAGGAAGTCTCTCTAGAAAAGTGTATTCTGTTTCTCACATACCGTACACCAGAATAAACAATGAGCGATATGTTCATAAAAATCTTAATGGAACTGGAAGAACTTCCCTATTCTAGCAACAATCTTTTCACTTTCTTCGGCATCACTAAGTATATTTCTAACCTATCCCACACCTCAGGGGAATGCAATGTGACTAGCAGCCTCTTCTTCGAAGTTGCACCTTACATAACGATTCTGAAGGAGAAACTCCCTTATTTTCTGATGATCGATGGACATATGAACCTCTGCACAAGGATTCCACGAGAAAAATTTTGATCTAATTCTCTAGTCTTGCAAATACCCTCCGAGGAAACAAGTCCCTCCCCCTTGAGCAACCTTTAGGAAGAATTGATCGAGAACCTTCCGTCTTTTTGAGTAATTTCAGATGATAGTGTCTCGTTGTTCCTCATCTCACATCACAAGAAATGGTGAATTTTATTTACAAACTCCCAGAAATACTCATTATAATATGGTAAGCTTGGGTTCCAAACCTTTTGATATGTAATCTCCATATTCTTTGTTTGCATTCAAAGGTCTTGTTCCGGTGCTATCGAGTCATGTTCCAAGCTTCCAAAGAATGAATCAACGAATACTTCAGAGTAGGTGATCTCTTTTAAAATGCCATTGCAAAAAAGAAAACTTATAGCTATGAGTTAAGAAGTTTAGGAGATTGGAGTTCTAATTGAAACAGATAGAGCTGCCTTTTTTGAAATGGAGTGAAAGTAAGTGTCTATCTAGTCAGAGTTAGAACAACTTTCCTTTGAAATGAACTCCAGTCAAAGTTTACCTATGCTAGAAGAAGAAGAGAGTAGTTGGTGACATAACTAACTCTCTCTGTAACTGTTTGTAGAGGGAATTAATAAATAGGGGAAGAGAGCAATTGTGTGCGTTATGAAAATAGTGAAAGTGTGAAAAGTATTCTGGTACAGTGGTTGTAATACAGTTTACAAGTAATAAAAGCTATTCGTACCAGCGTGCTCCTCAAATCTCTCACAAAGCTTACCACAAACTACAACCAACACCTTTACTCTGCAACCCAACTTCCATTTGAACCTTGATTCAGCAAGTTTTTGAAACTCGTACCACGTGCAACAACGAAATTGCGATGGAGAGGAAATTTATTGTTTGGGACAAAAAGAGAGCATCTATTTTTATGGGGTGGAAATTGTTTTTCTTTCAATGCTGAAAGACTTTTGATATGCTTATTGTGAATAAAAGAAGAAAATCTTTTTTGGGTACGGAAATGGATAAAACTTATTTGATTCTTTTAGAGTTAGTTTGAACACCCTTTACACTTGAGATTTGTTGTCCATTTTGAGTTTTTTTTTTTGTTGACGTGAAACCTTTATTGCTAACTGATAAGCACATAGGAAAAAGGAATCAATAATATTGTGCAAGAATACTTATGAGATCATAATCCAAGTTGTGATGGAGATGCTGTGTTCATTTTTAACGGACAAAAGAGATTGATTTTTATTTTTCTTAGTTTTTATTGGTGGGTTTTATTCTCTTTTCATTTGTTGATTCTTATCTATTTACCTAATCATTTTGAAAGTAATGTTAGGCTAGGGACATCTTAATCTCACCCTCTGAGTTCACATTCCTTTATGTTATTCATTAAAATCTAGTTCACTTCCTTTATATTATACTTTAAAATTTAGACTGCAAAAGTGTTTTTCTAACATTTTGGTTCTTTGTCGGTGGTGTGTTGGAACGTCCCTAATTTAGATAGCCCAATTTATATGATGATGAGATTTAATTAGTAGTTTTTGAAATATGTGTGTTTAGGCTGCTCCAACGAAGGGGAAACCATCAAAGCTGCACAAGAGAAAGCATCAGATTGGTTCATTGTACTTCGATATGAAACAGAAAGAGATGGAATTGGCAGAGCGCCGAGCCAAGGGTTTTCTTACCAAGGCAGAGACTCAGGCCAAGTATGGTTGGTGATTGATTCTTCTTGTTCATCTGTCTGCTTTGTAATTTTGAAAATTTTAGGCATTTTGAAGTGAAGTTGGACATGCTCTTACGAAACAAATGCTTATAAAACTATGAGGTGGTGGTAGGTTTTCTTTTAATTTTATATTTTAATGTAACCTTAATTATTGTAATTAATATTTTATTTAAGTTATTTATAATTGGTTTTAATTATTGTATTAATTAATGAATAAAATGTATACGCAAAGTAAAATTAGAAGATAAACTTATTATTTCCACGTGCAGACTTTTGGGCTCCAATTGAATATGGAACTGCAGTTGGCTCCGTAGCCTTCTGAAAAACATATTTTGAGTTCTCAAAATCCTTTTTATGTGACATCTTTGTACGTAATTAACTCCTGGAATTGTTACTCAACATTACAAGGCTCGGGAAATGTAATGAGCTAATACTTGACTGCGGGGGGAAATATAACCCTCTGGTTGTGATCCCCTCTGAATCACAAATTAGGGACATTGCGGGGTGGTTGTTGGCTTTTCATGTAGGTCCAACATGATTGAGTACTACAAATAGCTTGGCTGGGTGCAACATCATTGAGTGATGTGGTTTGTGGAGTGGCAGTTGCTTGTATCACTCAAAGGGCACCTTTATTCTGATTTCAATCCCATATAGCGAAAGAGTATTGATCCTCGTTCATCTTTCAAGGCATTCTTAGCAGTGGTGAAAAGTTGTAGTTTGCAGCTTGCTTACTTGAAGAGACTCATTTCGACTTGCAGAGGATATTCTTTGTCCGGGATACGTTTCAATCTAACCATTTCTCTGGCAACTCAGCAGAGCTCATCTTCAAGCTCGATGATCATGAGATTCAAGGGATAGATGAGCTTTGCTCAGTTGCCAGAGAAATGGTGTAGATTGATTGAGACTGCCACAGCTCCAATGTTTGCTGTGGATGTGGGCAGTCATGTAAATCGATGGAACGGGAAGATTGCAGAGTTAACTACACTACTAGTTGAGGATATTTGCAGAGTTACCTCTTTCAAATGATAAAAGGATTGTTATTTCTTTTGAGATGCAATATATTTGCAAAAGAGAAATAGTATATTGATGATGATTTGGGGCGAAGCACAACATAATGATAGTGTTATTACGATGGTGCTTATGGCCTGGGCCAATAGTGTTTTAATCATAAAATGCAGTGTTATTATGAAAAGGTTATATGGTTTATAGTCAGTTCTGCATATCATTGGATAAGCTGCTCTAATTGACTTCAATATTCTTTAGTTTTATTCCCTTTTTTTAGGGAAGAACATATAAATGTGGAGATAAAATTAACGACTTCTGGGTTAGAAGATGATAAAAAGCCAGCGTTTGCAGTACTCTAGCCAGGACTGCAAAAACAATATTGTTGGAGTTTGTTTTGCAGGAAGCTCGGATGAATGAGTTGGCTTACATTTGCCAGCAAATAAAGAATCCTCTAAGTGGAATGAGGGCACAACTCTAACCGAAGATCAAAGCAATTTCTTGAAACTAGCGCTGCTTGTGAGAGGTTAATTTTGAAGATTGAGTTGGAAACAATTGAAGATGCGGAGGTTTACATTTTAAGGATCATGTCTTATAATTTATACGTGGCTGAAAATTCTATACACTTGAACACGATATCATTTTTGCCTGTTGGAATCTCTAAATTACTTTGCTAAATAGTATCATGTCAATAGAAGTTATGAAGTTTTGTTATATCATCTATAACTGTCTTTGGTTCAGGACAACCATGCAAATAGACACCCACAAGTATTAACTTGTCGACTCTCGAAATAGTATAATAAGAATCTTTAACGCTTGAGGATTCAAATAGAACGAAAGTTTTATTTTCTTCTTTATTTAATTAAGGAAAAATGATAAAGCAACCATCATCTTTTACTATTAGTAACAAACCAACCATCATCCTTTTTTCCTAACAAATTAACCTCTAAACTATAGAAAATTGACTCTGTTACCATCACTGTCACGTTTGCCGTTAATGTTTTGACGACGAACCTCAGCGGTGTGAATGAAACCGCTGCGGTTTCATGACGAATCGCCGCGGTTTGTCACTTGTAAAATCTTTGATCGCAAATTTGAGGGCTTAAACGCGCGATTTTGGGTTCAAGACATGTGGGTCATGGGGTAAATCATTCTATTAGTCATAGATATCTAAGAGAGCTTTAATTTGATATCTTATAGAGCCGATTCTGACATTCGTAGTCAAAGTTATAGTCATTTAAAGTTAAAGAGGTCAAAATTATAGTTATGCTTCCATAAACTAGAAACCGCTGTCGATTAATGATAACGCCGTTGCGGTGTCTCAAGAGATCGCTGTGGTTTGGTATGACACCACAGTGGTCTCTTGAGACACCGCTGCTGTCTCTTGAAACACCGTTGCGGTCTCTTGAAGCACCGTTGCGATTCAGGCCAAATTTGGCCTTCTTTTCTTGGAAAACCACGGAGCCGTGACAGTTTGTATACGAACCGTAGTGGCTCCACATTAGCATGTTAATAGCAAATGTGACAGCGATGTTCGCTTTGTCATTTTCCTATACGTCAGTGATTAATTTGTTAGAAAAAAAAATAGTAGTTGACTTGTCATTAACCACAAACGATGATGGTTAATTTATCATTTTTTCTTTAATTAATTAAATTTTAAACCCGATTGCGACTTTTCGGGAGAAGTTTCTCCTTAAGAGAACCACTTAGGGGTGTCTTATATACCCACACAATTTCATACGAAGAAAAGATTTTGGCAATAGTGAGAGAATGTTTCAATGGTGATTTTATGGAAAATGCAAGATCAATTCTTATCGTTTTTCGCTCCACTACACTTAAGTTCTTAGAGTTTTCTCCACTCTCTTCTTAGTCTGATAACAAGAGAGGGAATTCGAGTCCTGCAGCATGCAAAATAACTTCTATCAAAATAAGGAACATGACTTGGTATCAAAACCCAAACAAAGTTAGGTAACCGAACATCCAAAGAAAACCAATCTCGTGAACTCATGGATAACCACTATGCTCTGACGCATCAGAACACTACCAAAATCAAGTGTCTGACACATCAAAATAGACCGCCTGATGCAACACCAGTCAGAAACTGTCAAATATGGTCCACACAACAACCGACACTTAGACACAAGCGCACTAGGACCCAAACATCCAACATGAACTCGACACGTGTCATGTCTCACACGGACAACAACAACTTGATCGATGAACATTAACTTCAGAACAATAGCACGAATTACGAAAGCAACCAAGCACTGGTCAAACCGAAGGGTAAGACCAAAAACACAAGGTGCCCAATTACAGAACAAGAACACAAAGCTGACAACAAGAGATGTTCCAGCGAAACAATGGCTGATAGCATCATAATAGCGGTCCAAAACTACAAGGACAAGTGACAAGGCCAACCGAACAGCTAGGAAAGCCCACTTCTCTAAGAAAAACACATCCGATCCACTTGGAGAAATGACAGGCTCTGATAGGGAATAAATAGAGCCTGAAGAGACAACACCACCTGCCACAACACAAGGGCATCAACGGGAACGAGCAGAACAAGCTCCAACCACGAGGTCGCCAACACGTGAACAACCTTCACAAGAAGCAACTCCTACACCCGGGATCTCAGATTTCCTAAATCTAACACAGACATCTCGAACAACACGGGTTAGGTCAACGCAGAGGTCGGAAGCAAGCCATAGGAAAACTAGATTTCCTGGTTGAGGGACACACCGCTAGTCCATTGGGAAATGCAACCCACGTTCCCAGTCAACCGATAACATGGAACCTAGCTTAGTGAGAACACCACTCAACTGACTAGCAAAAATCGCCACTTGGCTTTGACTACAATGACCACCAGCACCACTCCCAAGAACGAAGCAATTTACACAACGTGAAACCCAGAGAGAAAACGATGTTCCACACTCCCATGAAGCAAGAGACCTTATCAAATGAGGGCAAACAACAACTCTCATTCCAAGAGAATCTTGGAAGAATCCAACACACACCGCCTTACCAAAGGAATGACCCCGAGTACAGAACACAAACGTTGATGAACAATTTGTACCCATGAACGCCAGAAGGATCTCAACATGAAGAACAACGAAGACGAAGAACATAGTCTAACCGAACGGAACAGTCTCCTAGAACAGCCAACAAGGAGTGGGATTGAACCACTAAGATCCCTAACATACCAAGGCGCAAAAATTTCAAGATACGATAAAGAAACAAAGGACAACAATTTAAAGACAGTCAACTCATAATACATCTGACTAGGAACATCGTCGTCTCATCCGTCAGACTTCTTGCACTAGATAACCACGACGCTCACAAAGAATGAGCACGTGACTTACGCGACTGCACCACCCATGCAAAAGTGGATCTAAAACACACCGTCCTAGCAGAGGAATGGTTTAGAGTGCGAAAACTAACATAGACCAAAACAAGTCAAAACTTACTGCACTAGAAAGCTCATTGCATGGGAAACGGCAGCGTCGAGTATCCACAGGGCTTTCACCAACCACTGACACAACCAACACTAGATGTAGAACAACGGAAACGATAGAATGCAATCATCAAAATTGAACGATCTTCCAACAAAACGACCGACACAAGGATTGAGACTCTAAGATCCTTCGACATATCCAAGGCGTAGGAACCCTAAGGCGAAACTAAACTAGGGGTCGATTCAAAAGCGAACACTTGGATTCAAACCAACCAGAAGCATTTCTATCATATTAGTCAGACTCCAACTTGTAGAACGGACGTGATAGTCATAGGAAGCGAATGCATGACCATCGCGACAACACAACTCATTTCTAAGTGAAACAAATGAGCCTTGGTCAAGGAAGCCTCTGTAGTAGTCTCCGGAACACCCATCGAACGACTACAGTTCCCAGACCAAGTATTTATAACAACCTAAGAGAACTACATTAACGAGGGAACGCAAGCGAATATGGCCCATTCAGAGACTTCAACCAATCGTCTTTGAACCACTAGAACGGATACAACATAAAATCAATTTAGGGAACACGAACTGAAATTTCCAATCGAACTAACGAGTTCCAAACAAACCAATGCAAACTTGAAAACTCACAAGGAATTGAGAGTCGAACATCACTTCAAGGGTAAAAGATTTAAACTTAGACCCACACAAGCCCACACGAAGAGACAAGCCAAAAGGATCGCAAACCCAGACTTTTGATTAGAATTCCAAATCTCACAAGCCCATACATAAGAAAGAACCCAAGCGAGTTCACAACTCGTAATCCAAAAGATTTCTCTTATCAATCAACGAAGCATACCCAACACTCACATGGATAGGGGAAAGACGGAGTCATCATCCAGCAGATGACCCCTAAATGCCTTCCTAGTAGCATCTTGATTCATTGAAAAACTTAACTAGGTGTTGGACAATTCCATGCACAGTAGACACACGATTAACATGTTACACTATCAATCTCTTAGTGATCACTCCAAGGAAATGCGGAACCATGCTCTGATACCATAAAATTCTATCATGACCCAGAGGCGGGTCGGACAGAACTGCCAGGTCAGATAACCTGATTCTTGGAGAGAACCTGGTTACCCAACCCAAGGCATGAATTTTTATACGAAAGACTTAACGGGAATAATATCAAGCACAAACCCAAATCACATGGGTTGGGGTCCATATAGTGATCAACTAGAGACATGAAAATGTAAATAAAAAAGAGTATTGTGTAGGAATTAAATTAAACAACACCAAAACTAAAAACCCAAAACGTACCTGATATGAAGGGATTAAACCGACGAACCTCCACCCAACCACAGGGAGATCGAGACACCCATTAGGGAACACCAGCATCACTCTGCTGACACACGTGCAAATCCCATGCACCAAGCATACACACTAATATGGGGAGAAATATAGTCTAAGGGGTGAGTGACAAACTCATTAGAGAAATCTATACTAAATGCAATGCATGCTAAAACCATTTTCCTCATCTTTTGAAATCCATTTCATGTTTCTCATTTACCGTACATGAATTTAAATTATTAAAACCTCTTTATCATTTTATAAATCCTCCCCATGGCCCTAGATGTGGCTTTGCCCAAAAACCCATTGTATACATAGATAGCTATAATCACAAAATATACCAACATCATTTTCTGTATAAAAACGTCATCAATGAAAAAGGATGGTCACACAAAGACCCATCCAGATGTGTCGATGGGTCATAACCAGCGCCGATACTGTAAAACCCTATGTTGAGGGATGGATTCGCTATTCCCTTTGAAACCTTCTGCTGCGTGAAGGTTGATTGTTTGACGTGCAATAACAGATCGGGGCATTGATGACGTGTCCTCAGGTCGAAAGCCCTGGAAGTCATAAACAGTATGGGAGGGTGATGACGTCTCCTAGGGTCGAAAACCCCTAAACCTGGCCAGGGTTTTGTTCCACAGATCAGACGGTTGTCAATCTCTAAGACTTAGTTAACCTAAGTACCAATTCCATTTGACGGGTGGACGACCGAGTTTACTCATCGGCAACCCTCGTTCATTTGGAGGCTCTAGGTATCTTAGCTGTTAAACAAGTCCACATATAGCGAGCAACTGTATCCGTTATATTTGATCGTACGATGCGTTGGATCTACGGACCACCGTCATTTATACTTCCTCCTATCTCATAAGGTGTTGTCACCGACAGGTGACCACCTTTTCTCTGTTGAGTGGCGGGTGAGTCCNAGGTAAAGGCAAGAGCAGCTGAGGATCAGAAGATAAAGTGTTTTGTTATTTCCTTGGAGCAATTTATCGTTACTTAGTGAGGATATTTACATTTGGTCTGTAAACCTTAAACACAGTTGGTTTTGGATTTGTTGCACAGTACTTGGATTTCATTTTAATTTATGCACTGTTATTTTCTCGTGATCCCTACTCGGACCTAGGCCCATATCATCTTCGGCCGAATTAAATATTTATAAGTCTTCCGCTAAAACACACGCCTTGGGCTGGGTGATCGGGTTCTCTATGAGGATAGGGTCGCCTGACCTAGCGGTTCTGTCAGGCCCGTCTTCGGGTCGTCACAGATACAATCTGTATAATCTAAGTAACGGATAAGGTTGCTTGTGATAGACCACTTTTCACTAAATACCTCTATGTTCTAAATTGACGAGGGTTGCCGACGAGCAAGCTCAAGTTGTCACGCCACCCGTTAAATGAAACGGTACTAGGATATGTCAATCTCAACGACTGACAACCTTCAATCCATTCTCAATAAAATGGATGGTCACGCAAGGACCCACCCAGCACATATCACAGAAAGGTGGCTATCCACCAATAGCAACACCTCATGAGGTAGGAAAGAATACCATTGACGGAGACCCTAAGATCCAGCACGTCACCTGAGTTGTCGGCTAGCAAGCTCTATGACGATCCAACTCATATAATCGCAGTAACGAATGCGGTTGCTCAAGATAGACCACTTCTCTACTAAAATACCTCTATGTTCCAAATTGACGAAGGTTGCCAACGAGCAAGCTCAAGCTGTCACGCCACCCTTCAGTTTGGAACGGTACAAGGATAGGCTAGTCTTTGCGACTGATAACCTTGACTACTCCATGTGACAAATACCTTGGCCAAGTTTAGGGACTCGAACCTAAAGAAGCGTCATCACCTTCCCATCTGCACTATCAACTTTCAGGACTTGAAACCTAAGGACACGTCACGAATGCCCCTTCGCCATTTTGCACGTAAACAACCAATTTTCACATAGCAGAAGATTGTACGGGGATAGCCTCGTGATGCTTTAGTGCTATAGTGCCTAAAACATCAAGAGGATTCATCCTCCCAATATACATAAAAAGATCTTCTCGCAGTAGAAGATTTCCTTGGATAGCCTCGTGATGCTTTAGCGCTAGATTGTCTAAAGCATCAAGAGGATTCATCCTCCCAATGTACGTATCATATAACCCATCTTCTCGCAGTAGAAGATGTTACCGGATAGCCTCGTGATGATTTAGCGCTAGAGTGCCTAAAGCATCAAGAGGATTCATCCTTCCCAAATATATGCACAGATATCACATCATCAATATGGCAGAAAATCAAGAATAAACCATGTACGGAATGTAAACGTGAGACAACAATATACATAAAAACTGACGTGTTGTCGAACAGTCTATGTCGGGTTTTCAGGTGTGGTATCCCACAAAATAGCAGTTTTGAAAACCATGATGCAATGTAGTGCAGAAAGTATAAAGATCCCTACCTCAATGGCACCACGACACGCTTACCGACAAACTAGCTTTATGCGCTATCATAAACAAAAGTCGAACCACTGACATCTCCATAACCTATAACATAGGTCGATCCCAACATCCCAACAACCTACAAGGGATAATAGACAAGTCTTAAACAAGACTAGAATTCATGAAGGGTTTCAGGGACAACCACGAGTCCCATGTCGGAAACCAAATCTAGGAATACAACATATACATAGGATTTAGCCTAACCTTTATTAGCACTACACTTAAAATTTCCTCCACGATTCATAAAAATAGAACAACACATGTTCTTAAAGCATTTCTCAACTTAACCAGACCTCATCTAAGACAAACAACGATTTCAAGTTTTCAGCTCTACGAAACAAAACACTATCTTCAGTCACCTATGTATCTGAGCAATAAATGAATAGAGAACAAATCCCAATCAACAGAGGGCTTGATGTGACATGGGACTATTTTATTATTTATCAAGTCTCAAAGAATATCATGAAGATCAAGCATAAGTGGAAAGTTAAGAGAATAATTTAAGATCTTTCCAAAACTGTCTTCATTCTGACCTTTGCCAATAGTTTCACTATTTTGGAAATAAAGACTACGTTGTTTCAAGAAGGATTCTTCATGAAAGTTGTAACCAACTTCCTAAGCTTTCTAACGCATTTAGATCGTTCAATTCAGAATCCGTTTGCTATGGTAAAAGCCCAAAGAACAGAGAGCTAAAGTTTAAGGGAAGCCCAAGTTTTCAAACTTGGAGATCAAGAAACTCAAGATGTGAAAGTCATCTAAGTGGACAATTTGAACATGAAAAGAAGTTCAAGAGTAAGCCCATGAAGACATGCTTGAAGGACAAGAAAGTCAATCAAAAGCTATCAAGCCGAAGATCAAGGAAACTTTTTAAATCGTCCGAGAATCGTAACAAAAAAGATTCACTTATCTAGGATATCTAGATCCACTTATCTAGGAGATCTAGGATCCACTTATCTAGGAGATATAGATTCACTTATCTAAGTTATCTTTTATTTAGTTTTTTAATTTGTGTTCTTAAAAGGCTATATAAAGCCACCAAATTTTATGTTTTAGTTAGTTGTTGAATTTTAATAAAAGAAAGCTTTTGCTTTTCGGGAATTGGAGAGATCATTTTCTTCCTTTGGTGAGTGATATCCAAAGACCCTTTGGTGCATAATATCCAAAGTCCCTTTCGTGTGACTTATATCACGAAAGAAACTTGCAGCTGCGTCCTTATCCAAGGAGGTGAGAAGAGTTGCGTTCATCCATCACGTGCGGTGCGTTTCGTGCCCACATCAGGGCTACACTCAACAGTTTTATCAGCAGTAAACAAGGTAGAGCACAAAATTCACACAACAGATCACCATCCTCTACAATATCTTTCATGACAGCAACCAAAATCCAAATAACAGAACACGGTCTAGCTATGATGCCCATCAAACAATGATCAAAATAGAGACTAAAACACAATCTCCCTAGCATAGGCATCCAATAATATCCATCAGCAAAAACCGAACATAATAAAAAACAAATCCAACAAAAATCCTTGGGTCCCAACTAACAAAACCATAGCAAGACAATACAGTTAACAGGGCATCACAAAATCATCAACATCAGTTCTTCATGGATCAACACAGGGAGCCTAAAGCAACTCCAAATAACATTCAGAAACTCATCACATAAGATCGAAACCCAAACATAGATCAAGAGAGCCAATAAACAGAAATTCCCAAAACCCAACTTGACCGAGAGACCCAAAATGCCTGAAAATCTTACCTCAATTGGAGGTGGAAGAATGTAGCTCTCCTGGTTCGGAACGCCCTCAAACGAAGCTCCAGAATCTCTCTCTCTCAAATGGAAGAGTTCTCGACAGCTCAAAAAGAATCGCCCCGAACCCTCAGCCAAACGCACATATTTATACTCAATTTCTAGGGTTCAATGTTGTTGCACGTGTGACGACCCGGTTTTTATTTCCTTTTAAAATATCGTAAAATTTAAAACTTTTTCTTTTTATAAAATCAGAGTATGACTTTTCTTTTAAAACCGAGTGTTAAATCCTTTATTTAAAATTATTTTCCAATTTATCGAATTCAGAAATAATTGTTTATAACATTTTTAGTAGCAGAATAATTCTTTTTTCTTGAAAACCTTTTATACATAATAAATTCTTTTATGAAACGCAACGGAAAACATTAAAGATGATTAATTAGTTTACAAAACCTTTTATAAATAATTTTCATTTCCTCATTTTATCCCAACCAGCCACAAGATCCACCCATGCAAATCCTTCATCAACTGCCTATGACATGTTCTCTTGTTTTTCATACATACCTACATCCCAAGACTTAACTAATGAGCCTAACGCTCAGTAACTGATAAAATGAAATACAATGCTAATGCTCATGCATGATCATGCGTTGCATCACAGAAAAGAGTTGTATCTCTTCTGGAAACCGAGAGTAAGATACACCCTAGGGTCATGTGGCCTAACCCGTCACTCCAACAAAGAGGTATATCCATCAGGGGTGTTCCACATGCCGGTACCACACTCCTTGTTAAAGACGTTGGGGATTTTCGAACGGGAGAAGAATGAACCCAAGATTCCATGTAGCTAACTCACACTTCACCGCTCCCTATGTGGGAGTAACCTATCGATGGAAAGTTACCGATCTCTCGAACCCCCACACACCTATTTACATATATTAATTATGTCATGCAATATGTTCGTGAATACATACAGTCCTATATGTTGATATAAATGTCTAGTAAACGTATCATTAAAAGAACACACCGGATGCTATCCTAACTCTTGTGATGTAGGGTCCAAACACCAAAGTATAGTAAGTATCAACTTACCTGACATCCGCAACGCATTTCCGCACTTCAAGATAGCCTTCACAATACCTTACAATTCAATAACATTTAATTATTAAAATCACAACTCATTAATCTCAATACATTCCTTGAAAATAAACTATCACCATAACCTATTTCCCACAACAGAGTAAAGAACCATTTAACTCAATAACGTACACATGCATTACAATTCTTTTCATCATATCCATCCCATTATTCCTATTATCAAGACAATATTCTGATAGCAGAATTATCAACCTTACCATTATTTCCATACCCATCCATAACAGGAAGCATAAATTCTTCAACTCGAGAGGTTCATCAATCCAGCGGTAAATACACTGAAACTCATTTCTAAACTACATGACATCATTTTATCTTTATCGAAATGGAACTCATTAGTGCAACGCCTCACTGCTTAACATTATCAGTTTCGTGCCAAGCATAAAATCCAAACAACAATTAAAAGGCTCAACTATTTAATAGTTTATAATAGCCACAACCTAATGAACAACAGTCCAACTTAGCAAATAACAGACATTCAAAACAAGGACAACCCAATATCCAGAATATTTACTCTTAACATGCTCCAAACCAACATCAAATAGAGAATGACCTCGTTATGTGAAGCACGCCCAAAAGCAGCACCACATCTCAACATAACCTTTAGAAGTTGTCATTAGTTCGGCCATCCACCAGCAAACTCTTCGTCCATTATACAATTTGCAGCAACTCACCAACAAAAAACAAGACAATTTGTCACTACCCAAGACCAACCAACACAACAGATTATCCAACAAAATTATCCAGCAAAATCATCCAACAGAGGTTGTCAATACCTTCAGCATTCAATACTCCATACAAACAACCATAACTAAAACCAAATATCTTAACAACAAGGAGAGGAATCCAACTTACCAACTAGCGGCCAAGGGGAGTAGCACCCAGTTCCAAATGCAAGAGAACATACGGTTCTGTAGAGAAGACCTGGAGTAAAGGAAGAGAAGACAAGAGTTCCTTGCACCTTCTCCTCTATATCGTTGTTTTCCTCATTATCCATCTTTCGGCAGCAGCTCTCCAATTCTCCAGAGAGCTCACCACAACGCACCAGAGAGCAGCTGGAGAACCAATCCTTCCCCTGCATCCCATCATCACTGCCATTGATTTTATAGGTAGAAGAGACTTCCAATGACGCAAGGTTGAAGCATAATTACCCATTTCAAGGAGGGTGGTCCATTGCCCAATCCCCACGTGGAAAGCTCGCCAGAGGAGCAGCTAGGGAAACCAGCTCCGGTCCGGTTCAGTGTGAATGCACGGGTTGCGGTTCACCCCAGCGATCGCCAATTCAACCTTGCCATTTCCAGCCGAAGCAATTATGGCCAATTCAGATTGCCAAAACGCCCAATTAAGAATGCCATGGAGGAGAAATCAGAATGAAAAATTAACGACTTACATGGCATGGAGTTCACAGCTCGCGAGAGCTCTTCGTTCCCACAACACGAGTGCACCACCGAGCCTAGCTGGCAACCGTTCGCCGCTCAACGTCACCGTCCAACACACCTTCGTTCGCCGAACAGCACCTCAAGCCCGAGCGTTCCCTCACCTTCGCTCTTCTGTCTCTCTCTCTCTCTCTCTCTCTCTCTCTCTTCACGTCGCTCTCCTTTTCTATGTTCTTTGATCTCTCTCAAATGGCTGTGGGCCATTTGATTTAAGCCCCAGACCGAACCAAATCGGCGGTTCGGTTCTCCATCCCTCAACCAACCAATTCACTTAACCAAATTCTTTCAATTTATTTATTCTTTTACCTTAAATCCTCCTGTTTCCCTTTATTTAATTTACCTTAATTAATTATTCCCAATAAATCCCATAATTTCTTTTCCTCATTTTTGATTAAATCCGAGCAACATAATTATCTTCGGACTGAGCCAAACCAAATCAGTTCAGTCCATATTTCTTCCTCGGTTTAAATCTATTTTTGGACGAGGGGAAGCATCCGTGCTTCGTCCGCATTTGTCCTAATAGCATTTTCGGACGAAGGAAGGCGTCCGCATCATTCGTCCGCGTGCATCCGAAACTGTCCAAAAATTGTACAGATTTAATCAATCAATGTCCGCAATCGTCCGTAATCGCCCACACCCATCTGAAATCTCGTGTTACAGGCGAAGGACAAGTTTGGGACGCGGAACCTCGTCCTGTATTGTCCCAAAGTGTTGGGGACAACGTGTAATGCATTTTCGGATGTGACTTCCCGTCCTCGTGTCGTCTACATGCTTCCAAAAACGTCCCTAAACACTTTTTCCACATATTTTCCATCCTTAATTTGATTATCCAATATAATACTCCTCCTAATTTAGTCCTAATTATCATCCAATAATTTCTTATAATTTATGATCTAACAATTACGTCCTTGGTAATACCCCGATAATTATTAGACTGATTCGAATTACCTCCAATTACTTTCCAATTTATCCTTAAATGCCAATATAAAAAGTCAGGGTAATACAGGACGTCCCTCACTCTATTCCAGACGTCCCTTATTGATTTTAGACATCCCTTATCGGTTGCGAAAGTCTCAAATCTAAAAAGGACGTCATTGAACATGCATTGGACCTGTTTCAGATGTCCCTCCCAAAAACGGACGTCCCTCACAATTTCCAACGACCCTAATTTCATCTGACCTTCCTCATCCGATGGCTGACACTTCACTCACGTTCTACTTACAAGTAAGACGTGCCTCGCATGTGACATCGCTATCTAAAACGAAAGTCTCCAGCAACAACGGATGTCCCCCGCGCTAAATCTAATGGTTAACAACCTGCCAGAACGAGATCCAACGACTATCATTTTATCCGCTCAACTATCGCGTGCCTCGCACGTGACCTTACTTACTTTACAGCGTTGGACGTCTCTTGACCCAATGGACGTCCCTTGTCCTAATATGAAGGTCCACAGATCATTTGATTTCCCATATCCTTCATCCGACGGCCAAGACTTCGTCCAAATTCCACGTGCTGTAGCAGATCACCCTATTGCCTAGCGACATCATTTCTCTCTCTTTTTTTAAAAAAATATAATTCTTTATATATATTAAAAACATATATTATACTTCACATTACCTCAATTTGTTTAAACGAAGACCCAAAATAATTTCTTAGCAAAAATAATTTGCTAAAAATATTTTCAAAAAATAAATTCCCGCTCAAAAAACTCAATTTGACTGTTTGACTGAAAAATGCATATGTCACCGCTATGCAACAAAACGTGTTAACTTTTCACATTTGACCAAAAATATACAAAAACTTTACTCGTGACATTTTAAAATTATTTTTAAAATCTCAGATTTTATAAGACTCATCTAAAGTCAATCGAGTATGACTTTAGTGGAAAATTCGGCTCGAAAACCATAAATTAAACCGAGTCTAAAACTTTGTTAACTCACAAGAATTTCCATAAATGAGTCACAAAGAATAAGTGGAAAGACCCTATATCGAGTCTAGGGACCCAACCGACGCACAAACGGCTCAAACATGGCAAAACAAGAACAATTTTCCCCTCCTAGTCGACCAACTCACTTTTGGTCGACCAATGGGTGACCAATGGCTCACTGGTCGACCAAAATCGACCAGTAGCAACCCCTGGTCGACAAGAGGTTGGCCAGTGACCAACTGGTCGACCACTGTTGACCAATGGCTCTTCTCTGGTATACTAGCAATCGATTGAAGCCCTTGCGGTTGCAGGTCGACCGAAATCGTTGGAAATCACAGTTTCCCAGTGTTTCCACTCAATTTTTGAACTCCTAACAACTAATAACCCTGCATAAACTCTAACACAATCAATATAAACTAGAAATTTCTCTCGGATTTGAGTTTTTAACCTCGAATCTGAAGTCAATAAATTCTCAAAACTTTAACCAAAAAACAAAGAGGAAAAACTTATCGATTTGCAAACCGATTTCACCACGTTGCTCACAAGGACAATGGGAATGGAAGATACAAGTAAAATTTTTTAAGGTAAGGTATAATTTAATCATATAACTACGCTACATAACCCTCTAAACATTGATGTAATCCTCAGTTTAAGGGATTTTAAATGATGTAGTTCTGGAAAAGAAAATTTCCTTATGACTTTTTATTTATGTTTGTGAAATAAACCTCTAGAACCAATAAAGTTATATAAAATTGACCTTTTTAATTGTTAAGATGTAGTTTGCATGGATTCTTGTAGTCTAAGCTATAAATTTAGCGGGAGTGTTGGGAATTTGTGCTGCTGTGAATTGATGTTGAGATGCGCATGGCATGTTGTTTTCAAACAGATTTCAATGTTTTCTGTCACCAAACCTTGTTAAGCTTATTGTCTATTTAAGACTATTTCTGCAGGCTTCTTTAAATCTTGTCTTCTTGTCTTATCTTTTATCTGCCTGATTCTGAAATTGACCATTTGGTTGGTTATAGAGACATCCCACTGTTTTCTCCTACGCATCTTTATAGAATATGCATTTGGGAAATGGAACTACAAATTTACTATTTAAATAATCGTGAGTTTTGGCGAGTCTATCATTATATTTATATATAAAATAAAATTATAAATTAGATCTATAATATAAACCTATAGATTTGAATCAATAGAAATTAGTTTACATCAAAATCTAACAATTTACACCTTGATATAAATTCTATGAATGAGATTCACAGCGCGTGCTCCTTAGCGATGCCTAAAAAATGAATTCAAAACCCTAAAATTTTAATAATTTCTATTTCAAAATGAATTATGCGGGAAGAAACCGATTTTCAAATTTTTAAATCTTTATCTTCCACACCCTTAAAGAGGATTTGCAATGAGGGCTCACCTTCTGTTCTAAATAAATATACAGATTACCAAACTGTAAAAATTTTCAAACGTAAATTCAGCAATTAATGCTGACCAGGTTTAAGAAATATTTAAATCATCATGATGACATATTTAAATCTCACAAAGTGTCATCAAAATTTGTGTGAGCATAAATCGTCTCTTGATCGTCATATCAAACATGTCCTTCAAAATTTGTTAAAATTCCACTATCGTTATCTCACCATAACAAAATATCGATTCTCAATCGAAAAGTAACAGATTTAATTCGAAGATCTCATCGACCCAAAAATACATTTTTGAACAAAATATCTGACCCAAAATCACTAGCTTCAATAAAATATTTAACCACAAAAAATTTAAGTGAAAAATCATGGATATCGCATAATTTTAAAAGATAGCCCCAAAAATTAAATATTTTTAGGTTATCTAATCAGCTCCAAAATCAAATCAAATCAAATATAATCGTCAGAATAAGTACAAATATCACAATTTCAAACATAATTTGAATTTTAACTGAAAACAATATCCAATATTGAGATATTTCACTTTTGTAAATTTGCTATAAATCATCAAATCTAATCTCTCATAGATTTTCAATAGTTTTTATCTTTAGCAAAAAAATCTAATTTTGCAAATGATACTCTTACTGCAGTCTCAATCAAAACGGCTTGATAGAAAAATGGAGAATAGCAATGCAGATCTATGGCGACTGACGATGAATAGAAAACCCTCTAACAAAGAACCTGTTGCTCGAAGGTACAATGACTCTAGTAGACTCAAAACAGAGAAAAATCAAAGTTTTCATGATAGATGAGACAATCGTTTCTGATGATGGTTGGACAGTAGAGAATAACAAATCTTGTGAACAAGATAAATGGGAGTATGAATAATTTTTTTTTTTTTTTTTTTTGCTTTTCCCAAATAACCGTAATTTTTTCAAAAATGATGAAAACTTTATTGGATTTGGAACGACCTAAGAGAATTGATGTTTCAACGTATTTTGAAACATGAATTCTATAATTTCTCTCCCAACTAAGTTATGATACCACTTGATAGAAATTGAACGATAACAAAAAAAAGAAACATAATTTAAGACACCAGATGATAAATTTACTATTCGAATATCGAAATATAATATTAAATTTTGTGACTTTACTTTACATAAATTTATGAGGAAAATAAAATTTCTAAATGATATGCATTACAACATAACAAATAGGTCCATTAGGGAAAGATCATGATGAAGGAAAGAGTGGAAGTATAAATTGACAGAAACTTATGTCTTTAATCTTCATTAATTAGTCTCTTAAATGCTCTTCTTGAGTTCAAATTATGTAAATTAAGAACTATAAATTATATAAAAAAACAAATACATATTTATACTTATATTATATTTTGACGAAATATTTACTGAGTCACTTATTTTTTTTATACATATAATTTATTCTTTTACAATTTTTGGTGTGTTGTCATTTTTCTGTCAATCAATGAAAAATACAATTTTTATATTAGCGTAAGACTTTTATATTAGACTCTGACATTGTTTTCTTGGTTTCAAGTTACATGAATGATAAATTATTTGAAAAAATATATATTTATATTTTAATATTATATTTTAAAGTCACGTTCATACAATATTTATTTATTGTGCATATAATATATAAGAGGTGGGTAATGAGCCAAATCGAGCCTGAAAAAGTCTGGTTCATCGAGCCTGTCAAGCTTAACGAGCTGAGCCTAACGAGCTTGCCCAGCCTAACAAACCCTGCCTAACGAGCCGATCGAGCCTAACGAGCCGAACCTAACGAACCAAATATACATAAATAATAATATCTTATATAAATATATTAAAAATTATTTTCTATATTATACCATTTAAAACTATAATAAATATTTATTGTTATAATATAAAAATACTATAATTAATAATTTAATTAAATAAATATTTTTATTCAATTGGCTTATCAAAATAAAAATTACAAGTTAAAAATGAAAATGAAAAATTTTAATTATAATTTCAAATTTAAATTATAATTTCAAAACACAACTTACAAGTTAAAGAAAATATATCAAAATGAAAATTATAATTTCAAATTTAAATGAAAATTTAGTCTTCGACATCCAAAATTTTGCATTCTTCTAATATGTCATCCTCTCGTTGTTGATCTCTCGTCATAATGTCATTCTAATCCTTCATGCAAATGAGTGCATCAACGAGTTCTGGTACAAGTCTTCCTCATTTATCATCGTATACACATCTACCTGCACTAAAAGCAGACTCCGATGCTACTGTAGAGACCGGAGGTGTTAGTAGATCACGTGTCATTCTAGAAAGAATAGGAAATGAAATATAGTTGTCTCTCCACCAAGCCAAAATATCAAAATGCTCTTCGCGAGAAATGTGATGGTAGTTGTCAAGATAAATATCGAGTTCATTTCTTTGTGAAGTATAAGAATGAATATCGCTATCTATTTCATCTAATATATCATCCATAAAATCTTGTGGAACTCCACCACGAGCACCACTACTAAAGTTAGCATGAATATGTAAAGAAGGAATTGAACGAGTAATATTAGAATATTTAAGTTCATAAGAAGAATATAAATTATCAATTTTATTTTTTAATTGAGCACAAATAATGAAGAAGAAATACCTAAATTAGAAGAAATTTTATCAACTATTATACGCACTCTTTTTAATTTAAATTTAGGATGCATTATGTATGCAAAACAAAAAATATTAGGTATTTTAAGTCAATATTTTTTAAATTTTTTTCTATTTTATCAATTAATACACAAAATTCTTTTATTTGTCTAAATTTTTTAAAAGTACCCTTTAATTTTATAAAAATTGGGAGAACAAGATGAGTAGTGGGATAATAAATTCCCGAACATTCATTTGTAGCTTCAAAAAATGGCTTTAGAAAATCAAGAAATAAATTAACAATATCGCAACTACTATAATCAAGAGTAATACATTTTGTTTTTTCACTAATAAAAACACAAATAACTAAGCAATATGGTTTATCATTTTCCAACAGTAAATAAGTTAAATTTCACCTTGTATCTACATCGGTTTTTAATTTTCTTGATTTAAGTTGAGCAGCTTTACAATATTCTTTATATTCTTGCTGTTGTGTATTATATGAAGTAATATAAGAAATTGCAGGTTGAATAGATTCAATATAATGAGAAATTAATGACATTCCATCTCGAACAACTAAATTTAAAATATGACAAACATATCTCATATGAAAAATAGTATTATGAGCCGTATCTAATTGAAATAAATTTTTAAATTCAAGAATTGCAACATCGTTAGCAGAAGCATTATCTAGCATAATACTAAAAATTCTATCTTTAATAGCATATTCTTGCACAATTCCAACAATATATCTATAAATAGTAACGCCACTATGTGGATATTCACAACTACGAAATCCTAATATTCTTTTATTTAATTGCCAAGAGTCATCAATAAAATGAGAAATTATAACAATATATCCAACAACATTAGGTGCACTTCATAAATTAAAAGTAATACAAATAGACATGGACGAAGCATTTAAAAAAAATACAATTAATTCAATTTTCATATTATTATACATTTTAAGTCGTACTTCTAGGGACTCGTCCAAAGCTAAGATTAATATACTCTTTCATAAAATTTTTAAATAACTCGCTATCAAACATAGATAAAGGTACCTCAGATTGTGATATATATTTTGCTACTCCTTCTCTCATTTTATTATGTGAATACATAAAATTGCCACTACCACTAGCATTTATGAGTGTTTGTGTAGAGTCTCTCACTTGCTCGTTTAAGTGACATCTTGTATAATGCCTACCAATTGTGCTAGTAGAACTACCAGATTCATATGCATAATGTTTAATACAATATTTGCATTGTGCTATATTTTCTATTTTTCTACCAATTTTAATATCTTTCATTTCAAAATGATTCTATACATTTGACGTTTTGCTTTTTTTTTTTTTTCTAGGTGAAGATGTGGATGCATGTGCAGATGATTGACTTATTGAAATTGTGGGATTATCCTCCATTCCTCAATATCATCATTAGTGTCAATAAAAGTGTCAAGCAAAAAATCACGTGGATCCATAATTATAAAAATTGACTACTGCGAAACAATTAAAAAATAAAATGATACCGCACACCAATTACTCAACAATGGTATGAATTTGTGATCACCTCCACGAATACGAGTCCTACAAAAATCACAAAAAAAAATTGTTAATTCGTAATACACATTAAATTAAAAATAATAAAAAATAAATAAATAAAATATACCTTTTGAAATTGAGAGAAAAATTGAGATATTGAGAAATTGAGAGAAAGATTTAGTGAAAAATTTTGGAGATAGTTTAGGAGTATTTATAGAAAATGAAAAAAGGGAAGGGAGGGGGGGAGCAATGGTCTGAACTCTTCAGCTCATGAAGCAGCGGACCATTGTGCCTCGACGAGGGGCCCTCGGCAACGGTCTAAAGGCCGTTGCCCAACTGAGTCTAAGCCTCAGACTCTGAGGCAACGTTGCCCAGCGGCCAGTGCCCAGCTCCCACCGACGGAGCTGGAAACCGAATGGTAGTCGGTTTCAGCGACAGGGACTCGGCAGCATGCTGACGCAAGCTCCGAGTGGTCGAGGACCGTCGAAACTCAAATGTGGCCGATTCTGCAGCTCTGTCCTGCATTATTGAGTAGGATGTCGGCCAGAACTCTCAAGGTGGGGATTGCTGAGCTGAGCCTTGGCCAGAACTCTCGAGGTGCCAACTGTCGAGCCGAGCTTCGAGAGGGCGGTCACATGAGACGCCGAGGTGCCTGGCCGACCTGGAGGGCGGAGGCTCCTGAGCCCACGTTTTCGGGCTTGGCTCGGCCCACCTACTGGACCCGGGGCGAGCCTGTTAGCCACCTCTATAATATATTATTTTAATTATTTTATAATTATATATAAACTAATCATATATAATTTTTTTGTAGTCTAAAATTAATGTAGGAGAAAATAATTGAATAGTTACTTAACAAAATTAGGTCACATTTGCCATTATATTGTTGGACTACATGGTATTATCATACCCTATTTTTGTTTGATTTTCTTGATTACACGAAACCTATATATATAACTCTAATTTTGAGTAACACTTAAAATGCATCACTCATTTATTAATTTTATATTATGAAAAAATAATACTTAAAACAAAAGAGAAATTAACAAAATAATCCCTGCACTATAGAATTAATGACAAGTTAACCACTCAACAATTTTTACTAACAACTTAAACACTTAATTATAAGAAATGAATAAAGCAAATATTGTCATTATTTTTCTGAGAACTTGCGGTAGAAAAGAGCTAATACCCATAGAAAAAACTACAAGAATTTGTAATTTCATAAACTTTGAGCGGAAAATTGCTAATACCCATAGAAAATGAATTTCATAAAATATTGTAAAAGTTGATTTTAATTATTTTTAATTTTATAATTTAGAAGATTTTGTAAAAGAATATATAATATTTTAGATTTCGGATGATTTATAATTATTTTACTAGTCATTGGAGAATTATATCTTGTCTGTGTTTTTCTACGAAAAAAACAATGAATTTATTCCTCATCTGTAGAAGAAATATGCAGAGGAAAGTCATATTTTCTCTGTAAAAAGTCAAATTTTCTTTGTGAAACATTGTATTTCCGTAGCAAAAAGTCATCTTTTCTTAGTTATATTTTAATGATTCACTTTTTGTAACGGAAATGCGACGTACAGCTGCAATAAGGCAACATTTTGCAAAACCACAGAAAAATGACCATATTTTTTAACGAAAAACTTAACAATAATATTTTTTATGTTTATTTTTTATAATTTAGTATTTAATTTATTAGTAAAAATTATCCAGTAGTTACTCGAGTTTAGCCTTTTGTTAATTTTCAACAACAAAAACAACAACCAAAAAAAAGAAAATATAATAATAATAATAATAATAATAATAATAATACATTGCAATTGCAATCGTAGTTACAAATTTACTAAGGTCGGAGTGAAAGATGCGCAATAAAAGCACTGCCCTGACAAGTTGACCACCGTCCACCAGCCAACCATGGTTTGCATAAGAAGTCCAAAAATGGGTTTCTTGGAAAAGTGTCCTATATCGAGAAATTGAGGGCGAGAAAATTGAAGGGGGGGAAAGGAAAATGAGGTGGGCGAGCGTGTGTGAGAAGGAAGAGAAGGAGTTGGGGAGGCAGCAGGCTTCCGGAGAATGCCCTCACTGCGGCGGCAAAGTGGAAGCTATTGATGTCGAACGAAGGTCCTGGTTCTGTTTTCTTCCTCTTTGCAACACCATCAAGAGAAAGTATTGTTGTTCGCTCTGTTCCAAACGCTTGGAACTCAACCAGTAATTTATCATCTCTCTCCCTCTCATCTTCTCTTCTTCTTCTTCTGCTTCTTCTCTGCAAAACCCTCTCTCTAAAAAAGGGAGTGGGAATTCTCTGTGATTATATGATTTCGGACAGATGCTTAGGATTTTGGGTTGATAATGTGAAACGGGTCTTGAATTGGTTGACGAGCTCCATCTGATCTAGATTTTCATTTTCCTAATTTCTAATTTTTAGACAATGTGACATCTCTAATACTTATTTTATTTAAAACGCGTAATATGTAAATCAATTATATGACTTGATCATTTTGATTTCTTCTCTCTGTGTTTTTTTATTTCTTTTTGATTTTTTACCTTGGCCTGATTTTGGATTTGATGCCCAAAAAAAGACCAATGCATCTTAAATTACACATTAATTTAGAAATTTATTAATATTACTTTTAATCAAGCTTCAAGGTTTATAAAGGAGGTGGTGGTTCAGTAATTAAATTTTTGTTTATTCTCCTTCATTAGCCTGTAATTTAATAGATCTTGCCAAGCCAAAAGTAGTTGCCGTTATGAATATTATAATATATTTATTTTATTATAAAGTGTTGATTGCATTAATGGAGGAACTATGATATTTTGTTTTACGTGGGAAATGAAGTCCCGGTTGAACTAAACAAATGATAAAATTAGCAAAAAAAAAAAAAGATTTAATTCAACAACCAATAATTCAAAATATTAAATTGTATAAAAAAAAAATTCCACAAAATTTAATATATTTTTAGTTTATTTAATGGATAAATTAAAATGAAGGACGCACACATGGTTTCTTTGACAATAGACTTTACAAGTGTCAGTGAAGCAAGAGCCCAAGTATTTTATATTATTAATAATATTTCTTTATTCAATTTATTATATTATCTTCTAGAAAATGGTGACTCGAAAAAAAAGCGATAAAAATATTAAAAAAAAAAAGAATTTGCAGACAATCAAGATTATCAGGATAAGAAGGGATTTGGGAAAAGACCCAAAAAGAATGTTTCTTGTGAGGTTGGAAAGAAAGAGAAGTTGGAACAATAAAATTTAGGTACAACAATAACACAATGGAATTTTGTCAAAAAAGATGACTCTATGAGAGTGAGACCACCCGTCACTTTACTTGTCATGCTATGTGTTTCAAGTTTTTGTGTGCGTGGAGTAGAATGGAGCGTATCCTAGAATTCTCTTGGAATCGAGTTTATGTTGAGAAAATAGATATATTTACATGCAATGAAGGAGATGAACGAGCGAGAGAGAAAATATCAATTTCAAATACATGTGCGTTAGCCGTTAGCTCACTTGATTTTGGGTTGATATATTATTATATTTGCTTAAGGTTTTGCTTTGTCATGATAGATCGATGGAAAGAGAGACAGAAAGAGAGGGGAGGAAGAGATGAAAAGAGAGAGAGAGAGGTTTGAAGAAGGTACATGTTGTCAATTTGAACGTGGGTGTTTGAGATAGTTTCCTTTTCGAATGAATATTGTTGAATAAAGAGCCTCTGCCGCTGCAGTTGCAAATTCAGCAGAAAGGCCAGCTTCTTCTCTTTCACATGACAACTCTTTCTGGATTTCACACTGACCCCCTTCCTTTCCCTCTCCCATAATTTCTCACTTTACTGTGACTTTGACAGTATTATTTTCTTAATTTTATTATGGTGGACAGCTCATATCAGATCACATCAGATCGCAGTATAAATTATTATTATTATTTTTGAATAAAACCAAAGCACAATGACCACATGAACATCTTTATTTTCCTATGGTAAAAGAATAAATTAACTATCATAGTGATTAATAATAAATCAATTATTATAATATAATTTTTAATAAATTAATCCTTGATGTATAGAAAAATAATAAATTTAATATTTTTGTTATATTTGTTATTAACAAGCTGATAAGACACTGCAGCGATTTGTAAGACAACACGCTGTGATGCCGTGGTTTTCCTAGAAAAGAATGTCAAATTTGGCCTGGACGCCGCTGTATCTTGGGACGCAGGACACCACTGCAGCATCCCAAGGTCAGCTTCTAATTGTATAAGTAGCCAGTGAACTCATCGCGATAATCTCAGGCATTTTGACAACGATTAGCGAACCCTAGAGAATTCTAAGAGCTGAAGAGAACGACATTTTGGCAAAATTGATTTGTTGAAAAGCAAATGGCGTCTTTGAGTGTTGAAGAATCTGTTATTAACCGTCAACTTGAAGTGGGGCCCACGACCACATCTTTGGCCAATGAGAATGAGGTACGTGGAATTGGAAAAGAAGCTACAATTGTGTTACATTCTAACTCAGTAACTTTACACGAGGAGGATAATAAGGACTTTCGTTCATTATGTCAATCCACTAGCGACGATGACATTGACATGGCCGAGAGCAGGCCTAGATGCCCACCATAAGCACAATGCACCTTTGCTGGTATGGGACTTGGCAAAAAGTACAGTTCATTGAAAAAAATTAAAGAAGAAATTGTCGATGATGCACTGAAGAATGGGTACGGGATAAAATTCACCCACATTGACGCTCATCGGTTGAGGGCTGCCTGCCAGGAAGGATGCACGTGGCAGTTGCACGCCTAAAAAGTGTAAGGTGAAATGACGTTTCAAATAAAGTTCTACAATGACGTTCACATTTGCTTCAGAAAGATGGAAAGCTGTTATGCCACTGCCAAATGGTGGCAACCCATTACTTAGACAGATTTAAAAGTCAGGCTGACTGGGACCTATCTTCCATAATTGAGATAGTCAGGAAGGACTTCAACGTCAACATCACACCCAGCCTTGCTAGAAGGGCAAGAAATGCGGCCAAAAAAATTAACGAAGAGGATGACAATAAGTAATACAAGCTTATATGGTCTTATGCCGAAGAGATTTGGAGGTCGAATCTTAGAAGTTCATTGCGTGTTGACATTGACATGAATGTAAATAAAAGGATGTACATGTGTTTGGATGCATGCAAGAGGGTTGTGCGGAACTGTGGTAGACTGGTTCTTTGTTTAGATGGTGACCACTTGAAAGGAGCGACTCTGGGCCAGCTGCTCACCGCTGTCATCATTGATGGGAATGATAGAATGTATCTGGTTGCTGTAGCAGTGGTTGAAGCAAAAAATAGGGTTTCGTGGAGTTGGTTTCTGGAATTGTTGCTCAATGATCTAAACACCCCATCTGGCAATGGATGGACAATCATTTTTTACCGACAAAAGGTGCGATTAATTACTTTTGCCTTCTGTGTTTATGTTATGCATTTTGTACCAATATTTGACTCATATTATGAATCTTTGCAGGGACTAGTGCCAACTGTTAGAGAGGTGGTAGGGCAAGCAGACCATCGATTTTGCATCCGACACCTGTATGAAAATTTTCAAAAACAATTTAAAGGTATGTTGTTAAAGGATGCAATGTGGGCCGCATCTAGAGCAACAACTATGAGGCAGTTTGAGAGAGAGATGACTAAGTTATTTTTGCTTGACCTGGCGGCCCACAACTATCTACGAGGAATAGATGTAACATGTTGGGCCAAACATGCATTCTGCTCAATCCCAAAGTGTGACATTAGCCTCAACAACCTGAGCGAGTCCTTCAACGCCTGCATCCTACTAGCCCGTGACAAACCGATTCTAAGTATGTTCAATATCATTCGAAAGGGCATTATGGGCAGGATCGTGAAAAAAAAATGAAAAGATGGCTCGCTCGATGGACGTTTTGTGTCTAATGATTAGCAACCGACTCGCCAAACTACAACTTGCCGGTCGAAATTGGAGCTCCCAGTTTTCAGGAGCTGCCCGGTTTGAGGTCAGCAAGGGTAAGGAACAGTACTCTATCGATTTGGACAAGCGTACTTATACCTGTTACCAGTGGGAGTTGATCGGCATCCCGTGTGTCCATGCAATCCCGTGCATTCACTTCACGAGGAGATCTCCTGAGGAATTTGTGCATGCGTGCTGTCATCGAAAAACATACATGGCGATATACTCCCACTTTGTCCGCCCTGTCAATGGACCAATCTGTGACAAATCTTGATCCAATTATCCCACAGCCATTTAAAAGACTTTTAGGAAGGCCACCCAAACGTAGAATACGGGATGTGGACGAAGCCTCAAGCAGGACAGTGCTAACCATAAGACATCTGAACGTAACTTGTGGCCGATGTGGGGCACAATTCCCGCACTTGCCAAAAGGGAGGCGAGTCCAGTGCAGGGGCCAGTAGAGGCGACAGAGAAGAGGCAGAGGCGGCAGAGGAAGGTCGGAGGGCACATTTATGGGTTTCAGAGTCCCCGAGACAATTCCTTCCATAGTCCCCTAGCGAGTTTCTGAGACAGTTCCCGACAGAGTTCTTGAGACGCAGGTGAGCTCATTATCATCTACACATTTACATTTTCAAGTGTTATTTGAACTATGCTAATTTCATTTGCTATATGTTCTGCAGGAGTTTGATGCGCAAGGTCCACAAACACAAATGTACACAAATGTGGACCTTAACATTTCGTGATACATTCATTTGATAGATTAGGTTTGATATATATGTGATTGTATTGTACGCGATATTTGTAAATTTTGAATTGATAAATATGAATTGGTTTCATACATTTGAATGGATAAATTTGAATTTGTTTTTCGTTTAAGCAATTTGAATTCATATATTGGTTCCATACATTTGGTTGTAGAGTCTGCATGGAATTTGATTACAGGTCCAACGACAAGTCGGGCGGTTTGTGCTCACAAACCGCAGCGTTTTAGTCACAAACTGCGGGGACTTGCTCAAAAACAGTGGCGGCTTGCTCAGAAGTCCCGACGTTTTGCTGCGGTTTGTGCTAATTGTTGCACTGAATTTACCCAAGTTCCTCCATATATACTTTTATTTAATTATGTACTTGATTTAGGTCATACATGATTTACTTTTAACTTAGCCTCACCCAATTTATAAAAATTTTGCCAGAGTCTCTTTTGTTTCTTTACTCCCCCAAAGCTATTATCATATGTCTTGCACAAAATCCCAAGCAGTACTAGTATCATCTAAACCTATCATTCATCCAGTAAATGTAAACTACACATATCATCCAAACATATTATTTGCAAAGTAATGTAAACTACACATAAATTACAACGTACATGTAAACAAATTCAACTAAACATAAATTACAACATAAATTATTACAACAAAGTGTACATAAATAGAAAGTCCTACGCCGCCTTCTTCTTTCTGGTTCGTTTCGGCCGCAAATCCTTGACCGCAAAAGATAAGTGCGGGTTAAGGAATACTTTCTCTGCTGTGTCGAACAACGGACCCTCGTATTCAAAGGTTGTAGCGTCGTTCTCAGGGAATTGTTATAGAATAGTGCACTATCGCATCACCCTCATCCCCGCACTCGTACACCGAAAGACGCCGTACGAGCTGCAATGCAAAGGGAACAATTGCTGGTAAAATACGTGGAAAACAGTATTAAGAATTTACACAAGGAAAAATACATACCGCTATTTGTTAGTGGGAGCTACGATGATGGAGATTGCTTCCGGCATCAATAGCTAGTAAGCGAACTGAGTGTGCAGGTCAACGGAGGACATAAAACAACTGTGCTTAGGGTGTGTCTACAAAGTAAACAATGCATTAGATGATCTAAGTAAACATGAACAACAACTCAGAGAATCGAGATGGTTACTTACGTGAATCCACCCTAATGAGAATAGATGGTTTTCCTGATGAAACTCAAAAACGGCTCTCTCGTCGACCGCCTAGCGCTGCATATAAGTTCAGATGAGTGCTAAAATAAAATCTTATATACTAACATACAAATAAGGCTTTTCATTGTATCCGGCGTCCTGACTTGCTCGGGGAAGATAATATCAGTGACGACGTAATCATTGTCGATCACATTTCCCCTGCGCACATCTTTATGTTCTTCCGAGTATTTGTATGGACATAGTTCTTGAACATGCCTATCAAATCCAGAGTCTGCAACAAAAATGTCAAAACACGGTCAGACAAACAAAGCATGAACACAAACATAAACGAACTGACATAGTAAATAACTTACAGCGGTATGTGGCATCTGTTGCTTCAGAGGATAATGATGAGGCTGCTGTACGGGCTGATCACCTCTCACGTCTCTGATGTAACAACCCGGTTTTTATTTGCTTTAAAATCACGAGAAATTTAAAACCTTTTCTTTTATAAAATCAGAGTACGACTTTTCTATTAAAACCGAGCATTAAACACATTACTTAAAATCATTTGTCAATTGCAGAAGAAATAATGAAAATCATTTTTATAAAACGCAGTGGAATTTAAAACAAAGGCTTAAAGAATATTAAATAATTACAAACCCTTTTCAAATAATTTCCTTTTAAACTCTTTAGCCCAGCCAGCCACAAGATCCATCCGTGCAAATCCTTCATCAACTGTCTTTGACCTGATCACCAGTTTCTCGTACGTACCTACATCACAAGTCCTAAACTAATGAGCCTAATGCTTAGTAAGTGATAGAATGAAAAACAATGCAGATGATATACGTGATCATACAATGCATTACAGAAGAGAACAGTATCTCTTCTGGAAGTTAAGGTGGAATACTCCATAGTGTCATGTGGCCTAACCAGTTACTCCGATGAGGAGATAGATCCATCGGGGGTGTTACCACAAGCAGGTGTCCTCACTTTTGTTGAAGACGTTGAAGGTGTCAGAACGGGGTAATTGTGAACCCTTGAATCCACGTAGCTAACTACTAAACCTACCACTCCCTACGTGGGAGGAATTTATCGTATGGAAAGTCACAATTCACCCAAACCCCCACACGCCTATTTACGTATATTATTTATGTCATGCAATATGCTCGTGAATACATACAATCCTACATGATAATAAAATGTCTAATAAACATATCATTAAAAGAACCTAAATCTAGAAAACACACAGTATACAATCCTAATTCTTTTGATGTAGAGTCCGAAGACCAAAACACAGTAAGTATCAAATTACTTGGCGTCCGTAGCGTGGCTCAGAAATTAACATTGCTTTTCTTCTCTTTTATACCTTCAAAATAATTATAATTCATTTATTAATATTTTTATCAATTATAAACCTTAACTTTGATATTGTTATTCCTCATTTATTATTTAATAATTTAATTATCGCTTAACGAATTTCTATTAATTTATCTTCATTAATTTTATAGTCAATAAACAAATAACCTTAATTTATACTTTCCCCCCTTTAAATCACAATTATCCAATTTAACCCATAATTATTCATTGATAACATAATTTTTAAAGCTTAGCAAATCTCATCAGTCGACCTAATTATTTAGCAACCACACAGTAAACATGTGTAACGAGATAATGATAGCTAACAATAGTTGCTCATTCCATCAATGTGACCCATTAATAAAGAGAATTTACTTTATAAAACCGAATAGTATTTTATCACGAAACCTTATTTTCCACAGTAGAGTAGAGAACCATTTAATTCCAAACACAGAGTCAATCCTAACAACTTCTTATTATCCATCAACTAAACATTTTAAACTATTAATTCGAGCAACAGAATATTGATCCAACATTCAATCCAACATACACTGCATCTTTACTTCAACAAAACAACTATCATTTTTAGAGAGCAATGTATTTTCTATCATTCAGAAACCAAACAAACATATAGAATCAGACTTCCAGAACAGGGCGTATTTATCATACGAAATCCAACATAAACATATTTACAGTCTGGAACCCATAATGAACAGAGAACACTTATCCAAATATCTAAGACTCAAACTTCTCAACAGAACAATGAGTCTCAAAGAATGGCTCACGGCAAAACCAACATTCTAACAGTTATACAGAGTCAAAACTCGAACAGGATAAACAGTCCTACAACTTTACAAGATAACACAGAGAACAGAGAATGTCATTCTCACCAGAAAAATCCGAAGACCCGAGGAAGAGCAGCAGGGCACCACAACCATCACTCCATCTCCAACACTTGTTCACGGTTCACAAAAGTTCACAGTTCACAGAGAAATACACACACACAGAGGGATAGAAACTCACCTTCCTCACACTGCTCTCGGCCCTGTCACAGAAAGCACACCTGATGGCCATCATTGTCCAATTCCCATCTCACTGCCAGCTTTCTGTCATTGATTTATAGACAGCAGGAAGAGGAGACCACTTCGAGGAGGGTGGTCCAATGGCCAAACTCCATGCTGGAGATCCGCTATCGTTTTGGGAGTAGGAAGAAGTCGAGTCATCAGAAGAAAAACGCGTCCGTTAAATGTGGAAACCACAGATCCAGACCCGAGCCCAAATCGATGCTAGCGACCCGAAGCCCTGTCACCGCCGATTCGGACCTGTCGAACACCAAATTGCCGCTTCCTACGCCCATAACCGGAAGTCAGGAAGGGAACATAAAACGTAAAGCATCAACTTCCCTCCACCGACGAATCATAGCTCCAATTCCGACATTAGAGGCCGAGGCATTCGAGCCCTAGCTCGCCGCACGAAGCGTCGCCCGCAACCGGACAGAACCTCGTCACCGAACGTCGCTGCAATTCCCGTCGTTCGCCGTCGTCCCGCAGTCGCCTTCCCGATCGCCCTCCCGATCGCTCACCTCTCTCTCGGCCCTCTCATCGTCGCCTCTCCTTCTCCTCTCCCTCATTTCTATTTCTTCCAATTAAAATAAAACCTAATTTAATTATAAATTCCCAATTTGATGTCAATTGTCGTGGACCAACTCCTATCCAATCTTCCCGTATATTAACTTTTCTTCTATTTTATTAATTCATCACTTTCCTTTCTTTTAAATAATTAAATTCTTAGATTAATTATTTTCACCTAAATTTTAATTTTTTTTCTCCAAATATTACTTAACAATAATTATCAATCCAATTAAAATTCTTCAATTCGACTTTCAAAATAATTATCTAATAATTGATATAATTATCTTCCAACAATTATTTTTCTAAACTTATTTTTATGATAATATATTTCGCAATAAAATTTCTCCGAATAATCCAATTATACCCTAATTAATTTCTCGTTAAATAAATATTTGATTATTACCCAATTATTTCCCTCAATCCACAATTTTCTTATCAAATAAATCTTGATTATCTTTAATTAATTCTGTTTATGAAAATTAGAGTATTACATCTGAAGTGCAGCCACCACCTCACGGTGCCTCTCTTCTGCTCGCATATGCCACTCTGCTGTTTGCATATGCCACTCTTGTGCTATGCGATGCCTCTCTTCTGTGAGCTCCTCCCATCTTTGTATCTGTACTTGTTGCATTTGCAGGTGTTCCTCCATCATTTGCATTTTGGTCATCGACATATGATGGAGCTCCTCCATCCTGCTCATCTAGGCGGACGTCTCCTTAGTCATCGAAGTAAAGTGAGCTGACTGAGGCGGAGGTGGAGGAGGTTGTTCATGTAAGGGGGCTGAATGCTGAGGCTCTGAGGAGGGTGGAGGTGCTGTCTGCTTCTTGGACTTGCGGACCCATTCCCCTCCAACGTAGGTGAATCCCATTCGATCCACTTTAGCTTTGTTGTAGACATCTATGGCCGACTCTTCAATTCTCGGCTCTTTCTCCGAGATGGGTACCACATATTGCTCAATGATGCTCTGGATGAGCCAGTTGTACGAGAGGTTCTTCGCTGGGTTGTTGAGCACCTCATTCATGTGGTTGAGGATGATAAATCCAATGTCCACCTTTTTCCCGGTGAACACCTTCTCCATCATATAAAGATCCATGCAGCTAACATGGTCTCGATGCCCATTCCGAGGAAAAATCGTGTAGGTCATGATCAGGTGGATCAATCGGGCTATAGCATTCAACTCCTTGCCCTTTGGCTTGTTGTACTGGGCAACCTCAAGATCTCGGTGCAACAATCTAAGCATCGCTAGCCCTTCTCCTCGGTTGCTGAATGGTGGCTCCTGAGATACGTGATAATATTCATCGCTTGGCCCGTCCAGTACACATCCAAGCATTATATTTACATCATTGGGATTGAACCTCAATTCCCGTCCAAAAACGTACGTCCACACCTCTAATGGCTCGGTGGACAGTCTCAAATTTGCGTAAAACAATCTTATAACTCTCTCGCAGCAACTGCCCCTCAACCGACACAACCTGGCTAATCCAACATCTTCAAGCAGTTGTTTAATTCCCATTTCTGCCAATGAGTCCAAATCTACTATTTTCGAAACAATAATTGCACGTTGTTGAATATCATCTTCATATCGTGATTTGCAATTCGCTGTCCTGAATAGTTTGGACCTTACCCCCGTTGTCACGGGTTTGAACCAAACAATTGAGCATCTGGCTTCTCCTTGTTCAAGCTCGGGTTCAGCTTGCCTTTGCGAGTGTGCAACGGTTTCTCCATCCTCGGCGGTGTCTTCATGTTGCACCGCTGCGGGTTGCTCATTGACCATTGCCATGGGTTGCTCATCGACCACCGCCGCGGTTTGCACAGCTTCCACCATTGCCTTCTCAAGTTTGAACGCCAATTTCTTTGCTCGAGAATACATTGTGATAAAAAATGGTCGAGAGTTTTTGGTGTTTGTTCGGGGTGAAAATTGGTGAAAATGACGAACTCTAGCATTTCGCGGTTATGTATACCGCTGAGTAAAAATTGGGACGCCGCGGCAGCATCCCAGGAAGCGCCGCGGAGTCCCAAGATCCCACCCTGGCGTCCCAAGAGACTGCGGCGTCCAGGCCAAATTCAGCCTTCTTTTCTTGGAAAACCACGGTGTCGTGATGTGTTGTCCACGAACCGTCGTGGCGCCCTGTCAGCTTGTTAACGGCAAACGTGACAGCGATGTTGGATTTGTCATTTTTCCATACGTCAGTGATTAATTTGTTAGAAATTAAATCATATTGGTTAACTTGTTATTGATCACAAACTACGATGGTTAATTTGTCATTTTTCCTTTTCATATTAAATAATTAAATGACATATTTGATCCATTTGATAATTGTCCAACAGACCAACAATGGAAGAACAAAGAGATAGTTGTTACTTACAATTTATTATATCGATCAGCTTTTATATATATATAGATAGATAATAATAATTATAAGGTGTACTACATCAATCTAAAGTCCGTTTAAGAGTTTTTAAATGTAATTTATGTTATTGGCAGATGATATGATATGCCTACTGGACTCAATTGTGTATAGACAATAATATATTTACTTTATAGTTTATTTTTTTTTATTGAGAACGATGAGTATTAGAAATAATTAAAAGATTATGGTCCCATCTCTGTAATATTTCTTGAAATTTTTGTTACATTTCCATAATCTAGTGAGAATCCAACGTTGGTCTAAGAAAAGCCTTCGAAAGATGGGAGATTATGTAAAATCAAATATTGTATCCAGCAAATGGCTTCAATGGATCCATGTATGGGTTAACTTTCATCTTGTTAATCTTGTCGTGAATTTATAATTCTATAAATATAAATTCATACGCTTTTATAATATATATGTAATCATCAACATAATCGGTTTCTTTATAACGTGCCAATAGAAGCTATGGAATGCTTTGATACCAAATGACTCCATAATGGTAGGGTTTAGAAACAATCTGAAAGCCCACGGTTTGGAGTTTCATAGATTTATTCGGAAAAACTTTGACAGCAACAAAAACAACTCTAATAAACGAATTTCAGCGTGTTTTTCTGACACAATCTCAAGGCAAAAGTGATAAAGAAACCTGCAAAATTTTGCAAACAAATTTTAAGAGACGACTGAGATATGACTTAAACGGTGTAGGTTAATCAGAAACTGCTGAAAAAATCACAGCTTTCTATTCAAATGTGGTCTCTAACAAAAAAAAAACAATTCCTAACTTGATAATTTACAAACAGTCCGATTCACATTCTAATGTGAAGAAATAAAGAAATAACAGAATCAAAAAAAAAAAAAAAAGATGAGTTATGGAAACTCGCTCTTATTCTTATCTGAAATAAGTTAGACAGAGATTCTACTTAATCGTCACACTCAAGCTCATCACTCTTGAATGATAAGGTAAACAATTTCGAGAGACAACCCTCAAGAACTCATTAAAGAGAAACCTTTAATACTTCAATTTCAATAATTAAAATTCTATCTCCAACTTTAAATTAGATAGCTAATATAATAGTAAAATTATAAATAAATCAAAATTTTGAGTGAAACAATTAAAATTAAAATAAAATTAAATTAAAAGTTAAGACAAGAGTACATCACTTTATGATGAAAGTTACGTACTTTTCATCATATAATGTAACTATAACCTATACATATAGTGTGTTTTTCTAATGATATTTATTATTGGATCAATTCAACTGTACGTGTAAAACCCGTGAAATTTTAAATAAGAAATTCTATGTGTAAATTTTTTGCCTTAAAATCAGTCATAACGATGAAAAGTTAACCTAAATTGTCACATAGTGGCCAAGTATGAATTTTTGGTCAATTGGTCAAATCCGTGGAAATTGAAAATTTTCAAACGGAAAATTTATTTAAGAAACAGAATTGGAGAATTTTCAAACGGAAAATTTATTTAAGAAACAGAATTGGAGAATTAATTTGAACTGATAATCGTCATTTGGTGACGTTCAGGATAAATCGGAAGTATGAAATGAAATAATTAAAAATGTGATATGCGTATTAGGTATGTGAGAAACTGTCGTCGCCAGCTTTTATTGAGAAACTGTCGTCGCCTGCTTGTATGACAATTACAGAGAGGAAAAATAATAGAAACGAACTAACGAAAAGTAACAGAACTATCTTCACAGCCTTTCTTCTTCTTGAACTTCCTTATTATACTCTCTGTGCTTCCACGTCGCATGCCACTTTGGATGCCACGTTAGCTATCATCTCAGCTAATACAACTAATATGATTGGTTAAGCTATTTCTTGTTTCTCTTCCCTTCAATTACAATGGCTAGTTGACGTGGCTTTCACTGGCATTTTCTTCCCCAACGTAGCCGTTGAGGTTGATAATAAGCATCCCTGCTTAATGAACCTTATCCCCAAGGTTCAAAGTCTGGAAAACGATCAGCTACAGCATCCGCATCCATCCAAGTAGCATCAGACGACGGCTCATCAACCCATTGTATGAGCCACTGAGTAACAGGAAAATCGCCACGTTTAACGACTCTTGCTTGCAATAAGCGAAGAGGTAAGCGACAAGTGTATGCAAAAATTCAACTGGTAATTTTTGTTGTGAAACATCCGAACGACCAATCTCCTTTTTGAGTAAAGAGACATGAAAAACAGGGTGGATACGAGCCTCTGATGGTAGCGCTAACCTGTAAGCAACAGTACCCAATTTTTCCAAAACCTCAAAAGGGCCATAGAATTTAGGTGCCAATTTTTGAGACATGTTTTGTTTTATTGTAAGCTGCCTATATGGTTGTAAACGTAAGAAAACCATATCGCCAACCTCAAAACTTCATTCTGATATGTTTTTATCAGCATAAACCTTCATACGTGCTTGAGCTTGAGAAAGAAGTTGCTTGAGAAGCCTGTCCATAGTGAAGTGATCCCGCAAAACTGAGTCAACTACCGCCACATCAGTTTGTTGATAAGGACCCAAAGCCAACTGAGGAGGAGGCATACAGTATAAAGCTTGAAAAGGGGTCATTTTAATACTTGAATGGTAAGAAGTATTATACCACCACTCGGCCAATGATAGCCATTGATGCCATCTTCGAAGTTTAACATGGGTCATACAACGCAAATACATTTCAAGGCACTGATTAAGCCTTTTTGTTTGCCCATCCGATTCTGGATGATAAGCTTAAGAAAAATGTAATTCCGACCCCAGAGCGTGAAGTAAAGTTTGCCAAAAAGTGGATGAAAAAATCTTGTCTTTGTCTGAAACAATGTTTTGGGGCAGACCATGGAGCTTGAATATATTATCAAGAAAAACATTAGCCACAGATTCAGCAGTAAAAGGATGGCGTAGTGCAATAAAATGACCATATTTAGAAAATCTGTCAACAACGACGAATATGCAATCTGCATTGTTGGAAAGTGGCAATCCCTCTATAAAATCCATGGAAATGTGAGTCCATGGTTTGTCTGAAATAGGTTGAGGTTGAAGTAAACTCAGGTAAGCAACATGTTCGTTTTTACATCTTTACTAGATTGGACACTGTAAAACATGTTGTTTGATACACTTCGACATACCAGGCCACCAAAAATTGGCTTTAGTTCTATAAATGGTAGCTTGAATACCCGAATGGCCTCCTGCCTGGGAATCATGAAAGGTCTAGATAACCTTCAGCCGAATAGAATTGAAACTTCCTTAAACAATTTTTTTGTTGAAACCAAGAATACCATCAGAGTAAGAAAATCCAGGGATAGCCGCATTATCTAGGATTAATTTGTCCAATACAAAAGATATCCAAGCATCATTTTCATAGCTAGAAATTACTTCCCTTATCCACAAAGGCTGAATGGAAGTGGCCTTATTGCAACTGACAGTTTTGAAATCCTACCTAGATAAAGCATTAGAAACAATGTTAGACTTCCCTTTCTTATACTAGATTACATAGCGCAATCCAAGTAATTTAGTCAACCATGTTTGCTGCAATGGTGTCGTAATCCTTTGCTCAAGCAGAAATTTGAGAGAATGATGGTCCGTTTTGATTACAAACTCATCACCCTCCAGATAATGCCTCCATTTTTGCATGGCCATAACCAATGCCAACAATTCTTTTTCATAGATTGATAGCCCGAGATTTCAAGTATGAAAGGGTTTACTAAGAAAGGCGATTGTTGAGTAACAAGCATCAGTTTCTACCACAAATTGTTGAGTAAAATCAGGCAAGGCTAGTACTGTAACGACCCGGATTTTTATCTTTCTATTTAATTTTAAGGAAAAGCGAGTTAAAGTTTCTAAAACTTTACTCTTGTGAAAAACCTTTATTTAAAACTGTTTTCGATCAGAGTGCTCTTTTTAAATCCTAATCGTTACTACCCTTCATCGAACTCATTTAAATCGTAAAAGATTGAATCCTTAATTTATTTTCTAGCGGAAACGATATAGCTGAAACAGATTTGAAAAGCATTTAATTTAAAACACGATTTGAGGCAAAAATCTAAATTAACGTTCTTAGGGTTTAGCGTTAATCCGTCACGAGTTCAAAACATACAAATTAAGGCCATAGTTAATATCTCTACAAAACGTGGTTACGATTTAACCCTCACAAAATGTTCTTCTTTTTCTTCCTTTAAGCCATCAGTCTACTCTAGCCTAGTCTCTGCCGGATAATCCACAAGCTCCACGGGGAGGGCCTCATCTTCTGCTCTTGGTATCACCATTTCATTACCTACACTACAAGTAAGGACGTGAGCCAATGGCTCAATAAAGGGAATGAGAGTTTATGCTTATGCTCTGTCTCTCTTTTAGTCCGTTATGGGATGGGGGGCCATCCATCCCAAGCTTTTATTACATTCGTTCCTTCGTTTCTTCTTACTCGTACATGGAGCTGGAATTGGAAGGTTTTTCTCGTGCAATGGCGTAGCAAATCTAGCATTTTCTCTTTTCTTCTAAGTAAACTCGAACTCTCGCACTCTATGAGGGAGGGGCTACGCCTAGTTTACAGACTATACCCACTACCCATCCACTTCCAATTTTCTTTTCTATTTTTCTACTTCTTCTTATTTCTCATTATTTTCCCTTACCAATGCATGTGAGTACTGCTCCAAGGTGACACTCCCTATTTATTTCTATTAACATGATGCATGAAGACACTTAAATAAAACATTCATAGAAGGAGAACACACGTAATTGGAAATGAGAACATCCACATAATGAAGTAAAGAGTAGATTTCGCACAATTAGAATATCATGCTCGAAAGGAAACTAAATCAATAATTAGCATGCTTGACAAGATTGATACCATTTAACATGCTTGATAAGGTAACATCTAAAATCGCGAACGTGTCTAAGGATATCGAACATGTTTAGGTTTATATAAACAGAAAGTCAACGAGTATAATAATACGGAATTAGCATGCTTAACAATTAAATCGAAAACTTAAGGATTATACGAGGGATAACTTAACATGCTTTAAGTTAAGTAACAACATACGATGCTATCACGAATTTAAGTAAGTTAACTAAACATGCAATCGAATTTTAGTAACTAAATTAACGCAACAAGTCTTGAGGAGGTATGTAAAAGAAGGGCAGAAATTAAACGTAGGCAGAACATTGAATCTATCTCATTTGTCCTTGGCATTCCACAATACTTCCTTACGACTTCCTTACTCGTTCTCATTCGTACATAGAGACTTGAAAATCAATCATAATGTTCATAACGTAGCAGCAACAACAATGATATAACAGCAGAAAGTCAATAACAATAGATTTAGAAGCAACAGATTTTGTTACACCTGTTATTTTGTAGCAAAACCATGTAGCGAAAAATGTTTATGTTCTTAAATTACTCCTTGTGATGTGGTTTAATAATAACCTACTATGCTAACAAACTTAACTTCAGCAAGTAACCACAAGAAATAAACTACAACACTAACACTTAACTTTAGCAAGCAAACTATAACAACTAACCCTACAATAAGTGATAAAGGAGTATCAATAAAACACCACAGAAAAACAGAACCAACATAGAGGGTATAGCAGCAAGGAAAATACGTATAGCATAGAAAATATGCTCACATTTTAGTTCAGTTTATCCTTACTTAGCATTCCTCCATTAATGGCTCATCAAAATCTAGTTCTATTACTGAGCAAGTAAGAAATTGTAATCACAGGAAATTAAATACAGAAAACTAAAAGCATAACATTAACTTAAGGAGAGTGATAGAAGCTACAAAGATACCAACACCCAATAGAGAGATCAACTACACAGAGCAATTAAGCCAACAAAATCAACACACAATATACTTGTGGGTAGGGCCTCCTCAAGCCAAGACTACCCATTTCCTTACCTAATTATTGAAATAATTTAACAGGGACAGCTAAATCTCCACCCCACAGAGAAGAAGAGCTGTCGAAGAGGAGAAGGAAACACAAGGGATGGAGGAAAAATGAACTGGACTGAAGGGCAGTGGAAGATAAAAGCAGGGAGAAACTTACTAGGAGTAGGGATGATCATTGCATAGAGGAGGGAGGTCGATTGGCTACTGCGAGGCTGGAGCTAGGCGATTTCTTTGTCTGAGCATTTTTCTTCACTGGAGATCGTGTAATAATAGACTACACGACATAACGTTTGATTTTAAATCCCTAAATTAGTGTTGTTCTGTGATCTTTTGGACTAGTGCGGATGACATGATTGCGTCCGTAAGAGCAAATTTTGCAGGCCAATTTCTGGCTTCGGATGAGAAATGTCGTCCCCAACTAGTCCGTACCGTCCGAAGTCGGTGTTCGGATGCCATTTGGGGTCCGCATGGCGTCCGAAGCATCGTCTGAAGGTGTCTCTAAATTGGATAGATTCGATGCGGACGCAATGTTCCTCTTCCGCATTGTCCGCATGTTCGTCCAAAACTGTCCAGACTTGGACAGATTCAATGCGGACGCAATCTTTCTCGTCCGCATCGTCTGTAAACTCGTCTGAAAGTCCACATCATGCAAAAGTTAGTATGCCTCGTCTCATCCTCAGAGTTGTCCCGAAGTTCACGTGTGCTGCGGACGACATATCTCGTCCGAATTGTCGTCCGCATGCGTCCGAAAGTTCCAAGACGCCCTTCCCATGCATTTTCCCCCTTAACTCCAATCCTACACTATCTTTCCCATAAGGGGACATTATAATTTAGCACAAAATAATATGCCATGTCATATATATTATTACCAAAGGTTCAGTTACATAGTGTACACGGGAAAGTAAGGATCATGATATTACAAGTACAGGAGAAGAAATCATAGCAGATTAATGCAGAAAAGCTGAATTAGCTTCTTTTGTCTAAAGAAAAACATTCTTCTTTAAGAGGTTAGTTAATGGTTGGGCAATGACACCATAACCTCTAATAAACTTTCTATAGTAACCTATCAACCCCAAAAATCCTCTGAGCAATTTGATTGAGGTGGGAACAAGCCAATCTTTCATAGCCACTAACTTATCGGGGTTGGCCTCAACTCCATCAGCTGACAACACATGACCAAGCTAAGTAATTTTGTTCTGACCAAATTCACATTTGATCTTTTGGCAAACAGAGAATAATGGCGTAACAATTGTAAAACAGTTTGCAAATGAGTAACATGAGAATCCAATGATGAACTATACACAAGAATATCATAAAAAAAAAAAACCAAGACAAACTTTCTCAAATAGGGCCAAAAAATGGAATTCATAAGAGATTGGAAAGTGGCTGGAGCATTCGTCAAACCAAAAGGCATAACTCGGAATTCATAGAGGCCCTGATAAGTGTAGAAAATTGTCTTATAACAATCCTCCATCTTGACCCGAATTTGATGATATCTAGCTCTAAGATCAATTTTAGAAAATATAACCGAGCCATGCAACTCGTCGATGCATTCATCAATCAATGACCTAGGAAATTTATCCTCTTTTGTCATAGAATTCAGCTGCCGATAGTCCACACAAATCTCCATTGGCCATCCTTTTTTTTTACCAACAAGATTGGAGAGGCAAAAGAGCTATTGCTAGGGACAATAATCCCTTCTTTTAACATTTCTTGCATAAGTTTATCAATTTCAGCTTTGTGAAAATATGGACAACGATAAGAAGCCAAATGAAACGGTTTAGCGTTGTCTATTAAAGGAACGGCATGATCATGCGATCTTTCGGGTGGTAAACTAGTTGGCATTTGAAAAACATCTTGGAAAGTCTCAATCAACACCTGCATTTGTGATGGAATTGGCAGACTCTGTAAGGTGGAAATAGATTGAAGATGTCCCACCAGGGAATAATTTTGCTATCTCAAGCCAGATATAAAACTCTTAACTGAACAAAGTTCTAAAGAAGAACTGGCATAGTTAGTAGGCAAACAAACCTCTTTGCCAAAAAAAGTGATTTGGAACAGCCCATTTGGTAGATCAAAAGTAACCGGACTAACATTATTAATCCAATCTATACCCAATATCATATCACTGTCACCGAGAGAAAGAGCCCGGAAGGTGAAAACAAAATTGGTATTGTGCTTAGTCCACTGAACAGGATGAAAAATTGAAGCACTCACTATCTTAGCACTATTAGCAACTATCACCAACAAACTCTTAGAATGGTCAAGCTGCAATTTTAAACGGCTAGCAACATAATCATCAATAAAACTGTGGGTACTACCACTATCAATAAGAATAGATAGAAGATGACCTGCAATGTATCATTTTATTCGGACAGTGGAGTTCGAAGCAAAACCAGCTAAAGCATTGAGGGATACCTCAACTAGTGTCATTAGGAAGTTCTTCAACCAGTGGATCCAAGATATTTGAATCATCAGAATCAGAAGAAGCAACCAATAAAAAATTAAGAGAATGATTTTTACAAACATGGTTTAGAGTGTATTTTTCATCACATTTAAAGCATAAACCAAGTTTGCGCTTCTGGTTCAATTCAACTGGAGTTAACCTGGGTAGCTTGGCTAGAATAGAATTGTTCGTGGTTTAAGGAACAATAGATGATTTATCAGGCCATTTTGAAGCAGAAAAAATTTTGTTAAATTTTGGCAAGCGCTGTAAAGCTTGAATCGATTGTTCTTGCAATGAAGCAACTTGAAAGGCTAAGGACAAAGAAGTTGGACGGTTTATCTTAACAGTAACCTTTATCTCTTCTTTAAGCCCACCAATGCATATAGAAATATAATAAGATTCAGGCATTCGAGGTAATGCCAGTTGAGCCAAGGATTTAAGAGCTTCAAAAGGATGAATGTAATCCTTAACTATACCTGATTGGAAAATCTTGGAAAATGATTCTACGACGTTGTCAGCATTATTGTCAGAAAAGCGTTGGCATAATTCAGATGCAAATAGTTCCCAAGTAGCGTGAGGATGAGTAGAAATAAATCCATCAAACCATAAATTCGCTTGGTCTTGTAAATGAATTTCGGCACAGCTTAAATGAAGATTAACTGGTATCTACTGAATCCAGAAAAACTTGTTAACTTTTATTAGCCATTCACGAGGCCCATCACCCGAAAAGAAAGGAAGATCCAAACGCGGTAGTCTTTGATGAGACCCAAAATCATGACAAAAATTTTCACCAGGTGATTGATGACGGATAGGATTGCTGGATGGTTGAAAATGCGAGCTAGACGGTATATTATTCCCAACCGAAACACTGGGTGATGCGTCAGATCTGTTTGGAAGTAGCTGTGCGAAAGCAGTCATAATTGCGTCATGTTTAGTGGCAATATCTGGTGTCAAACTATGAACTATATCTTCAAGTCGATCATGGAAAGCAGATAATTGCTTAAATTGATTATCGAAATTTTCCAATCTAGAAAATACAGCGGTGAAAGAAGAATCGATACTCTACAACTCTCCCTCTATCCATCTCAATGCCTCTTCATTAGACTTTGAACTCGTCTCTGCCATGCGTGGATCATCACTGCTCTGATACCAATTTGTTATGAACAAGATCGGAACTGAAGAAAGAAATCGGAAGTTTTATTGAGAAACTACCATCGCCGGCTTGTATGACAATTGCAGAGAGGAAAAATAATAGAAACGAACTAACAAAAAGTAACAAAACTATCTTCCCAACCTTTCTTCTTCTTGGACTTCCATATTATACTCTCTATGCTTCCACTTCAGATGCCACATTAGCTGTCATCTCAGCTAATACAGCTAACGTGATTGGTTAAGCTATTTCTCTTTTCTCTTCCCTTCAATTACAACGGCTGGATGACATGGCTTTTGCTGGCGTTTCCTTCCCCAACGTAGCCGTTGAGGTTGATAACAAAGAACCGCAAACCATAAGTCTCTTTAGACTGGCGACGCTTCTGAACAGCAAGGTTGAACTCCGGAGCTCCACTTCGTCGTTCTTCCGATTCCTGTGAGCAAAAAAAGAACATTCAATTCTGTTGGTGAGGGATTTTTAGTTTGACTGTTTTATTTCAATTTTTGGTTTCTGAGTTGGATTTCTGGATGAATTTTGGCCCTGTTATTTTGTTGGTTGCATTTTCTGTCACTATTTTTCTGCTGTGAAATTGTTTGTGCCTGGTAAAGCGAACCACAGATTTCTTCATTTTTGATGAGATAATGTCAATGGAAAATGCCCTGTTAAATTTTAAATTGTGATGAAGTTTCTGTCTGTTAGGTTGAACTCTGGATTTCTGCTTTGGGTATGCCTTGTAGTTGATTGTCTGTCACTACTATGTCTGATTAAATTGTTCCTAATTAGGGGGGGATTTAGAATTTGTGAATTTAAGAGGATTTAATTCACTACTGGATGGGAAAGAAAATTGTATACTTGGTTGGCTATTGAGTTGAAGAATTGTAACCATAACGAGGAGATGTGTTTATGGTTCCACTTATTTCATAAATGGATTTCGAAGTTAATGATGGATTTTAATTTGGAATTGGAAATATGTTTTGGAAATAGATATTGAGGATGTTTCCGGTGTGCAATAATGAATTGGGTTGAGATTCTATTATAGTTATGCATGTGATAGAGTCGATTCTGTCTAAGTTGGGGGACATTTTGTGACATTACGAATTGTTTTAAACGTTGCACAATATGTTGGGAGATTAAGTGTTGTCTTGGATCTTGGATTTTAAATTGATAGCAGTGATGAGGATGTATGTTAATGAGATTTTGGATTTCTGAAACTGTGTAGGCGTTCATAATTGGATTCTGAGTTTAAATAATGTTGTTAGATAAAGTTTGGAAAATTTATTGAGATTATTAGATAGGTCACCTACACTTTGGTTGGGCTCCTATTCCATATAGGACCCTCCGTTTATTTTGTAGAATTTGTTTATAAATTCCCGTGTTTATACCTCTGTCAGGCTTGGACGATTTTGGCAAGTGTGATACAATTCCCGAGGAGACAGTTGCTCCGCTCAACAAGAAGGAACGCCGAAAAGGTAGAGAATTCTATACCTCTTACATTGCATTGCATCACATCCCGTTTTCAAAATAATTTTTTTATGGAATACCACACTTGAAAAATGATGGAGACTGTTCGACAGCACGTCAGTTTTTATTAGTAGTATGTTTTCTCACATTTAATTCCGTACATGGTTTGAAATTATTGTGCATATATTGGGGAATGAATTCTCTTGATGCCTTAGGCACTTTAACGCTAAAGCATCACGAGTCTATCCCCTTTGAAACCTTCTGCTGCGTGAAGGTTGATTGTTTGACGTGCGATAACAGATTGGAGCATTGGTGACGTGTCCTCAGGTCGAAAGCCCTGGAAGTTGTAAACAGTATGGGAGAGTGATGACATCTCCTTGGGTTTTAAGCCCCTAAACTTGGCTAGGGTTTGTCCCACGGATTAGACGGTTGCCAATCACTAAGACTTGTTTATCCTAAGTCCACATATAGCGAGCAACTGTATCCATTTTATTTGATTATGTGATTATACGAGTTGTGTCGTGCAGCCTGGTGCGCCAACAACTAGGGTGACGTGTGGAATCTTTAGATCGTTGTCATTATTCCTGCCTCATAAGGTGCTGTCATCGACGGGTGACCACCTCTTCTATGTTGAGTGGTGGGTGAGTCCTTGAGTAATCACCCTTTTTCACTGATGACGTTTTCGGATTGGAAAACGATGATAGCCTATTTTACGAGGTATAGCTGTCTATGTATAAAGCGAGTTTTCGATAAAAGCCTCATCGATGGCCTTGGGACAGATTCATAATATGATAAAGAGATTTCAATTAAAAACTCATGTACGGTAAAAATGAGAAACATAACCCTGTTTTCGAAAATAGAGAAAAACCAGTTTTGCATGAGGTGCATCTAGTATAGCTATACTTTACTGAGTTAGTCACTCATCCTAAACGACTCCTCCCCCAAAACTTCAGGTAAAGGCAAGAGCAGTTGAGGATCAGAAGCTGAAGTGTTTTGTTATTTTGATATGAGTGACTTATCGTTACTTGATGAGGATATTTACATTTGGTCTGTAAACCTTAAACATTGTTGGTTTGGATTTGTTGCACTCTACTTAGATTTTATTTTAATTTATGCACTGTTATTTTCTCGTGATCCCTACTCGGACCTAGGCCCATATCTTTCGGGCTGAACTAAATATTTATAAGTCTTCCGCTAGAACACACGCCTTGAGCTGGGTGATTAGGTTCTCTACGAGGATCGGGTTGCCTGACTCTGCTGTTCTATCTGGCCCGTCTTCGGGACGTGACAATACGAGACTTTGTATTTGAGGTTCTCCTTCGAAAACACTATTTGAGAAAAACTTCCTTCATGACTTGAATGAGACTTGTGGAGATGGAAACTATTCGAACATCATTGAATTTCCATAATCCTATAATAGCTGCTAACTTTCAAATACATGGTAAGATTTTTGTTTTTTGTTTTTTTTTAATTAGTACTTTAAACCTTCCATTGATGGAGAGCTGTTACGCAATTTAAAGGGGAGTTATTCTCCTTTTTGTAACTACCTTAAATTCCATTTTACCCAACTTTGAACCCAAAATTTTTATAAAAAAATTGAATTACAAATTAAGTTTGATTAGATTAATTTATGAAATTCGTGAATCTTTGAAAATGAATTTTGGTAGAAATTTAAACATTTAAATAAATTTGTTAGAGCTTGCATGATTAATTTCATCTTACTAAATAAACTTAATTTATTAACAACTTCATATAACAAACCTTATTAAATAGGAAACATTTTCCAAACTTCATTAAATAAATAGTAGTTTATTTAAAATCTAACTATAAACAAAATTAATTTAAAATTATTCTTAAGACCTTAGTAATTGAAACATTAAATATAGTTTATTATTTTAAAACGATAATAAAACTGAAATATAAACAAATTCAATCCTCTAACCCAAAAACAATATTCTCGATACCGCCTCTAGAAGATCTTCGATTAGCGCTAGTTCCTCTTCTCATAAAATTTCATCTACATCACAAAACTAAAAGTGAGATAAATTCAATAAGTAAAAACATGTGCACATGTGAATTAATTTCATGCATTACCAAATTTTCATATTTAAAAGTTACATACTGATTGAAACTCATTTTCAAACCTTACTATGCGTTTAGGTTTTCATTGGTTATCTCATAATTACCATGCATTCCGACTTTCAAAAAACTAACGGTTTCTGAACCACATAAGATTTCGCAACCATCTCATATCATATTTCCAGCCAATTCTATCAAATTCATGCATTCATACTCACATACATTATGTCTTACAAATTTTATCTTTTAAATCTTCTATGTTAATGTATAACCATGCTTATCCAAGTTAAATATCATAATTAAATATCAAAATAAGTATAAAGAAAATAATACACGTCTTGTGATGTAAGTGTTAACCTAAAAGCCATTAAGCTTAATTGTTTTTATGATGAATGTTTTAATTGAATTATAAGTTGTTTATCTTTTTATTATGCTTAATCATGTTATCTTTATATTTATGTTGATCTTCATTAGAAATACCCTTTAACAAGGGTATTTATGTGTATTAACATGTTGGTTTAAGTCCATGTAGCTATTGATTAAGTTTTGAGATTTAAACACTTCAAAATGTGGAAAACACGGAGTACAAGTTGACTAATAGTGAAGATTTGGTCGACCAGTTAGCTGAAGAAAGAGCTAGAATGAAGAAGTGGTCGATCGGTGTTGGAAAGACAGTCGATCGAGAAATGGACTGAGAGCTCGGGTTTTTCATCGATTGAAGAAGCGGTCGAGCAGCTAGATATTTGAACGACTGCAAAGTGGACTGAGATGAGCAAAGTTTTAGAAATGTGAAGAGGCGATCGACTAGTGTGATAAAGCAGTCGACCGGTCTAACTATACAATGCAACAGCTAGTTTCTAAAAGTCGGATGACGATATACCAAAATAGAGGTGGTTGATTAACTTCACAGTTTCTATATATAAAAAGCATTTCGAAATTCACTTTAACCAAGAGAGAACCATACTAAAACTCTATCAAAATTTATACTCAAGTTCTCTAAAAAAAATTGAATGTCAAACCTAACTCTCCATACTCTCAAACTTGAGATTTAATATTTGGGAGAGTTAGGTTCTTATTTGTATTTCCCTTTTATTTGCAGTGTACTCAAATTGAGGGTGACACCTTGTGAATAGTCAAGTCAAGGGTGACGCCATGAGAATTAGTCATTGTAAAGGTTTGATTGACACCCGTAAAGTCAATTATCACTAATTGGGAAGGTTAGGTGATTAAGGATCTTTAAAATGGAAACTTGGAGCACAGACGTAGACCGGAAACCGTGTGAACAAATTCGATTTGCATTTTCTCTATCCCTAAACTCCTTTATATTTGTGATTACTTGCATATTTATTATTGATGGATCACTTAGGATTTAGATATTAAAATATCGCATGAAAAAGTTTAGAACACCTAATTGTCCCCTCTCTATAGGCAAGCATATAGATCCAACTGTAGGGCATATGGCAAAAACATTGAAGAATTTTTGTTTTACTTACCTAAATTTGGAGACTATAGGGTTTTGGAAATTTCTGAACTTTAGAATCACCTTTCTTGTAGGTAAAATTTTGGGATTAAAATTCTTTTTAAATTCTTGAAAAATTTAAGCAGAAATTCCTTATTGGTAAAAATCTTAGATGGACTGGAATCGAATTCGAATCGAGTCTAGTTTGATTGGATCAATTCTATCATGACCCATAAACGGGCCGAACATAAACGTCGCATCAAGCGACCCGATCCTCGTAAAGGACCCGATCCCCTAACCCAAGGCGTAGATTACTTGTGAAAGACTTTAATAAAATGTGCGTTCCAAAAGATATAGGCCTAGGTCCAAGTAAAGATCATAAGAAAATAACAATGCATAAATTAAAATAAAATCCAAGTACTGTGCAACAAATCCAATCCAACAGTATTAAGTTTACAATTAAATAGAAATATCAATGCCCTCACCAAATAACGATAAATCACTAAAATAAAAAATAATAGAACACTTCAGCTTCGGATGCTTAACTGTTCTTACCTTTACCTGAAGTTTTGTGAGAAGAGTCGTTGAGGTGAGTAATTAACTCAGTAAAGTATAACTATACTAGATGCACCTCATGCAAAAATGGTTTTTCTTTATTTTCGAAAACAAAGGGTTATGTTTCTCATTTAACCGTACATGGATTTTTAATTAAAATCTCTTCATCACATTATAAATTTGGCTCATGGCCATGGATGAGGCTTTTATCGAAAACTCACTGTATACATAAACAGCTATACCTCATAAAATAGGCCATCATCGTTTTCCAATCCAAAAACGTCATTAGTGAAAAGAGGTGGTCACTTAAGGACCCACCCGACAATCATCATAGAATAGGTGGTCACCCATCGATGACAACACCTCATGAGACAAAAGAAGTATAAATGACGGCGATCCGTAGATCTGGCGCATCACCCGAGTTGCTGACGAACCAGTCAGTGCTGACACAACTCATGCGATCAAACAGAACGGATAAGGTTACTCGTTATATATAGACTTGTTTATCAGCTAAGATACCTAGAAGCTTCAAATGGACGAGGGTTGCCAACGAGCAAGCTTGGGTTGTCACGCCACCCTTCAAGTGAAACGATACATAAGATAAACAATCTCAGCGACTGACAATCTTCTAATCTGTGGGACAAACTCTAGCCAAGTTTAGGGGCTTGCGACCCAAGGAGGCGTCATCACCCTCCCATCCTATTTACAACTTCCAGGGCTCTCGATTTGAGGAAACGTCACCAATGCTCCATCCTATTTTCGAACGTACATGAGAAAACCCTAAACCATGTACTGAAACTGAAACATGAGAAAACATACATATACATAAATATTGACGTGCTGTTGAACAGTCCCCGTCATTTTTCAAGTGTGGTATCCCACAAAATAATCATTTTTAAAATGGGATGCAATGCAAGAAATCCCTACCTTTTCGGCGTTCCTTCTTGTTGAGTGGAGCAACCGTCTCCTCGGGAATGATAGCACACTCGCCGAAATCGTCCGAGCCTGACAAAGGTATAAACGCGAGAATTTCATAATTAAATTCTAGGAAATAAACGGAGGGTCTTATACAAGGAATAGGTGCCTATTCGACATGTAAGTGACCTATCTAAGAATCCTAATAAATTCCCAAATTTTATCTAACAACATTCTTTAAACTCAAAATCCAATTTTAAATACCTAAACAATTTCTAAAATCCAAATTCTCATTTGTCGAAACTTGCATCCTCATCACGACTATCAATTTAAAATACAAGATTCAATATAGCAACCAACTCAATTTAAAACTATTCAAGTCTACCAACGACAAACTAAACAACAATAGTAAAGCTAGAATAAATTCAACTGAATCCAAGGCAGTTATTCCTTACTATTTCGACTTTAACACTTAGTAAACTCCAACAACACAAACATAGTCAAACATTTTCAAAGACAAATAACTGAATCCATGAACAGCCCTGAACTAGCATATCAACATTCCTCAAATAAGGCAAAAATCAAATTTAGAAGACCCAACAATGATTTCCAGCAGTATAAGACATTTTGAACTTTCAAGCATGAACTAAACTATGCAACATTCCCACCCAAAACAAACAGAAGCAACCATCACAATTTTCTCTTCAGACATTTTCTATCACTACAACGGTTTTAAGCAAAAACCTAACAGCTACACCATTGATTGCAGTAAGCAGAAATCAACTGTAACCCAATTACAGAACTTCAGCACAAAAAAGAATTAAACAGAGCATTTTCATCGACATTTTTCCTCACCAACTAGCAATATTTCATGTCACATAACCGAAGCAAAAGTCGCACATCCAATTTGTAGAAAATGTTAACCCAGAACATCACAAAAATCGAAACTCAAAATCATCAGTCAGGGACCAATTTTTATCAGCTATAACAGAGGCAATCTATCAGAAAATCCATCAAAATAGCTATAATGCAAGAGTCATTCAATCCAAACAACGAGACAGAACCAAACCAATCAGCTAGAAACGATTTCAGAAACTAAAAAAAAAACAAAATAGAAAGTATCTAGCTCACCCATAGAACCGAATCAGTGTTCTTTTTACTCACCAGAATTGGAAGGCAGCTTGGTTTGGAGCTGCTGTCGCCGGTGGTTAGGGTTCAAACAAAGCTAAAGCCCTAGCGCGTGTTACGATCAAGGTTCGTCAAGCTGGAAAACTCGTCGCAAGCAAAACACAAGGAAGAGGGCAGAAGAGTAATTCAACAAACGTCCTATCCTGCTGATGTGGAAGACATTTAGGGTAGACATAGTTTAAATACCTATTGTAACGAGAAGGAGAGAGACTAGGTTTTGCTAAGTGTTTTCTCTCGCCTCTCTTTCTTCTGAATTTTCCTCGCCTCCCTTCTTAATTTCCCTTCTCTCTAGATCCTTCTTCTCCTTCCTCCCCTTCTTTAAGTTCTTTTCTTCTCATAAACTGCTAGTTGTTATTTCTAAATTCAGTAATACAAAATAAATCTTCCATCAATATATTTTGTATTTTATTGACATAATAAATTGGTATTAGAGCAGTGACGATTCGATGGCAGAAATTAGATCAAAGGCAAACGATGAGTCAATCAATCGGTTGGAAAATGAAATGAAATCCTACATGGAAAACGTATTTCATCGATTGGATGATAACGATCAAAAGTATCACCATCTGGATCAAAATCTCATAACAAAAATGGATGCACTAATGGCAGCTTTTAATCAGTTGCGCTCTCTTCCACAACGAGCAGGACTATTGCCTGACCCGATTGTAGCTTCAAGCTCAACAGCTCCACGGGCGGCAGATGGTGCTAGACCTGACCATCAATTACAACCGCGAGTGCCTCGAATTGATTTTCCCTTCTTCACGGGAGACAATTCCAGAGAATGGGTGCGCAAGGCTAATAGATTCTTCACTCTGTATCAAATATCTGAAGACAAACATATCGCAATGGCAGAATTATATTTGCAAGATCAGGCTGATGTTTGGTTTGCCGGATTTTTTGCCAATTATCCAAACGCTGATTGGGATCTATTCTCGACAGAAATTTGCAGGAGGTTCTCGCCAATTGCAGTTGAAGAATTCATTGAATCTTTTAGCAAGATAGTCCAGTTGACTATAGTGAAGGAATATATTGAAAGATTTGAAACATTAAAGGCGTTAGTTCATTCTTCATCACCTCACATGACTGAACTCTATTTCATTTCGGTATTTGCAAGTCGACTGAAGGAAGAGATCAGAGCAATGGTTAAAATCACCAAACCGCAATCTTTGGCACAAGCTTTTTAGGTTGCGCTACTACAGGAGACCGCCATTATGGCGTTGCAAAAATCTCAGCGGCCGACTAGATCATTTGTCTCTTCAAAATGGCCAAACAAACCTCCTTCTATGACATCAGGCACTTCCAGTGTCGATCTATTGGCCGATTCTGGTCCCAAGCCACAACGTTTTCATAAGATATCTCAGGCCAAGTTACAACTAAAAAATAAATTAGGGCTCTGTTTCAAATGCGATAAGAAATATATAATGGGTCACGTGTGTAAAAACCAATCGTTGCACTACATTCTGGTAGACTCTCCTCCAACCTTTGATTCAACAACCGAGTCAACCGAAGGATTAATTACTTTTGAAGACTATGAGGTTATGGAAATCTCCCTCAATGCGTTATCTGGTCAAACCGCTCATTCCACTTTTTGAATTACAGGATGTATACCGCTCATTCCACTTTTTGAATTACAGGCTGTATACATCATATCCCTGTTTCTATTCTAATTGATAGTGACAGCACCCACAGTTTTCTGGATAGCACTCTTGTTACTTGCTTACGGTTGGAACTGGACTCCTCTTGCTCTTACCAGTGACAGTCGCCAATGGCGAAACTATGATCAGCGCTCCTGTAAGCTCACCTATATTATGGAGAATGCAATCTACAGAATTTTCTTTTTCTATTCGTGCCTTACAGTTAACGGGAAGTGATATGATATTAGGAATAGACTTGATTAACCATGTTAGTCCAGTGACTTTTGATCTACCGAATGGCTACTTGAAGATTTCCCACAACGGTCAAGAAATGTTTTTACATGTTGCCAAACCAGCGACTATCCTTGAAACGGTATCAGACCGCTCTTTTTCTACATGGGTGCAACAACAACCTTATTATATTGTTGCTCAGATTTCACTTGTCTCCACTGACGACGATCAGCCGATCCCCCATAATATGCAGCTCCTACTAGATGATTTCAAAGAGTTTTCAATACTCCATGCAGGCTGCCACCTTTGAGTCAACACTATCATGAAATTCCGCTTGTGGATGGTGCTAAACCTTTTCGATTGCACCCATATCGCTGTCCGTTCACACATAAGTCTGAAATTGAAAGACTAGTCACAGAGATGTTAGAAGATGGAATAATCACAGCTAGTAATAGCCCATTCGCATCCCCTATTCAGCTAGTAAAGAAAAAGGATGGACAATGGCAATTTTGCGTGGATTATCGTCAACTCAATGCCATCACCATTAAAGACAAATTTCCAATGCCACTGATCGACAGTCTAATAGACGAGTTACATGGTTCAATCATATTTTCTAAGATCGACCTCCAGTCAGGCTATCACCAAATCAGGGTTAAACAGACAGACTGTTACAAAACAGCTTTTCGCACTCACCATGGTTTATATGAATTCAAAGTCATGCCGTTCGGACTTACCAATGCTCCAACAACCTTTCAGTCCTTAATGAATTTTATTTTTTAGCCTCACCTCAGAAAATTTGTTCTTGTCTTCTTGGATGATATTTTGGTCTATAGTCGTAATTTGGAGGATCACTACTCTCATCTTCGTTTCGTCCTGCTACTGCTACGTGATAATACACTATTTGCAAAACTAAGTAAGTGTTGATTTGGCCAATCTAAGGTTACTTACCTGGGGCACATTATTTCCAGTCAGGGTGTTGCACCAGACTCTGACAAGATATCGGCTATGATAGAATGGCCACGTCCGACTCATATTAAACACTTGCGTGGGTTTCTCGGTCTAACGGGATATTATAGGAAGTTTTTCCGAGGCTATTGTATTCTAGCCAAACATTTGACGGATCTTCTTAAAAAGGATGCTTTTCACTGGACTGATGAAGCTGATGATGCTTTCCAGGCTCTTAAAATGGCAATGTCAAGTGCCCCTGTTCTCGCATTGCCGAACTTTTCTGAAAAATTTGTTATTGAAACAGATGCTTGCTATGGCGAGATGGGTGCAGTTCTCTCCCAAAATCATCACTCGATTGCCTTCATGAGCAAGGCCTTTAATTCCATAAATCTAGGCTATTCAATTTATGAAAAGGAGCTTTTTGCTCTGGTCTTGGCATTTCAACAATGGTGCCAACACCTGGAAGGTAACGAATTTATAATTTAAACTGACCACCATTCTCTTCAATTTTTGTTGGAACAGAGAATCACTACTCCATTACAGCAGAAGTGGCTCACAAAATTATTGGGTTTACGCTACTCTATTCAGCATAAAAAAGGAAGTATGAACAATGTGGCAAATGCTCTTTCACGATGGGTTTCTGATGCATTATCTTGTCAGTCCCACACTATGATTCAACCAGCATGGATTCAGGAGGTTATCGATAGTTATGATGATGACCTGTGCTCTTCTGAGTTGATTAATAAGATTTTCATTCAACCGATGGAGGATAAAGGTTTCACTTTTACAGACAACATTATCTGTTATAAAGGCAAAATAGTATTGGGCGCTTCAGGTCTTATTCGCTAGAAGGTACTTCAAGCCATTCATGACTCATACTCAGGAGGGCACTCTGGTATTCAAACTACTCTTCACAGGGCAAACCAATTCTTTTGGTGGCCAGACATGTCGACAGCAGTTCGCAACATTGTGTTACAGTGTCATACTTGCCAAAAATGCAAACATGAACACTGTCCTTACCCTGGATTGTTACAGGCTCTGCCAATTCTGGATAAACGTTGGAGTCATATAGCCATGGACTTCATTTAGGGTCTTCCACTGTCGGTTAAGGCAAACTCCATTCTGGTTGTAATTGATCGATTCACGAAATATGGCCACTTTGTTGCCCTATCACACCCATTTACTACTATGGATGTGCCAACAGTTTTCTTAGATAATATCTATAAACTGCACGGCATCCCTCAACACATAGTCTTCGACAGGGACAAAATCTTTGTTTCTCAATTTTGGCAATCTCTATTCAAATCGATT